>JAHLSL010000006.1:16086873-16417455 GCA_025920805.1 Petroica traversi | reverse complement strand
AGAATAAGAATAAGAATAAGAATAAGAATAAGAATAAGAATAAGAATGAAAGTGTTAAATAAATTCTCTACACAGTTTGCTGTTAATGTTCATTCTGAATTGTGAATTTTGGAAAACTTCTTTCAGATGTCTGTGTTAGCCACCAACCACTAATATAGTAAATACGTAGATCATGATTATTCTGGAGAATCAGATACTTTCTTCTTTGAGTTTTGACTTGAAGAGGCCTTTACTGGAAATATATTTACTAATTTGAGTAATTTCTTTTAAAAATTATACACACCAGTTAACAGAACAGATTAGGCTTTTAAAACCATTCCATAGTATTACATAGAGTTATAGAATATTTAAATTCTCAGAGCTATTTTTAAAATCCTACAGATAATGTATCATTTTTCATTAGTTTCTACTGATAATTTATTCATTTAAATTGTGGATTAATAAATTAGTAGTTGAAATTAATAAAAAAGCATTAATTTTTTTTTCCAGAACATTGGGAAGTTTGAAGAATTTAAACTATGGTTATGTAGAAATAAATCTAAGCTCTTTGAGGGCATATATTTACTGATAAAATAATCCTAATTCATGTGGAAAAACACAACATTCAATGCTGCAACTAAACATAGATTAATACATAAATTGTTGATGAAGTGTTGCAACCAGAAGTGTTTTGGCATGTTGAGTGTTTGACCTGATAGCCCCCAGAGGTCCCTTCCAATGTCAACCTTTCTGCCATTCTGGGGCAACTGAGACACTTATAAACATGGAACTCAAGAATATCTAGATTTTTTTGCTAGGTTGATAAAGAGCAGCCATGACAGTGAGTCAGTCACCCAGGACACGTCCTAATACTCTGCTATACTTCCATCTTTGCTTAACATTAAATAAAAATTAATATTCAAAAAATAATAATTTCTGTCCTGAACCTGTTCCTTATGATCAAGTGTGCTAAGGAAGAGCATCGTGAAGTGACATGGTAAAGGAAGGGAGAGGAAAGGTTTCTGAGTATGCTAAAGTGCAAATTTGATTTCAGGTATCATTTCCAAGCTCTCTCTTCCTTCTTCACATAAAAAGAAATATAGTTCTGAGTATCACTTTATCTGGGTTTATTGCAAGGTTTATGGTGTACCAATGATAAAAAGCATAATTTCTAAATTAGGTGCTAGTGACAATATTGCAATCTACTTGATATTGTACCTTCTTTATGCAGAAAAGGAGACAGATGTCATCAAAAATGCCGTTCTTTCTGGCTTATTTTGATGTAACATCATAACTTAACCCCATTTATGTGAGAACACAATCTAGTTATAAATTAAGAAGCTACCAAGTGTATCTAACAGTAGAAAAACATAAAGATTATGTTTACTGATGTAAACATATATGAACATATAGCAAGCAAATTGAAATTAACTATCAAAGAAATAATTTTAAAGAAATCATAAAAGTATCCTGGAATTCAACTTATGTATTTTCCCCTTGAGCATGCAGAAAAAAACCCTCAAATATAATCACTTAGCTACTGCAGAATAAAAACCTGTGTATAATATATTTATTTTGCCAAACAATTCCAGAAAAAAATAGTGAATTAAATGCATTCAATTATTTCCCTATTCTAAATTAATTAGCATACTTTCATATCATACATCAAGAAATAGAGCAACTTTCCACTATTTCATTTCAGACCAGCACAAAAATATAATAAAATAAATCCTTTTTTTAATTGTCATACCTAAGCTTCTCATTCTAGAATTGTAATTGCAAAAGACAAAGCAGGCTATTATCCAGTCTAGGAAATAAAACATTCAGAGTAATCTCAATTACGGTGATCACAGGCAAACTCATGCTGTCATTTTAATATATGCTAGCTAACTACACTGCTACCTATAACACATTCACTGAACTTTTAGAGTTAATAGGCACAGCATCACCCATAATTTCAAATGCTGAAAGTTTGGGTGTCATTCAGTATTCAAAAAACTATTTTGTCTGAAATATATTTTTAATTACTTATTAGGTAAAATATTTATCTGAATTATTTTAAAGTAGTTATTAAAGCTTCAATATATAATCAAACTTAACAGGTGAGTTTTATTTCTCTAGCTTCATAGAACATTAGACGTGGCCTGTCCCTGTTCTGTGGTCCTGAGAAATCTAAAACACTCAAGTCTAGATATCTAAAGAATAAATGTAAAGAAGAAAGCCAAATAAACAGAATATCTAAGAGGACTCTGTCCCTCCTTAGTTATTGAAAGTAATCAGTGAAGGCTGTCAATAACAGCTATAATCCATTCCAGAGTCACTTTATATTCTTAGGATATATTTTGTAAATGGTGATGAAATAGCACGGGCGTAAGTTCTGTGAGACACTAGTTAAACTGCCTTTATTTCTTCCACTGCACTTTAATAAGTGCAATAGCCTTCAGTTCTTCCATTTAAATGCAAAGTCAATAGATATATGACCACCTCTAATTCAGTAATTCTGAATAGCAGAAATCTATATTGTAACCACTGGCTCACAGTAGGGGAAATAACTGGTGGTCCCTGAAAATACATGTTGACATGACTTTGATGTTAATTATGAGCTAATTTAAAGAACTAAATGAAGCTAGCAAGGAATTTCAGTTCTAGGAAGTTTCAAATGTAAGTCCATGGCTTTTCTTTGAGGCCAATTTTTCCTCTAAGTTTACACTATGGGAGTATAAAAGCATTACTGCACCATCTGCGAGAGACTTTGACATAAAGTATTATAATGGGGTAGATTTCAAAAACCAAACCCTAGTCTGAAGCCTGGCTCAAAGAACCTCTGATATGAGTAATTGCCAGTGAATTTCAGAAGGAAAACACAGGCTTGGGCAGATGGCTCTTTTTGCCTTTCTTTTCAGGAATCTGCACTGAGCTTTTAAGAGAGCTTTGATCTGTGTTACATCCAGATTAAGATAAAGGAGAGAAACAAGAAATTTGAATTTCTACTTGTTAATGAACAAAAAAGTTAACTGACCTTATATTCCATTAAAAGTGTAGCATTCCAGTCTGCATCTACACTAAGCAGCTCATGCATAACATCACTCTAGAATACCTTTTTAATGTTGTATTTTGCTTTATTAATTTTTTTCCTTCATGCTTACTTGAAAGTGAAAACCAAACACAAGCATTATTTTCTGGCTGATTTTTTTAGTGCTATTTTTTCATTTATCTTCTCCATCTTTTGTAATTATATCAGACATCTTTATGTCTGTTTGAAGCTACTGCAGTTATTAAGCAATTATAGTTCTTTAGAAGACTAATAAGCATGCTAAAGTTTTTTGAAATTTCATCATATAGTAAAAATTAAAAGTAACATTCATATTTGAGTGAAAGTTGAAACTCCAGTATCTGAGAGCCTTATTGCTTTGTGTTATATTTAATTTGAGAAAAGATTATACTGATAAAATAATTAATTGAGAAAATTTGGTCAAGAAAAATTATAGGCAGGACACGAGAAGAATGTCTCACACCCATTAGATCACTGAGGTTCTGAAATACACCTCAAGGGAAAGATATGAGGAAGGCATACTTATTTTTTCTTATAGCAAGGTATATGAATGAAAATATAATTAGCCTTTATGAACTATGGTCTAATTTTCTAAACCTTGACATAATAAAATTAGGATTCATCCTATCTAGTGCTTCAGACCCAAGTTTAATGCCAGAGATGTTGAAATTGATATCTAAGCTAACAATATGAAATATTTTTTCAGTCAATGACTAAAAACAGGCACTTCCAAAATATAGTTAGTCTTATTTATTTTAAATGACTGCCTTAAGATCAAATGACACCCATTCTCAAAAATAATGATTTTTTTTCTATTACTAATCAATTAATTTTTAAAAACACCAAGAAACCAAGGACCTTAAAAGTGAAGCACATAGTAATGAAATAGTCCTTCTTTCATTGTAGTAACATAATAACATCAGAAATACCATTTACTTTGTGCTTCAAGCCAACAGAAAAACCATGCTTAAAAGGTCTAATTTCAAACATGACCTCAAGCTTTATTTAATATTTTTTAGTCTCTAATGTTTAATTTTTTGCATCTTCTCTGAACACATTTCTTCTTCAAATGCATAATGTTAATATTTTCATTGTAATGAATACGTTCCTAACAAGGATGTATGTCTTAATTTTCAAATTACTTGCAAGAAGCCCAGAAAAACCTGAACAGCCTTTTCAGTGAGAGTTTGTTCAATTTTCCATTTGCTTTATAAAGAATATTTAGAAGATGAATACTCCATAAAATCTTCATAGACACTCTATTTTTTTAGATGTAACATGTTTTGAATTGTTGGCCATCTTTTCTTTTATCCTCAGAGGCTGTAATAGCCATGGTAGCAGGGTACATGAGCAGCCATTAAAAAAAGAACACTGGAAAGGTCAAAGTAGCACGATGCTGTTCACTTTTTACACAGTGTTTGTTGAATTAAAAATCTCATTCTTGCAGTAATGGGCATTGCTGGAGGAAAAAGTGCAAAAGTAACACAATCTAAAAAATGCCAGTCCTCATGAGGTCTAGTTAGTACCATTTCAAACAGAAGAAACAACATTGCTTTTGACTTAAACTTTATGTTGATTCCTATTTGCATTTCAATAAAATTGATTTACATTTTAATAACAAAGCACAAATATGAAAGAAATAGATGCAAAAAAAGTTTCTTACAAACATAGAACATTAGATTTCTTAACTGAGTAGTAATTATTTTTTTTAATGTCTGGTTAAACAACATTCTGCTTCTAAAATATTTCTAAATATTCAGATGTTAATTTATATGTCTTTATGTATCTGCATGCTGAAAATGCAACAATTTCCATCCCTTATATATCAAAAATCAAATTGGTGCTTTCCTGCATTTTCTTGTTTGGATTTACCTATAGCTATGGAGAAATTTATGTACAATTAGTATCATAAGTTCCATATCTTAGAAGTAGCTGCCTTTCCAGTTTTAATATTGATTTCTTAAGTAGTAAAGAAAACTCAGTCCTTTTTATTTGTTTGTTGCTTGTTTGTTTCTATATATGCTTCAGTTCCACATAGACATGGACAGACTCTATCCCTAAGTAATTTTGATGGGCTAGCAGTTGGCAGACATGGATTTTAAATTTTCACTGTTATTTGTTCTAGTTTTCTATGAAGAATAATCGGTTCATTCTCCTTAGCAGTATTTCAGCTGCAATGTATTTTGTTCTGGCCTAAAGCCAAGAAACATTTAAACATATGGGCAAGATAATTAGAACATTTCAAAATCTGCCAAATACCGATGGATTAAAATGACCATTTTTTTTTTTTTACCTATTGCAATACTTTGCATTACGCTATTAGCACAGAACTGTAGCAACTCTTCACTTTCTACCTGCCAAGGTTCTAATGAGATATTAATTTCAGGAAACATTTTAATACACTTTCAAAATAGCAGAAACAAACCAGACATTTGCTAGAGTAAACAGTAAGCTATCAGAGAAAAGTGCGATAAACCCAATTTCAAAGGATGAGAATAATTCTGTTATGAATAAATAAACAAGCTGTCCTTATTGCCAGTAGTTCCACTCAGGATCATTAAACAATTTTGAAGTAACTTCAAAAGTGTCAGACCCTTAGAGTTTCTGTCTATGAACACACAGAAGCTCAAATCATGCAGAAAAATGGAAAGAATTAATATTTCTGAACCACAGCAAGCCTTCAACAAAAGATAAAAAATCCAGCACAAAGCTAAAATTGCATCTCTAATGTTAATTTTTGACATTGGTGTGGACAGTTATATCATTAGTAGTTCACTGATGGTCTGCTCATGAAGAGATGCTATCATGGGTCACAGCCTTAGCCTTTAATATTCCAAGTCAGCTTTCTGAAATGACAGCGCAATCCCATGTGGAGATATACTAAAAGTTTGTAGAAGATTTTGCTAGAATAGAATCTATAGGGCAATTCCACCTACAAGCAACAGGTGTTTGTCACCCACTGATTTTGCTCTTACATTAATTGCTGCGCTAACAAATTGTTGATGATTTCTGAAGTTCAGAAACTAAGCAGAAAGAAATGGTGATTATTAGGCAAAAAATCTGTAGGCAAAAAGCTGGGGGAAAAGTGATTTCAAATTACATTGTGTGCACTGGAATTTTCACAAATAGTAGCTGGGTACTTTTTGCAGACTGCTGCTACTTCTTCCTGTTCAGTATTGTAGAAGTGTCCTAGCAATCAGGGGAAGTGTGTTTGTAAAATCCTCTGGAGAACTGCTGTCTGTTACACTACTACAAATTTCTATCTGCTTAAATTTCTAAATTTCTGAATTTCTATTGCCTTAAAATAATATTATTTTAACTATTAAAGGAAGTTTGCAACCTGAGAAGTCATTTAAGAAATTGCAAAATTGAAGAAAAGCATTGGGAAGGTTGAGAAATCCCTTTTATTCCAGGTGCATATAAAAGAATACAAGATAAATTTTCAGCAGTATGGTTTATCCAGCAAGAAATATGTTCTAAAAGAACATAGTTTTAGGCTACAGCTACAGCTTTCATACTGTTGCTGAGCCTGCTGAAGAAAGACCTGTTCAGATCTCTGTCCCTCTACTAATGTTAAGGATTTTGGAGGGCTGTTAATGGCACCCATATCCACTTATAAGGATTCACAGTGCTGATGGGGAACAGATTGGTTCAAACTAAAAATTCTCTCTGGGACTCAAGTATAAAGTTTATAAATCGTAAATAAATTATATATTTAGTAAATAACTGCTGGAAGTAGTCCCAGTGAATTTTATGGGTGATAATCAATTAATAAAATTAATTGATTGAATTAATAAAAGAGATCACTACAAGTGTTTCTGGGGTGATGTAATTCAAATTACATGACATCACTGTGAGTCTGTAGATGCTTCCTCATGCATGCACTTGGCTTGTTCTAAAATCTAGGTGTGGTTTATGAGTGGTGACATGCAGAGTCCATATAACCAGGAGTAATTCTATTTCTGAACATTTTTTTCTCCCCCTTTACCTCAAAATAAAGGTGTCTTCTCTTTCTGTGCAGCTTTGGAATAAGATCTCATTGACTGTGATTTCATGCAGGATGTTAAAATAGAAAACTGTAAACTTCTGACCAAATAATTTTGTGAAAAACATATACAAACTTCCACTCCCAGAAAGTCTTCCTAGGTTTGTCCAATTACTGTGAACTCTTTCAGTACCTCTATGTCCTTTTCATTTTTTCACCACAATTCAAAATCATAAAGGAACAAGACACTCTCGATTTGGTTTTTAAACTAAAATACAAGTTGCATGTATATTAAAAGTAATTAAATTTATAGAAAAATGAAGAAATACTTCAGAAACATTCTTTTACATCTTGTTTAGCTTGTAATTAGCAAATCATTTTTCCCTTCTTTTTTCAAAAGCATTAAATCCATGTCCTTTTTTTGTAAGTCTACACAGTATTTCATCATTTATTTCAGCATTTCCAGCTAATATCAATTAGCTAACTCTAAGTATATTACATTGAATTATATGCTCTAAAATCAATAATTGAAGTCACTGAACTTATTTAATATCCAGTAGAGAATTCATTACACTTCATCAAAGGCATTTTTTCAGTATGTGCATGAAAGACTATTGGAAAACAGCCTGAAAACCCTGCCTACATTAAGACCCAACTAGTAAAGAACTAGTCCAAAGTTGTTCAATTTTTCTAATATCAGGACATTAGAATAATGCATCAACAAGTGTTTTTCAAATATTATATACCCTATTAGTATCCTCTCTCCAAATTTATTTAATGAAAGAATACCTCTATATCAGTAAATTAGAAAGAAAGATAAAGCCAGATGTAAAAGGGAAATGGTCCCTAACGGCAAAGAGCTGAGATACAAAATTACCATCCAATTCATAGGGCTAAATTCTGAATGTGAATCTCAGTAATACAAGAATGCAAGTCTAAGAAGAAAATGCAGGTGACATAGAGAGGCTTTTAGAATGCTAACCTAAAAAGTGCTGGCTGGTTTCTCTCAAAAAAATAATATATTATTTACTCTCAATATCTTCTTTGAATTTAAATTTAAGCTGGTTTTTAGATTTCTGATTTTACATTTTTACATCTTTCTACTTATTGAATTTCCATATGAAAGTGAAAGGATTTTACAAACCTAGTGGAACTTGCACCAAAATTCATGTAACAGTTCTAATTAATTATATTTTTGTAATAGAATGTCTTTAAAAAGACAAAGTTTATGTTCATAATTTATGCTTGCAAAATCATGAAGCATGACCATAACTGTGATAATTAAAAAAAGTGTAAAATCAAGAGAAACTGAGATGTTTTTTCCAGCCAAAGATCCATTTTTGCTGTAAATCAGGAATAGAAAATGTCATCTCTTTCATAAAGAAATACAATTTCTTGCTGAAATCAGATGGCAAATCTTCTACAATGAGAAGACCATTTTTACTGAGACATTAGTTCATTTTATCTGAAAATACTGAAGAAAAGGACGGCAACATCTTCCCCCATGACATGTCTTTTCAATTTTCTCATTGAATCAGGTTCAAAATAAACCAGAAGCAGCTAGGAAAGGGGGGAAAAAAAGAAAGAAAAGATAAGTGAGATTGGTAAAACATTAGTAAAAGCATTAACATAACTCAAAAATGAAGTGTCTGGAAATGTCCACAGGCAGTTTAAAGGTACAAACCAAATTAAAATGAGTCAGTAATATTTACAGGTGAAAACACTGAGCTATCACTAATGCATTGAATAATTTGAATAGTTTTATAGTTGTGCAATCTCCCAGGGTTTAGAATATGACTAAGGTAATTTACCTCCCAATATGACATTAAATTTAGCAGTTCTTAATGATCATATATAATCCATTTAATTCTGGTGAACTGCAGCAGTGTAAGTGAAAATTGATGGAGGACTGATATAATTATACCCTACCAATAACCAGATTATTTTAAGAGGCTGTCAAAAAGATTAAAGTGTAAGAATTCTATAAAGCCATTCTGGAATAGTATTTAATAGGCATATTCTTTTTTCAAATAAAGTGATTTTCTTCTTTTTTTAGCTCAAAGATAAAATAACTATAAAGAGAGCTAAACTTAATTAAATAACAAAGTGTTATCTATCAAAACAACATGTATCATAGAATCATAGAGTCATAGTATGATTTGGGTTTAAAGGAGCCTTCAAAGATATAGTTCCAACCTCGCTGATCTGAAAAAGTGTCTTCAAATTGATCAGGTTAGTTAAAAATCCATCCAACCTGAGCTTGAACATTTCCATGGATGAGGTACCTACAGTGTCTCTGGACAACCTGTTCAAATATTGCACTACCCCCACTGCAAAAAAAAAACCACAAAAAACCCCCAAAAAAACCCAAAACCGAACAAAAAAACTTCCTTTCTTCTGGTGTGAATCAATTCTATTTTCATTTAAGACCTTTACCCCTGGTCCTGTAACTAAAGGGCCTACTATTAAGCCACACCTCAAATCCTGTGTCCAGTTGTGGGCCTATCACTCCAAGAAAGACATTAAAGTGCTGGAGGATGTCAAGAGAGGGGCAGCAAAGCTGATGAAGAGCCTGAAGTACAAGGCTGATAAAAGCGATCTGTGGGATCTGGGGCTGTTTAGCTGGGGAAAAGGAGGTTCAGGGCAAACCTTATAATTCTCTGTAACTCTCTGAAAGAAGATTGTAATAAGGTGTCAGTTTCTTCTCGTGGGTAACAAGTGACCAGAGAAAATGGTCTCAGGCTGTGCAAGAGGAGGATTGGATTTGATATCGAGTAAAATTCCTTTTTGGCAAGGGCTGTCAAGCACTGGAAAAGGCTGCCTAGGGAAGTGGTTAAGCCGTCACCCCTGAAGCTGGTTATGAGACTTAGGGACATGGTTCAGTGGTGAACATGGTGGTGGTACCAGGTTGATGCTTGGACTTGATGATCTTAAAGGTATTTTCCAGCCTTAATGATTTTATTATTCCATTATTCTATATATACTTGAAAAATCCAGTTGCTAAGATGGTTATGTGTGCTTCAACAGTATCAATTAGCTACTTCTTTCCTAAAATTAAATCCAGATTCATGCTCTTCAATGCAAGTGCCTTGAGTTTCAGTGATAATGCATATCAAGTGGTCAAAAATCTTCTTTGTTCCATCTGATTTTTATTTCTAAAAGTATCAGCTGGCACTGAAATACAAAAATCCAAACCAAATGTGTAAACAACAGATACTCTCACTCTATTATCCTTGCTTCTTAAGGTAACTTTCTCATTCTACTCTATTATACCAGCCCATAGCTATACTGCTTTCAGAGAAAAGGTGATTGCCTTCGGAGGAAAACAGAATGTGGGAAATAGATGAAGATTTAATCAGTCGTGGTACCCTGTAGGGTCAGAAGTTGAATTTCACATCAAATCTCTCCTTAAGGAAAATGTCACCCTCTTTGATTTACCACGGCTGACAGATTAATATGTAAATAAGTATAGGAATTACTAGAATCTGAAATATTATTTATGCCACGATCACTTGCCTTAAGAACAAAAAAATAAGAATTAATAAAGTCATATAAATTATAGTAATATAAAATGCATATTTCTTCTGTAAGATCAGGAATTTATTTTCTAAAAACAAAAAATTAAATACGGTGCTAAGAATACCGAATTGGTTATCACAACACTTTACATGATTTTTTCACTTTAAATAAAAATATCTGTATAGATTTATAATTATGACAGTTCTGAAAAATAAAACTGAACACAGGAAGCAAAAGTGAAACTTTTTTAAAAAAATTCATTAGAAGTATATTTTATCTTTCAGTTATGTTGGTATGTTGGCTCACAGCCCTTAAATATAATACCCTAGAACACATTTACTTAGATCATAGTTGTTAATTATTCTAGAGCAAATATAAATAATGAGAAATAATTGAAGATTTAATTCTCTAAATCTCTATAATTTTTTTAAGCTACTGTGATAGTACTCCAGCTCCTTGGACAACTGGGAAGCAGGGGAGGAAACAGATACTGGTGATCTTTAAGAACTCAGATATTATAATGGTCTAGACATAGATTACTTGCATAGCTAAAGACTACATTTTTATGGCAATGTGATAGCATAATGAGTGTTGTATAAATAATAATAAGTAGAGTATAAAAATTTAAAAAGTCGTGAGTAAGAATAGCAGAATAATGAATAGAGTGTAAAACTAAATTTTTTTTGCTACTCATTTTTTCAGAATCGTTGTGTATTATTAAGTGTAGACTGCTACAAATTGTGAACACAAAAAAAGTAGCTGGGATTGCCGTAACTCAGGTCCTGCACTTGGGTCAGGGCAACCCCAAACATAAATACAGGTTGGGTAGAGATCGAGAGCAGCACAGATGAGGTGGACTTGGGGTTTCTGGTGTATGAAAAGCTGGACATGAGCCATCAGTGTGTGCTTACAGCTGAGAAAACCAACTCTGTCCTGGGTTGCAAGAAAAGACAGTGCCCAGCAGGTCAAGTGACATGACTATGCCCCTCTACTCTGCACTCATGAAACCCCACTTGGAGTGCTGTATTCATTTCTGGGGCCACAACACAAGGGTGTGGATCTGCAGGAGCAAGTCCAAAGGGGAGTGACAAGGATGATCAGGGTACTGGAGCACTTCTCCTGTCTAGGTGGGTTGAGAGATTTGGGGTTGTTCTGCCTGAAGACAAGTAGGCTCTAGGAAGACCTCCTAGCAGTCTTCCAGTACCTAAGGAAGTCAAGAAGAAAAAGGGACATTTTACAGGAGCATTTAGTGAGAGGGAAAGGAGCAATTGCTTCAAATTTAAGAAGGGTAAATTTAGATTGGATATTTTGAAAAATTCTTTACTGGTAGGGTGGTGAGGCTCTGGAACAGGTTGCCCTAGTTGTGGATGTCCCATCCCTGGAAGTATTCAAGGCCAGACTGGATGAGGTTTAGAGCAACCTGGTCTAGTGAAAGGTTCACAGCAGGGGATTTGGAACCGGATCATCTTTAAGGTCCCTTCCAAAATACATCTTTATATGTTTCTATGATAAATATTATAGTAAGGTTTATAGTGATTTGTGTAAGAATGGGTCACACTTCACTTATCACAAAAAGCAGAATAGGAAATTTTCTCCTAGTGGAACTAGGATATCTTTTGTGAATGCTAATGAAAACTCATTGGTCATTGCTAAATTAATTAAGACCTGGCTAAATCTCAAATCACTACAAATGTTAGCTGAAGTATGCAATAATTAAATGAGTGTATTTCAAATATTTTCCACAGGATCCGAACTGGTGTGATTTAGTATTTTTAATCTGTGATCTGGAAATAAACATGAAAACCACCACTGGGAAGATTTATATGTGCCATAAAAGTTAGTGGAATGAGACATAATGCAGAAAACACTCAAAAAAACCTGTCTGGATTATTTGGTAAGTGATGCACTTAGATAGCATTTACTCTATACAACAATATTACAATTATAAATCTAGAAAGATGGAATGCAAGTCATACTTACTCAATGAATGACTGCTTCTTTTATGGAGAATTTGTTTTCTTAGAAGGATTTGGAAAACTGGTTGATGCAGTTTAATGAGTTTATGGCTCTGTAGCCAATCTGCAGGTTAAATTGTTACATTAATGTAATAGTAAACCATGAATTGTTAGAGACTGGTCCAGCAGGATGGAATAAAACAAGCTTGGTGTGTGCTAGAACAAGTAAATCACAATTATATGATACCTTTTTATTCTGTTTGGAACCATCTGAGGGGTCTTGCTTTTCCTTCCTTACCTCATCTCGTGTGACATTTGCCACTTGTGACAAGGAGGTATTCACCTAATTTGCACAGTTACCTTGCAGTGTTAGTGTCTGTGCAAATGGCCTGTTTCTGATGGGTTTCATTCTGTAAGAAATCTTATTATAATGTTACCTGGGAATAAAATACAGAGTGATATTGCAATGCTTTTATGTGAAGTGACAGTGATTCTGAAAAGAATGTAGAGGTATAACAAACAAACCTGAATATGACATAAGAAAAGTTTTCTGTAATAATGTGGTATTAAAAAAAAATAAAGAAGAAGTTAGCTTTATGAGTAGGGATCTATCGACCTATTGATGACCACCTGCACAAGCACCCTTGGACTGGATTTTGGGCCGTTATAATTTTCTAGTATCCTTATTTTAAGAAAATGTTTAAAAAAAGTGATGCATAAAAATGCCGTGAAGAGAAGTCTCTAAGTGAAGAAACTTTTCATTGAAGGATGGGCAGAAAACAGTTTCTAACTTTTTAAGGAAAGCTTAGTTGCAATATACAAATTGCAATATACAAATATATCTATGAAGAAAATGTGCTGAAGTACTGTAATATTTCATTTATCAGGAAAACATTTCAAAAGCTTATTTCCAGAAATGTCTGTTCGCACTAGTGCACTATTTCACCCAAATATTAACTCTAGTTTCAAGGTCATGTCTGTTTAACCCCTCCTGTGTAGCCATGACCTCAATAATGTTTTAAAATGTCGAATTTTAATGCTGCCAATGATGTACAGGCTGTAAAATGGTCTTTTTAATTGCTCCCCACACTTGCTTTTTAAGGGAGTAATATCTACAAGTCATTGGTCATTTATTTGGGGTGGATTCACATAGGCAAGATTGCTTTTTTTTTTTTTTTCCTTTTGTTTTTTAACATCCATCTGTTCACAGAGATTCCACAGATTGCACTTGTGGTTCTTGCTGTCATAGAACAAGGAGGCTTAGCAAGTATAGCTAATACACTTTAAAAGTAGTTTGAAAGTGATTTAAGAACATGGAGAAATGTGTAGGCTCCAGGCAATCTAGTACCTTAGAGAATGTACCCATCCCAGAGCTGTAAACTCCAATAAATCATATTGTGAACATACTGTAAACATTTTCAGTGTTCCAGCTGGCAAAATGTATTTTCATGCACGCAACGCATACCCTGTTCCAGTGTGATATTTTGTTTTGACCAAAAGGACACAATTACTTGTAAAAAAATGTTTAGGGTCTGTGTTGCATTCCTTGCCTTCACTTAAAATACAATACTGCTTTTTTGTCAGCATCACATCATCTTCAGCTGAAGAACAGATTAATAGCAACTAGAATCAACATGTACAGAAGGGCAATTAAAACATTATACCAACCAAAAATAAAAACCTGTTCCATTTAAGATCAATCAGATTTAGTTAGCAGTGGTATGAACAAAATGACAATTAATATTTATAAAGATCTCTGTCCCTCAAAGGTTCAAGTCTTCTCTGAAAAGATCCAGATGTTACAAATGTTTTTTCTACATTTGTAGCAGTGTAGCAAAATGGAATTCTTAGCTTCTATTACCTCTTGGACTGAGATTTAATTGGTGAGTGACTTTTGATTTTGATTCATTATTTACAGATGCTGACACATACAGGGTTTTATAAGTTTAGGCACATGTATCAGAAACAAGATAAAAGATGAAGTGAATATGCAATAGAAATTGGAATGCCATAATGAAATCAAAGGGGAAATCAATCACAGAACACAAAGGCACTTCACCTTGGTGCACAGAACTGAGTGAGGGGAAGAATATGTTAGGGCCTGAGGGCACTGAGGACACTGTTAGTTCTTGCTGCCCCTGCTTGGCCATGGAACTCATTTCAGCATCACTAGGGCCATCAGCCCCAGATAACATCACAGAAGGCAACTATGTTGCTAGCCATCGCTTACCCTTGGTAAATCCATGTTGACTGTTCCCAGGTACTTTATTGTCCTCCTTGTCCTCAGAAACGGGCTGTCAGAGGATTTGTTCCATGATTCTTTCAGGGCCAAAAGTGAGGGTGAATTGCATGTAGTTCCCTAGATTTTTGACATTAGAACATTTGTTTTTTCCAAACTTCAGACACACTGTCCACATCTCCATGACCTTGCAAAGAAAATAGAAAACACACTTGATAAGACATCTGCCTGCTCTCTCAGTACGGATGGAAATAGCCTGTTGGCTCCATGAAATTTTATAGACTGAGTTCTGAAAAATAACTTCTCTCTCGATCCTAACCTTCCACTGAAAGTTCTCTTATTTGAACCTGCATCTCAGTAGAGAGGCCTTTAGTGGTGGTACATGAGCTAAGTTTCCAATTCAGAGTTTGTGGTACTCCCAAATCACTGCTCCCCAGTCCCCCTGCGGCAGAGCTTCTCTCAGTCCAGTCCAATGTGGGTGCTACTTACCTCACTGAAGAGAATCAGGCCCTCGCATCACAATTCCCAATTTACTGTTCTATTCATGAGCTCCCTGCTTATGCTTCATTCAGTGAAATCTGGTTAAAATGTCCTGAAAATCCACTTTCAAGTACAGGTTATGCTAGGAAGGTGTAATTCCCAACAAATTCTGAGTAGGTCTGGTATCCAGGAATCCCATTGATTTTGAGCTTCCATACAATGTCTCATGGTCTGAAAGACACTGTGTTGGAAGACACTGATAAGAAAGATAGGAAGAACCCAACAGAGAATTGCCAGAAAACTAGAAATCTTGCTTTTTTGTCTGTGTCACAGGGCTCGAGAGATCATCGCAGCTTGTCTTGGATCACTGGAAGCAAACATCTGCAAGGTGGGATTCAAATTACAGTGTGAGAAAAACGTGTAAATTACTTCTCTCAGTCTCTGCTTTGTCACAAATAGCGCAATCCTAGGGAGCACTTCCTCTCCAGCTTAATTGCACAGCCCCCAAGGAGTGCTGTGGTTTTGCCCTGTCACTGTCACTTCTGCCTTGCTGTGCCCTTAGCCCCTGTGTCTGTTGTCAGTATCCTCTGCAACCCTCTCATGATCTGTCACATCCAACTGAGCTCATGTCCTTAGCTGAACTTTACCTCATAATTGGCCAGGCCTGGAAAAGAGTGTCACCTTGTACATCTAACCTGATTTCACATAGTTGGGTACAGCTGGTTTTTTATGAGAATACTATCCCTCATGTAAATAGGCATAAAAGAATAGATATCTAGGAAAAATTATATGCATGAGCTTATACAAAGGTACAAACAGGATACTCTGGAGATATTGTATATGCATTTATGCTAAGTTTTTCAGAATTACTTGTAATCCTCAGTAAATACAATTTAATTAATCAACATCCACTCTTTATCCAAATATTATGTGTCATCATCTTTAGTTAGGGATTCAATACTAAATCAGAGTAGTAGTTTTCACAAACCCAAATATACATGCCCCATCTTTTTGGGATTTTCTTGTCATTTCTTTTCAGCAAAATCATCAGTTCCATACTATGATTTCCATAAGAATATAAGCCCCAAAGGATTTGCTTGCCTGTGCATCAATTGCAAGACATTAGTTTGTCAATGATTGTACTAAGCTTTAAAATGTAACTGCCAGCTAATATAACATGAATCCATTAAAAACAATAATATTTGAGAAACAATTTGATGTAAATGTTATCTCCTGATTTTTACCTTAATCTAAAGAATGCTAAATATGCAAATCGTATATTTCTTTTAGAAAATGTCAGCCAAAAATTTAAAAGTAAATTTGTTTAAAATTAGATTCATATATATTTAATTGTACTGCGATATGTATTGTGCCTACTTAATGAAAAAGGTGTTTTAGGTGTGTTTTTCAAAGTGCTCAGCTCTTACAACTCCTTTCTCTTAAATTCAAATTCCTCATGCTCAGCAGTTTGGTACAAGAGGATGTATTTAGTGTCTTGTAGATGTAAATATCAATACAGAACCTAACTTTTTGTGGTCAGGTTTCAAACTTTCTTGGGATGGCATATTAAATTTATTTAGAAATGTTCACTGGTCATCTGTAAACCCTCAAGTGTACTATATTTCATACGATAAGAAAATCTGTAGCCTTTTTTTCTGTGTAGCTGAGAAACATTACTTGTGAGTCACTTTAAATTTAATCATGGGCTGCAGAGAAAGTATTTTGAAACTCTGTGATAACTTGCTGCCAAAATACTGTTTACACTGACAATTTAATACAGTGGAAAAATGATAGTTTTCTGTTTAGTAAAATTTAGGACCTGATCTAGATGGGAATTGCTTCCACAATAGAGCTCAAAAAGACTGTCAGGAAGCAGGTTATGTAGCATTGCCAGTGAAATGAAATTTTGAAAGGTAATACACCTTAGCCAAAAGATAATTGGACACTCTGCATAGGTTACTTTTCAAGGAGGAGGTTTTCATCTTATATATAGCAGAAAACTAGTGAAGCTTGCTGATTTCATTAACTACAGTGAACATTCTTACTGTTTATCCAGCATGGATACTTATATTATCTAAGCATCATTACATCTGAGGATTGAGTTATTCTTTAAGTGTTTGAAGAGGTAAAATAAGCTTAAATGAAACAGATTTAGAAGCAGCCAAGTTCCTTCCTTTCCAGTCACACAGAGAAGCATATAATAAGCATCAAGAATTGTCCAAAATGTCCATATTTTCAAAACTGATAGAAAGCCAGACACGAAAGTGTGTCCCCCCAATTTAAACTGATAAATGAAACTATCAGTCAATCATAGCAGGGCATTAAAGTTACTTTATTTTTTAATTTGCATGTTGTGTTTTGTTTATTTGTTTGTTTTTTTGTTTTAATAGTTCCCAGGTAATCTATTAAAAAGGAAAGGTTTAGCTAATTAGAGGGAAGGAACTAAGCCTTTATTGTCTCCAGCACCAATGATCACATGAAGACCGCACTCTGTCCTGCCTATTGGCATATTTTTCGATGAGATTTTCCCAGAGCACCCATGGGGCTTTAATTTTTAATTAAAAGTTTTCTGGTTCCTTTCCCATATCTCAGAAGTGTACTCTGTCTCTTGAATAGCTCACTTCTCAAACAATAGCAGAATATGGCACTATATGAGAGAATATTCTGGAGAAAATATCCTGAATCACTAAATCATCTTAACTGAATTCTCATTATTGACATTCATCATATTCCATTTTTGAATCAGGAATAATCACTGCCAGTGCATTACTTGTCTGTTCTAAAAATTGGGTACATAAGGGCTGCCTCTGGTATCTCCTGTATTGGGGTTGAGGTTGACATAAAAAAAATGGCAAGGAAATGGCTGATGTGCCACAGCCATGGAAGTTCCCATAACCAGAGTCTTTTTTATGTTCAAAGTTACTTTTAACATGTTTTGAGATTTCCTCACCCATCATGGTAATTTAAATGTATGTTGTAAATTAAGGTACTGTACAGATCAATAACTGAAATGGTACAATCCAGTAAAAGAATATATAGAATTAAATATCTAATAGCTACTGCTTGCAAAATAAACCATAGGGGAAATTATAAAAATTTGCATATGACATCAGGTTGAAATGCAAACTGAAAAGAAAAAACACAATTAATTAACTCTTCTAAAGAGTAAGGAATTAACTTCTAAAATATAAAAAAAACCCCCAGCCTACCTTGTTATAATAAAGCCAGTTTCACTCATGCAATACAGTTGAAGTCAATAAGTCTACATTAACAATAATCCCTCTACACTCAGGGATATTATAGCACCGAACTTGGAAATTTTTAGCTATCAATGAAATGCAGATTCTTGGTAATAAAGCACATTGATCTGTGAAACATTTTATCAAGGATTCTGATACACTGATTTTCTCCAGAAATTTATAATATTGAAATTTTTTCTTCTGCATCCAAAATAAGAGTTATTTCACATAATTTATATTACTTACGTTGTAACTCAGTCTAAAAATAGCAACTTTTTATTGTGTCCTAAAGATCGCAAGAAGTTTCTTGCAATCTTATTTCAGTTTTTATTACATTATCATAATAATGCTAAAAAGTGATATGATATCATGATATTATAAAAATATTTAATATTCTTTGACTTTTTTCATGTAATAGTTACACAACAGTATTAATTAATATTTTATTTATCCCCAGATAATTTTAATTCTAGATAAGGTAGATAATCTTTCTCTATAGGTTATTTTCTTTTAGTTTCTGTAGTTTAACTCTGTTATTTTATTGTAGTCAGGATTTATGTATGTTGCTGAGCTTACTAGACTAAGACGCACTGCTTGAAAGGAAAATATTTAATATGTTTTCTCACCTCTGGAATTTAAAAGTATGTCTTATATATGTCAGATATTAGAGAATTTAATTTCAGAACTTTCTAAGAATAGCTCTTCTTTTAATGTTCTGATACAATCTAGTAATGCAGTTAAATGTGACAGTAAATAGAGAAGCTTTTAGTACCTACAGGATTTTATTTGTAATGTAAAAAGTAATATTCAATCATATCAGTGAGGCAGTGTCAAGCCCATGCAAGTTTGATAGTATTCCATATAAATCAGTGAGTTTCTCAGATTTTTAGTGCTCCAAATAAGATCACAGTAACATATGATATAATCTAAGACATATTTAAATAAGTGGAATTAAAATATGAAGAATAAAATTATGTGGATTTTTTCTTCAAATTTTAAACCTTGGAAACTATCTGATTATCATGAGCTAATAGCTAGAGACTCATTCAACATTTTATTAGTTGATTCATTTTGGTCTTATTTTTGCACCTAATGGAGATGTTATGTTTTTTGTCACGTTGTCACATACTTGTATCTCTCATCTGACAGCCACATGAGACAGTACAAGCTGATTAAATCTGAAAATACTTGAACAGTACATTTTTAAAACTTCCAAGAAAATGCCACTGTCTTTAGGGCATCATTTCATTCTTTCTCATTAGTTGATAAAGAAGATGCCTCAGCTGCATAGGAGGCATGATCACTTGGGGAAAAAAAATCACCTTTTCAGTAACTTTTAGACTATATTTCTTTTGTCGATTCTTCATAAGTAGCCTAGAGTAGTAAAACTGCACAATTGAATTGCAGAGTTAATGGAGATATACCTAAAGCCTACGCAGTGCCTCACTAGTTGTTGCTAAAAAGAAATTTGTGTTATTTGATACATTTATTTCATTGTTATGTACTTGGTACATAACAAGTGATAAGAAAAAGATTGGAAAATAAAGAAATTATCAATTTATAGAATTTTTAGCATTTTAAGAAATTTTCAGGAGCTGGCTCAAAGTATGTGTGAAGTTCACCTTTGTGTTTTTAAGTTATGTGTGAATGCCACAAGAAAAAAGGATATTTTGTTTTGAATGCAAACAATTCATACAAAAGTTGAAAGGAAATATTTTTAAAAAACACTCTGAATATCTTGTATAGATGACTATGTAAGCTTCTTGTCTTTTTTGCTTTATCTCGTTTAGATTTTTTAATCATAATGTGGATATACTGAGTAACTTTTGGGTATATTTATCTTTTAGGGTTGCAGTAGAGACAATAGAAATATTTATATCTACCTTCTGAAAAAGATTACTATTAGCAGGTCACTTGCGTGTTGATTTCTGTTTAGGGCACACTGCAACAAATTAAATACTGGCATTTTTAAAATTATAACTTACAAGGTTTCTGTAGTTGTAGAACAGAGTTGGCCACTGTGGCATTCAGACAAAGAGCAGCTGACCCTCACTCCACCCTGACAAAATTCACTTCTGAGTGAATTGAAACTCTTCAGTTTTGTTATGAATTTTCCCCCTAAATATCTTTCTTTTTTCTTCCCCCTAGAAATATGAACATGTATTTTTCAATTTCAGTCTCTAATTATTTAAAAATAGGATTTCCTGAATAATCATAGCAATGCTCTCTGCCTGGTTGTTACGCTGATTTCAGTTAGCAGTTCAGGGAACATCAGCAAAATCTGGTAAATTTTCATGGACATTTTGGAAGCCCTCAATGCTGAGTCTGACACTTTTCTTGATTCCTATTTTAAAGAGATCCTGGAGTTGACTGCTGAATTTCAGTTTATTAAGGAAAGTGTCCTGTCTGATTTAGGCCTTCTATATGGATTTGGTGCTTCCAGTGTCAATAAGGGTGGATTTTTCTTTAATTTTCTTCGAAAATAACAATGGAATTAGGAGTTACTCGGATAGATCTATTCACTGTTGGATGAACTGTCTGCAGTCTCGCAGCTTTCGATAGTAGTTGCATTATTTGCATTCTTACAAATAACAAATCATGAAGCACGTGAACTCATGAATTCTCTTTAAGCAACAAAAAAGGCCAAAGTTAAAGTCTGCACTGAGAGGAAGAAAATCCTGTGGTGTTGATGTTAAGCAGAATGAATAATGGTATGTTAATGTTGCAAGTTATGACTGTTCTTTCCTTTAAATCTTTGGCTAGTGAGTGCTATCTGGTTTACAGTGCACAGATTAGACTGGGATGAACAACACTGTTCACAAAGATTCCAGTCTTTTCTGTTTCTAACATATGCAGAATCCACTTGGGAATCACTTAAAGAAGAATTAAAATTTTAGAAAGATAAAAACTTTACAAGTTTATGCTTTTTAAATACTCATGACAGTAGATATAGTTAAAAAAAGCATGCTGATGCATCGATGACTGGGGAAAAAATGCAGATTCAGTGTAGAAAGAGACTTTCAAATTCACAAAATTATGCAGCTAGTAGAAAAAAAAAAATACTTTATTATCACAACTGGTAGCTTTCATCAGACAGCTCTGCAAGGGGTGTAAGACATGCTATAACACTGCTCTTGGACATGTAAATCCCTATATTTACTATGTTGTTGAGCCTAATTTGCCTGTCCATAGAGTTTGATTCTTGCCAGAACCACTCCTCCACTCTTTGTTGCTAGGAACAAACCACATCTGTCTCTGGATGTCAGTTCAGTCCTTGAGAGCTGTATACCAATGAGGAAGAATAAAAAGCGCTTGCAATATTTAGAAGCAGGCTCTGTTCATTCAACTAAGAAGCCCGAGAGATGTAATTACAAAGCAGGTGATCGACTACTATGTATGCTGATCTTTAATCAGCGCATACTTGAAGCTAGAAACCCATAGTACAAGAAAACAATTAGTTAATTTAATAGCAAAAGGAAAGTCAAATGGGAATATGTTAAGAGCAGCCTGACAACTCATTACTGTGCTGGCATTCTGTGTCAGTAAAACACACATTTATTTGGAACCTCTATGATGATTTTACCAAAACAAATTGTCAAAAAGGTCAAAATGTCAATCACCAACTAGAGACATTTTAAGTAAAAACCAGTCAAATTTTTCATTTTATAGTTATTAAGCATGTTTCCTTGCCTTTTTAGGGACTATTAATTTAGAAATGTGAAAAAATGACATTTCAACCAGAAAGGCATGGCACTCATGGATTTTATATGAATTATCTCCTCTAAGTAGAATTTTTCCTAATATATACCATTTTGAGAAAGGAGGTAGTTAGTCCCATTTGGGATGAAAATAAACAATGAGTAGTCATAGAAAAATGTGGCAGAGTTGAACACTTCCCTGACTTCTTTCCTTTATCACTGACAACATGGTAAAATATCTTGGTCTGCATTAATCACATCATAATTTAATTAACTTAATTAATTAGTCTGTATGAAATATGATTATGTAATTATACGCTTTCCCTTCCCAGGCAAAGGTGGATTTTCCCCTTGTAAACTTTCTTGACTCCACAAGTAGCAATACTTATTCTATTATGCAGGAAAAGTACTAGTTAAATACCACTTGTGCTCAAAATCTAACTTCTATGTACATTCTTTTTAAATTTCATTGATTGTTCTTGAAGCTAGAGGTGGCAAAAAGGGCAAAAGTTTAACAGAATAATAAAAATCATCAAATGAAATTATCAGATATATACAATTATGGTTAAAAGCAATATTCTGCTTTTACTCAGCTGCAGAATTTTAGACATTGATATTGTGGCTTCAGAAGTAAATTTCATTTGTTTATCCTGTTTGTTGCCTTTTGGATCACTTTGACTTTTCATTTCACAATATCAGATGACTGAGCCACAAAAAATAACAGCACTTGTAAGCATAGCGTACCTTTATGTATTTAAAATATAAATCCTTCTTTAAAAATGAAAGAGCAGCACATGGAAAAAAATATGGTTCTATATGAAAAAGTTTTAGTATTATCAGAAGATCAGTTGAAATATTTAATGTAATTCTTTTTCTTAAATGTATAACTTCTGGTTATACATAGCTATGATGGTTTAAACTGGCTTGAAGATAGTACTGCACTGTCATTAAAAAAAAAAAGGAGTAGGAAATTGTAAGGACAATTGCAATATTATGTTTGCACCTGGTAACCTCCTTCACTTAAGTCAGCACTTAGGGTAGTGTGTGTTTGGCAACTCTTCTGGAAAGCCTTTTCTGCCCTTGTCCCCATGAGTGCCAAGGTGTGTGCAGGATATGATTAAAGTGATTTCTTCTGTGACTGTAGCCTGAAAACCCTGATTTTTTCCTGCTTTCTGTGGGCAGTCAAGAACTGTAGGGATGATTGAAACCTGCTCAGTGAGATTTTGATTTGATATTTGCTGGATCCTGACCCATGAGAACGAAAAGCTCACGTAATAATGTTCTACTGATATAAAACATTTCTCTAAACATTATGTGAAGTTCTTTCTATAGTGTCACTTATTGTGTCTTTCTTCCCAGCCCCTCCCCCTCTCCATTTTTGTCTATAGATATTTAACAAAGTGAGGACCAAAAGCAGAAATGATTCTACTTAGTTTTAAACACTGAGTCTGTTGGAAAGACGAGCATTTAGAGGGGTGGCAGTGGCTGGTAAAGAAATGTATTAGGAAGTCTACATGAAGCGAGACAGAAGAAAATTATATCGAGAAAAAGCAATATATTTCAATAGGAGGGCTCTGCTGCAGTACAAGCAGCTAAATGATAGATTACTGTGAGTAAATGTAAATATACATTTCTGCATTCAGTTATTGAACTGGCTTCAGTAAATACACACCTTTTGTAACCTCCATGAGGAATAAATAGAAATTGGATTCTTCATGAGCAATGAAACCACATTAGTGGGCAATATTTTAGCCGTTACTGTCAATAAAACTACACCCATTCTGCTCCAGGAATACATGTCTGACAGGGCAGCTTCCCTGAGTGAATTCAATTGTATATAATTTTTTATTATTAAACATAATTTTCTTTCAGCCCATCCCTTCTGAAGGCCAAGTAAGCTTAAAGAAATATTTTGCTCTGTACTATGATATTAAGGAAGAATCTGATCTTTTACAATTTACTGATTCATTTAATAATATCTTTCACTGCTAACTGTGTTTATGAGTTCCTTAAATGCATTTTCAGGTCCTGATTCAACAAGGTACTTAGAAATAAGCCCATATTTGAGCATGAGTGCTAAAATCAATGGAATGACTTAAGCATATATATTGTCAGTTCAAGCATCTTGCTGTTTTAGAATGTCAAGCGAATTAGAAGCAGATGGCAGCATATATCTTATTTGGTGGTTAGCAGGCAGGAAAGCATGTAAACTGCACAGCAGGTTTAAGGCTCTGGAGAACCTGAATAGGGTTGTTTTGCAAGTTTTCCTTCCGATTTAAGCCAAAGAGTATTCCCTTACAGAAAGTCTAGGTGGACTGCTGCATTACAGACTTTGATATATCTAAATTGGTCCGGTGTGTGATGTCACATAACTCACAATTTTAGTTTTGGAAGACAGTCATAGCTTTTATGCTCCTTCTCCCATATCTGGTGTTTCATGCTACATTCGCCTGGAGAAATGTGAATTCATACTAGGCATCCTTATGTTCCTTATTGGATATAGATTGTGTGTTTATATCCAGGAACAAAAAAAAAAATGCAAATTACAGTATCTCAATGAATGGAAGGATTTTCAATTAAAAGCAAGATTAAAAATAATTGAAAACTACTTAAATGTGCATTAGGAAAAAGGCCAGTAATGGTTTGTTGTTTTCCCATCTCCTTTCCTTCTTGGTATGCAGCAAGATTAATAGTCAATTTTGCTTTCTTTTACATTAGGACACTGCTTCTCCTGGCATATTTAATACTGTTTCTTTTCTGGTTTTGCCCCTATCTTCTCTATGATGCTTTTCTTTCCCATCATTTATTTCAACATGCAGTAAAACTGAGAAAGCTCTGTCTGAAGGTGTTTATAAACACTGGTTCCCTTTAATAGGTCCAGTTAATATGTCTTATATACATTGTCAGAGTGAAAAATAATTCACTGAAGTGCTTATAAATAAAGGATCTTATAAGCAGCAGGGAAGGAGAGTAGACTGTTTAATTCATAGGCCCCTTTTGCTTTTCTTTCTTATTTCTGTTCACCATAAAATTCAGCTGGGAGAGTGTTACTGAATGTAAACAAAATATTTCTTTGTAGTACTATTTTGCATTACAGGATCAGATTTCAGGACTAATTTTATTTCTTCTCTTTCTTGACATGTGATACTCTTTGCCACACAATATTAGCAGACCCATATCTGCTTGCTGAAAAGAGCAACTATAAAAAGACTGTTGCCAGAGAACTGTGGAGGTCTTTATTTTTTATTTTTCATCCTTTTTTGGGTTATTTTTAAGGTATATTAGAAGAAGAGGAGAGAAATAAAATAAATAAAGCAAATATTAGGGGGTTTTTTTAAACATTTGTGACCCAAAAAGGAAAAAAAGCGACCACAGATAAGAGGTTTTTAAGAACGCAATGATTTTCCTATTTATGCCTGGAAGAACCTGAAGGCAAGTGAACAAACTGTAACAAAGGTGCTTTTCAACAAGGTAGATCCAGATATTGCAGGCTTATTTAGACTAAAATATGTAAGAAAGAGAATTGACTATGCCTTTGGGGATGGATATCCTAAAGAAGTGAGGTGCTTTCTCATATATACACAGCCCTAAGTCACAGTCAGATTTTTGGAAACAGCAAGAGCCTTTTGCAATGACATTAAGTCTCTATCCTGATTCTGAAACTGAACAGGTCTGCTAGTATAGAGACAGATGGCCAGCATGAACAGCTCAGGAAAAAGCCGTTTGGAGAATGAGATTTGCCTTAAGCTTTCCAGGTGATATTACTATTATTTGGGGTAGGAGTTGAGTGCCTTTTTCATTTCCCTTAAGCAAAAGCTTAGGAATGCCTGCATCTACTCAACCATTGATAGGCTCAACCAAAAACCTGTGGTTGCCCTGTGTATCTGCTTTTATGACAGAATACATTTGGCCAGTGATACTTGGAGAGTTAACCAAGGCACAGACATGTGCCCACTCTCATGCATGCACATAAGAGTATTGAGACACAAGAGAATTCATTACTTGTGGTGAGTAAATGTATGGCAAAAGATAATTCAAATAAATTCTGTATTCATTTCTCTTCAATCTGCTGGGAGAGAAGCTCCTACAATTTATGTTTTGCAGTGATAAGTTAGTAGGTAAAAATATATGTTGTTAGAAATTAAATTGTAGTATGATTTTTCTGTATATTAGCTTCTCTTCAAATCCTGCACACATCCATGTATGCATGCTCCCACCTCATAGCACCTCAGAATAAATATGATCTCTTTCACCTCCTCCTTGTGTTTTCCCAAAGTAGGTGATGGATATACTGCTCTTTGCTTTACTACTTTGAATCAAGTGTTGCAAATATATTTCTGTGATTAATGCAGAACATCTGATGCATTGTAAATTCAGCTTTGCTGAGGAATCACTGTCTTGAAATGCAGGAATTTGAAATGCAGGAATAATTGAATGAGAATTGATATTTGAAAATTAAAACCACCAAGAAATGGCAAAGGGAGGGCAGTCTGGAAACTGGAAGATGTTAGTATTTCCCTGATCAAACAAGTACCCTTTAGTTTAGTGATTTGCAGAGAATGCTAGTACTACTAGTTCATACTTTAAAGAGGGAAGGGAAGGGAAATGAAATTAAAACTGAAACTAGAGTCAAAAAAAGCATTTACTGTTGAAAGTATCTTAGTGAAGGAGGATCTTGTTCACGCTTAGTTTAATTACAAGCCGGTACACCCCTAAAATAGCACTACAAACAGCAGCATCTAGGGACATTACCATCCAAATTCATAAAATATATATATTAGAATTCCTATGTATCTTTGATTGCCTTTTCCTTCATTGTTATGAATAGGACAGCAGGAATGGATGAACTTGTATACAGCCTTGTTTGCATTTTACTTACAATGGTGACACACTTCTGACTAAGCACACTTAAAAGAATGTGTTACAAAGCCAAGCAGATGAAGATCTGAAGAGAACTTTCCTATTGGGAATATGTCCGCAGACACTGTGGACCAAGTTTTAATGAATTTACGTTTGGGTCTCATTGGCAAGGTAAATCTGTAACAAAAAGCATGTTGAATGGTTGTGAATTGTATGGGAATAATATAAAAATTGTCTCAGAGATAGTATAGGACACTGTCTACAAAGAACATAGCATTTCTATCCCTATTGCAGTTAAACAGAAAAATTACATTGCTTCTTGAACTGCTTGGAAATTATACTGCTAAAAAGACCTCCATTTTTCAGGTCCTTTCCAATATAACTACACTGCACAGTTGTGTTTGATGACTATTGCAATCTGCATGTCTAGAAATTAGATACCAGAGTATAAGAAGTGTTAAAGACCAATAAATCAGGATATCTTCTGACATCAAAACTAACCTTTACTGGATTGTAACCAAGTGGCTATCAATCATCACTACATCTACAAAACAATTGTTCTCTATAAACTTGCCCAAACTTGCTGACATACAATACCATGAGATATTGGAAGTATAGATAGGACTTATGGCTGTGGCCGTTCACTGCCCAAGGTCAAGGTGAGGAAGCTTGAGATTTTGTTGATAAGAGAAATCAGAATTTAAATAAGCCTCCTTCTATTTTTGCCCTTTTTTCTTTTTCACCATTGTTGTGCCAGCCCCATTCCCAAAAGAAATTCATAGAATCATAGAATCATTTAGGTTGGCAGAGATGTCAAAGATCACTCAGTCCAACCATTAATGTAGCATGCTCAAGTCCACCACTGAACCATGTCCCTAAATCCCATGTCTACACATCTTTAAAATGCCTCCAGGGATGGTGATGCAGTCACTTTCCTGGGCAGCCTGTTCCAGTGCTTGACAATCCTGCCTGTGAAGATTTTTTTTCTTAGTATCTAATATAAACCTACGCTTCTGCAGCTTGAGGCAATTTCCTCCAAACACTTGTTACTGACATTTGCCTCGCTGCAGCCTCCTCTCAGGCAGTTGTAGAGAGTGATAAGGTCTCCCCTGAGACTCCTTTCCTTTGGGCTAAAAAAACCCCAGCGCCCTCAACACCTTCTCATAATACTTGTGCTACAGACCCTTCCCCACTGTTTGAGGTGAGGCCTCACCAGTGCTGAGGACAAGTGTATGATCTCTGCCCTAGTCCTGGCCACAGTAATTCTGATTACTGTGGCCTCTTTGTCTACCTGGGCACACACTGGGTCATATTCAGCTGGCTTTTGACCAGCATATCAGATCATTAATGGCTGAGTAGATTTCCAGCTGCTCTCCCCTAAGCCTGTAACTTTCCATGGGATTGTTGTGACCCAAGTACTGGACTCAGCACTTGGCCTTGTTAAACCTCATAAAAATGGTCTCATCCCACTGATCCAGCCTGTCCATATTCATCTGCAGTACCTTCCTATCCTTTAGCAGATCAAGACTTCCACATGAGCAGATGTCATCTATCTGCAAACTGACAGAGGGTGCCCTTGGTACCTTCATCCAGATCATTGCTAGAAGTAGAACTAAGCAGAACTGGCCCCAATACAAAACCCTAGGGAACAAAGGGGTTGATTTAATCTGCCTTTGACATTCTGGTTTTGTAGTCAATACTTGTCCAGGTTCCCTTATTTTTCAGTATTATTCTGGTTCAATCAAATCTCTGAGGGACTAGCAGGAAATAATGGATGAAGTTCTCAGAAGCTTGATTCTATTTAGTATCTTTATAAAGGCCCTGGATGACAGGGTTGAAAGAACCTCACTTAGGTGAGCCATGTGGATGGCAGCAAACAGGGAGATAATACAGATCCGTTAGAAGGAGAGGCCACCATTCAAAGAGACCTAAGCAGGCTGAGACATTTGGTCAGCAAGAGCTGCAAGGAGTTTAACATGGTGGAACCCCAAGCAGCAGTAAAGGCAGGCGTCTGACTGACTGTGGTGCACCTGCAGAAAAAGACCTGGGAATCCTGTTTGGCAAGTTGAATATGCTCTTTAAAAGCACATAAAAGCAAATTTTTGCCCACAGCTGGGGTATCATGGTTGTGGCCCCCACAGTTCAGAAGGCGTTAAAAAACTGGAGGGGGCTCAGGAGCCACTAAGGGCAACATCAAAAAGGCAGAAAGGTTGGAGAATTTTAATATGAGGGAAGGTCAAAGGAATTATATTTGTTCAGCCTAGAAAGGAGAAATGTATATGTGATGTGAGTTATATCCTTCCAGTACTTAAATAAAATAGAGAAGATAAATGTGTTCCTTTCACAAAATGAAGTGAGAGGACAAGAGGATATATTCACAAGCTGTTTCAGGGAAAATATCTCTGAATATAAGAAAAAAATCCCTTCACTGTGGGAAGAGTTAAACAGTGGTTGCCCAGAAATATAGTGGTATCTTTCTTATTGGGAACATTTAGCTTTATGGCTCCTCAGATGAAATAATCTAAGGCTCTACTTTCAACAGGAAGTTGGATCAGATGGCCTCCAGAGGGCTCTTCCTAACAAGACTTTTCTGATTATAGGATTCTGATGTCTTTCCTACTTCTTTTGCAGGGCTGTTCGAATTCTACCATACACCCTTCCTGCTTGTTCTGCAGGATTGTCTTAGTTTTCCAAGATATCTTTGCTGCCTGCAGATTTCATGTCTTGCATGTCTTTTCTTCACCCTATTTGTGTAACTGTGCCATGAGTCTCTGTTGGCCTCTTTGCAGTTGTTTCAGCTGTGTTAGAAAATGCTATTTTTGGTGTTAAAGTGCTGTTAAATGCTTGCACACCGTCGCCAATTGTGCACTTCTCACTGGATACAAGATACCAAACATTAATTGTATCTTATTTAGTATGTATCCATTTCATGCATGCCCTGCTTTGGACACACAGCTTAACACGCCTGTAATCATTGCAGGACAAAAGGATTTAAGGGCAATAGAAATAATTCTCCCAGATTTAGATGATCTGAAATGTTGCAGCAGATGTTTAGATGGGAAGCAATTAATTTGGGGATTGGGGTGGGGGAGGATACTGAAAATCCAAAAGGTGAATGAATTGCAGAGTAAAGGTAAAGTATCTTTGTGCTGAAATAGCACAACTGTTACTTTCATTTCCCTAGGACTAATGGGCATGTTATTTTATTATGAACTGAATATCTATTTTTTGCCCTTATTATTAGCGAAATGGCTAACAAGAAAACTTACTGGACTGTTAGGTAAAAGACTGTCTCTCTGGAAGTGCCTTGTGATGACGGGCCCTTATAGGAAGAGATTACTTAAATCGTGGGCAGGTGAACAAAGACAATTCATGAGAACTTCTTGACCAGATAGAAACAAAAATGAACCATGACCTACACTGTATGAGGTATTGCCAGACACTTCTCAGATGAATTAGCACACTGAAGCCTAATTAAACCACAATCCTTTTATCTTGTCATTTTCTCTCAAGTCTGGAACAAGTGGAAGTCTTCATAAATCTGAAATATTATAGACCAATTAACATGCATACAAGCTGCATATTCTGTAATAGGAATAGAGTTAATCTAACATAAATTTCCTTTGGAGATTGAGAGTAATATTAAAATATTTTTCCCAACTCTTGTCTTACTTGTGCTGGTTTCTCAGCAATGTAATATTATTGCTTCCAGTGGTGTAAATTGAGACAAGTTTTTGCATTTTGTCATGACCATTTAAAGTATATGGAGCCAATTGTTCTTCTCCATTAGAGAATAGAAATTTAATGAAGAAAGCTCAGGTGAGTAGAATGCATGATTCTTTTTACTCAGAATTCTTCTATTCTATTAAGTTAATTTAAAGATTTTTTAGCTAAAGATTTAGTTAAAGATTGTATTACTTCCAATGGTTTTATCTCATTAGTTACTTGACCACTGCATTAGCCTAGACACTCACATATTGGGAAAAAATATTTCACTTTTACAGAATTCTGTAGATCCAGACATGTAAAGGCAAAGACCATGAGGAGGGCCTATAAGGACCATATTTTGTTTGCATTTCCAATTATTTTATGAAGCTTATGATGATAATAGCAGTTTTATTAAAAAACATGCTAAGTTTTTATTGTAAGATTGAACAGAATGGCATGGGTCAGATCCACATTTTGCTAAACCAGCAGCTTTGTTTTTGATGGGTGTTGTCTGCAGCAGATGTTTAGTTAAGAATAAGAGAACAGCAACAGAGTGCAAATATACATACATTGTCCTGACTTCCTTTAATTTATAGCTTATTGAATTTCTGATATCCAAATGGTGTCTTTTATTTCTAGGCCAAGTAGTTTACTTTTATTCTCATGAATTTGAATCATGGAGCTAAACAATTATAGACCCTTATTAATTTTTTTGTATCTACAATGTGGCCCAGAAGTTATGCCCTCTCAAGCACAACCTTTCAGCACTTTTTATTTGAAACTTTGACCAAGGTAATCTGACATTTCTTCATTTTTGTCCTAGATGTGTAACCAAGTAAATGTGATTTTTGACACTCTTTACAGAAGCCCTCCAGTCCCAGGGTGTTTTTGGGGAGCAGGTCTGGACTCTGTGGGGCTGTCCTTGTCCCAGTTCAGGTCCAGGTGTCGCTGGCTGACTTGACTGCCTGCGGGTGAGTGGCTCTTACATCCCCAGGGCACAGTAGGGATGTGAGATACTGACAAGGATATAGGCTGTGCAGAGGAAATGTGCAAAAATAAACCTAAATGGGCCAAAAACTGACAAGGAAAGGACCCCCTTCATGAGCATCAGAGCCCTTTTATTGAAGCCCTGAGGATGAAAGCTTGCAATCCTCCCCTTCTTCCGAGGGAGAGTGAAACTGTCCACCTGAGCACCCAGAGAAATGCCTGAGGAATGAGCACTAACACCAAGGCAGAGGGCAATAGTAGGACAGTGAAGAGTTTCTTGCCATCCCATTTTTAATTGTTATATTAGCAAAGCCTGTTTATAGTAATTAACAGTTTGCGTCCCTTAGACTTATTTATTTTTTCTTTTTTAATTAACAATGCACTCTTAGGCTCACCCATGTGTTTATCTGTCTTTTGACTGTAACAAGATGTAAGATATTTCACAATCAGACAGTGAAAGACTTTGTGTAAGCCACTTAGGCCAGCAAGTTTTGTAAGTTCCGTAAGTTTGGAAAATTTTAGTGCCATGTTTCATAAGGAGCAGAAACTTACACAGAATTTTAAAAATACACTAATGAAAGCTTGTGCTTCTAACTCACTTACAATATTGAAAATCTCATCTCTAAATCAAGGGAGTTTTTGAGCACTTTAAAGTCTTCATCTGACACTCAGTGAAGTTTAATGTATTTCAATGGATTTTAAAATTTCTCCCATTAAGTGATCCATGGAATAGTGTTTACAAATTTGCAGAATAATGTCAAAGACCTAAGCAAGAACTTCCTATAAATTTATTTTAAAAAAAACCAAACTGAAACACTGAAGCAAAAAATAAAAAACTCGAAACTACCATGGTTTATTATTTATGATAACAAATGTTCTTCTGAAATGTAGTGCCATGTATTTTTTTTCTAAATAGCTCAGCACAAATCCAGAGATATGCTATTTTCTGTTCTTTCTACCCTGAGTTATAAGCTTGTGCATTGTATTGCATATATTTTATTTTTATCTGATGGGATATCGGATTTTTTTACTTTCAGGCTAAGATTCAGAAAGATCACTATTTTTCATTTCACAGTGCAAAAAGAAATAATTTTCTTGACTTTCACTTTTGCCTTAGTTCTCTCAGAATAATTATTTTCTTCAGACTCCTGTGTATTTATGGATGTAATTGCTACAGAGGGCCTCCAGTACAATAAGTGATACAACTGATCCAGATGGGAAGGGTATCCTGCATGGTAAAGGTCTGAGTAATATTGATTATGCTTGCACTGTTCTTCAAAGATATTTTGGAAAAGGTGAGTAGGAGCAACTAGATGGAGGTCTTTTCATGTCACCACATTAGGAACTAAGATTGCATTTTGTGCACTTCAGGATCTGTAATAAGAAGTCATTTGTCTGTCATAGTCTATGTTTTCCTCTCATATCAACATATGAATAAAAATTTGTAGACTGTAACTGCATTCTTCCATATCAAACACTAAATCACTAAAAGCAAAACATCACAGGAATGGCAAAAATTTAATTATCCAGGAGACTTTTTCTCTTTTTGTAAATTTACTAGTGAACATATTACTAAAATACACTGAAATACAATTAAGGTATTCTCTCCAAATAAATAATACACTGCTTTTTGTTTGTTTTTGATATTCAGCTTTCCTTTAACTTTCATTGGAGAAAATGCACCCTGTTTTGTTAGGAATACAGGATGATTTTTTTGCAATTTTACCTTTGTAGCTCCTATAGGAGAATGAATGATCAGAATAATCATCTGTAGAAATCAGAGTACCATACCAGATATTTTTAGCTGTTACAGATCAAGTTGATTTGGTTCATCCAGCACCACTTCAACAAATTTCAAAAAGACCACATTTTATAATGGGAAGGGTCATCTGGCAGTGTGGAACAGCTGGTGAAAGGATTTAATCTCACATTTTTGTGGCCATGTAAGAGCTTGCACATCATTTGCATTTCTAGCATGTCATTTCAATTTCTATCCAAATACCCTAGCACTGTCATATGCAGATAAGAAGGTGGGAAGAGACTGCAGAGCCGTGCTTCCCTGGCAATAAGAATTTCCTCGGTGCAGCTGCAATTATGGGACTAATGAGAAATATTTCCTGTACTCCTTCTACTAATTCTGCACATAACATAGAGAGGGATATAACAACATGTACAAATATACATGTGGGAAGATCACCACTGCAGCAACAGAGAGATTACTGAAAGATACTGACACCACCCTCCTTTTTGGATCTGTTGAGCTGAGTACCTACTTAGCAAGTGCTTGTTTAAGATGGATACAAAATTTAATTTTCTAAAGAGGTCTCTGCTCCAGTCAACAGAGCAGTGCACAACAGAGCTGTGATGCTGAAACATGTGTGGATTGCAAGTGTTGATTCATGTTGCAAAATAAACATAGTAAAACAAGGCATGGGAAGGGTCTGCTATTTATTGCTGTCCTGAAGTCCTTAGCAGCTGTAAATGATCCATGTGTTGAATAAATCCCTAATAGAACAAATAATATTTTAGTTAAATATATATTAAAAAAAATTAGAAAATAACCTAATCTTTTTTTGCTGACATGTTTCAACATATACTTCAAAATTATTGTGCCAGTTCAGCTCCAAGCTGAAGAAAAAATGCTTCAGTTCACCTTAGAAGCAAAAATTCTTCAAACATTTAATTAAATAAAATTTTCTATTAGAATGAAATTTACAAGAAAACATTCAGAAATTTTGATTTACCTTTTAAATAAAGTGTATTGTAATCTAATCACTGGAACTCAAAGAGTCTGATTTCCCATTTTCTCTATGCCAACCGCTTTAATATGAATTCAGTGTCAAGCTTAGTCTTTATTCCATCTTCAAAGAAGCATTATAAAACTGATAAATAGTCCATTCCAAGCGAGAGGAAATTTCACCTTTGCTTGGTTTTATACTGGCCTTTTACCCGAAGTCAGACTTCCTTCTGGACTTTAACTTTGCTTGCTCTGTGATTTCCTTCATTTGAAAAGTCACTGTGACAATTTTATTTGGTATAGCCTACTCAAGGGCAATATTGGGATCATGGTAGATACATAACAGAAAAAGAAATTGAAAATTTTGTTTTGAATAAATTCAGATTCTGTCATGTTTCAGGAACAACTTTGCCACCCCTAACAGTGAGTATCCTGGGTTGTAAAGAAAATTTCAGCTGCCCATCAGCTCAAGCTCTTATTCCCAGCCGGTGATACCAGGAAAGCAATTTTTTCCAGGGCTCAGATGAGAGCAAAGAAATCCTGAGTGGCACAGTCTCCTAGCTCCTTCTTATTTTAGAATTTGGAAGGGACTCAGGTGTATAACTTATCCTCTTACAGTGGCAAGCATAGTAAAAGAAGACTGCCCAGTCAAATAGTTCATTACTGATCCAAAGATCTTCAAGTCTGTCTACAAACAACATCACTATCAAAGAGTCTGTGATATTCAGTATCATAAAGGCAATTTTCTGCTGTGTATTACTTGTTTTCTGACTGCTTAGTTTGGAGGAACTGATAAATAAACAGAATTCAATGCCTTTTAAACACATGAAGCTAGAAAAAATGCAAGTCAATCTGGAAAGTGAGGTTCTGCATCTCTTACATTTGTTATGTGAATATAGTAAATAATTTGATTTTACAGTTTTGGTCCCTTGCCTACATAACCTTCCTAACTCACCGAAAACCATTATATAAAAAAATTTAATTTATTAAATGCACTCCTTGGATGATCCTTGTAGAAAAATTAACAAAAAAGCTAGCAATTCTGTGTTCAGAACAGGGATTGAATTCTGTGCAGTAACAGATCCTTCACACAAGAATGGAGCTGAATGGGATTATCTGATTGTTAACCAAGCACAGTCTTTGCTCTGTAAGAATTACGTAAAATAATATGGAATAAAGTGCAGTGTAATTATATATCTAAAGAATTATCACAATGAAACACACAGTGGTATGAAATTATTGCTTTGCAGACAATCCATACACTAACATTCCCTTTGTTGTGAATGTTTTTAACTTCATGAAGACTTGACATTGTGTAATAAAATCTCAGAGGGATGGAATACTAGATTGTATAGTAAACCATATATATTAAACTAACTCCTTTACCTATTTACTTCTTTTGAAGAAAGATTAGCAAATTTTTCCATTATTAAAGCTTTTTTGGAAGTTCCTAAATGCCACAATTGTTTGGTTTTGTTGGGGGTTTTTTTGTTTTTTTTTTGTTTGTTTGTTTGTTTTCTTTTGTTTTGTTTTGTTTTCCAGAAAAGAGGAGGGAAAGTAATTGAAATTAAATTTGGGGACCCAAGCACAAGGTTGAAGTAGCCATTTTACACTTACCTATTGTTGATCTCACTTTTCTCCATTTTTCTTGGTTAGTAATAAATTTCTTTAGTCTTATTTTAGTTTTTAACTTATACTGTATTTCAAAATGTAAATTTTTAGAGAAGGATTTTTTAGGGAAAATATTTTGACTTGAAAATACAGGAGAAATATTCTTTGTGCCACACAAAATACAGAAGACAGCCTTGAGGAAGCCCTGTTCTGAAAAACAGGTCTTCTTTCAATTATTTAGGTTTGCTTTGTTTTTGAAAGAAATATTGACCTTTGTTTACTAGGAGAATAGGGGAAAGTGTAAACCTGAAAAGTCCCATTTGGCATGACAACTTTTCCCTGCAAGTTTGTGAAGCTGTCTACAGTCACTAGACAATAAAGGTAATACTTGTGTTCTTCTGGATGCTGATGTCTTATCTTAATGGGTTAAAATGCATTGAATGGTCCTGCTGATACAGTAATAAAATAAATTTGGCTGACAGGGGAAGTATGATAATTATGCTTCCTCAGTATATTCCAAGAATAAATGGTTTCCAACTCTGCCATGACTTCTTTTTGATTGTCTAAGGAGGAAGGATTGTATCTGAGATTTGGTTCAAGGAGAGAAGAAGTCCTGGTGCCTGGTGCAGGACCACATCTGTGGCATAGTTAGGGAAGTGGTACATTTGTTCTGTGCTAGATATCTATTTTGATCACTAAACTTCTGAGAGAAATCTAAAGCTGATCTTTGATCTACTGCTGAGGGATGCTTCTTCACTCTCTTTCTCTAAACTGCAAAAAGAAAGGAGCCACCTAATGACTGACCTTATTTGTGGATAACATGGGAAGTTAATGTAGGGGGCAAAGCAAACAAACAGGCAGGATTTGCACACATTTTCAGAGAGACAGGGAAACAACTTCTCTCATAGTTTGGAAATAGCCTAGTGTCTGTGGGCCTGATTTTCTTGTTTCTTCTTTCCTCATGGAAAATGTGAGAAGATTGGGAAAACAGAAGTATGTTCTGCACATTGTCTTTGTAAACCAAAGAATCCAATGGAAAATCTCCCTGCTCTATCTTCAAGGACTCACTTAACAGGAAAGGTAGCAGGGACACAACTGGTAAAGTTCTCAAATTCCTTTTCTCTTCCCTAGAAGAGTTTGCCTTAAAGTCCACCCAGGAGAACTAGGAAAGAAATGATACTCCCAGAAAATTTAGCTGCTGAGACACTTATGAGGCCTGACAGTAAAAAAGTTTTGTTTTGGAGAAACAAAACAGAACCAGTCAGGAAGGATATGAGCTTAGCCAGGCAGATGAACCATGTGCAAATTCTAGCTAGCAGTCTGGAGCATCCCAGCTGTGCAAGCTGAGGAAAAGTTTGTACCAGTTCCCGCCACTGTGATGTTTCAGATCTTGATTTGGTAAGCCTCCTCCTAGAATAAGGGAGAAATGTATAATTTTAGATGCATTTTATGAGTATTTAATGATCTGCTTATGTTCGTATTGTTAGAGTCAGCACCAGTACCTGTCTCTTCATTGTATTCCCCAAGATTTCCTCCATGCTATTGCTTTTCTATGTCTCTTTTTGATAATTCATCAAAATCTAGATTGGAAAGAAGAGGTGTCAGGAGAGATGAGAATAGAAAAAGTCACATCCCAAAGGAAATGAAATGCTGTCACCAGAGAGGGAAAAGGCACTAGATGTTTTAATTTTAGAGAAATAAAAAAAAATCAAAGACGCTTGTAAAGTATGACCCAGTAGGAAATAATAGAAGATGATATAAAGGACTTTTTTGGTGTCATCAAAAGCTCTCTTTTATTTTTGTTTTATTAAAATGACAGATCTTAGTATTATTTGAGGGAAATCACAGTCTTCATGAGGTAAACTAACTATGTTTACCTCACTGTATATTTGCATGTGAATTGTACAAAGCAAAATGTTTGAATTTCTGATGCTTTCTTTTCTATCTCTACAGTCACATTGTGTCACTTCCAAAGTATTACTCAGAGGTTCCTGCTTGTCTTTTTTTACTTCAGAATAAAATCTTTGCTCTAAACAACACATTTTCTATGGGAGGTGTGTTAGTTGCACATTTTAAAATATATTCCTGTTAGTTGTTCTGGTAAGGAACAACGGAGTTGGTCACAAAACAGGTGAGAGGATGGAGCAGATTCCCTTCATGTGTTTGATCTTTAATGTTTCTAGTCCAAGACTGACAACAAATCATGATTCTCTTCAGGGAAGAAAAAACAATAGGCCTGGGGGAAGAAAAAACAAGAAAATCAGTCTTTCCACCCTGTGGTAAATAGTGCCTGGAAGAGAAAATAGACTGTGATACTTCATTAACACTATGAATATTCTGAAAATGCTTGCTTATTTTTCATAACCATACAGCACAAATCTCTAACACCTATGAAAGTTGGTCTGCGCCTCAGAGAACATAGACAGATACATTAAAAAGCAGAAGGGAAGATACCCTCTGATTACTGGAGATTGTACTAGTTTTCTCTATACTGTCAAGGAATTAAGACTGTTCCTCTTTATATGTGTAAGCATGTGTACATTTGCAAATATACCTTTTATGCAAAATTATGAAATGTAAATCTCATTTGAGAAAATTAAATTTTCTCACAAATGCTTCCTCAGTCAGTTTGTAATGCAGAATTTCTTCTCTTGATACACAGCAGTGTTATTAGAAGAGATGTAAAAGAATGGTAAACAAATCAAGGAAGTTTTGCTTCTTTATTTCACCAATCTTTTGACTTAGCACCACAAAATAGTTGTGCATTCTTATTTGATGTCCTTCAGCAAGTCCAACACCAATGCAATAGGTGCTCACCAAAAAAGCTACACACTTGAAAGAACACCAAGCCCAAACTTGCCTGTTCTTACTCCGGTTTCTTAGAGGACCCAGGGGATTATCCACTTGCATGGACTGCAGATGGCCATTTTGAGTTGGAGCCTAGGAACTACAGGGTAGTGGTAGGCCTTTATTCATATTGATATAAAAAACTTTTGATTCATAACTACCCCACTACCCACAGAGGTTGTAAAGATAGAAAGAAGACTGAAAGGAATTAATTAACAGAAGAAAGGAAGGAGGCTTTAAACATCCACCTGCCTTTTTTTTTTTTTCCTGCTTTGGAGACAGCCTTGTGAAATTTTAGTGTTGATTCTATTTTCAATGTCTTCTAAAAGTGCTTTGATTCTAACTGAGCATTTTTCATAATGTCATTCTAAACAAAGTTATTATTCAGATGACTCTCTCATGCATGAACAAAGTAGTTGAAATGTCTTGTAAATATATTAGCGGGGCAAATATGTATTAACTTGCTGCCTTAGGTTATAAACCTTCTTTTAAAGGAAGGCAATATTTGCCTAGAGTGAATAGCTTTATTGAATTATAACTTATAATGCAGCATTACATGCTGTCAATAAATGACATCGTGTTTCTGTAATGGTTGTGTTTGAGGAAAGACACCGTAATCACAGAAAAGTAGCTACTTAGAGTAGAAGTTCTGGAAACTTTATCAAATCTTTTGGGGGTTTTTTTGTTTTTTTTTTTTTTATTATTATTTTTTTATTTTTTTGTTTTTGTTTTTTTTTATTACTTTCCTTCCACCCTCAGAGTAAGGACTGGAAACAGAACTCCTTTTTGTAAATACCACTTTGTTCTAATACTTCATTTACTGTAAAGCTGGAAGCAAAATCTAAGAAATATAGAATGTTTTCAGATAGTAATAACTTGTCTATTCTATTGTTTTATACACTAAAAATAATGTTGAGTCCCTCAAGATTTGAATCAAATTTTAGAAACTTCTTTCTTTAGTTGTTAATCAGTAGATATATCTGGACACTTAGGATTAAGCCATTGGACTGTGACCATTGTATATTTGGCTAATCTTTTTTTTTACAGAAAAGGGAAGACAATCCCAAAATTAATGGGCAGTCTGGGTGATAGCCAGCAAAAATAAAATCATCAGAACTGAGCAGTAACTGGGGAAAAAGTAATTCTGGTGGTGGGAGTTCACAAGTACTGACTCATAGACCACCTTCTCAAAATGGAGTCCAGACTCAAATGGAGGGAACTGTGGACTAATTAACATGGAAAGTGAGAGACAAATAATGAGCAAATATGGATTTGAATACTAATTAATTAAGAATTTATTAGTCTGTAAGCAGTGAGTGCTGATGCCTTAGTTTGTTAAAATATGTAAATACCGTAAAATTTTGATGATAGAGGAACCAGCCTTTTGTGGGGTGCCATGCAGCTCCCTAGTTAGTGAAAATTAGAATCAAAAATTGAATTACCTCCCTTCAGTGTGTGAATTGGTGCTGTTCACTTGGTAACAAGCACGTGTTTGGGACAATAAAAAGATGAACATAAAGGCTCTTTATCCATTAATTGTGACCAAAGAAAAGTAAAGTTAACATTTCCTTTTAGTCTAGCCTTCTCATACAAACAGTCTTCGTTATCAGTTGCTAATATTAACTTAATAAATTTTAAATATTTCATCCGGGTGTTTACAAGATGCAAATAAAAACTATGGTGTTTGCTTAAATTATTTTGTCCAAAATTAATGGTATTTAAAAAATATAAATTTGCAGTTACATTTCTTCCGTGTGTGTATCTCTTCAGAGAACTCAAATCTACAGTGGTGAGCAGAATCAACTTGTCTTCCTGGATGCAATAATAAAGTTGATTAGCTCATTCTAACAATTCCATATCACCTACACTTATTTAAAAGTGAAAAAAGAAAAACAAACATTCACGATGTATTTTGAGATCTGTTGAGGGACGTTACCATTTTATTTCACAGGTTCTACAGGACGTACGTGTATTAGATAAACAGACCAACAGTCTGACTTTTCCACATATGGCACTTTTGACAGTATTGCAATGCTGTAGGGTTGGCAGATGGAGCAATTATATATTTTCTAGCTAGGAAGTAACCTTTAAAGTAAGACTTTAATCTAACATAGAATATGACATGATTTAAGAAATTTCTACTCATCTTCTCACTAGGTAATAACTTTGAATGTTATATTTGTTAGATTATTGAAATTAGTTTTCTCTAATTAATATGTCTATAAAGCTATTTTCTCACATTCAGCTATGACATATGTGAATGTATCAGAGTAGGGTTGTTTGATGAACAACAAATTGTAGCCTTGTTTTTTTTTGTTGTTGTTTGTTTTTTTTTTAATTAATACATTATTATATGGCTTCATTCTGCCATTAAGAAATCAGAAAAATGTAAAAAAAGTCAGCAAAGCCATTGTAGAACAGTCAAATTTAAAAATATTTCCTAAAATTATCTTGAAAGGGATTTGGGGTTTTTTGCTTATTTGTTCTCTCTGTAGTTTTTGGTTTAAGTACATTCTCATAAGCAGTAAAACATGCATCATTTAAAGAAAATATTCAGGACATATTCAAGCTGTGTTGAAATACCCACTCTATTATGGATCTGTTGTGACTTCCAGAATTTTTCATCAAGAATTTTGTTTACTGAGATGTTCACAATACACTGGAGCTTTGTCCTTTGTGAAATGTACTTCAGCCTTCAACCTGATACCTTGTGCTTCTCTGTTTAATGATATAATCCAACCAGACAAAAACAAAGGAAAGAATGCTCCTGTGAATAGATGAATGTGAATTGATCATTATGTAACCTCTTACATTTTCATTTAACTTGTAGTTACCGGGTTACTACAGATGAAGTATTCAGCAGATTTATACTCAAGGTATGTCTCATGGCTTATTTGGTCATGACATTCCGGTGTCTGTAGCTAACCTTGGATATATGCTACTATTAAAAATTTAGCTTATGCATAAATAAACTGTCCTTGGAAAACACATTTGTCTCAAAAACAAGAAGATGCAAGTTATTTACTGACTCAGGCATTCATATTAGTTTTCTTGCCATTGTGTAAGGCAGACCTTTGGCAGCAAGAGGCTTGTATTATGGCTCCTTGAAACTCATGGTTAGAGTAATATATCCATTAACAACTGTATAGCTATTCATCTGCATGAAAACTGCAGTAAGGTTTTAATAAGAACTTAGCATAATATAGTATACATAATAAATCTTTTTTGCTTCAAATTCAATGATAAATTCACTGATAAAATAAGGAGGGAAAGTGGAAAATAAGGGATGAATAATTATCTTCATGCCTCATTAACCAAACAAATGAATTTCAAAATATGTGAAAGGTGTTTCCTACCACCTAAGAAGACTTTAAAAATGTGCTGGTAAAAATGCATGATTCCTTCCACAACACATGAGGAAGAAACCAGGCAGACTTTCACATTTAATGAGGACCCCTAGCTTCTGATCTCCTTTATCCTGTGTTGGTAGTTATATATCTTTACTCTCATTTAATCTGAATTTAGACAGTGATACAGCACAGAAATTATTATTCTTTTATGTTATTTTAAAATTTTCACTCTTAAACTATGTGAATGAGTGGTGCTGACAAATGAGAATGCACTGAAAAAGGGTATTTATAACATCAGTGATGATACCGGTTTCCATTATCCCTCTTATTTTCCCTCCCTATTTATTTGTCTTGTCTCCGAATCTGTGGAGAGAGGGAAGGTGGTCTTTTCTTCTCTGTGGATGGCTTCTGATTTACCTTCTGCCCTTAATTTTAAAGACAGGAGGTGGTGCCATCTGTGTTTCTTCATGTAGAGACCAAATCTCCATTAGTAGGAAGAATGAGGTTTATCTCTCTGCAGGAGCTACAAACATAAGGGTCTATACCAGTCTATTCTGTGACTTGGGGTGTGCATGTTGAAAAGTTTCTGTTGTCTTTTCCAAAATACTCAGTTCCCAACCTGATTTTTGTTATTACTCTTGCTTCTCTTGTTTAAGCATCACACACTACAATTAAGTGGGTATTTGCTAGGAGTTTCTATGTGATTTCTTCTTGTCTTTTTCTCTCATCTCTTAAATTTTCCCTCATTCCTTCCTAAATTATACTTTTCTTCTATTTTTTTTTAATATTTTCTTTCTCAGTTTCCTCCTTTTCCTCTTCTTCTACCACCTCACTAGATGATCAGAGACTAGGAAATTCCTGCTATGGGGCATATAGACCATGTAGTTGTGATTATTTTCATAATACTTTCCCTAAACTATTACATAAAATCACAGAATTGTTTAGGCTGAAAGAGTCCTCTGGAGATCATCTAGTCCAACATTTTCCTACCTGAGCAGAGTCAGCTACAGAGATTGCTAGAGATGGTGTTTAGTTGGATTTTGGGTTTCTCCAAGAACAGAGACTCCATAACCTCTCTCAGAGTTTGACCACCCTCATAGTAATGAAGTAGTATTTACTGTTCAGATGGAATTCATGTTTTCAGTTCATGCTCCTTGCATCCATGCTCCGGTCACTGGGTGCACTGAAAAGAGTCCATTTCTCCTGTCTTTATCCCTTCCCACTATGTATTTATAGACATCAAAAAAGTCCTTATAAGCCCTTGCTTTTCCTTCCTGAACAGTCCCATTTGTCTGTTCCCTTTACCATGCAAAAATATAAGAAAATGCAATAGCTGGACTCTGAGCTGAATACATTCTAATGTAGTTGAAGCAAACACTTATAACTGTGGCAATAATTAATCAACAGAAACAATTTAAAGTGTTGAATAATTTATTTTAAATCCCTGTATTTGTCCTGGAAAAGGTCTTGGCTAGTCATAAGATACATGGGACAATGAATATCTTAATTTCAGCATGTTCAACATTTAATGCCCTGTTGAAGTGAAGTTTTCCACAGCTGTTGAAACTCAGCTCTCTAAAATTTGACCCCCTGCACTTTCTAAGTGTGAGCATGAAAAAATATATAGTGAAAATTATAGTTAAAAGTAAAAAGCAAGAAATCTCAAACCGACCAACATTAGTTTTATACTTGCTTTATTTCTTCTTTTCTCATTCTCTGCTGAATTGTCTTTTACTTCTTCTCCAGTATGTTCTTCGGATACTACTTAACCAGTGTATTTTAGTTGATGCATATAAGATTGTCTTGGGGAATCACTTTCATTATTATTTTTAAAAATGTTTAATAAAAAAAGATAATAATAATGAACTCTGACATCACCTTGATTTCTCTGCAATGTCTCTTGAGTTAAAGGCAGCACTTTCAATTGTATGTGTTTCCAAAATTGTGCCGGTACAAGGCTGTGCTTTCATGTGCTCTTTCTCTCCCAGCAGAAGGATCAAGCATGTCTGTGAGAGTGTGATATCTACACACAGGAATTCTACTTCTCAAAACAGACAGAGCATGCACAACACTAGGCATAATAAAAGGAATTTTCCCACCCTGGTATTCTTAGCATTCCCAGGTGCAAGGTCACTTGAGTAAATTTACTGTTTCACCATCCTTTCACTTTTAACCCATTCCTCACAGCAGTAAACATATCAGCATAAACGTATCAGAATTTTTTTTTTACACTTTTCAGAATAATTAATTAGTAAAGTAAGACCAAACAGTTTTGTAGGAAGATCGGTTTATGGATGTGTTAAGTACTTAACAGCTGGAAGCTGCACATGTTTCTTGGAGTTTGCAGATGTTAATAAACACTGTAAGTCCTTCCCCACGATTTTGTTACTTTTAATTTACATTGTTAACTGTTAAGAATTACTCTTGCTTGGATTAGTTTGTTATAGAAAGATGGGAGGAAGTACACATATTTAAATCCAGAACCTTCACTTTTGTTTCAGTCATTGCTCACTAAATAAATATTCTCTACAGTACTTTAATAGCATTGATATATATTTCCATGGGAGCGATAGAATTGCATAAGATTAGCTCTCACAGCTCCTGCATTACCTGAAGTTTCTGCAAGACACTTAACTTTTTAACTGAATCACTTCAGAAAATGGCAGAGTACCATATAAATGGCATCTTTTAGGAAACCATAATTACAGAGTTGTTGAATTAAATTCAGACATGTTAAGTACCACATACATTTTCTTGGAAGAAGGCAGCAGTAAGAAAGAACTTACTTTCTACTCTTTCAGCTTTTTGTTGTTTTCCTGTTACAAGCAGGCTTAAAGAAGCAGAAAATGTTCTTTTATAGGTATCATATAAATAGAGAGCTCATCTGTTAAGTCAGAAAAGCCCTTATTAATGTGGCTGCTCCATAGCCTGGGTGCATGCATATGTCATATCATATGACAAGGCATTGCTTGCTGAACGGCCTTCTGGCTCTAGACATATGTCATTTCATATAACCAAACACACAGGGCTAGTTCAAACAATGCCTTCTGACAATAGGTATTAACATAGTGCACAAATACTGTAACATTCATGTCTGGTGCCTACAAAGAAAGAACTTTTTGCCTGTAATATTTCCGTAGGTCCATTAAATATGTCATTTTTTTATTTCTGGTTGTTGAGATGTGTTGCTAGGATGTGTTGGGATATCTTACAAACTTTAGAGAAGCAATAACTTTCCAACTTGAAGTGCTGGGTGGTGGAGCATTGGTGGTAGAGCAGAAGAGGTACTACAAGTGATTTTATGATTTCCCTTTTAAATTCAGTAAGAAAAAGCCCTGGACATTTCTTTTTTCTTTTTTCTCTTTTTCTTGACCTTCTAGCAATATGAAGTTGAATTATTATTTATGTTTTATTGCATACATATATCTGTTATACTCTGCCTTCAATTATGTTGCTATTACAGCCACAATAAACTGATGCAATGTTTTTGTTTTTAAATGTGTTTTTTTATCCTGAAGCTTCATGCTCACACAGAATAGCACATTGTTAACTCTGTTGATAATGTCCTTTACTGTCAATTTGATTGCTGTTGATTTTGGTTTTTTGTTTTGGGTTTTTTTATGGGTTTGTGATGAGATTTTTTTCTCCACATGGTACTACTGTTTTATTAAATGGAGAAAGGGAATTTTCAATTTGCTTCCATTGTCTTGAGCAAGGAAAAAAAAATCAATTATTTAGTTTGGGGTCCTTTTGCATAGGAAAACTATGAACACTGTGCAGCTGTTCTTACTTATTTTAGCCACAGAGATCATCCTTACTGTCTCACATTTTGAAGGGAGTTTAGTTGATATCTATTTAAAATGTTTGGAACTCAAAATTTAGTCCCTTGTTTCTATATCTGGAGAGTAAATAGAAGGGTTTATTTGCCTAGATTTATAGAAAGCTGTTGTGAACTGCTATGCAGGTTTGTGTAAATTGTATCTTCTGACAAAAATTTTGGTAGAATACAGCTAAGATAAATAAGATATTTAAAGGGATTTTTAGACTAAAGAATAAACACTTTTAAGATGTATTTTCTATCCTTCCAAATCACATTTAGCATTACTGTTAATAAATTAGTAATAAAATTTTATCTACAGCAAAACCACCGTTTCCCTTATAGACCTAGTAATTTTACCAGTTTCTCTTTTTTGCTTGTAAACAAGAGGGAAAGAAAAGAAATATTGTGAATGTCATTAGAATATGAAAAAAAGGATGAAATTGTGGTATATACATACTGTTACTCCTAACCAGTGAAAGTGGCAGTGCTATTTGAGCTTATGTACCTAAAACTGATACTAAGAAACAATGTAGAATAAACAATTTGGTGAATAAGATAGTAATATATAGGGAATCTCATCACAAATTTGTAGGAAATAGAAAATTTGAATAAACACAGTTTCCTATTTTATCCTAAAATAGTCATCAAACATTAATATCTCTACCATTAGCCTAAAAGCTACAAACTCTTGGAAAAGTCACACTCTTTTTTTTTTTATATACTAATATTCATTTGATATTTATGAAGCTTTACTGGTATTTCAACAACTGACAAGAACACTGCTGTATATGACAAAAGATTGAATGTGCGCTCACTAAAATTTATTCATGCAGACAAAGATAGTTGAAAAGAAAGGATTTTTTCATTTTTTAGTAGTAACAGGTTTTAATATTTTTACTTGGATTGCATTTTAATGATGCAAATATTCAGATAAACAGATATTGATATTTAAATAATAAAATCTTATTGAATAAATATATAAGAATAAAATAATACTGAAAGCTAAGAAAAATTTCCCATGTATATTGAGAAACTGATAACAACCAGTTATAATTTAATAGTTTCAAAATAATTTTTTTAGTGGTGAAAGGAAATTGTTAAATCTAATAAAATATTAGCTATTCTATTTTTAGGTTTAAGATTGTGTGCTTACAGAGCATTATACTTAAAGGAGCTCTCCATATATGTGATTTTATGAGGATCAGAACACATAATTTTTTCTGGATGTGTAATGCTCAGATTTTAGTTAATTACTGTAGCTATTTAATCCAAATATCTTTTAAAGCTTTTCTGATAAATCAAAATAAAAAAAATTAGGTACACATGTACTTGAAAGAGCTGTTACTCTTTAAATTAATCAGAACAGTATTTTTCCAGTTGACACAAGTTTGTTGGAATTCCTTTATCCTTATGGAGCTGAATATCTTCATTCAATTACAGAATTCACACAATTTCAACTTGAGAAGACTAAAGAAAAGAATCTTCTTTGTTTATCAGTTACAAATGTATGCAAATTGCCCTCACTCTCATCCTCTTTTTTTTTTTTTTTTTTACTAACTCGGATATTTGTCTCTTCCTTTTGAAATACGTTATTTCCTCATTGAATTGACTTCTCTTTTCATGCAGTGAATCACTTCTTAAGGCCATTTGAAAATACAGCCTCAAAACAGAAATATTAAAGTATTTCATCTTAAAAATACATTGTCAAAAAGATGAACATGGTAACTCTGATGGCTCTGCATGGTTTTAGTATCTGCTGCTAGTTTAGGGAAATGAAGGGGAGAGGGTAATATATTCTGTGTAACAATACACAAGCTGTTTATTGTAACTGGTGTAAAACTTCAGGTTTATTCTACTGTTCTACATAGATTCAAGTCATGCCATAAGAACCTCACCTTACTAAAAAATTTTTAGAGGAAAACAGTATAAGATACACTTTATAAGAAAGATAGGGAAGGACTATGTAATACAGAGATAATTAACTGTGTGTAAGGACTTCCAATATTTTGATATAAAAATTTGCATGAGAAAAATCTTGGAAATGTTAACCTTTAGAAATATTTTTTTCCACAATTATTTATATAATTTCCTTACTGCCAATTTGAGCCAAATACATTAATTTCATTTTTTACTTTTGGGGTTTTGCCTCACTGTATGTAGCACAAATTCTGTTATTGTTAGGAGAGTGAGTTTCATTATTCACCTGGTTGGAAAATTGGCCTTACTCTTCCTTACTCTGCCAGTCATCAAATCTTCAGATGGCACATAAGGAATTTATATGCAGTCATATATTTATGTGCTTATTTTTGTTAAAAAAGTTGTAGGAAATTTAATAATTAAGAGGTTTGTCTTCAGTGGCATCTACCTGCTGCAATCAGAAAAAGCTATATAAGATAAACTGGTTAGAGCTCATAAAGGACAATTAAATTATCCAATAATGAAATTTTGAAACTGATTCAGTATTTTTAAAGAACATTACAGAGATGCATTATCATGAATGAAGGTTTTAACTATAATATTTCCCTTTGATTCTACAACATTTTAACATTATTTTCATAATTTTTAAGTGAAAAAAAAAACTAGCTAACCCCTTTTGTTTTAATGATGTGGCATATAGGCTTTAAGTAAAATTTTATTTGAGGAAACTTTAGCCTTTCAGCATGGAGGAAACGAAATAATTCATTTGTTAATGATAAATTGTAGATGCCAGACTTGCCACTATCTGGCTTTAATTATGCTGTCTGGTTTTCTGGAAACTTGTGATTTAAAACACCTACTCTAGAGCCAGAACAAGCAAACTTTGAGAATGACAGTTCAGAATCATTCATGGGGGCAGATGTACAACATAATTATCCATGATTAACCAAAGCTAATGCTAAGTTTAACTTTACTTCACATAAATGCAAGTGAAGTAAATAGCTTTTCTCTACAGATGAGCAAGAATTAAAGCCCTTCCTACTTTCTGCTCTGTTGCCTGCAGGTGTTTTCAAAAGAAGCTGGTACATAAATACCAGTGTTATCATGTCTCCCAAAGAAAGCACAGATGAAGTCTGATGTTGAACCAGTATCATCTAAATTTCTTGTCTATGTGGTTAATTGTTATTGAAAGTTCGATTTAGATTTGTTCCATTGAAGAGTATTTTGGGGTGTCATTTAATATCCTTAAACTTAATATACTTCCTTTTAGACTATGCATAATGAAAGGATTGTAGTAACAAAAAGAGAAGGCAAGAGGGTTTCAGAAAAGTCAGTGGAAGATGAGGTGAAAGGCCGTGAATTACGAGAACAATCCATTAGTGTTTCTTCCCTTGCTCTCAAAGCCCAGCATACTTCCTCTTATCTGGCTATTCTGTCAAATTTCAAACATATATCTACAATATCTACATTTACTACTGTTATAATTGAGATTTTAGCTTCAATTGTAAATATGCATTAAGTTTGTGAGAAGGGTGGAAAGGTTATTGAACTCTCTTAAGACTCTCACTACACAGAGTGCATAGATGTAACCAAAGCAGAAGAGAAGACAATTGCCACAAGAACCAGTAAATATAAACTGGTCACAAGTAAGTGAGAAAAATAAAATAATATTATTCAGAATGTAAATAAATATAATAAAATATATTAGAGGGATTACATTGCATGTATGACTATGAGATCAAACAGAAATATTTTTGCAACCAGTTTGCAGAAACAACTAAGTGCTGGAATACAGCTTTGTTATGGAAAAAAAAAAAGGAGTCAATGTAATTTAATATTGTATTAGCTGAACTGCTGAGTATTCTAATAAATACTTCCAAAATTTGCAGGGTACCAAGGTCAAGACACTGAAAAAGTCTGTGAAGATCAAGGCTTTGCAATACCATGTGTAGATAATTTTATTTCAGGCCATCTTCTTCCACTTTCCATTTTGGATGATCCAAAATTTAGGTATTTCTTTGTAACACTCTTTCAGATAACTGTTTAAATTAGGCTTATAATGGGCATTTTCACACCACATGAATAAATATTTACTCATCTTTCATCATATTGTCATATTGTTTTGTCTCTTTAGTGAACAGCAAAAAATAGAATGCTCAGGTGGAAAAATAATAACTAAAAAAATTAACCTGTTTTGTTTGTATGTCTTGGAATCTTTTTGCATATTGGGTATACTTACTATTAATCTCATGTTTTCAGCTAAATCTTGCAGCACTCTGGTAAAAGCTTTTATACTTTGATGTTTATCAAAGACCTATAGAGACTGATAAAACTTCTGGTTGATCTTTTGAGGTTGTTCTCATAAGTTCACTGTGTGTTTAAGGAGAGGAAAGGGGGAGACAGGTACTTACAGGTTCATTTTTATAATGGTCTAGCTTTGCACTGATAACATTTTTCTTAAATTTTTCTTTTAACAGCTCATTTTGTGAGTAGACATGCAATTATATTGATGCCATAGAACTTTCTGAATTTTGGTTTTAAAGAGACTGATTGTCCTTAATTAACAATAAACCTTGAGGTTATGTTGAGTTTTGCTTTTACTCTTCAGTCATATTTCTTCTACAGAACCATTTTTTGGCACAGAAAAAATTGATAAAACACAGGTTTTCAAAAATTAAATACTGCAATCCAATGGAAACACTTAGAAGAATAAATACAACCACACCAGAAAAGGCCATGGGACTGGAAAAAAATTTTGAAGCTGAAGTTGTTCTCCAATTGTGTAACTCAACATTTTATAAATCTGTAAGTTTATTGGGTTTCAACACCATGAGGTAAACATGTGATCTTTCAGATAATCCAGCTGAATTTGTAGTGCCAAAGTTATTTATCTAGTCAATGAAGTGGTACATGGAAGCTCACTGATTTGCCACTTCACAGCTTCACAGTGGCAGACCATAAGGAGCAGTACTGTTGTACAGGTGCCACTGAAAAGAGATTTCAGGAAGAATCACTATGTAGGGCAGACTCGATGTGGTACATGCTATCTCACTGTATTCTTCACTGTAGAATTGCATATGTTGCTTTTTCCAAATAATTCCATTTTTCCAATAATTCCAAAGGAAATCATTGGAATTAGCCACTGTCTTTAGATGGTTTTGAAAATCTAGTCTACCACTGATTATTACTGCATAATTTATAAAAAAAGTTTAAGGGATATTTTAGTGGATTAAATATATGAATTCTGTTAGGTATAGCTATTTTTTATTATTTGATCAAATGCACTGGTAATAATTCATCTGAACTTTTCTTGCATGAAAGAAGTTTGTATCTTAATAAAAACTGATATTCTCCACTTTTGTACCGGGTTTGTCTTGGATGGAGTTCACTTCCTTCATAGCAGCCCATATGGTGCTGTGCTTTGCATGTGTGTTTAAAACAGAATTGATAACACACGGTATTTTGGCTGTTACTGAATAGTTCAAGCACAGCATCGAAGCCTTCTTCTCACTCTGCTTTCAAAGCAAAAAGACTGAGGAAGGGCAAGAGATTGTGAGGAGACATAGCTGAGACAGATGCCCAAATCGACCAAAGGGGTATTTCATAACATATGATGTCCTTCTCAGCAATTAAGCCTCAGGGAAAGGGGGAGAAAGGAAGGATATCTATAGATAATGCTACTTGTCTTCCCAGGGAGGGGTATTCTTAATATTTAGGGAACTTCTCAACTAAATGTTTGAAGTGTTAGTAATGTGTGAATTTTTTTACAGTCATCTATCATTTAGTGGACTTCATAAATACAGAAATATTAATTTAGGTTGCAATCTTTTACAGAGGAAAAACTGAGCAGTTAAATTATATTTCTGTGATAGCCTGATGCCACATAAGCTGAATATAGGCCTTAAGGAATGAAGAAAACAAACACTTAGATCTTAAAGTCAAAGATATATATGAAATAAGAATTATCAAAGTTATAATAAATTAAAATTTGCAAAACATGTTGAAAATTGTTAAGAATTCACTGGTGAAAAAAATAATATTGACAAAAAGCAACCAGACCAGGTAAGGGAAGGAGGAGTTTTGATGCTAGAAATGGAAATAAGAAGAATCTACTTTTGTGTTAAAAGTAAGGCAAATATTATATAAATCCTTGTGAAGGACTCTGAAATGTTCTGCATAAGCAGAGACGATGTGAAGAATGGAAAGGGAAGCACAAACATAGAAATTTCTGTGTTTCAAGTGGATGAAACATTCAAGGAGCTCCATCTTCAGAAGCAGTTTTATCCCCCGTGCAACTCTACCCCACAGTTAGTCCACTGCTCCCTAAATAGTGCCAAGTGCAATAATCCACTCTCTATATTGTAAAGAAGACAGGCATCTGAAAGATAAGAATATGGTGGGGAAGTGTTCAAGGACTTTCATTCACTCTGAGGATGTGCCTGTCTATGTCCTAATGCACTCAAATTGTGATGATTACATTACCTCTGTGCACGAAGGAACTGGCTCATAAAAGTGCAGATCTCTTGAGAATTTATAAACCGAGCAAGTCAAACGTCAGGACACAGAAATAATCCCTAGAGAAGTGGCTGTGGTCACTTGGTCTGTTCATCCTGGACAGAGGAGACTGAGAGGAGACCTCATTGCAGTTACAATTTCCTTCTGAGGGGCAGAGGAGGGGCAGGCACTGATCTCTTCACTAGGGGACTGGTGACAGGACCTGAGGGAATGGCCTGAAGTTCTGTCAGGGGAGGTTTAGGTTGGATATTAGAAAAAGGCTCTTCATCCAGAGAGGGTTGGGCACTGGAACAGGCTGCCCAAGGAGGTGGTCACAGTCCCAAACATGGCAGAATTCAAGAAGTGAACTCTCAGGCACATGGTGACTCTTGGGAATGGTGCTGTGCAGGGCCAGGACTTGGACTTTGATGATTTCTGTGGGTCCCTTACTACTCAGCATATACTGTGATCCTGTGAATAACTTCTTATTTTAATAGAGGAAAACTAATGACTAATAATGAATTGAATGTTAAGGAGATGGTAATGAGTGCTACTGAAAGTAGAAAAAATTCTGGAGGAAGGTTACAAAGAGGAATAGAAAGGGGAAGCAGTGAAAAATGAAAAAAAAAAGTTATGATCATGTGTTTGGGGACTAAACAAAAAACAAACAAAAAAGAAAAAAAAAAGAAAGAGAGAGAGAAAATTGACTATATGCTTGGAAAAGAGCCTAGATGGATGAACTGATCACTACAAAATTGCTGCATAAAAATTTGATTAATCTGTGAAAAAGGCCATGTATCAGTATTTCCAGTTGAAACAGGTAATATCAGTGAAAAAATTATATCCTAGGTGGAATATTTAATATAATTCTTGATGCTCATTTCTAGAAAGATGCTTTGAAATTGAAGTAGGCACAAAGATATTCAGAGTATAACAATGTATGAAAGAATACATAGAGCCAAAAAGCAGAAAGTCCAAAAAGTAATACAGGAAAAAGGAAAGAAAATCTATTAATAGATGTAAGATAGGAATCACTAAACTAATCAGTTCTACAGTATTCACCAATGAGGAAAGTAAAGAAAAAAGTAAAAGCACATCTAAGACATTACTTTATTAGAATTATGATAGGCATCCTGATCTGTGATCTATAGCTTGTGTGGAATATTGGAACAGAAAATTTGTAAATTCTTATCTGTTTTTTAGGAGGTCTGGGCGATCTATCAGATGGTACTTGGGTAATCTGACTGTTCTTCAGTCTCAAGGTTTGTGTGTTTCTGTTACCAAGTGACTGTATGCTTTCAGTGAGATCTGAAAGTACTGTTCAGTGCTCTGGATTTGGTAAAAATATTTTGTGTGAAAGTATGAGACCTAAAACTTAGTAGGAAGCAGTCCTAAGTAAAAATTCAGGCAGAAAATTATTTCTCATTTAATATTCAACTGTCCTATTCAAAAAGTAAAATGGAGCATTCAAAGAGCAAAATGGAAATAAAATTTTGATTGATTTAGGCCAACCTAATTGAAAATATTAAAAATCAAAATATAAGCAGATTTCCATGGTTAAAACTTGCAGCCATTATTACCATCCAGATCACGTAGCTGCTGTTTCCCATACACGCGAGTAAAAACTATTAGCAACTGTACACAACTAAAATCAGAATAGCTTTATAACATTAAAAAATCACAAATGGAAAGAATTTTCCCTCCACTAATGCTAATGTTAAATGTTGCAACATTTTTGGGATAAGCAACCTTTTATACAATAATTTACACTTATTGTTAAGCCACAAATAAACCTGAGAACTGAAGATAAAACATTATGCCAGTAACATGATGTACAACATACTGTGAAATTTTTTGATAAAATGCATCTCATCTAAAAATACAGCTATCTTTAATCTTCCATGTTATTATTTATCCGTGATACACATAATTACTCTTATTATTTTTTTGCAAACACTGACAATTCTAAATGAAATATTGAAACTTAAAATCCATTAATAAAAATATGGAGTTTTAATAGTCATTCCAAGGTAGTCAATAGAGGTTATTCCTCTAACTTAATGGCTTTTTATTATTAAATAAGTATAAATGGTAAAGTCACATTTAATAATAAAGTGGGAAGTTACCTTTCAGACAGGGCAACATAAGTTGCTATCTGGTGAAGCTTAGGACAATGGTATCTCACAAAGCTTAGACCATATCAGCAGTATTTCTGAAAAAAATCTAATTTAAAGACAGGAAAATAGTCATGGTCTGGAGAGTTGAATTATTCAATTCTTTATGTTTGTACCTCCTGTACATTTTGTATTTACATCTGACCTTGGATTTAGATACAAACTAGGGAACCCTGCAGAAAAGGAGCTGTGTTTCCTGGTCAATGGCAAGTTGAACATGAGTTAGATGGGCCCTGGAAGCCAGGAGGGCCAACCCTGTCCTGGGGCGCATCAGGCACAGCATCACCAGCCAGGCAAAGGAGGGGATTGTCCTGCTCTGCTCAGCTCTGAGGCAGCCTCACCTCGAGTGTTGGGGGCAGGTTTGGGTGCCATAATAAAAAAAAGACATTAAACGATTAGAGAGTGCAAAAAAGATGCTGAGGGGCCTTGAGGGGAGTCTGTGCGAGGAGTTGCTGAAGTCACTTCATCTGTTCAGCCCAGAGAAGAGGACACTGACGGGAGACCTTGTTGCAGTCTGCAGTTTCCTTGTGAGGGGAAATGGAAGCACGACATCGATCTCTTCTCTGTGGTGACCACTGACAGGACTGCAAGTTAGGGCATGAAGATGAATCAGGAAATGTGTAAGTTGGATATTATGAAAAGGTTCTTCATCCAGAGGCTGTTAGGACACTGGAAGAGGTTCCCCAGTGAGGTGGTCAAAGCACCAAGGCTGACAGAGTTCAAGAAGCTCTTGGACAATGCTCTCAGGCACATGGTGTGACTCTTGGAGTTGTCTTGTGCAAGGCTGGGGTGAACTTTGATGATCCTTGTGGGTCCTTTTCAACTCAGGATATTCTGTGATCATATGATTCTATGATTTTGGATTGCTAGTTTTTCAGATACCACACATTATTTTTTTCTCTTAGAAAGTGAAAACTCCTTTACATCTCTCTTTCAGTGTTTAGAATTGAAATGTCTATACTTCTGTGCCTTCAGCAGGGAAAGCATGCACAACCTGTAAGTAAAAAGGTGTGAGACGATTTTCCAGGAAAAATGATTTTGACAGGAAATTGTGTTTGTAACAGAACAAAGTGTTTTCATTGAACCTCTATAGAGATGAAATGATGCTGTTTCGCAGTTTGCAGTATTTCATTTTTTCTTTATAGGATAGTAGGATAGCACTGCCTTTTCAAAATTTGCCTTTGGAGCCTTGCAACTTTCATGATATTTTGAGTTTTTTATTTAAAATCAGTACTTCATTCCCCACAGTTTCCTACTAAATCTCATAGTGAGTAGTTGGAAGAATGTTAAAAAAGATTTTTGAATTGTGGCTTACATTATGCACAGGTTTTAATGAATATTTTTATGTTATCAACAAATAATTTTTTCCAATTAGCAATACTCATGTTTCCTGTTTTAGTTTTTCAAACCTTCTTGTCCTTTACTTGACTTGTGTTAGGTAAAGGAACACACTAATTGAATCACTGTCCCACTTTGCTCAGCAGTGTTACAATTTCAGAGATTCAAGAAAAGGCTTCATTATTTTTTCAGAGGCCTTTGTGTAAAATCCCAGAAAGGTAGACAGTGCTGACCAAATAGAAAATAATGGATTCAAAATTAAACTAAGCATTTTTACAAAGAAACGTTATAACACTTAGCTTGAAATGGAATGAAAAATGCATAAAAATTATGCAGCCCCAGTGACATCCAGAGGATCATCCAAGATGCTTTAATTTACATATTTTTTGTCCTTGCAAAAATATTCCCTCTCTTTTAACAAGAACACTTAGAAAGTTACATCTAAAGACTACATGAAAAGGGGCTTTAAAGTCTAATTTATTGATGACTGAGCAGCCTGTGTTCAAAGCTAGAGATGCAACTATCAACAATCACAAATACTATTTTATGCAAAAGGATTTGTTTTTAAAGACAAAGCTCAGCCAGAATGCCTTGATTGCTGGACTTTCTGGTGCTATTTTGTGTAACTGAAGGTGTTTAACAGTACCGTGACTGGTAATCTAACAATGCTATACCTCACTGAAGACCTTCTTAATTTTTGGTTCCTTCCCTAATAAAGAAAGTATATTTTTAAGGAGTTGGAGATAAAAGCATCAGTGGCTATCAAAAGGTCTGTTAACTCATCCTAGGCTTCCTATTTTCTCAGCTAGCAGCTGACTATAGTTCTCCAAACATCCATTCTATGCAGTCTCCTGCTTTCCAGAAACTCTGTCCCCTATTCCTAGGAAGTTTGCACTCAATTTGTCACTGTGGCACTTCCATATAAGCAAATTTCAGTATAAAAATAACATTTAATAGTGTGCATTTAGCTAACTACCACTGCTTAGAAGGTAAATGAAATGTATGTACAAAACTAGTCATCCATAAAATGAACTGAAGCTCATCAAACTTCATGGCACTGAGAGATCTGGTCCATGTGTAGATTTGTGTTCTCCTCAATCCCTTCAGTACCAGGAGTGAATATTGAAAGGAACAGGATAACTGGACTGATTAATATATGGCTTAGATGGTGATGCTATAGGTGGAAATTTGCTTTTTTGATCATAGTGGGATTTACACAGCACCAACAATGGCTGACAATGCCTCCAACCTCCAACTTCCTCCAACAGGAAAAAGGGTATGACTCTTGAGAGGGCAGGGCTTTAAACTATGTTAGAAGTGGGGTGGGAATACAGCCAGGCCCGCTGGAGATGAGCTGAGGGGTGTCATGCCAGTGTCAGAGCTGAAACTGGTAGCCCAGCTGAAGTGCATGGATAACAAACTGGAGGAGCTGGAAGCCATGGAGCAGCAGGAAACTCTGACATAGACACATTTCTGCAGAAAAATGTGGTGGATGGCTCTAACAACAGGAGTGCTGCAATGGAGGGTTATAACCACTTTAGAAAAGACAGGAGAAGCAGGAGACGTGATGGGGTAGCACTGTGTGTTAGGGAGCATTCTGATGGTGTTGGAATCAAAGATAATGATGACAAAGTTGGGTGGTTGTGGGTAAAGATCAAGGGAAGGGTCAGCAGGATGGATGTCCTGTCTGTTACAGACCACCTAACTAGGAAAAACAGGCATATAATGAAGTCTACAGCAGGCTGGCAGAAGTCTCACAAGCCTCTGTACTTATGAGGAACTTCAGCTTGGCAGATGACCCCATTGGTGTTTTTGTATTTAAGACTTTGAGAACAGAAGAATCTCCTAGAAAAGCAATACGAGGATAGAAAATTTTCAGGATGAGGTCGCTAATAACTGTAGATAATTTACTGTCTTCTTTCTGATATTTCAATAGTCATTCTAACCTAGAAAGCATTTTTTTTTTAATTGTTTGCTAGGAGTGCCTTTATTTTGTTACTCAATAACACTGCAATCAGTGATTGAAAGAAGACTTTGGGAAATGGATCATATATTATAAGCAACACGTTGCAATTTGCAAATCAATCTTCCTTTCAACCTCCCTTTTGAGCTTGAGAATATACCCTTAATTTAAGAAGGTAGTTCCACTTTGAATCTGATTTTTAATGGGAGACACTAAAAGAGAAGAAATCATTCCTTAATTTGCCATCTGTTTTGTAAATGGCAAAGAATATTCAGTATTATGAAAAATAAAAAATCTATTCAAGCAATGATGATATCAGAAATGGGAAATCTCCATATAATAAATAGCTGACATCTACATAAGAGGAGAAATTATTATAATGTCGACTACTGAGCACCTATACAGGCTAGATTCAGAGTTACTTTGAGAATATAGACTGTGACAAGATAATTGTTAAAAAAAAAAAAACAAACAACAAAAACCCCCATATATCTTAAAAAATTGAATACCCTACATACAAGCCTTGTAACAGTTCTGACATTAATAGCCAATATACAAAAGATTTATCATGGTAGGGTACAGTCTTTACTGCATGTATTTACATTGGCTTATGAATTGCTACTATGGAGTGCTGCTTAATGTAGTGGTATGTTGTTTCCTAATAATTCTGATAGCTTAATCAGTAGCCTATCTGTGGAACTAAGCATTCCACACAAAACACAACACAGGAGAGATAAAACATGACAGGAGGGATTACACCACAGTGTTAGTTTTACTTTAATTGTAAATGACTCCTGAAGCTACAATTCTACAGGAACAGACAGAAATTCAAACCTCCGGCAATATAAGAAAAAATGCTGACATTCCCCATTTGTAATTAAGACTTTGAAATATTCTGCTTTTAGCTTCAACAACCGGTTGAATTGGATTCAAAAGTCACTGGGCACAATGAAGAGTCCAGTTCTGTTTTTCATAAGTGTTTATAGAGAAGTGAGTGTATTTCCTGCAAAAACCTAACCACAGGGGCAATAAATAGAACTATTAAGAATACTATTATTCCTTCATTAAGTTTCATGGTTTGACATTATCCAATCAACAGAAAGTTTTTGAAGAGGTAGATATTGCAGGCAGCTTTATTTATAAAGTGAAGTGTGGTGGGGCAATAGAAAAAAAATAGGAATTTAAGAATTCTTTTATTATAAGATAACCTGATATTAAAAAGAAAAAAAAAAAAGAAAAAGTAAAAAGAAAACAAAAACCTAACCTGGAACATCAACAACAAATCACTAGGATCCTATTATCTAGTCGAGAAAAATGTTTAGATAACTTCAACATCAACACTTGAATAGTTATTTAAAGAGTTGACAAAGGACAAATTATTAAGACAGACTGTAACTAAACACACAGGAGCAGAAATATTGGCTAGCCCATTTTAAGAAAGTTAAGGTAATTCTAATTAATGAGATATGTTATTGCAAAATTTAGGGAAATATAGTGATTGCCACTATTATTATTTCATGTATCTTGTGAAAACAGATCATTGACTTTTTAAAATGTATTTTTTTAATTTATAAAATGTCTTCAAGTGAAAATAAGTCAGAAGAAGCTCTATGTGATGTTAATGACTCATTTTCTCTTGTCAAAATAATTCCAGCTGTTACAGATGTTCCATTTGTGAGTACTAAATAGCCTCTAATATAAATGTCAGAAAATGGTCTTTTCATAACTTCTGGTTTAAGTATTTTCTAAAAAACTAAAAAATGACAAAAGATTGCCACTTTAAAAAAAAATGCACCAACGTCTGAGTATTTGCAAAATATTTTTAAATATTCTCTTTAATCCTAAAAAAAATTAAAAATATGGAAAATATTAACATATACTACAACTTTTGCAATGCAATTGCATGATAGCAGGTCTTTACAGTTTTGCATTCTGAAAATTTAGTGATTACCTGAGAAAAAGAGTGGTATGGCCAATACAATTAAGGAGTTATCCTTAATAAAATTTATTTTAAAGAAGTGCAAGCTATACTATTAAACTTCAAGCAAAAGGGATCTAAAAACACAATTCTGGTTTCTACAACTATGTTTGGAAAGCTTGGTTGCCCTGGGGAAATAAAACCCAATTTCAAGTATGACAAAAATTCTCACCTCTCATTGCTGTTGTGATTTTTATTTACTATTCATACCTACCACAGTACAGATATTCTCCACAATATATTACTGAAAAAGTACTATTCATCTTCTTCACAAAACATCTCACCATAATCTTACTAGATGTATGTCTTCATGTTTTATGACATTTTTTCATTGTTACTAAAGTTTTGCACTGTCTTCCTGTAGCAATAAAGAAGGTGAGTTACCAAAAACAACAGCTACTAGAGCTGCCCTCAATAGATAATTTATTCCCTCTAACAATATAAACCTCATCACCTGTAAGTTTGTTTATATGGCTTATGCATTTTCTGATTTTTTCCACAATGTTACTTAGTTCCTACAAACTGGGGAGGTAAATACTTTTACCATTCAATCCCTTGTGTTATTAAAAATATTATAGGAGTGAACTGTAGGGATTTTTTGTATCTGTAGTTTGGAAGCTTTGTGAGTTTGCATGCATGGAAGTATTCAAATTCATCATTATGATTCCTTCATCCCTAGTTCAGGAGTTTTACTACATTCTTGTGTATGGTTGCAGTTTCAATGATATAAGACCCAATCCTTACTGATGTCATAAAAAGAAATCTAGGTGTATGAACATAAAGCAAATGGCTCATTAATACTTATGCAGCTGAAGTATTCCATTATTCTATATTGCTGTTTTCCATTGTAAAACAGTTGACTGGGCACTGGAAGTGAAGACAAGTGTTTCCTCAGAGTGTGAGGCTTAACTGGATAGAATAGGCTGCAGTGAGTATCCAGAAAATTTGTAGAACAAGAGAAAAAAAAGTCAAATTTTTCAGATGCTGCGTCTCTGTCCCTCGCAGTCTGCTCCTGCTGTATTTCATTAAGTATAAAATTAAGTTTACTTTATTGAATGCAATAAGGATTAAAACATATTGAGAGCCAAAGTTCTTCTACTCAGCTTATTTCTTACCCTTTTTAGTTAGGAATGTTTTGAAGCATAGAACAGGATTTTATGTATTTTTTTTAATAATTCATAACATCAAAATAATAAGAGCAGTTTTAAAAATGTGCAGATAAATTATCAACATTTTATTACTATTTTTGTAGGAAAATTCACCTCCCTTTAGCAATCTTTTTAGCTGGATGTCTCCAACAATCAATGGATGGTTATTGGGGAGGAATGAAGTAGGATATTTGTTCCATAGCTAAATGCAGATGGGTTATTCTTAGATGAGCTCTTATTATTTTGATAGCATCAAATGATAAAGTAATCACCCCCATTTTACCAATAGTATGGTTTAGTGGCTTGTGACTTCCTTTTCTTCATAGCAATAGTTTAAGTCGTACTTGGCACCTGTTGCATCACAGATTTCCTTTGTTTCCAAACATTCAGCCACACCTATGCACCTATTCCTCACCCCAACTGTGTCCCACTCCAAGTACTCCTTGTCTTAATCTGAGAAGCTTTTTTTTCCTATAATGCTGTTTTTCCTGTAGAAAGGCATTTATTTCCATATTTTTAATTTCTGGTCTGTTTTCCTGACTGTGTAGTCCCATTACCCTCAGATCCCAGGTTTCCCTCAGTGAGAGACAGGATAAGCTAAATTGAATTGTGTTATGTTTTCTATGACAAATGGACAGTTACCATGGATGGGTACAAATGTTGATATGAAATGTTTCTTTTATCTATTGAGCTTCAAATGTTGAGAAAACTTGAAGAATAATTATGCTGAAGTTGTGTAGCCATCTATTTTCTTCTTGAATATGAAAAAGGATATTTAATAATGAGAGGAGATGAGGTTTAATTCCTTTAATTTTCCTAGTAAATATCTACTGCTTGGGCCTAGACTTGAGTTGCTCAAAACAAATTTAAAAATTAAGGCAGAGAATCAACAAACTGTTAAAAGTGAGTGAGTCTCCATTCCACAGTAAGGGTTATAAATATACCCAAGATAGAATCTTTGAATTTCTCTAAATTTTAGAAAGCAGAATACTAAGGATGTATCAGACATTCAATTTAGGGATCTGCGGGTCATTAGAATAATTGTTTTGTTTAATTAGATATTGTATTATCCAAAGAGAGGAGCAACAGGTAGTCAGGTCTTTCTTGAAGGCAAAATGGTTACTGCTTCCTCCCTAGGGGTACTGCATGACTCATTATTTTTTGAATGCTGAGCTTAGATGTACATACTTCATCCCGAAGTAAATCTTAACTTCTCTAACCAGACCTATCTTGATATATTATGTGTGTACAAAGGCTAATAAGGAATGTTTGTGTTAATCTTCTAATTAGCAATGCAGAAAAACTCTTCAGCTGTGCAACCAAATCTTCAAAACAATCCCTGTACCCACTCAATCTCCCTTATTTTAACTCCTTTTCCAGTTTTACTACAACTACTTTGTATTCATTTTATTATTAATAAATTTAACGGCTTTCTAGCTGCTTCTGTAAAATACCTTCAGGTGCATGAATTAATCAACATGCCAGTGAGACAAAAAATCCTCCTATTTTATAGATGATAATTCTGAATAGCCGAGGAACTGATTAATTTAAAAAATACTAATGAAGCTTAGTGAAAAACGCGAAATCAATCTCTGCATAACTAATATTCAAGTCCAAAAATGTTGCTGGAAATCTTCTTCTGATTTTTACCTTATATTAGGTGAACATCTTAGGTCATCGCTTCATTCACAGGATAGGTTGAGGCTGGAAAGCCGTCAAGGTCATTTTTCTCAAACTCCATCTCCAGATGGCTTTTGAATTCCTCCAAAACATCTCTGTGTAACCTGTATGTATGCTCATAACCCTCACAGTTAATACTTTTCCTCTCTGTTCAGATGTATTGTCCTTTGTTTCAGTTCATGCTCATTGCCTCTGGTTGTGACAGTGGCATGACTTTCTTGTTGTGTTTACAAACTGTAAATTTCACGGGTATAGATCTTTTCAGCTGCGATGAAACTGCACTTAATACCCAACAAAGTTATATTTTCTTACTGCTGGTCTAAATTTGATCCAACGTCTCCAGGAACATTCTTTTCCTGTCTTATAATTTTCACTAGAGAAACTAGTCACTCTATCAAGGAATTCAGATCTCAAAGGAAAGAAGTGCTTAAAATTGCTTTGGTTTACAAATCTTCCTTAAATTAATTACACGGATCTTAAAAAGAAAAAAAAAATTCTTATTTGTTGTCTACAGTTGACTTATAAATGTAAAGTAATAGCTAAATTTAATACACATACCTATTACAGTACCTAAGATGAATATCAATGCATTTGAAAAATACTTGGAGAAAAAAATAATCTTCATTGATGTTACAGCAGATGGATTTCTGCAAAAGATAAGAGCTCAGTTGGAAGCAAACCAGAGGCTATTTTTGACATCCTTGTTAGAGGGACAGATGATGCCACACTAACTCTTTAACTAAAATTCACTTAGCCTTGAGTGATGTTTAGTAAAAATCAATTTGGAGTTCAAATGAGTTCAATGAATGTATTTTATGTATGTGTTCAAGGTTAGAATTCTAGCTCTTCCTTTTATGTTGTGAATTTTCTATTAAAATGTATATAATTCAATAGTGAAGAATTTAATACTTTTGGTGTTAGATGTTGACCCTTGTGCAAATATTAACCACAAAAATATCAGTGCTCTGGTTTGATACTAACAATGTTAATCTTCATAAAAATTATTTAGAAATATTTCTAAAGCTTGGTGCCTTTGTTATAGTAAGGTTTCATTTTAATAGAATTGTTTATTAATAGACATGTTTAGTGGTAGCAGAAAACAGTGAAAAACAAGTAAAAAAAGTAGCTTCTTTAAACAGTTACAGCTGTCTCATCATCTTTATTGAGGGTATTATGTCTGTATTATTTAGGTTTACAGGTTATCTGCATTCCAATGTGAAAAGAGCTTTAGCAAGTGATTTTTTTCTGAAATGTGGAAGAGTATATTTTCTCAGAGAGCTTAATAGATTTATTACATGAGAGCTTCACATATTTTGGATAATATATTCGTTGACTGAAGACATTCTACAGCAGTAGAATAGTAGACAGTAGAGTTGTTATTAATAATATTTTTCATTTTAGAACAGTATGTGTAACAAAAATATGAGCAGACACTACCAGGTTTCAGTCAGGACTATCGAGATATGACTTAATGTTGTAAACTGATATGTTGATAGTCTAGAGATTTTGACAGAATGTTATAAGTACTGAGAAATGGGGGGAAATTATTTTTCAAGTTATTTCAAGTCACTGAAGCTTTGCCCATGAGCCTAAAGACAATTGTTTCGGTTGAGTTTACTTTGATTGCTCTGTCATGTGAAAAGGGTGGATTTACTAAAACCCTTAGTGTTTGATCAGTCTGCCAGAGCCCCAGGAAATGCGAGACCTCTGTGCCCAGCCATTCTGTCACGTGTCAAGTGTCCCCACTATGGGGACACTTCACTGAGCAGTTCACCACAACACAGGGTGGCTCATACAACTTGTTCATGACCCCACTCCAAACAGAGGGACCCCTCCTGGGTCGCCACACTTTTATCCACTGCCAGTGACTGTCAGTGATCCTGAAGGATTCACATTAACAGTGTACAGAATAACGCTCTTAATTAATAAAATTGTGACAGGTTAAGGTTCAAAGGCTGCTTGTGATAGCATCTGACTGCAAAAACTTATTTGAAGTAATATACTAATTAAAAGCACTATGCAGACAAGTTCTAAGATCCAATAAAAGTTGGTGTGAAATCATGATTTAATGCTCACAGAGCACTGAATAGGTCCAATAGGTCTTATGGAGGAGAAGACAGGTTTAGCCCATTGACTGATGCCAGAAATTCTTCCCCATTCCTAATTGACTTTTATATTATTTCTTTATGTTTAGGTGGAGCTCTACTGACTTTTGCCATACCTCTTACTCAGTGAGGGATGTTCATACCTTTGGGGGTGACTTATCTCAGTGTAGTATCTAAAATAACCTTGGTAAGAGGACATGCATCAGTCCAAGGAGAGTGATTTCACCATGGTTGCTGATGCAGCAGCAGGATTTTAAAAGTATATTAGTATCAAGAGGAGTTGGAATGTAAACATTGGACAAATATTTGTTGGGGATGGTCATCTGACTAATAGAGATGAAGAAAAAGTGAAGGCTTTCAATGCTTTTTCTGTTGCAGTCTTTAGCAATGGCAGCAGAGGTTGGGCTCTCCGGTCCTGAGCTGGAGGACCATGATTTGTGGGAACAGTGACTCTCCTTTTGTGAACAATGAAATTGTCAGGGACTGGCTGCATCAAATTTTTAAAATGCATGTGGACAGATGGGATTCATTCCAGCATTCTGAAGGAGCTAGCGAATGAGTATGAGGCTTTGTGCTGCTCTGGGTGAAGAACTGGCTGAAGGGCTGAGCTCAGAGGTCTGTGGTGAATGAAGCTACATCTGGCAGGTGACCACACACCAGTGATATTTCTCAGGGTGCAATTCCAGGGTCAGTCTGTTCAATCTTTTTATCAGGGATCTGGATGAAGGAGTTGCATGCACCATTAACAAGTTTTCTGATGATCCCAAACTGAGCTGTGGGCAGAGATGGGGGAAGCCACAGGGACATGGACAGGGAGAGTAAGGCCTAAAAGTGCACTCAGCACCATGACTTCCTGCATTTAATAAGCTGTAAGTGTACATCATGCTGCTTTATCATTCAAAGTGTGTGTAAGATGTAACGAGCTTTATGACTGAATACTGCAATGAGTATACACTTAAAACATATATCAAAGAAGAAAAAACACAATTTCCCTTAGTTCTTTCATTACATTTTTAGTTGTTTCATTTAATTTTATACAAAAAAAAATCCAAGTTTTAAGCTTTATTCAGTAGTAGCTTTGACTTAGTTTTTCTTAACTCATATGTATATTTTTTTGTGCTAGTAAAAATACTCCAGCCTGTAAAGTGAAGTATGATGATAAGTGCCATCTCTGATTGCTATAGTTGACTCACTTTCATAAAAAGTTGCATAACAAAATGCAAGAACTTGACTGCTTTAAGCTAAAGATTGGTTTCTGTAGGAGAAAATGTTTTATGAATTTTAATAACTAATAAAAGGTAATTTGAAATGTCTTTACAAAAATTCAACGAATGCAATTGAAAAAAACATTGCTTGGAATGTGTATAGTATAAATTTAAAAAGAGAATTACAAACTGGGCTCAATGGCAGACAAGGTAATAGAACAAGCAGCAGTTATTTACTTTCACATTTAAAAAAGAAAGGAAAATACTAACTTTATTTACAGAACTCCTAGTTTCAGAAGGATTCATTGCTGTTAAAATCTTTCATATTTTAAAACAAGTTTTGAAAAACACTCAGATTATTATTTTTTTTGTAAAATTTGGTTGGCTATTCTTCTCTTTCATGGAATTTCACAGTATTCAGCACATCTTTCCTTGCAAATTTTATGGAGGAAAATTATGAAGGAGAGAATAAACTTACATACTCCATTATATATGAGCCATCCTCCAGGGTTTTTTGAAATATATTTTTTTGTGGTTAACATCAAAATACATATAGTTTATTCATTGCATACAGATTAATATAAATATACACCATGTAAAATTCCTTGAGTGATTTTTCTTAACTTACATATGTACAGAAAAGTAATCTAAGGGCAGAGACCCCTGAAGTCATGGTCATTCATGACAAGCAAGTAATAACAACAAAGCTATTTGAACACTTCCATAAATAGCTTTTTTTTTTCTCTGTTTAAAAAGTAACAACCAAAATCCTATTGTTCCTGAGGTGAATGACTGAAGAAAGGAGCAAAACTGTTATAGAACTTTGGAGGTGCAGAGCAATAACCTAGTCAATTGTATAAATTTACCTCACAAAATGAAACTGAGGTTTTGAGGTAAACTAAAGGTGATAAAAAATTTCATGGCAAAGAAGGAGTTTTAAACAAACAATTCTCCACAAGGACCTGAAATTTGTGGTTATTAGACAGGAAAACATTCTATCAGAAATATTGGTAGGAAAATATTAAGTTAATAACAGAAAAAGAAGAACAAGAGAATAAATTCAGCTGATAATTGAATGAAGTAACAGTGTTAAGAACAGTATTTGCTCCACATGTAATCTGCACCTTTATAAACAGTAAACATAAAGTTTATGCCCCAGTTAAACTGCATAAAATCCTTCCAAGAAAGGGTTTGGCTTGGAGAGCAGTGGCACATAACAGAACTGGGTCAGTTTAATTCCAACAAATAATATTTGGTCAACTAATAGTGTTCAAAAAATACTTACAAGTCTGCAATACTGAAAATGTACACTGCAGGTACTTTTCTGCCTGTTAGCATGCACTTCTATTGTTTGTTCATACAGCAGTCTTTTTTAAATGCTCAGCCAATTTGAAGGACCAACAGAATGTCCTGTAATAAACTACATATTATAATTAAAGGTGACACTGATAACTGCAGTATTAATCACAGCAGATTGTTGAATGTTACACTGAGTTTGTTTTCACAAACCAGGGGAAATTTGTAAATAAGTCTGTAAATATGGTTGATAAGCCTATCTATTAGTGTTTTGCATTTCACATCCCTTCACTTTTCTGTCTTTTTTTCATTATTTTGTTGTGGCTTTTCTGTGAAACAAATCATTCAAATATTTTCTTTTCTCTGGACAAGAAAATAACTAACTAACTAACTGACTAAGTAAAATTCAGTAGTCCCTAAAGCAGAAATTTACATTGTCTATTAGAAGTTTCATTGGCATCAGCACACTCTTTTCTCCTGATAAATTCAATATGAAATATTATTTAAAGCAGTGTCTGACTTTCTGTTTACTTACTCTGCTTTTGAACACTTGATTCATTCAGCTCATCACTTTATGTCCTACTTACACTACAGCTATATAGCCCATGGTTGTTTTTTTTTTTATTAGATTAATAAGGACTTCAAAATAAAGTTTTTCTTTTAGTATATTTTTATATTCAATTTCACAACATATAATATCAAGACTAGCTTGCCTGAATAAAATCTGGTAATTTAGAATATAAGATAATGTCTTAATAGTTATCAGGATTTTTAGACCACCTTATAAATTGGTTTGGGTTTATTTTGGTTTTTTTTGGTTGGTTGTTTGATTGGGGGGGAGTTGTTTGGTTTTGTTTGTTGTTTCTTAGTTGGCTGGAGTATTTTTCTACTTAGACATACAGATTTATAAAACAATTCAAGTTTAAAGAGACATCTGGAGGTCATCTTAACCTGCCTACTGCTAACAGCCTCTCTAGGTAATGAATATAGTTGAAACAATATCCGCAATGATAATATTTTCAGGTAAATTTCCTTCAGTATTCTGTCCAGTAGTGAATCTCTAAGTACGGACCATAAGAAATAAGACTTACAATATTTACATTTGATAATAATAAAAACTCCTTTTTTGAAGAATAAATCTTAATATATAGCTTCATACTTCTGAATTTTTGACTGAATGAGAAAGGAACAGAGATATTTTCTAACCATAGCAAATCAGGATTTACCTTTGTCACTGTCTGTACTATTAATGCTTCTGTTTGAAACTCCACAGAAAGTTCCTCACAGATATTAACCTAAGTCTGCAAAACAGGGGCAGATTTATCAGCATTTCAAGAGGGCCTGGTGTTATAATTAATCATTTTATGAGTTTCAAACTCCCAGTGCAACACACTTGAAAGGAAGAGCCTTTTCACTTTGAGTTCTGCTGAGAGACAAAATGCACATATAACGCTGCTGAAGTGTGTGTGCACCCAGAAGAAGACAATAGGCCAAATTCTATTTTTAATACACAAGCAGACACCAGTTCATGACCCATTAGAATTCAAGCAGAGACAGGTCAAGTAAATGGAAGAGAAATCTCTAGAAGTGGTGACATATATGGAATTATATTCTGCTCAGAAACTTCCCTGGGCTGAAAATAGCTAAAGTTTGGAGTACTGGGGGGTATGGGGTGGGGGGATTGTGGAGGGGCAGTTTCCTTTTATCATTGCTCTCTTTTTTTTGCCTTCTCAGGCACTGTTTTTATCTCCATGGGAAAGTTAGTACTCTACATGATACTGAGCAACATGAACGTTTATTCTGTCCCTGTATGGCTATAGCACAAAGTAGGCTGATATTATGTGAAAATTATGTGGATTGGACATGGCTAGTTTAGTTGATCATAGACGAACACTAGCTCTTTTATGATTGAGGTAATTTTGTTTGAAGACCTGAATGTTCCAAATGCTTCAAATTCCACACGGTAAGTTTGTCTTGAAATGTGTTCTGTCTTGAAGTAGTTTGAGAAGGGAGGTAGACAAGGCTGAGGGCAGCTCAGCGCCATTCAGGAGAATGAGTGCTTGGAGTGGTAGCTGATCACTGAGACAGCAGTAACCAGTGCCCTGTTCTTCTGCTTGCTGAACTCAGCTGTCACTCCTTACTCCTATTTTCTGTCTCTGCCTTTCTGCTGCTGATCATGGAGCTCTTCATGAGAATAAAGGAAATCATGAAAGAAAAAGAGAGAGGGTAGCCAGAAAAAGTAGAGTTGCTCACCAAGCCCAAGACCTTTTGGGGTGATATATTCCTCTGGCCATATATTGCCTCCCAGGCCTTTTTGCCCTTGTTCTGCACCTTGTTTGAACACTGAATAAATGTTGAACATTTATTTCTCCTGTGTTCTAACTTTTACTTAACTCACTGAGACAGAGATCTGTCCACTGCTGTGGAGTGGAAGAAAATTTTCTCAGGCTTCCTGTCTCTGTACTCATGTGATCTGTCCTCAGAATTTATTGACAGAATCACCAGGTTGGAAGAGACCTTCAAGATCATTGAGTCCAACCTCTGTCCCAACACTTCAACTAAACTTAACCATGGCACTGAGTGCTACATCCAATCTTTTTTTAAACACATCCAGGGATGGTGATTCTACCACCTCCCCGGCTAGACCATTGCAATATTTTATCACTCTTTCTTTAAAAAATTTTCTCCTAATATCCAACCTGTATTTCCCTTGGCGCAACTTAAGACTATGTCCTCTTGTTCTGTCAGTGGTTGCCCGGAAAAAGAGACAAACCCCCGCCTCACTACAACCACCTTTCAAGAAGTTGTAGAGAGTGATAAGGTCACCTCCGAATCTCCTTTTCTCCAGGCTAAACAACCCCAGCTCCCTCAGCCGTTCCTCATAGGGCTTGTGTTCCAAGCCCCTCACCAGCCTTGTTGCCCTCCTCTGGACATGCTCAAGTGTCTCCACGTCCTTCCTGAACTGAGGCGCCCAGAACTGGACCCAGCACTCAAGGTGCGGCCTCACCAGTGTCGAGTATAGGGGAAGGATGACTTCCCTGCTTCTGCTGGCCACACTATTCCTGATACAGGCCAGGATGCCATTGGCCTTCTTGGCCACCTGGGCACACTGCTGGCTCATGTTGACTTGGCTGTCAACCAGTACCCCCAAGTCTCTTTCTGCCTGGGCACTATTCAGCCACTCTGTCCCCAGCCTATAGCGTTGGGTTATTGCAACCAAAATGCAGGACTTGGCACTTGGATTGGTTAAACTTCATCCTATTGGACTCAGCCCATGTATCCAGCCTGTTCAGGTCTCTTTGCAGAACCCTCCTACCCTCCAACAGATCGACACACGCTCCCAGCATAGTGCCATCTGCAAATTTACTGATGAAAGACTCAATACCCTCATCCATGTCATCAATAAAAATATTAAACAGAACTGGTCCCAGTACAGACCTCTGAGGGACACCACTGGTGACTGGCCTCCAGCTGGATGCAGCACCGTTTACCACCACTCTCTGGGCCCGGCCTTCCAGCCAGTTCTTAACCCAGCAAAGACGTTTGAGGATTACATAAAAACTTTCCCAAATACAATTAACATGCAGGCTTCATATTGAAATCCAACCTATTTACTGTCAAAGAATCCAGAAAAACTGAAAGAGAATGCCGCAGAAGATAAATCAATGTTCTAAGGCTCATATAATATGGCAATGAAATAGTTAGACCGTAGGATTGATTATAATTTTTTAAAGATGAGTGTCAAACACATTCTTCTAGAACAGGTAGTAAGGAGTTATGTCTGTCCTTAAGCTTCTGTAAGAAAGAAAAAAAAAGATGAAGCATGAGTATTTGTTCCATGAAAAAAACTCTACTTGTAATTTGAAATAATATGTATGTGGCTTCACATACTTCTGTGAAAAGTTGAACTTTGTGAATCAGAACCATAAAAGAAATTCTGATGCAAAATTTTGTGTCATGAAGGCTGTAACAAATAGAAAATGGACTTTCAACATGCAACTCCTTTTTGGTTTTGATAATGGATTTTAATTAACCAGTAGTGTATCCATGAATTAACTTTTTGTCTGGGTGCTCTGAATCTACTTCGTATTTTTTTCCCAATGCAATGCCTTTATATCATGCCTCATAAAAATAGAATACCAGAGGTTTTACTATTGGCCAAAAATTTTTTTAAAATTCCAGAGCTTCAATAATCCCTTTTGTACTTTTCCTCTTCCTGACAGATTAATTCATTCACACACCCACAGACAAGCATTTTCATGTCTGTCATTAATACTTTAGCTAGCCTAGAAATAGCAAAAGTTCATTGTGACACTTGCTGCTCATAAATTTAAAACTGAAGGGCTGTACTGTTCCATAAACTTCTGAGTTCTATTCAAATATATGAATTGCATTCGTCTGGTAAGTTGTGCAAATTTGGGTAGCGTAATGAGACGTAAGTGAAGTTTTTCCACCAAGTAAGCAGCTGATGAGCTTAAATGTTGCTTATATGTCTTATCTTCATAGGAAGAGATATGCAAACAAGTTTAGAATATAAATTCCACTTCAGCAACAGCTCAGAATATGATTTTCTTTTTGACATCTTTAAAATTAAAGAGCAGTCATATCAGAGATGAAAAAATAGTTTTCTGATTCTTCAGGAAATGTAGTTTTTTGGTTTTTTTAAATTTTTCTGCTTGCTTCCAAACACAATGGGAAACCAAAAGTTTGGACATACCGTCTATTTTGTATACTGTGTGATTTTAAAACAGGAAAAAAAAATGTGCCAGAAGTTTTGCAGTGAAAGAGGGGTTCCTGACTATAAGACCAAAATAAAATCCAAAAACATTCAAGAACATCACTAACAGTCACCTTTTTGGAAACATATAAGGGTAAAAAAAACATTTTCTTGATTGTCAACTGAGATGCCACTTTTTGACAAATTATAAAGAGATAGAAAGTTTAAACACAGGCCTCCAAACTCATCTTGCTCATTGGTGTGAGAAGTTCTGTTCACACTAATTGTGAAAGGCATTTGCCTCTGATTTCAAGATTCCTACAGAAAAGAAAGGCAACACCACAGTGACATTGGGTGTGAAAACATGAAAATATTTCTTATTGCTTTATTCTGTTTATGTTTACAGAGAAAAGCCATGCAGAGTGAATGATTCTAACTTGGAGCAGGGTTGAAATAGTGAATAGTAAGTCCAGGAGGCATACACTGGAAGGGAGAAAACAAACAGTTAAAAGTCGTCTTGCAAGACAGTAAAGTGAATTGTAAGTGAATTATAGACTTTATATCGTTTAGTTGCTCATAGTTTTGAAAGGTATTTTAATCTGAAATAGCTGTTGTACACATCAAAGTTGCTCTCTGATCTTCCTGAGGTAAATACAGTGCTCATAATTACGAGAGAAATCTCCATGTCTCCATATGTTTAATGTGAAAATGAAACATGGGCTCTTGGCAAGAAAAATAAATCTGTCATATTTCTCATAGGAAGCAAGCCTGGCAAAGTCTCCTGACTTATTTTAGATTTTCTGACTGGGATGCATGAAGATAACAATGGACAGATTGTGTAGAAATTGTGTTATACAATTCTGTGGTCAGATAGGGGGATTGCAACATTTTTTTACACACCCTGCATAAATTACTTTCTATATGTCATGTGCTACTGAGAGTATGAATAAAAATACTGGTTTAAATGAGAATGAGACTGATTATTCAAAAATACTTCTGTCTTAAGTCTTAGTTTCTCAAGGCATAACACAACTATGTGTTTATTAGCAGAAAACTTGTAAAAATAACATTATAATAAAGAGCTTAAAAATTGTTTCCAAAAGACTGAACGAGATATAGATCTTGCTTATTTGTAGTAATGTTGTGGCAACAACAACAGCAACTATAATATGTCAAATTATTTCCAACACATTAAGCAAACAAATCATTTATATAGACCAGAGCAAGTAAATAATTTATATATTTATTGTGCACAGGGCAGCAGTAAACTGTGCCTAAGAGCCCTGTAGCAAAAAGCACATCACACTGTCTAAACCCATAAAACAGGACTTGCAGGTTGAACATAATACACAAGGATTTAAGATGTGCTCTGAATCACATCTTTATAAAGAAGGAGAATGTTCAGCCTTATGCTAAAGAAAAGGCACAGGGGAACCAAGGGTCTTACACTGTATTTTGTTGTTTCAAGTGGTTTGAAATGAAGATATTGAACGGGAAAAATGTGTTCTATTTATTGCACAATGAACAAAAGGGCTAGAACCTTGTGATTTAAAAAGCAGTAACTGGAATAAATTCAACTTGATAGTGAATGGAAGACTTGCTCCTCAGTTAGAAAATATAGCCTTTCCTACTCTTTACCAGAATTATGAAATCAGAGTTTTGGGTTCCAAAAAAAATCTCATTTTGGACACATCTGCCAGCTTGAAAAAGATGATGAACTGTTTATAGAACAGTAGCTTCACAGAATGCCTTTTAAAGGCACTTAAGGTGGTTTTCACTTGTTGGCTCTGGTGTCTTTATGCTTGTAGTGGAGAAAGATATAAATGACAAAAAATATTTGTACTGATAATAGATCCGTGTCTATTAAATGTCTGTCCCACATGACATTACCAGTGTACTAATACAACCCCAGCCTTCTTGTCCCTTTTTCTCATAGCGTAGGTAAGCTAGAGGTCCATTCTGTTTCTCTGTAAACTATTTTCCCTAGAGTACCTATCTTGAGATTCTCCATTCACAAACTGTAGATCTACCTTATAATTTCTACAGCAATATTAAAATACTGCTTACAAGTGGAACAATTTCTTTTGGTACTTGCTAGTACATTTTCCAAAGTCAAAGATGAGTGTGTACATTTAGGAAAACACCTCCTACTTTAACTGATGTATTTTTAACTGCATTTTTTTCTAAGTACTCAAAAATTTTATAATAACAGTAATCTGCTTTTCATTATTTCTAAAGTTTCCCAATCATTACTTTGTTTTCAAAAGTGGGGGCTAAAGACAATATTTACCATATTGTAACATAAGAAGCACGACATGACATTGGATGCGCCTCATTGCAGAGAGCTACTTATGATGGAGAGAACACAAATTAGTCAATATTTAAACAAACAATTTAAAATTTTTCTTTTTAATATCTGAAACAAAGTACTTATATATATATGCACACATACATATATATACCTATTGGTACATATATGTATGTATAAGAGTTATAAAATAATTTTACAATGCAGAGAAACTGATATATTTTTACCTGGAAAACAAATATAGTACTTTCAGTTCTAAATTCCTATATTTCAAATACTATTGCAGTACAAGGCAGACAGCTGAGAAAAATCAAATTTGAAAATAAATTATTCCATCCCACAAAAATAATACATTCTCAATAATTATATTTTGCAAAATTGCTTTTCAACTCAGATTTCATTTTTAGAGCTATTTGACTTATGGATTTCATATTTTCTGTAATCCTTAACAAATATCAAATCTTATCTAAACTCTGTTCATTAAAAAAACCACATATAAGTTAACAGCTCAGTGACCATAAAGCTGGTTTTTAATTTTTTTTTCTTTAACTTGGTCAAGGAATATTGTTAGTCAAGAGTCATTTCAGTTTTAAGCTAACTTCTTTTAATTATATTAGGGTGAGCTAAATTTCAGTATCTAGCAGGATTTCTTGACAGGAAGATACACATGCATAAAAAAAACCAAGAAAAAAATAGCTTCATCTTCAGCACTATTCTTCCAAGTGGAATAGACAAAGTTTTTCCAAAAATCAGCCTTCAAATTATATCAAGCTCTTGAATTCCCGTATTCAATAAGTCAATCTTTTTAAACCCCTATATATATCAGCATGATAACATTTTCACAATTACATGATCCTTCGTATCCTGCAAGAACCACTAAGGCTCAATAAATTAAAATAGTCAGTCTCCTGAACACAGAAGCATAACCAGCTCACCACAGTAATCTGATCTCCTTCCTATGCTTTCTCCATAAATGAATTCTGTTGGTTACTGTTTAGAATTTACATTTCAGTTCAACCAGATTTTTAAACAGATGTTAAACAGATATCAGAAAGAGCAGACCAAATATGTCCCATATTGTTCATTTCTATGCAAAATGCAGAGATTATAACTCTTTCCTCAAATTATCAACAGTATGTGGTGGTATTGTGGAGAATTTAAAAACAAATACCCGTTTTAGTCGCTACATTTAGTCTTAAATAACCTACAGTGTTCAAGATTTTGTTCTGCAATTGTTTTAGCTAAACTAGCTGATCAAACTTTAAAACCACAAGCTGAGATGAACTCATTGAAACAAATTGATTATTTTATTTATAAAGCAAGTATTTAAATGTCTGTTTATATATCACCTTGTTTCCAATGGACTATACTTATTTTACTTACAAACTCAGTATTCCAGTAAAAGAGCTTGTGATATCAACAATTCTGTTTAGTTCTATTAAAATTATTAGTTAAGCTACACCCTCCTAAAGTAATTATACCAGAAAACATTGCATTCTGAAAATCAGCGTCTGCATAATTGATTGTGTCAAAAGTGCATGCAAGCACTCAAATCAATGTAATAACTAACAGATATCTTAAAAAAAAACAACAACAACAAAAAAAAACAAGCAAATTTTCATCTGAAGGGGACATTTATTCCAAAATTTAACAAAATATTTTTCAAATGAAAATCATAAAATTTGTGGTCAGTATGGTGGATTGAACCAATACAATGATTGTATCACAACCTCTGTGACTGTTAGATGAGTGTATACTTATTTTATATCTTTATATACATGTGCATCAAAGTGACAAGATTACACATTCAGTCACAACATGGTTTGAAGAAACTTTATTTACCAATTATTTCAAATACCATTTTGAAGGAGCCCGCCATCCTTATCTTCCCTACAGTACATTTTTAAGAGCTACATATATAACAACTTTTTTTAAGCTTACTAACAGATTTTGGAAATGCGGTGCACACATACAAAATCTTTTTATGCACAACTTAATATAGAAGATGACAAGTGAATAAAGGAGGTTCTATGCCCTCTGTAATCTAAAAACTAAGGGCTTCAAGGGGGATTTTGAATTAAAAAATGTTGAAAAAATAATAGAAAATAAACCAGTCCAAGTACATCAGTAACCTTGATTTTAATAGACTTTAGCGTATACTACATGTCAGTAAAAATGGAAAGGCAAATATTAGATTCTACGAGGTCTAAATTACTGGGCAATAAGCAATCAATTAATCAACTATTCAGAGAGGTCAGGTACAGAGAGGTATAGAATAACTTTTGCATACTGCCAAATACATTAATGCTTTGGGCAAAATCAGTCAACATTCACAAATCATAAGCTATTTCAGGCAATTTGACAACAGTATTTGTTTATTTTTTGTTCCAGAATGTATATAAACAAAACCTCTTCTCTTTTTATTCAAACCTATCATAAATTTTTACATAATGAAAAGCCGCTACTTTTTCCTCCCTAAAGAACATTTACTTATATAGTTTATGTGATCAAAGTATAGTACATGCTGACCTTTTCCCCTATATATGCATAGAGATTTTTTCAAGGAAGTTTTAAACCAAATTAATCCAATGGGAAAGTTAACCTTCATATTCAGGTTTATTTCTAATATCTGATAAGTTTAGAAAATAATAAATAGCTTTTACTGTTTCCCACTGAGAACAACATTAGTTGCCAGAGCTACAGCAAAAATAGAGCAATAGTTGGGTGAAAAAAAAGCATCAGTTTAGAATTGCTTCTACTAACCTCAAAGAAGAGCTTCAGGTTTGTCGTGGTGAGATGAATGTCAACAGTAGCTGAAAGAAGCTTCAAAAGAAAGTCAAGGAGCAATTTATGGCCCCAATGACTTGCAATTACTTCTTCTAGCCACCTTGTACAGAAAGGCTGCTTGTCAGCTCCCTAGGAATCGCTTCTGACCTATTAATTTGGTTTTTTACTTGTACAACTCTATTCTTTTCTTCACCTGACACCAATGAGATGTTAGAAGAACAAGTGATACCCTCCTTCACCTCCTCCATCCCTCCCTCTCTTCCCCTCCTCAGATCTTCTTGTTTCTGTCATGCAATAAGAAAACAAAATGCCATCACTATTATTTTTCTGTATTATAAAATACAAGGGAAAAATATTGAAAAGGAAGAATAAAATTTCACATTTCTGGTTGTGGTGGATTTAGGTGGTCAGTAAAGTATTATAATATTCTAAAATGAAAGAAAGCAAATGGGCAAAAGAAGGACAATAAAATAGAGAATGATAAGTCTAACAAAGAACAGATTTTACAAGGGAGAAAAATAAAGCACTGGAGTCATCAGTGGTGGATAAAACTGACAGAAGAACAGGGAATAATATAAACACAGGTTAGAGGGACACTCAAGTGGAGTAAAAGAAAAAATAATGGCAGTGAAATAGAGAGAAGAAGCAAAAACAAACGAAGGGTAAGTGTGTTAAGTAGACCCAAAGCAAGCCAGTTTAGCACTATGAGGTTCCAAGCATTTGGTCTAACTGGAAGTATGTTTGTTAGTATTCTAACTTAGTGAAGGAAGGAGAAATGGAATAAAGTATTTTATGCCTCATAAGAAGGCTAAGCTCAAAATCTTAAGGACCTTCCCTTGCAGTTCATGTAAGTTCATGTAAATATTAGAAGAAGGTAAAAACTGGTTTTAGTCTAACGTTGAGAAGTTCTCATGCAATAATAAATCCAGCTCTCCCACAATTCAAAACAGGGTGATACAATTTTTGAGTATTCCTTTAGGCTCTTGTTTTAGTTCTCTTGCAAATAACATTAATTTGTTGCAGATTCCAAAATTAAAAGTATTTAGTTGTCAGTCTTAATATTGGGTTTAAAGCTATCTGCTAAACATGCAAATATTGTTGCTGAGAGAATTGTCCTATAAGACTATTTATGCTAAAGTCATTTCATGGTAAGGTTAGACTTTTTCTTCTGATGTAGTGCTGAATAGTTTGACATCAAGTGCAGCTGCTGATGGGCAAGAAAAACACAGAGAAAATGGAAACAGGAAACATTCATGCTGTGTTTTACAGAGAAACTTCAACAGACATCAGAAAACACTGAGCCTGTATTAGCTCCAAACTCAGAGGCTCTGTGCTCTATCTGGTACTGAAGATTGGTATCTTGTACCAAGAAGGTGAAAAAAAAGTGACATGATGTGGCAAGGATAGATAACACCTAAAATTCAGTTACTGGCTGTGGCTAGTGCAGCTGAGCTTCTAGAGTAAGGAAATGCTGTTGACATAACTAGCTTGATCCATCTCTGAGAAGTAACCCTATCCACAAGACCTGGTGCAGCGAGCTATAACTAAACAGCCCCTGGTCTTGCATTGAGCTAGGCAGTATTTATCCTTCTAGGAGCAGCCAATGATCTTGAGTGAATTCTTTTCCTGTCACTATAATTTCTGTCCTTGCCACCTCATAAAAGTCTCTTTGAGTGGCCACCGTGCCTATTTTTAACAAACTTAAGCTTTTATTTTTGCTGAGAGGTAATGTAGTGCTGTTCTCTCTTCAGGAGAGGACATTTCTATCTCTGGTAGACATCTATTCCCAGCAAAAATGAAACCTTATGCTCAGCGGAATCTCTGCAGAACTCTGCATGTGACAAGTCAGGCTGGACATGGTGATTTTTGAAAAGACAGGGACTTATGCCCAGCAGCACTCTCTAATGGTATTTTTGCCAGCTAATGCAAATTCCTCCTTGCATGCCTATGAAAATCCACCATGCCTTGCATGTACTGGTGCTGATTTCCAAGGCACCCTGAAATCCCAACAGACAGCGGAGCAGGGAGTTTAAGCACTCTGTGCTGCTGCAGTATTACTGCTACAATGCAATACAGATGAGAGTACTGTGTACTGAATACTGCAAGACCTCTCTGGTTTTGATAACATAGAACACAGATTTTTTTCCCAGAAACAATTTTTATGAAATTATTTTGATGTCTTTGTGGTAAATATTAAATCTAAATATGAGCCTAAGGTATAATCTCAATTTACCACCATAAATTATTTTCATTAAAGAGTTCATTCTGAAGGAGAAGAAATCTCCTGTAGGTAGATTTTTTAAACAAAGATCAAGTCACTATCGGGTAGATAAGAACTGGATTAAACTTTCAGAGATCTTATATTGGCCAGGGGCAGTTGTTAAAAACAAGCCTAGGGAAATGAGCATTGATTAGAAGAAGGTATGGTAGGATGTAACAGGTCATTACCAGCAAGTTAATTTCTGACAAATCAGCTTTTACTGTGGGTATTTTTTAAAAGAATAATTACAAATAAATACAAAAACATTCACAAAATAAAAGAAACTCTTATGTACTTTCTTGCACTGATATTTAATATGAATGCCTGAAGTACTGAAAGCCATTTTGAAAATTGTCATGAACTACCTGAAAAGAAAGTCAGAAACAAAAGTCTGTTAAATAAATGTGTGTTGCCTGAGGTATCTTCATGGTGGTCACTGTAAAGCATATGTACTACTCCTAGGTAGTTAGCTGCCTTTGTTACAGGAAATACTAGATGTTTTGGAGTTTGTGAAATCAACCCCTTGAGTGAATTCTTCCAGACTTCAGTTTTACAAGACACTTAATTAGCAATTACATCTGCCTTTCGAGTCATTTACAATCCCAGCAATATTTTTGATTTATACAATTATTGCGGTGGACTGTTTTCTCTATAAATGAGATTACATTCTAGAAAAATGGTCATAGAGAATGATATAGTAGCAGAGTATTGAGAGATATGACATAGACTATTCTTAGTAGAAAAAATTAAACACATATTTCAGGATACCATCTTTCTTTTGGGCAATCTCTAATGTCTCTCTCTTTCGTCCCACTAAGCTTAAGTGATATCCGTGTACAACTGGTGGCATATTTCTAACCAAAAATAATTATGGAATTAGAAACTCCCCCAAGACAGAATTGGTGAGTATGAACTCTGCTGCCTAATGGAGAATGGTTGAAATCACAATTTAGGACACTTCAGTAAATTCTGAATTCCCTTATAAATTTAAATCAAATAGCAAAACTCTGATTATTTTCAAGACAAGATGAGGTCCTCAGAAATTTTTTGAGAGTAGTGAAATCCTTACGCCCAGTAAAGTCTAACCTCAAAGGTTGCTCAGTGTTTGGCTTCTCGTTTTATTAACATTCTGTAATAAATGTCCAAGGAAGTATTTATATTTGCCTAAGGTTCATTTTATTTGGAATCTTCTCTTATACTGAATTTGACCTTCACGAGTTCTTTTCCATAAGTGGTGACCTTTAGATTAGCCTCCCGTGTAAAAAAGTGGCTCTGTTGTCTGACACTGTTCATTCTGCACATTACTAAATCAAAAATATATTAATAATTTTAAATATCAGTTAAAAAATATCCAATTTTGTTAATGTGTTCCAAACGACATTTTTTCCATTATGTTCAAGGTCCCAAGAGTATTTTTCATTATTTATTTCTTGAAAACCTCAAAAAATATGAAATGTTTGGTTATAAACAGATTTTTTTTCTTGTGTTTACCAGAAATATGAGCACATTTGGAGTAAAAATAGGAGTTTTATGAATAAATGTTAAACTTAAGTATTTTTCTGTTTCATAAAAAAAGTTAATAATCTCTTATAATTTCTTTGTAAACATATTCAGACGCCAAAGAAATCAGAAAAAAAAGGTTAGTCTGAGAAATGTGCACATGTTGTTGAATCAAATGCTGGCAATAATAACTTAATGACATATTTAGTGTGGTCTTTAAAAATTACCTCTTTAGAAATGTTACAATTCTGAATTCCGTTTTGTTCAAGAATCTTAAGGCAATAAGAAGAAGTTTAACACTGTAAGTTCTGATATTTCTGATGATGTCTTTATGCCTCCTACACCTGAGGTCATCATTTCTGGGACATTGAGACTCTCGCACTGCAGCCTCTGAGGGCCTAGGGTAACAGGAAGCAATCTCTTCCCTATTCTCACCTACATTCAAAATAATTTCCATGTAATACACTGTTAAGCCCTGTCTGTTTCATGCTGAACTTTGAGTTTGATTTTTATCTTTCTTTTCTCTGTGTTTTCTTTTCCCTTCTTGCTTGCTTTCCTGTCTTTTGTCCTTGGTCCCATTTCTTGTTCTTTGTCTCATCACAAGCTGAACACAATATCCAGGACATTTCACTCAAAGGTTAAAAACCCTTGCAAACCTCTCAGTCACAGAGAACAAATGAAAAAGTTTTTGTCTACAAGAAGCAGGTTAGGGGTTTTTTTGTACAGAAAGATTTTACCTCTTGTTATAATTTTAAGATTGCTGAGAATGCCCAATACCAATGGCATACCATATGTAAAACACTAGAGCAAATGCAGTCCTTCCTAATGAGGCTTGACAGATATGAGCATTTTTATTGTTTAACTTTTTGACACATTTTTCTATCTCTCTGGAATTCATTTATTTTATTGAAGAGACCAGTGGTCACTGGTAAAAAAAACAGCTTTTTGGTTTCAATAAATCATTACTCTAATTCTGCTGTCACAGTTCTATTAATTAGTTTCAAAGACTGCATGTGAAAACACTCAGGATTCAGTGTGCATTACATCTATTGGGTTTTTGTTCCTTTATTATAAATAAAGATCCAGGTGTATTAGAATGAATAAATGGAAAAGCACATAATTATTTATATATTTGATTACTTGATATTGCCACAAATATTTTAATTAATTAGCTCTTAATAATCTCTAAAATACTTTCCTGCTCACAGAATTCTACATAGAGAAATTAGCACTTTTAAATTTTGTTCAAAAACATGTTTTGGGCAGCAGTCCCACTAAGAATTAGAAATGCTGAGAATCTCAATCTGAGAATATTTTTTTCTTTCAACCAAGTATAAAACATTTAGTTCTCTTTAAAGGCGACCATTATGAACTTCTCTTAATCTTTTCTTTCACTGACTTCCTAATGCTTTTTGGTTTTGAGAAACAACAGTTTCAGCTAAATTAATTTCCCTATTTAACCTGTTGCTGTCTGATCTTCCATCACACTTTTAATTATAAGTTCCAGAAAGAATGAGGTGCCATTGATATGCTGTCCAGAATATTAAGAAAATCTATACGGAAATTTTAAAATACTAAAAAAAAATAACTTAGTTTTTATGTATAATACAAATAATTGTAATTATACCTGTATGGATAGCCTGTGACACTAATGTTAATAAAAATGTTTAACAAATATAAGAGCAGAAATCTTCTTTTTATATTTATACTGAATTAAAATGAGAAATTGCACTATTTCCAGATTAAAAAAAAAAAAACAACATTGGAAAATGAATATTCTTTCTTGGAATGCGTATGTGAAGAAACATCAGTGCTACTGGTATTGACATGAAGATGATGCGTTGTGTTTTTCATGGTGATTTGAGAGGATGGTAAGCCTTTCAGAACTTTCTATTACCTTTCAAAGCAGAATGAGTAAATTAAGTTCTAGGGCCGTTGTGTTAGATGCTTTTAAATGGGGGTTCAGGAGACCTGGTTATTCAATAACACACAGTTTTTAGAGCTAGAGAGCTTCCTAGCCTTGCTACTTCTCTTTGCTTTGAGGTAAATTATAAGACAAGAAAACAAAATGTACTAAAGACATTTTGAGTATGAGCTTTTCATGCATCAGTTGCTGCAATTGCCAGAGGACTCTGTGAGATGGTAAAATGACCAGAAAAGATAGATAAGTCAAGGAAATTTCTCTTAGGACATGGTTTTAACATCCTGTGGGATCAGAAAATTCTTTTAACTGTTGAAATAGCACTTCTGCCTACTCTCCCATTTAATGGAGAGTTTCTGCCTTGCGTTTGTCAAAAAGAATTAGGCCATAAAAAATGGTAGCAACTTAAAAAGTATAATATAGTAATATCATATTTCTCCAAAATTTTATCAAATCTCTACTGCTACTTGGAAACAGTTTATCCTATTCCTTTACTATATTGTTATATGCTGAAAGGGTAAATGATGACTATTGCTCAGCACATGAACTTTCTGCTTTTTCTCTTTTTGTTATTATCTTGCAGTAAGACAGCCCTCTGGGCTTGTATTAAATTCCAAAGAGAATTCCCCAGACAGGTGAAATCAACTGGATAAAATAAATTGAAACCTACTTTGTAGAGCTACCGTGGGGTTTGACTTAAGTAATGAACTGAAATATGAAGCTGCTCTGTTCTGCTTGCAGAAGAGTACCTGAACTGTAAAGAAAGGTGTGATACATATCTGAAACACAAATCTAGATAAAAATCTAGATAGAAATGCTAATGAAAATATTCCTATCAGAGTTCTTTCTCTTCTGAGTATTTTATTAGCTTTTTCCACACATACAGAAGTCAATGCCACAGTTTCTCATCTTATACTTCACAGGAAAACATTATCTTGATGAGACACACCACAACCTAGTTAGAAATGTACAAATAACCTTTGATTCACCCAGATTCAGATTTAATTTCTGTAGGCATAGTTTAAATCTGGAAGCATAAGACTTTGGACTTTTTACTTTCAGTCAGAAGAAATGATAATGATAATGATAACTATAATAATAATAATAATTATAATTATTATCAGGAAGAATTTTGAAATATGTGAAGGAAGGTGAAATATGGTCAAGAAAACAAATTTCTTCAGAGTGATTTTTTGTTTATGTTTTCAAGTAATAACTAAAATTCTAAATACAGCAAAATATGCAGATTCAGTACATTTCTACTTATTGGTTTTACTCTTTTAAATGTTTCAGATGACTTTAGCACTTATTCCAGGCAAGTTCATCATAGATGTGTAGAAGTGACCGTCTCTTGACATAGGAATGAAAGAACGTGAATTATTATTTTGATAAATGGAATAAAAACGAAACAGAAAGAGTTTGTGCATTTTAAGATACATTTTTAAAAGTTAAAATATATTTTAAAATATTTTTCATGATGCATGTTTGGACTAGTTTGTGTATAATATGCAGAATCAAGGAATCAATAACTACTTTGACTCTTCTCTTGCCTGAATGACCCCAGCTCTCTCTTAATAGGAGTTGTCCTCCAGCCCTCTGATCATCTTTGTGGCTTTCCTCTGGACTCACTCCAGCAGGTCCATGTCCTTCCTATCCTAATATTATTCATGTTTCATGGTAAAATTATTCCTTTTTGCAGCATACCTGGGTAATAGAAACACCCGTGGGATTAATATGACACAAACTCCAGGAATTACCACTGCCTGACAAAATTAACAACAACAACAAAAAGTTATCTTTATATTATCTTACATATTACTTAAATATAAATACTCAAGAACATTGAACACAATATAAAGAGTGAATCAACATTACTACTTTATATTTGTTACTTAGGGGACAATATTGATACATCAGATTTCATTAAATACTCAAATTAGTAATCTTTACTTCAATACCTTACAGAACTACTATCTTCATATATGACATTACATTAGTAGTACAGATCAAGAGATGTAGTTGCTTATTTATATGACATATATATAAATCAACATAGCAGTATAAAACCACTCAAAAATATCAGGTTTCGTGAATATAAGCTGTAAAAGTAAACAAACACTTAGTGTAAAATAAATTACCTTGTGTTTGGTTATGATGTGCTGAAACAGTTAATTTTTTCCATTTTCATAATCTTTATATACAATACTGAAGAAAATTGTCGTACGTATATAAAAATAACACTCACATGCAAAGCTGTAGCTTCTACCATAGCCCACTTACAGAATATCACCTGCAAACATGCAAACAGCAAATAACGTGAAGTTCTACATGTTCTTGTTAGGGAGGCAAGATGACAACAGAGTTTAGTTCATGGTCATTTTCCAAAAGAATGACATCCCAAACAGTTTTGTCATTTGTTTGTGGTGACATTCATGTTTCTTGGCAGTCCTGAATACTTCTCTCAGACTAAGATTTCCTTGCTGAACTGTCCAAGCCTGGGTAGGAAATTTGTAACACATTAAAAAAAAATTAATACCAAGAAATCTTGGTATTAAGCAGAGACAAAAAAGAGAAAAAAGAGGAAAGTGGCAATCAGAGAGGCAGATATTTATGTGGCTTCTAACAGTTGTGATTATGGCACCTAAATATATCATTTCAATGCAAAAGAAAACCAAAAGTATGTCTCTAAGACCGCACAAATATATTTTGAAAAAAATAATATCCATATGTAATCAGGGATTAAATCAAAATATTTGAGAGGAATTAGAGATTACTGCTTAACTGCATATCTAAATCAGCTGTAACTAACCTACAAAACAGCTGCAGTGCATTTGTGAGATAGAATTGTGTGTTATGTAAAATGACAAGCTGATTGCTCCTGTTTTGTGTGGCTAACATTAATCACTGCAAATGACCTTTTTCTTTCTTTTTCACAAAGACTCATAATATTTATGAACTGATACAGACACCTGAAATACAGTAGGCAGGAAAAGAACTCCAGAGAATGTGTATTTCCTTCAGGAAGAATAGGCGAATATTGTTTGCAGTTCTCTGAGGGTTTTTATCTTTTATTTGCCCAGCTGAGGAGGATCTGTTAACCTGCTATATTAAATACCCATGTAGATTCAAGCCCAGTAAGAAAACTCCACTTGGAACAGTCTTAGAGGAAGAAGAACTTTCATCCTTGAATAAGCCATATACAGGTAGACTTATGCTTTGGTAGAAGTGCATTCTGTTACCTACAGGTTCAGGATGTAAGATGTGCTGCTCTGTCTCTGAAATGGTGAAGAAAAATGAAAGTGTGTCACTTTAGACTAATCCCACACTGCTTCCCAGACATAACACATTGCTCATTTTCTCCCTGGGCTAGCAAGTCCCTGTACTTTAAGCTATAAGTTTTACTCTGGTAGCTTTCTTATTCAAGATTTATGCTAATTCATATCCTACTGATATAATAAAAACAAGGTAAAGATGGATTGATTATTGCATTTTTCTGTTTTTGAATTCTGGTGAATTTGAAAAGCATCCAGGTTTCCTCTTCTGAAAGCAATGGTCATACATTCAGAAATGCTACATTTACCATGTGATTGGCCTCAATTTATCCTCTCCCTCTTCTGTATCTCTGTGTTTACAGATATTAACATAATGCTGCATTTCTTTCTGACTTTGTTTTGCACTGGAAGAAATAACTTTCATAGCAAGTCATAGAACTCCTGTGCCCATTTTCTTTTTTTTCTGTATGGGATGCTATTCATCTGGCAAGATCAAGAAACTTTGGAATGCAAATTTTACCTGACGCCATTTCTCTCTGTTTCCTTGGAAGATTCATTTATGCTGTTTAATTTAGCTTTACAATCTAGAACGTATTTCACAAAGGTGTCAAGAAGATTGACTAACATAATAAAAATCTTAAAGATCAAAACTGAAAAGTACTAAGACTATCAAGTGTTTTATACAAATATTTGAAGTTGTCCACAGAGGCCCTTGACCATTAGAAGCATGGCACTGAAAATACATAAGAGACATCTATTGAGCATGTGAGCTTGATAAATCACTTCAAAATTATGATAAAAGTAAGTGTAACTACAACTGAGTGAAATATTAATTAACTGACCTTTCTTTAGAATTTTGTTAATTTTTTGCTTTTGTATTAGAAGTGTATAAAAATGTGATTTGACAACTAAATGCAAAATAAAACATCCAGAAACTCCATTGTAATAGTCATGTAGATGACTGCATCAATATCGTAATAATCTAGAACTGCACCTTTTTGTGAGAAAAAAGAGTACAGGGAAAATGCAAGTAGTCACAAGTTCACATCTTAGCATTTCTAATTCTTCAGGAAGTCTTATGAATAAGATAAGTGATCAGTAAGAGTTTTACACATTTTATTTATTCCTATACCTTTTAATGCAAACAATGCCTTCATTGCCAATATTCCATTCAGAATATTACTGTGTAGTCTTCCAGTACATATAAAGAATTTAAGAGACTTCTTTTCTCATATGAAATTTTAAAATTTCATTGCAAATGGATTGTGGCTGTATTCAAAATACTGTTTAAAGGCAAAAAATCATGCACACTTTATAGATACAAAACTTAAGGCCACATGTACTGTTAACAAAATCTCAATAGATAAAATTACGGCAGCAAAAAAAAAAAATAAAAAAAGAACAATAATAACGCATGTAGGGTACTTATATTCAGGAAAAAAAATCATCATAATAGCAATAATACAATTAAAATAGTAACTCATTTCCTACTTTCTAGCTCTTTTCCAGGTGTTATACACGTTGTTTCTCCTCTAGGTCCTGGAGTCAGCGGTTTCAATCTAATGTTAGTGGTTAAGTTTGCTGTCTGAGTGGTCAGGATCTGGAATCCTTTGTTGGCATCATTATCACATTCATGATGTTGGCTATACCTATAATTTTTGTCAATAAAATATTGTCTGGTATCATAGGTATTTTGAAGCTTTGTTTAAAAAATCACATTTGAAAGTTAATGTATAAGTAAACCACCAATTAGATTTCATCAGCTTATTGAATCAATTATCTATAGATCAGAGATGGTTTTGTTTCTTTGAGGGAAACCTGAGAAAATAGATTCAGCTGATAAATTCAACTAAAACAAGCATCACCTTTGTAGGATGATCAAATAGTTGTACACCACATTGTCATCCTATTCTAAAATAAGCTTCAAGGAATACTCAAGTTAAAAAACTGTTAAATTGACTGAAAATAAAAAACAATACCATTACCATTACTCCTTGATTTTAAACTTCTGGAGAGCCCTGTGGTTGCACTATATTAATCTGCTATATCAGTGATAATGTGTTCAAAATGTAGGAATTGGTTAGAGTTTCAGACTGTATGACTGTGCATATAAGTACAGGCAACTAATTTTATAAACAGAGAGGCATCCGCAGTCAGTAGTTTCAAGACATTTCTCTTGTCTGCCATGTGACTACTGACCCTCTTTGCTCCTCAAGGAGCAAAGCACACTCCTTTCATTTTTAAGTGATGGATTAAATAAAAAGCTCTTTTTTTCTGTTTGTACTCAGATGATACTGCTTCATTTTCCATTTCATCCACTCCATCTGAAACTGCCTTTATAACACATTCTAGCACTTATTTCTGGCTTGATGGTCTAGTCTGTATTTATGCACATGACCTGAAGCCTTTCTATTGATTTATTTCCTCAGCACTGAAAGCCTCTTTCTTCTAGACATTCATCATTTTATAAGAGTATTTTCAAGCCTGACATCTCTTGATTCTCCTCCTACATTTTTTAATAATCACTAGGAATCTGAACAGATTTTATCCCTGTTTTCCTAAATACTCAGGATACTATTTTTCTTACTCTTATATTCTGGTCTCATTCATTAGATGCCCTGAACTTAATTTTGCTTGTACATTGTCATGAAATTTTTGACCCCATCAGGATTGGGGATCATGATGCATCCATTTTTCTATCCTAAATTATCACCTTTTCAAGTGTTTCCCATTTTGTTCACAGATTAATACCTTTGGATGGAAACCCAAGCAACTTTGTCTAGTGGAAGGTGTCCCTGCCCATGGTAGGGATTGGAACTAAGTTATATTTCAGGCCCTTTCCAACCAAGAGCATTCTATGAATCTATGATCCTGGTTGATTCAAGTTGGATGAAAAGTTTGATTATAGCTCAACAGCACAGTATCAAGTGAGAAAAATGAGAGAACTGCACACATTTACTTCTTTGCTGAGATTCCATCAATCTACCAGAGCTCCATTTGCCTCATGCTGTTGGATAAAAAAAAAAAAGTCTTGTGCTTTTCTTTGAGAATGAATTCTAGTTTTAGAATTCATTTGTGCATTTAATGAATACTGGCCTGCAACACTTTTTTTATGGAAAGGAAAATTAAATCTGTTCTAATGTGATTTTTAAGGAGAAAGCTACAATTTTTACAGTTATACTGAATTAATTTTCTGCCTTTTTTTCCCCAACTTCTTTTTTTCCCAATAGTTTTAAGAAAGGAGTCAACAACTGTAAATATCAGCACATGTTCTCATGGCATTTACCATAGAAAAGCAGGCATCACCTTGCTCTTGCATTTGACAGCTGTGGCACTGCTACCAAGGTGCTGAGGGGCTTCTGCAAAATTCTCAAACCCAGTAAGCACAGGAATATAGAAGAATGTGCACGTTTATATGTCATATTAGTGTTCATTACTCTAAAAAAGGTACTTGCTGCCTACCAAAATTTAGCTTTAGCTATAATTAGTTTTCATGGAGCCCAAACACTAGCATTGATTTTTATTACTTGTCAGTTTTCTGTCAAACCTCTGGCTTACCAAGTGTAATCTGTATTGCTTTGTACTTAAAGTGAGGCAAAAAACATGTTAAGCTTCACATAGAAGTTCTACTCAAGTTCTTGCAAATTGCACATTCATTTGTACTTTCTTTTGAAAATGAAGTGCTTTAGTTACTCTGCCATAGAAATAGGCTTTCTCTTGTCATTTTTTGTCTTTTTTTCTCCTTGTAAATCTTTTTACAGTTCAAAAAGAGGGGGAGAATAGATGTACATTCAGTCTTGTAATATATTTTCAAATAAACATTTTAAAAAAAAGAGAGGAATTTAAGTAATTTCTTGATTAAAAAAATATATATACGATTTATATGCAATGATACAGAGCCCAGGCCTAACTAATGAATTCTATAAAGGGTGTATGATTATAAAAATATTCAGGTAAAGAATTTAGCAGGACTAATGAAGAGCATGTTCCTTTAATTTGAAAACAGTCTCATATTTTGGAATTCTGGCTCACTTGACAGGAAGCAGTCTCACTTACACTAATACAGGTCCTTTAAAGCTTGGTCTAGAACATGTTGCCATAGTTATATAGACCAAACCAAGCTGTGAGCTGGAGTTCTTTGTACAAAAAACAAAACAAAAAACCAGGACACAGGATTGAATAATCAACAAAAATATGATCCTACCAAAGTTAGCTTTATTATACTTATGTCACTTATTTTTACTTTTTTCTTTTTTTTGGTAAAGATTTCCAAATAGTTTTCAAGTTTTCTTTCACTATCTTTGTCACTGCTTATTTTGTAACTTATTTATATTTCATAATGTCACAAGTTTGTATAATGATTTTTTTTTTCAAGTCCTTTGACTTATTTAATGAGAACTACCTCTTCATGGAACTACCAGTTTGATCACACACATACTAGTATGATGAAGGTGAGATAGCTGTGATCAAATCATTGAGTGATAACCATGTCTAGGTGAAGATTTTTAAAAGATTAAGCTCATTAAATGAAAATTATAGAATTCTGTAAGATTTGAATGATTACTTATTGTGTCTCTTTTTTTTAAGATTTAAAAACAGAAACATTTTAGACCTGTGGGGCATATTGAAAACAAAGAACAATATATTATCTTTACAAGAGAAAGAAATTTAAATATTCTTTGTATGTAACTTAAAATTTTTCATTCATTCTCCATTCTGAAGGATGTGAAAGCCCAGTTACAAAGACCCTTGGTTTGATCGCTCATTTTGTATATTTTAGGTAGTGGGTGAAATTTTGATTTAGTGCACAGATATGTAGGTAACATCACCATTTTAAACATTATATATATTTACTAATAACAGTGATTAAAACCTTAAATTTATTGTACATTACACAGACTATCCCTTTTAATAACACTAAAATGCAGTTGTATAAAAAGATCTAAGAAGCATGTGTTTACTAATGTGTAAGTATTTTTTTGTCCTGCTGAAAATAAAGGAGAAATTTCAGTTGGGCAAAAATAATTACCTTGAAATATTTCTGGCAAAGTGGGATTTAAAATTTTTTTTTTAATAATCTCTTGTCAGGGAGTATGTGGATAAGTTTCAGACATAAATCTATTGGAAATTACAGTCTTTAGCAGAAAAAAAATTTCTCATATTTCTCAGGCTGATCTGATTTTTTTATCATAAATCTATCAATTTTCAATACAAGAAAAAGTAACGTGTTTTTCACACGAAAAGTAAGTGTGAGTTGCGAGAAATTACTAAGTCAGCTTTTATTATAAAACCTGCTGGAACTAAAGGCCTTGAACTCTAAAGTTAACGCTCTTGAAACCTGTAGCAGTATGCTAAGATAAAATAAAACTGAAAAAGTAAAGCTGTCTTCCTAAGGCTTGATTCTAGGAGGGAGAAAAAAAAAAGAGAAAGCTACACGGGTACAGGGATGATTTGTAGAATAGTGAATATATTTAAACAAGTAAAATGATCTTTGCAGTAATGTAATCCTTTCACGGTTTTGTTTTTTATTCCCTAAATACGGAATTCTGAAAAAAGATCAATCAATCACACAAAGCCTGTCTTTTACAGAAGGAAAAGCTAGAAAGAAGACATAAGATAATTTTGAAGCATGAAAGAACGCAGCTGCCATGAAATGTTCTTTAATGATTAAGAAACTTATTTAGCAAACGTCATCAGTAATTCCATATTTTCAAAGCAGATTGGAGTATTGGAAAGGTAGAATAGAATGGCATCCTGTCTTTTGGGAACAAAATATAAAATATAGATGCATCTGAGATTGGTCAAGATTACAAAATTGTGAGGTAAATATCCCCACAGGGACTACTGAAATGTTAGATTCAGTGATCATGCAACGCAGTTTGTGAGAAATTTGAGGCACTTAAAGGGAAAAGAAAAGGAAAAGTCAGTTATTATCCTGGGTGCCTGATATATATTCCATGTAGGACAGTAAAGGGAAAAGCTGATTCAAGAATGTCTTAAAAAAATATAAAAATGTAATTACTTTCAGACTTTTAATGTTATGCTAAACAAATATTTCCAGATGAATTTTCACCTTTGATTGCAGACTTTTAGGTTATAAAAGAAACTGACCAACATAATAAATTAGGTTTTCTTGAGAAAAACAGAGAAAAACCAAAAACAGAAAAACAAACTCGCCCCCAAAAAATCCAAAAAAAGCACATATGTCTAGAATTTAGTATAGGTATACGATATATATTTACTATATGGCATAGGAGGTAGCCAACTGGCATGTACAGGAAAGTATAAGCAGGGAACTCTGAGCAGAGAGACGTTTTGCAGTGGTATGACAAGGTGATGATTCTTATTATTACAAATTTAAGTGATACATTAAGAGGATGACTTGTTTCTAATTTAATATTTCAACTAATCTGATTTGCAATAAATTAATGGAAAATTACTATTACTGAAAGAAATAACCAGGAATAATTCCTGTAAAATGGCAGTGATGAAAGTTGTTGGATTTTCTTTTCTCCTTTTTTTTTTTTTTTTTTTTTCCTGTCATAAAGCCAGCTGCATCTACCTACTCTTTCTTCTCCAAATTGGTGTTGGGACAGCAAGTGAAATACTTAGATCAAGTGTTTCCCCCATCCAAACATTGATGAAAGAAATCACTTGTATTTTCAGCCTTCAACATCTAGTAAATAATAACTTTGGGAGTTAAATATCCTGAAAACTAACTTGTTTTGTGATTGAATTTCTGGTTGCACTGATTTTTCTTTCTGCGCAGGAAGTGTGTGGATGTGGGCCATCCAGTACTGCAAGATGAGCACTAAGTGCCAATCATTACAATGTCAATAGCTCTTTCTGGGTTAAGCATAGGTTTTTTTCAAAAGATTTCTATCACATAAAATTAACAGTCACCCTCGGGTTCACAGTGAGATAATAATCTGCATACCTGTGTGAACGGAAGGAAAAGAAACAAACAGAAGTAGTCTAATGTGACATAGAACAGCTTGGTTTCTTCCTAAATAAAGGAGATACAATTGTTGCCTTAAGCAAATTAAAACAGTAAAACTCAGAAAAAGAAGTGACACTGGCAATCTGTAGATAATTTTGCTTGTGATTACCTAAGTCAGTCGCCTGCACTGGTTATAACACTGCCTGAGATATAAAATCAGAGATTCGCAGAATGATTTGGGTTGGAAGGGACCTTAAATATCATTTAGATTCAGCAGATCTGCAATGCTCAGGGACATCTTCCCCTAGACCAAGCTGCACTAAGACCCACCCAATATGGCATTGAACACTTCCAGGGATGAGGCACCCACAACTTCTCTCGGTTACATCACAGCTGTCACAGTTTAGAATTTCTTCCTAACATCTAATCTAAATCTACCTTTTAAATTGAAGCCATTCCCCCTTGTCCTGTCACTACATGATCTTGTAAATAGTCTTTCTCCATCTGTCTTGTAGGTTCCCTTCAGGCCATGAAAATATTGCCCCACTGACTTCCCTTTTCCAGACTGAACAACCCAAATTCTCTCAGTCTTTCCTGGAAGGACAATTGCTCTATCTCTCTATTCAACTTGGTGTCTCTCTTCTGGACTCATTCCATTAGGTCCATGTCCCTTCTGTGCTGAAGACCCCAGAGCTGGATGCAGTGTTCCCAGTGGTGTCTCACCAGAAGAGAGCAGAGGGGCAGAATCCCCTCCCTTGCCCTGCTGGCCCTGCAGCCTGGGACATTTTGGTTTTCCAGGCTGGAAGTGCACATTGCTGAATCATCCACCAGCACTCCACAGTCTTCTAACAAAGCTGTTCTCAATTCCTCCATCCTGAGGAGCCTGTATTGATACCAGGGGTTGCTACAACCCAGCTGCTGCACCTTGCACTTAATCTTGTTAAACCCCATGAGATCCATAAACTGAAAGAAGTAAGGCTCCTCTTTAAATTTTCTGAGTTATGGCTACATTGTAATAATCTCTTTCTGTGTCATACCTTGTTTTGATTACCAGTTATAGTACTTTAGGTGAAGAAATATTTTGAATCTAATGTAAGCTTATTGAAACCTTAATGTAAAATCACTTTCTTTCCTGTCTTAGTGGTATTTTTATTTAAGCATGTACTTGCCTGCTTCCCCTTTATGATAGAATCTGTAATAGTTGTATGGACCTGATTTAATTGTATTAATATTTTATTAATTTTACCTGAAACAATAATTATATTACATACTTAAATAATAAATCTTAATTAATATTAATAAATCAGAGAGTGTCAGAAAATATTTCTGATTGCTGTAGTCATCATCTGTTCCAATAACATGAGGGAGCAATCTCAACCAAGGCTTGAAGGCACCATTTGGAGAGATAAAAGAGGACAGGGTGATTTGAATAAGATGAGAGCACTTAGTATTGTGAATATAGTACATATCTTGCCAGTTTCTCTCAGTGTCAAGGAGTTCCAGGTGTGTACTGGGCATAGTCAGAGACAGAAGAGCTGAGCCTGGAACCAGCCTCTCCTGCTTACCTCCCATGTGAGCCCCTTAATTACCCTGCTCATTTCATACACACAAACAAAAATGATGCCTAATTACTTGGGAATCTAGCTGTGGAAATAGATAAGGCTAAGGAACTCAAGAAATAATAGATTCTTTACTTTGGCAGACAAAGGGTTACTTCTTCCCCAAGCCACCCTAGGTAAATAATATAGGTTTTCACTGTCAATAGCATTTTACTTGAGTTGTAGAAGCAGACATATTACGGCTTGCTTCTGCATCTGATGATTCAGGCCTAATGTAAAGCCTCTACCTGTTATTCTCAGCAGCAGTAAAGGCCAAACAAACAATAAGAAATATGTGCCTCAGTATTTGTATGCTACATAAAATAGACGCTAATCAGTATTTCCATTTAAAAACACCTTGTGTGTTTCAAAAATGTTTTAAAATCAATTTGTTATATATAATTCATATTTTATACTGTGATATATTCTGAAATATACGGAAGGAAATTAACTTAATAACTTCAGTTGATTAATGAGAGGAAAAAAATATTGAAATCCAGTTAATCAAAGTAACAAGAGATATGAAAAGTTTAAGAACAGATGCATGGTTACACTGAGATCTTTGACAGTCTAATTTCAGCCTGTATTTAAGAAAAAATATCACCAAGATGATGACTCAAACTGAAAAAAAAGTATTCTATTCCCATTTTGGTTAATTTTTGTATCATTATAATGCAGTGAGAGACAACTGTATGTGCTTGTCTTTAGAAAGGAGAGAAATCACAGCTATGAGGTCATATTCATTTATGCTCTGTAGTTACCATCTAGTTACAGAGGAAAAAGATACACACATCTCATCGTTAGAAAGATCACCCATAAAACTTTTACTCAGATCTTAAGTCTATTTAAATGGATTGTCCCATGTAGAAATATTCTGAATAAGTAAGGATGGATAGCAAAGCAGATGATGCCCCACTTCAACTTTTGAGAAAATGCTTCAGCAAGGGAGGAGAAAGAATTTACATCACCAATACTCCATCTTCTTTTGAGGTTTCTTTCTCATTAAGAAGAAATCTGCTTGATTGGAAGAGGTGGATCTGTGTTTCACTTGACAGGACAGCATCCTCTAAATAAGCTCAAGATCTATAGGTATGCATGTGATTTGTTCCTATTTCTTTTCTTATAGCTGTTGTAATTTTTTTCCTGAAATTATTATCCCAAGCCACTGTTATGTTCTTGAAAATAAATTGGTTCATGATTTCTGTTACAGTAAGTTATTCCAGACAAGGCAATAGGTCAAAGTCTGAGCTTAAAACCTGAAATAACATCATAGCTTACTTCCTATTTGTTGTTGGTTTCCCTCCTCCCACCTTTAATTATTAGAATATTTTAGCCCTCTTCCTTTCCCCAGCACTTACAACATAGTTTTTATGCCGCTTCATAATTTACCATGATTTTGCTCTCCATAATCATTCATCTTTGGGATGTTGAGGGAACTTCTGAGACTTTGGCTTTTATTCATTAGTTAGTTAACAGTAATGAACACAGGTTTCCTATGATGTGAGGCCAATAAAGATCTTTGCAGTGCATACCTGAGAATACAGAGTAAAGTATAACGTCAACTATAGGACACATGAAGTTATTAAAATTGCAAGTAATTTCAAGACTTACCCATCTCCTTTGTTGTTTGATATGATGTAACTTGAAGAAAGAGTAAAATACTTTTAAAAAAGTTTTAAAAAGAAGTTCTAGGAGCTCTTATCTAGAATGTTTCAGAGGACTGTGATGGAAGGTAGATAGATTTTCATCAAAGATCCTCCTTTTGGAAGGCTGTGGAAACATTTTACCTTCTGCAGGAGATGCCTTTAGAGAGCCTGGGCAAGTGCTCATTCACACTATTTTCCATGTGCTGAGCAGTCTTTAGAGATCCTCAGAACTCTGGAAAAACTATCCTGGTGTTTCTGGAGGATCCATATCACAATGGCAGGCAGATAAACCTCAGCAATTTAAGATAAGAGCTATGTTGTTATAGTTTATAAGTTTGAAAGCTGTGGTATTCTCCTTTATCGTGCTTTTGTGTGTTGTGAGTTTGATTTCCAGTGAGTTTATTATTGAATTGCTACTTTAGAAGTGTTAAGAAATATGCAAAACCAATATCATACACCTATGATAGTCTACTTTTTTTTTTTTTTTTTTTTAATATGTGACTATGAGGGTTTCAGTTAGAGCACCATATAGACTCCAGCAGGAGAATGCCACAGTACACAAAATGGTGTATAAATTACCTCCTGAGTCTCCTGGTCCATGGAAAAATTAATGTTTCTCTGTTCTAGGTTTAAGGATGCAGAACATTTGGGGTATCAGTGTTATTGCATTTGCTGGTGCTATCCATTGCCTTTCTGCATGTTTAGATAAGATATTTGCAGGTGGGATTGTTAGGGAATAGAATGAGTCACAAATATACCTATACTAATCATGCTGTTTAGAAGTTTCAATTTTGTTTTAAATCTAACTTTTTTAAAAACAAATTGGCATTCTGCTAATAATTTAGGTGTTCTATACCACCTCTGAAGATTACATAAAAGCAAACAACTCAGAAATTAATTCCCCTCTGTTCAGAGACATTCATGATTGTTATGCTTACATACTCATAGTAATGAAGCTATATACTATAGAGAAATAGTAAAATTTTGACTCAAAAAATTCTTACTAAAACCTGCAAAGAAAAAAAAGCCTCTGCAGAATCCATGAAGCCCATCTCCTTTCCTTGAAAGAAAATTTCAAAAATTAAATCATGCAGGGTTTAGAAACACCAAAAGTTGTATTAAAAATGTAGTATTATAGATGGAAGCCATTCCTGTAAATCTCTTTAATGCGTGCAGTATACAACCATGTACATGTACAGAAATCTATTCAAAATTTTAAGCTACATTAAATTTTTCATTACTTTTGCTAGTGTTTTAAACACAGTAGTTAATCTTTAAATGAGTGTCAATTCAATTAGTATGCTACTGTGTACTACTGAATTTTCAAGATACTGGTGGAAAGAAACAGGAGAAATGTGTCTTTGGAATGCAAGTTTAGAAAGGTAAGCATGCAAAACTTCAATTGCAGTAAAATCTTTTACTGAGTATGACTATTTGGAAATGAAAGTAGCTGTAACAAATTTCTATTGAAAGGGAAAAATACAAGGCAAATTATTCCTTTGGAGAAACACTGAAATAACTTCATATAGGATTCTATATGTAAGAAATAAATAAAATTATGGCAAGATTTTTTGTTGTTGAAGTTGAGCTAAAAGGAAGACTGGATTGCTTAAAGTAATTTGAGGAGTAGAGGAAATAACACACAGCAGGGAAAACCATTCTTCTGAGTATCTCTCTGGATGCTCATAACAAATGCTGCCATTTTGAGGATTTTTTTATTGTGGGTGATTTCTGAAAGAGAAACAGTTGGGTAGTTACCTTGATAGACCTGATTGGGGTCTTTTGCTACTCAGAATGTCATTTTTCCTGTCAGAAATGTCAGACCTACTGACTGGGTACTTCATTTTGTCCTTCTCCTTAGTGAAGATGGAAAGAGTACTCACCCAATCAACTGATTACTTTGTCTCCCCTCCGAGGGAATATCTGTTAATTTGCTTAGGTCATTGATATTAACTCTTCTGAAGGCTCTGGCTGTTCATTGAACTTATCAGTGCAGCAGTTCAGACATAATGCTGAATTTAATATTCTCAGTTTCTTTACTATCTTTCATCAGGTAGTTCAAAGATTTGGATTAAAGTTGATGCACATTTCTTATGACTCTATCCAATCTTGTTTCCATGACTTCAAATAAAACCAGTCTATTTTTAAATAGTAACAGCTACATGTTAAAAAACATTTACATGTTTCCCTATTAGTATCATTTTCCTGATGCCTAGAAAAATAAAGATAGAGTTATTTCTTCCAGTATGTTAGTTTTTTAAAACCGGGCAGTGTTCCTTACTGTTTTATACTCTGGATAGAACAGTCATTATTAATGCATTATGTTTTTTATATTAAATGCCCTTGTAATGGAACAGTGAACCAGGCACAGGCCAGGAACTGAATTGTACTAAAAAGATGTGAAAAGAAAGAGGGACCTGTTTTTTTGAGCAGTGGGTTGTTGTTCAGTGTCTGGTTTACATGGTTTCACTTAAGCAGCAGAGTAGCCTTGGATAAAAACTGATACAGCTCAAAAAACAGGCTTTAAGATAGGTAAGATAAAATAGAGGAAAATATTTTCCTCGTCTCTAAAGTATCATCTACTTTAGTCAGAGGTGTTCTGCCATGAGATATGACAAATAGGAAATACGTAACATGCAGTGGAATGGACATTGCTGCTTATCACTGAAGCCAGAATTTTATAAGGATTTGAGAAAAGGAATAGACATTTACATGGATAAGAATGTCCACAGATCCTCTGGAAAAAAATTAGAAAGCATTTTGATCCCTTATGCTTTAAAGAAACACCACACTTGAATTGATGGGGAAGAAAAAAAAGGTTTTCTTAAAATTGGATGACTCCATTATTTAACATTACTGCAAATTCTGTGAGGGTGGAACCTTGGCTAATCTCAGACATTTGAGATATTTATGATACCTGTGCACATACTGGTAATGTTAGAAGTATACAGAAGTCATGTAAGAACTGAAATAAACAACATATTAAAAAAATAAAGGAAAAACTAAGACTAAATTAAACCATAACACTGGAGCATCAGTATGATGCTGTATGATATAAACACACTTGAAAAATAACATATTTTCAAGATGCTTTATGAATAAATTTCTTTATTTCTGTTTCTTTGCCATTCCTATCCGTTAAGGAATTTAGATTTTTTGCATTCACTTTGCACTCCCACTGTTAAGGGGAGTATGACAAAAAAGTATATACTGAATGTTCTTGTTCCGCTGAGTCACCGGGGCGGGGCTTCCGCGGGCGAGCGGCGGGGCGATTTAAAGCGTCCCTAGGAAGCGCGGCGAACAGCGGCGTGGCACGACTGTAAGGGCGTGGCACGGCAGTTCGCGCAGGCAGGACAAGCAGGCAGGGCTGCAGGTTTACTGCTGGTGGGGCTTTTAGTTGTTAGTTGTTTTGCTTGGAAATAATGGTCTTTACACGATCGAAACCTGGGAATGCTGCAAGTGTATGTAGCCATATAGAGCCCTCCAAAAAGGATGTGTCTGTCCAGACCCATTCCTGTGCAGAGTGTTTGAGCCTATCGGCGGTACCAGGGGACGTTGCAGAAGGAGGATGCTTGCGGTGTGAACAGGTGAACGACTTGCTTTCACTGGTGGCTGAGCTCAGGGAGGAGGTAGAAAGACTAAGGAGTATTAGGGAAAGTGAAAGGGAAATAGACTGGTGGAGCTCTACCCTTCCATCCTTGAGGAAGGCTCACCAGGAGTCAGAGGACTCCTATGCCTCTCCCTGTCAGGCATTAGGAGGACACCCGGCAGATGAAGGGGAGTGGGAATGGGTCCCCTCTCGAGGAGGTGGTAGAAATTCTTCCCTACCCCCCTCACCTACCCAGGTGCCACTTCAGAATAGGTATGAGGCCCTGGATCTAGAAGGTCAACTAGAGGACACAGAGGAGAATGATCTGTTCAGTGATCCTCCCAGTCGTGAGTCACCTGTCAGACAGATCACCACCTCTAACATTAAAAAGAAAAGAAGGGTAGTGGTAGTGGGTGACTCCTTTCTTAGGGGAACAGAGGGCCCCATATGTCGACCGGACCCATCCCACAGGGAGATCTGCTGCCTCCCTGGGGCTCGGGTATGGGATATTGCTGAGAGACTACCTAGGCTGATTTGGCCCTCTGATTACTACCCACTGCTGATACTCCAGGCTGGCAGTGATGAGATTGAGAGGAGGAGCATCAAGGCAGTTAAAAGGGACTTTAGGGCACTGGGTCAAGTGGTGAATAGGGCAGGAGCTCAGGTAGTGTTCTGCTCAGTCCTCTTGGTGGCAGGGAAAAATGACAAAAGAAATAGGAGAGCCCACATTATCAACAAGTGGCTCAAGGGTTGGTGCCATCAGCAGAATTTTGGGGTTTTTGATCATGGGGAAACCTTTACAGCAACTGGTCTGCTAGAACCAGATGGGCTCCAACTCTCTGTTAAGGGCAGAAGGTTTTTAGCTCATGAACTAGCTGAACTCGTTGAAAGGGCTTTAAACTAGGTTCGAAGGGTGAAGGAGATACAGCTGGGCTCTCTGGAAACAGTCCCAAGGATGGTAAGCCTGAGTTAGGGGTGAAAACAGCAGCCCAGCTGAAGTGCATGTATACTAATGCACGCAGCATGGGTAACAAACAAGAGGAGCTGGAAGCCATGGTACAACAGCAAAGCTATGACATGATTGCCATCATGGAAACATGGTGGGATGACTCGCATAGCTGGAGCACTGCACTGGATGGCTACAAGCTCTTCAGAAGAGGCAGGAAAGGGAGAAGAGTTGGAGGGGTGGCCCTTTACATTGGGGAGGATTTTGATGCCATGGATATTGAAACTAATGATGATGAAGTTGAATGCCTATGGGTAAAGATTAAAGGGAAGGCCAACAAGGCTGATATCCTACTGGGAGTCTGTTACAGACCACCCAACCAGGATGAAGAAGTGGACGACTTATTCTATAAGCAGCTAGAGAATGTTTCAGGGTCACCAGCCCTTGTTCTCGTAGGTGACTTTAACCTACCGGACATCTGCTGGGAACTTAATTCAGCAGAAAAGAGGCAGTCTTGGAAGTTCTTGGAGTGGGTGGAGGACAATTTTCTGTTGCAGCTGGTGAGTGAGCCCACCAGGGGAGAGGCTATACTAGATTTATTGTTGACAAATAGAGACGGGCTGGTGGGAGATGTGGTGGTTGGAGGACAACTGGGGCATAGTGACCATGGAATTATTGAGTTTTCAATAATTGGTGAAAGGAGGGTGAACATCAATAAGACTTTTACATTGGACTTCAGGAGGACAGACTTTAACCTATTTAAGAGACTTATCCAGAGAGTTCCTTGGGAAGCAGCCCTTAAAAACAAAGGAGTACAGGAAGGGTGGGCATACTTCAAAAGAGAGATCTTGAGGGCACAGGGACAGACTGTTCCAGTGCGGCGAAAGATGAGTGGGCTAGGTAAACGTCCATTCTGGCTGGACAACGAGGTTTTGAAGGAACTTAGGAACAAAAAGAGGATGTATCATCTTTGGAAGGAGGGTCAGGTCTCTCAGGAAATATTTAAGGAGGCTGCTAGGGCACGTAGGAAAAAAATTAGGGAGGCCAAAGCTCAGTTTGAACTCAATTTGGCAACCCTTGTAAAGGACAATAGAAAATGCTTTTACAAATATATTAATGAAAAAAGGAAGGGCAAGACCGACCTTTGTTGTCTATTGGATGCGGAAGGGAATTTAGTCACTGCAGATGAGAAGAAAGCGGAAGTGCTTAATGACTTCTTTGCCTCGGTCTTTACTGAAAAGACACATGGTGCTCAGGACAACTCTCTTCCTGGGTTGGCAGATAGTGTCAGGGAGCAGAACAGTCCCCCTGTTATCCAAGAGGAGGTAGTCAGGGAACTGCTGAGCTGCCTGGATATCCATAAATCTATGGGACCGGATGGGATCCATCCCAGGGTGATGAGAGAGCTGGCAGATGAGCTTGCAAAGCCACTCTCCATCATCTACCAGCAGTCCTGGCTCACTGGCGAGGTTCCAGATGACTGGAAGCTGGCCAATGTGACACCCATTCATAGAAAGGGTAAGAAGGAGGATCCTGGTAATTACAGGCCAGTTAGCCTGACCTCAGTACCAGGGAAGGCTATGGAACAGTTAATATTGAGTGCTATTACACAGCACCTACAGGATGGACAGGGGATCAGACCCAGTCAGCATGGGTTTAGAAGGGGTAGGTCATGTTTGACCAACCTGGTCTCCTTTTATGACCAGGTAGCCTGCCTGGTGGATGCAGGAAAGGCTGTAGATGTTGTCTATTTAGACCTCAGCAAAGCCTTTGACACTGTCTCCCACAGCATACTCCTGGAAAAGCTGGCAGCCCACGGCTTGGGCAGGGGCACTCTTCGCTGGGTTAAGAACTAGCTGGAAGGCCAGGCCCAGAGGGTGGTGGTGAATGGTGACGCATCCAGCTGGCGGCCAGTCACCAGTGGTGTCCCTCAGGGGTCTGTACTGGGATCAGCTCTATTTAATATTTTTATTGATGACATGGATGAGGGTATTGAGTCTTTCATTAGTAAATTTGCAGTAAATTTGCAGATGACACTAAGCTGGGAGTGTGTGCCAATCTGTTGGAGGGTAGGAGGGCTCTGCAGAGAGACCTGGAATGGTTGGATACATGGGCTGAGTCCAATAGGATGAAGTTTAACCAGTCCAAGTGCCGAGTCCTGCATTTTGGCTGCAACAACCCCCTGCAATGCTATAGGCTGGGAACAGAGTGGCTGGACAGTGCCCAGGCAGAAAGAGACTTGGGGGTACTGGTCGACAGCTGACTCAACATGAGTCAGCAGTGTGCCCAGGTGGCCAAAAAGGCCAATAGCATCCTGGCCTGTATCAGGAATAGTGTGGCCAGCAGAAGCAGGGAAGTCATCCTTCCCCTATACTCGACACTGGTGAGGCCGCACCTTGAATGCTGTGTCCAGTTCTGGGCGCCTCAGTTCAGAAAGGACGTGGAGACACTTGAGCGTGTCCAGAGGAGGGCAACAAGGCTGGTGAGGGGCTTGGAACGCAAGCCCTATGAGGAACGGCTGAGGGAGCTGAGGTTGTTTAGCCTGGAGAAAAGTAGACTCAGAGGGGACCTTATCACTCTCTAGAACTTCCTGAAGGGTGGTTGTAGTGAGGTGGGGGTTGGTCTCTTTTTCCGGGCAACAACTGACAGAACAAGAGGACATAGTCTTAAGGTGTGCCAAGGGAAATATAGGTTGGATATTAGGAGAAACTTTTTTACAGAAAGAGTGATAAAATATTGGAATGGTCTGCTTGGGGAGGTGGTGGAGTCACCATCCCTGGATGTGTTTAAAAAGAGACTGGATGTGGCGCTTGGTGCCATGGTTTAGTTTAGTTGAGGTCTTAGGACAGAGGTTGGACTTGATGATCTTGAAGGTCTCTTCCAACCTGGTAATTCTGTGATTCTTCTAGAACTAGTTAATAGAGAATTATGCTTGCAACTCACACCACTCACTGGGTAACAATGATAAAGATATAATTTTTTGCAACTATTTGTTTAGAATGCTCTAACATAATTAATAAGAAATTTCTAAAGAGGCAAGGTAATTTAATATTTTTAATGTAATACTGGTATAAGTTTGCAATATAAATTTATTTTATTATCCGCTATATATAAATGTCCTCTTTGTAAAGTTGTAACATAATTTAAGCATATAAGTGGTTCCTTTATATTACTTATCTTTGACCTTAATACGCATTAATATTGTGGTAAGAATATAATTTGCCACAGGAGATATTTTAGAAACATTTTTTGTATTTACATTAAAATTTCAGACATAAGGAAACGGATCCACAGGATGGGGGCTAGAATGAGAAATTGACAAAAAAGGGTATACCAACTAAATTTGCAAACAATACCAAGCTAGGGGAGACAGCAAGTATATTGAAGGACAAGATTAGAATTGAAAATTATTTTGACAAATTAAACCAATGAACCAAGATGGAATTCAAGAGGGAAAAGTACAAAATACTAGGTGTTAGTAGGATTAATCAGCTGCATAAATATAGAAGAAATATTGTCTAGTTAGGTAGCAGCCATGAGCTATCCTGAACCTCAAGCTAACAAGGGTTAACATGCTATTGTTCAGAATTTGAGCACACTGGAAGGCATAAACTAGAAATATGACCTTCTAGATGGTTTTAGATTTTAGAAAACTCAGTGCTTGCTTTGACAGAGTCCAGTGGACAGCAAGTAAGAAGAATGAGAAGTATAGAAAATGTGTTTCATTTATCCAGAAATCTGAAGAAGATATCCGTGGCTGAATATTTGAGAAATCAAGTGAATATGAGTAGTTTTAAGGTCCCCAAAAATATTTTGTCTGTATGCATGGCAGATTTGCAGAGAGGGTATTTAGGTTAGACATTTGGAAAATCTTTTCAGCAGTCGGAACAAGCTACACAAGCATCTTTCAGAGTTCACGATTTTGCAGTTGTTCATGCCTTGAGACAGTTGGATGAGCAAAACAATCTCCTGAGATTCCTCCCAGGACTCTAGGATCCATTTCTTTGCTGACAGTCTCAGACTTCCACTAGGAAATAGTCTGTAGCCTTCCTGGCCTTCTTTACATACAAAGAACCATTAAGGTTTTGTGAAAAAATCATGAGAGGGGAGTAGTGGCAATAATTTAGTCAAATGTTCCCAGAACATAACTGTTGATATTTAAGATTGAGGCAGATTAGGAATCTAGGTATTTGTTGTTTGAATCAAACAGCAATTCATGCCTAAAATTGTTGGAAAATTTGAATGTATTGCAAATTTTAGAAGAAATCAGTTTGAAAATCCCTGGCTGAAATTATAAAAATTTGTGAATATCACTCCCTCAATTTTTTCCATTAATGATTTTTGCAGTCATGTTGCTTTATTCATTTATATTCACATCAGTTACACTGTTTTATAGTCTGACCACCTCCATAAAAATTCTCTCTGTCACAGAGGCTAAACCAGACAGTTCTGAGAAACAGAATAGTGAAGACCAAATCTTAGGACTGATCCTTCCTGAAAGAATCTATTTAGTCCCAAATGTGTCTGGCAACTTAAAGAGGTAAACAGCCATATTCCTTCATAAATACATATTCCCAGCTGATAATACCACAGGGCTCACCTTTATAACTTGGTAAGAAATATTCCAATTACAGTGGATGATCTTGCATATGTATGTAATATGGAAGGTGGATTCAGAACCAGAATTTTTTTTTGTCCATTGTCTTCTACCTAAATCAGGAGACCTTATCAGTTTGGAAAACCTGTATTAGCTTTTTAAAGGTACTTAAAGCCAAGTACCCATACTCTTCATAATAAGACTTCTTTTACAATCTTTTGCATGTATTTGCATACTGAATGTAGTCGAAGTTTCAAAATCATTTAGTAGTTAATATGGTTAATGCTATTAATACTATACAGATCTTAATGCAGGAATAGAAATACAGTCAGTCAATTTTTACTTCGTTGAATACTTCAGTATACGCCCCATAGATCCAATGTATCTTGTTAAATACAAATATAGATCTGTAGATCATCAGAATTCATGGAATCATGTTTGAAATCCATATTTCACAGGAAAGAAATATTTGTTAAGTTATTATTGCTTATAGAATTAATCTTTGGGAGGTTCAGAAGCTGTTCAATTCTATCTTACCTACAAGTCCAGATGTATTTGAACAGGCAGTGGATGTGAATATTTGATCACCAAATCCCCAGTTCCTTACTGTAAGGAAACTGAGGCATGAAAGCTATGTAACTGAAAATAATCAGTCTCTGTTTTCTGGATCACATGCAGAGGATTTCATATAGTTAAAATTTAAAAGACTTCAGGGAAGGAACAAAAAGAACGAATAGTCGGCAGAAGAATAAAAGGGATATCTAGAAAAAAGGAGGCATTGAAGCAAGAAGATGTCAGAAGATGAATGAGGGTGGATATGAAAAAAAAGAAAAGACAAGAAAATAAGAGTGTACGAGTGTACAGTCCATTAAATCTTGAAAGTGGAAAGTAAATAAAGGTCATAAAACAGATAAAATTACTCGCAGTCAAAGACCTTAACGGTAATATGATGGGTTTTTACAATTGCATCAAGGAGACAAAAAGGCAAGAGACAATGTCCTAAATTACAGAGGCCTGGCTTTATCTGGAATTCATGAAAGTTCTGTGCTCAGGGCAACATTATGTTATGTTTTAGTGGATTCTGGGCTAGAAAAACCATTCTGTGGAAAATAAACAAACAGATCCCACAAGATGCTCAATCTAGTCTCTGTCAAAATATTATAGTAAACGAAATCTAAAAAGGTACTTACAAATATAATGATATTTATATACATCTATAATAACATTGAAAAGGTGTCAAAGAAATTAGATGCCATGTACAAAACGAGAAGCGTACTTGTAACCTTCTGTGGCTGCATCTTAAAAAAGCACTTTTCAAGGCAGTGCATATCTTTAGAAGCAAGTGATCTAAAATATGAGAGAGACGATAAAGAGGTCAAGTTTTGTACTGTTGTGTTTTCTAGGAAGTCCCTGGATAGAATGGTCCACATAACTGAAAAATAAATGTTCTCCTATATCCCATATTTTCTGAGTTTTGATGGCATTTTCTTTATTGAGTGATGTTAACACTCATGTTATCATGTTCTAGATGAGAAAAGCGAAGGAGGATCTGTTCAGTTAAGCTGTTAAGAAAGCAGATCAAGTGTCTATTGATAGAAGACTCCAGTGCTTGTCTTCATGTCACCACAATATTTCACATCCATTCATTACCAACTGATGCAAACTGGCAGGCAAAATTAACACATGTCAACTTCATGTCTTCACTCTGAGGGCTAATAGGCATCGTAGGGTATTTTATACTACTATATGTCTTGCTAACAGGCTGATACTGTCACAAATGAAAGGGATAGTCTTCTACTTGAAGTAATCTTGCGCCCAGAATATACTACAGAGCTCAGAAAACCCCACAAGCTAAAAAACTATGTGAAGATACTGTACTGTAAATGACAAATAAAAACTCGAAGTCATTCAACGCCTGAAAACTGTGGTATGTATTTTTAGAGTACAGGAGATGTGGAATGAATGCCAAGAGCAAACCAGCTTATCATATAGGAAGAAAAGTACGTGAAAGCTATAAAATTTAAAAAATAAGAACCGTAACAACTTGCAGTAGACAATCGCTGCATTTATTTACATTATTTACCTTTGTCTTTTATTTTTGCGATTGTCTTTCTGGAAACTGAGTCTAATTTTACTCTGAAGAAGCATGAAGGGGGAGATTTTTGAGGTTGGAGGATGTGGTAAGTAAGCATGATACTTTTAATAAAAAATATTTTATTTCTTCGTTAGGCTACTGTGTCAAAGATTTTTATAACTATTTAAGATTTTTACCAGTGAGCAACAAATGCTAGTGAAACACTGTTATGGTTTGGTTATTAAAAATATTAGAAATGTCTCTGCCCAAATTAATGAGACCATATACCAGAGTAAATAGTATGGATTTCATTTAATAGTAAAAAATGAGCCAGAGAAGAAAAGAAAGAGAAAGAATTAGAAAAGAGTTGAGGGAAAGGAAAGATAGTGACAGAGCCATATTAATGAAAATATCATCACTCCATGGATCCTAATAATGTTCTGTTGATCGTCTCCAACTGTTCTTTTTGGTGGTGAAGATCCCCTAAAAAACAAAGAATCCAATGGATAAATATAAGTTCAGGTCAAGTGGGAATGCCTGGGGGAGGCAATTTTGACACTGTGTCTTGCAATAGAGTCTGCATTAGTTGCATCACTTTGCATCACGTGCAGCCCTGTGGTGCAAGGCCTCAGCAATGAGTCTGGGTAGCACTTTTGGGGGTCTTTGATGGATTTTGACGCCCCTCAGCTGCCTCTCATGTCCTGTGGATGTGGCCTTCCTGGGGTGGGGGGTTTTTCACCTGAGCCAGTTTGTGTGAGGAGGATGGGTGTTCACTGCCTCTGACCAGAGGTTATGTCACACACACGAAACCTCCTCCTGCCCCCTTGGGCTGGGGGGAGTCTGTGTAAAGCTGCCCTCAGCAGATGGGTCTATGGGCTGTGGCCTCCCACCCTGAACTCATTCAGAGATGATTCTCAGCACGGCTGAGATTTGCTGGGTTTGGCTTTCTTGTTTGTCCTTCTTCTCCCTCAGCCTTGTTTGTTTTTTCTTAGACCTCAGATGATTGAACAATAGTGTCTTATCTAATATTCCCTTAGGTATCTTAACTCATAGTCCAAAGTTTCCCTTAGGAGGCATCTTCAGGAGAGCTTTAGTGGCTGTAACATCTTTATGCAGTTTTGCCATAATGGCCAAAACTACTTCATAACCATGTTTAAGCCATGAACCATAACATTTCAGTCTCTGATAAGTATATGGGAGAAAGAAGGGAGAGGAAAACAGTTAACCAAAAGGTACGAATGCTATAAATTTCATCTTTGCCACAACCAAAACCAGTTAGCAATTCATCTGAAATAGAAACATGTCATAATACTTTCTAGGAAGAAACTGAAAACTAGAAAAAAAAAATCTTGGTTTACACAATGCACTGTTATTCTTTTGAACAGACAAGAATTGAGTGATGAGTATATCAAACATCTGTGAGGTGATGAAATTATTTTATGAAGTTATCTTGATAAAATGCAAATAAAAATAAGAGCAGGTAATTTTATTTCAGTCATGAACAAAGAGCTGTGAATATAGACAAGCATATAATAAGTTAGTTGCTTTATGCAATATTTATGAAAACTTATCTATCAATACCTTTAGTTAATTTATGGTATAGAATATTTCCAAAAGTTTTTACACATCTATAATTTTTTCTGCCATAAAGAGACCAAACATTTCTAGCCAGTAAATTATATGATCTCAGTTATGTGATTAATTAAAGATTGAATAATGAAAAAAGAAGTGTCTATATATATATGACAAAAAACACCCCAACAACCTAAATATTTACATGTCACAAATTTGTTGACTGGCAGTTTCAGAAAATATCCCACAATTAGTGCAAGTATTCATAATAGTATGACTCCATTAAGCAAGACTTTCTTCATAAAAGAAAATGTTTTTGACAAAAGAAAAACATTTCAAGATTTTAAAAATACTTGTTAGAAGGTGTATGGTTTTCCTAGGTTAAAAGGTAATTTTGAGCATTTACCTTGTCTTAGAAAATCATAAGCATGCAGTTAATTAGTTAGTTGCTAGGAACCAGCATTTTAATAGACCTGACTTTTCAAACTTTTTAGTAAAATCCTATTTGTATCAAACCACATTTCCCCACTATCCCAGTCTCTGCAATCCCTGATGACCCATTTATTGTTTATGGCCTCTTCCTTCTCTTCCCAATGAAGTAGGGAATCATGATGGAATAAGTTGAAGATGCACACATAATGTTCCATAAATGATCTGTGTATCCCATAAAAATTGTAGCATTTTCACTCCTGTAGCATGAAGTACTAGTCTGAGAAGATTTAAATTATTTTTAAAACATGCTTCTAAACATATTGAGAAGCAAGACTTACTATATTAAATACATTTATGCTTCTATAAGCGGGAATGCAACTGGGCTATGGAAAAGGTTACGAACAAAAAGCAAGAATGGCATTCAGTGAAGTGAATTGCATTTTCATCCATATTGTGACAGTAAGAGTCAGAAGGCTACTGGAATTGCATAGATTGGACCTCAAACCAAACAGCTTCAACTGAAAGAAAGTAGATTTAGGTTAAATGTTAGGGAAAGATTCTTTGTTGTGACTGTGGCGATTCACTGGAACAGGTTGCTCAGACAAGGTGTGTGTGGGTGCCCCATCACTGGCAGTGTTTAATGCCATAGTGGATGGACCTCACTTGGTCTAGTGGAAAGTGTCCACCCACAGCAGGAGACATGGAAATAAATGATCTTTAAGGTGCCATTATATGTTTCCATGATTCAACATACACTACCAATTCATTCCAAATAAATAAAATCTTTCCATTTACCTAATAGTACCCTTCTTCCTTATAATATCACCGATGAAATTTCACAGCATTACCCAGCAATTTTGTGTCCATCACTTTTGTAAAATCATAATTAGAATGCTAATATAGGTTTTCAAGAGTGCTTTGATGACTCACTAGGTTAAAATGCAGGGAATGATGTTCCACACTGTATTCCTGTCTAAAATTTATTATATGTTATAGAAGTGTTTTTTGAATGGAATGAAAGGAATACGAGGTCATCAATCATATTTCTACCTCAGCCATCCAATTCGTTGATAGTAAATATTCATTTTTTTCCAGCAGATCAAAATTAAAATGTGGAATTTCATTTTCAATCATATTTCAAATATTTCTTTCATATATCCTCTATAAATAAAATATGTCAAATGAGTTTTACAGATTACAGTCTGCATGATGTCTTAATTCTCCAAGAAATTAAATTTAAATGAAATGGTCAAAATGCTGTCATCAAAGAATGTATCAGAAGAAACAAAATTAAATCCAGTAATATTTTTAAAGGAATTTATGAATACTTTCCACTTATCATGCAAAAATAAATAATGTGGAAAGGATACTTATTTTTTACCAATTAATTATATGAAGAGTCAAATTATGAGTTCCAAAGCTATGGATGTGTGAAAAGGTGAATTTGAATTAGCCTTTTCTGCTGGATAGATGGAAAGTACATTACAGTGACATATGTATAATGAAAATTTATTGCCATCTGTTAAAGTTGATTCAAAGACAGCAATCTCACGTAAATTATGCAAGTCTTCCCAAGACTCCCAATATTATTTATGAACAACCATGTAAAATCAGATAGGTTTACATGAGGAATTTTCACCTGGATTTAAGGACATCTTTATAAAAGCATATAAATTGATAAAAAATTCTCCAAGTTTCCATCTATAAAAGCATAATCTCTGAAACTTGATTATACTACAAAAGGTTTTATTGTCTTTCTGAAGAACCAAGACATTTGAACCATTAATTCAACCTTTATTATCGGCAAGGTAATGAAAAGAAAAAACAAGATATGGTCTTATATAACAAGCCCAGTGGATTTGAAACAAAATAACTGCAGGCTCTCTGGGGCCTGTAACAATGCTGAGTGCATTGTGCTGGATAGATGGAATGCACCCTTGTCTAATGTACAAACACTTGTTTACAGCTTTTTTCATGAAAAATACTGTAACTTTAATCTGTTGTTGGCACACATGTGAGCACTTCTTGCCACAGTCAGAACTATTTTGCTGTATGCATGAAGGAGAGTATGGCAGTTTGGGAAGAATTGAAAAGACACATCTCTTCAGTTTTCATTTTCAAGACTCTTAATTGGAGCAGTTGATTAATGTTTCTGAGAAGTGGCAGTTTACTTGATGACTAAGTATCAAAGGTGGATCATTGTGGTTGACAAGTGTAAAAAGGCAATTTATCACATTGCTTATCTCCAAAAGAAAATTATTTGTTTATCTGAACCAGCACATTAGATAGAGACAAAGAATTTCTGGTACTAAATATAATAATGTAGACAAAATTATCTAAATTGAATAAGAATGTGAGATTCATGGCTGTAAATTCTATAGGTTACCTGAATTAACAATATATATTCCATAGATTTTACTTGGAATTTTAGTTGTCAGTCCTATCAATCAAGTTCCTTGAGCACCAAAAATCTGGGCAGAAAAATTAGAATTCCCTTCAGTCATGGTACTCATTCTTTCTCAGACATCACACAATGTATTTAAGTTTTGTACTAGGATACTCAAAGTACTGAGTATGTCAAATTTTACTTGAACTGAGACTAATTATGTTCTTATTGTACAGAAGTTTCAATGTAAATATAACTTCAGTGAATATTTTTTTCCTTCTCTAGCCAAAAAATACATAAAATGGCATGTATTCATCATGTAATTGCCAATATTTGACATTTAGTCTTCCCATTGAAACACATGATAGGAATAAACCACTGGTTACAAAGGGAGTATTGACATTTCATTTCTGCCTTCTATTGCAATGACACAGTTTCCATATTTGTGTACAGAAGTACATCAGGGAAAATAGTTCTGAGTCAGAAAGGATGGGGAAAGGAAGGAAATGTAATTTTTAAAAAGTAACAAAAACCCCCCAGTTTTGAAAGTGGAAGAAACAGATAACTGTAAGTCTACTCTGTTTCAAATTGTGATAAAGTTCTTTCTTGTTACTATAGTATGCGATTATAGCTCTTATTTATGGCTTAGACCAGAGTTTTAGTTTAAGTTATTGTCCATTTGAAGTTTTAAAATATAGTTTAAATATTACTATTAATGTTATGACTATATAAAAATGACTATATTACTATAAATGTATGTGAAATGGGAATTGACTAGAAAGATTTTATTCCTGTGGTGGATTGAGCCTAGTCAATAATTAAGCACACACCCAGCTGTTTACCCTTGCTCACCCTGAGAAGAATCAGAAGATCAAAAGTGAGAAAAATTTGTGGGCCAAGACAAAAGCAGTTCACTAAGTGAAGGAGAAGTGGGGGAGGGTAGGGCAGGGGAAGGGGGGGTTTTCCAATAGCAAGTGACACAATCATTCGCTCTGTCCAAAAAGCAGACTAATGCACAGCCACCCAGCAAGCAAGTTACTTTGGAAAGAATGTCGCTCAGCTTTTATTGCTGGGCATAGTGTCCTATGGCATGAAATAGCCCTTTGTTCAATTTTGGTCAGCTTTCCCAGCTGTGTCTCAACCTCTTGCCCACCTTTAGCCTACTCACTGAGAGAGGAGAGTGGGAGACAGAAGGCTGGATTCTGTGCATGTCCTGTTCACCAATAAAGCACTTGTGTGCTGTCAACACTGGTTTAGTCACGAATTCAAAACACAGCCTCATACATGCTGCTATGAAGAAAGTTAACCTCATCCTGGCTAGATTCAATACAGTTCTCTGTTCTGTTTTGTTTTAACCCAGGCTGGCAAATACACACCACGCAGCCACTCGCACACTTCCCCTTTGGTGGGATCAAGGGGAGCATCCGAAGGGCAAATGCGATAAAAAATCCTTGTGGCTTAAAAAATATAAACACCGAGTTTTATAAGCTGAGCAGGATGTCATAAGGGCTGGAATATCACTTTGGTTAGTTGGTGCCAGCTGTCCTGGTTATGTCCCCTCCCTGCTCCCTGTGCACCCCAAGGTTCCTCACTGGCGGGGCAGAAAGGGCCTTGCTCAGAAGAAACAAAAACAACCCAGCATTATCAACACTGCTTTCTATTCAAATCCAAAACACTAGCTACTCTGAAAAAAATTATTGCAGCAAAACCCAGTAAATACACTTAGGCTTCAGGACAACTCTGTCATCACATGAACTGAAAACATACTCAGACTGTGTCATGTGTCAGTGGAAAATTGATTTTTCTTTAAAGCCTGAATTAAAGCCATCATCTTTACGTATTACCTGAATGTCAATGGAGTTCTCAAGTGTATGTCTAAAGTAGATTCTGTCTGCCTTCTTTGACTGGAAGACATGAAATATGTGATGAATTAAAGTGATACTGGCTACCAAAATTTCTCAGAAGTAATTCTGAACACCAAGAAGGATGTTTGAAGCTAGTAAGACAAACTTGGGATCAAAAGAAATGACAGCTCGCTGATGTTAGACAGGTATTGTGCTGTCAGATCATGACACTAACTACTTTATTTCTAAAGAAAACCACTGCTTCCACCATCTTTATCCATGTAGAGCTTGTGGAACTGTGGAAATAAATAAGCAGCAGTCATTGAAGAAAATATATCAAAATCAGAAAGAAAAATGATCACATAATTGATGTGGTCAAACTTGATTTTGAAAGAAACAGTAATCCCTAAATATGTGTCTAGGTGGTCATGAGCTCCTTAAAAAGCTCTAGGCAATTTATCAAAAATAAATGATTTTGTGTTTATTTGACAGTGGATCATCCAATATCCTCTGACTTGACAGTTACTATGTCATCTCTGTGTTCTGTGGTACCTATTTCACCAACCAGTCACAAAATGTAATTTGGTTGTTCTTTTCAATGATGATGGATAAAAAACTTTGGGTGGGTACTGTCAACACTTTCATTCTTAGTTTATTTTTTAAGGTTGCTAGGGTTAAGGGATACCTAATATTGTATTTCAGATTCTCATTATGCCTTGAAACCTGCCTGGTCAGGCTGTCTAAGTTCTGAATGCTTTCTTAAGCATATTTCAAACACAATTGTAATTCAAAGTTTATATGTTAAAAAAAATTAAATTATGATAAGATTTTTTTGGCTATAATGAAAAAAGAACTATTTTATTGTGTATTGGTCTGACCTATCCAAGCATACTCTGTCTTTGAATAGAACCAAGATCATTTCGGTTTGTATGATTTAATCACAATACTAAGCTCTGTTTTCCATTTTACTTCCCACTGCCTTGTGGGAGCTGTAGTTCCTTTGTCATAAAGAAACACTCAAATCTGTTGGCCAGGAACTGAATAGAAATTTCACAGCAAGGAACCTCAGTAGTGCTATTTCCCAGAAAAGGATGTTTAGTTGTTGCTGTAAACAATAGGACCATAACTGTGTGATTTACTTCTTCCCATAATAATAAGTAGAAATCCAAAATGCAATTGCAAAATACAAAGACAAACAAAAGGACGAGAAAATCAATATGAATTTCACAAAGAAAGCAAATATTGCATAGAGATTTGGGGCTTGGGTTTTCTATTTTCTTTGCTGGATTTTCTACTTTCTTTGCCTTTAAACTGAAAGGAGTATACATCTTCTATCAAATGGGGAATTATTTGAAAGTTTTGCATTCTTATAAATCTAATTCTTTTAACTGGCAATTGAATAATTTGTATTGTTATAGTCTTTTTGTACAATTGATACCTACTATTATTGTATGCCACACTTCCATGTTTTCCTCTTATTTTCTCTTATCTTTTAAAATAAATAGGTCTTACTAATTTCTACTAACACTTCTAAAAGCAGATGACACCTGGTGTAACAAGCTTTATTTAGAATAGATAGTCAGTAGTGAATCTTGGGCATTACTGTGCTTCAGCTCTTTAAAACTATCATTATTTCATTTTCTTATATCTAATGAAATTTTTGGCTTCCAAGAGGTTATCTTTATTTCTTATTTAAACTAAAGCATGTAGTTTAGAAAAATCTCTCGCAATGATTTTAATAAAAATATGAAAACTAAACAGATAGAAAGAAACATTTTCCTTGAGAATATGCTTTCAAAACATTTAAATGGAAAGAAACATCAAATTTGTGATTATGATGGAAAGAAAAAAATGTATAAAATTTATAATACTTTTGAGAATTCACCTTAGGAGCTCCTGTCTGAACATCAGATGGTACTTTCTTTTCTTCTAGTTTATAAGAAAATATGTTCTATTAATGTTATTTAAGATTTCTTCAGATCAATATGATACATAAATATTTTCATTGTATAACTGATTCTTCAGTGAAGTATTAGAAGCAATGAATCTTGACAATGATAACTATATTGATTAAGTAACAAGCAAAACTTTACCAAATAGATATAGGAAGTCGAAAACACTCTAAACTTTGAACACAAGCTTTCAGGGAGAAAAATAGTCCTGATACAAGCATAGTGATCTGATTTACCTTGGAATTATTACAGGTGAGGATATCATTTGGATTATTTTGATAGCAGATAATTAATAAAGGGGGAATATTATTTGGATTATTTTGATAGCAGATAAGATTAAATTAATCCCATTTATGAATTAATATTCAGGTCAATATTACAATGAGTGTATGTGTAGGAAAGGTTTTTCAAAGTTCTAGCACATGTATGCACACACGTGTGTGTGTGTGTGTGTGTGTGTGTGTGTGTGCATGTAGTTGAAAACATATAAATATTCATTACATATTAATTGGATTTCCCAAGCACAACACCTATAGAAATATATATTTTATGTGATTCAGGTAAGACTAAGGTTTAGAGAGGCTATTTTAGAAAGTAGTAAGAAATACACTGCAGAAAAAAAGTAGGTTGTCTGCTTTCCGGGCACTTGCAGACCTAAAGTCGTGCTGCAGATATTTCTTGGCCCTGTTTTCAATTTCATGTCCCACTCTGGACCGTGGTAGAAACTGAGTATGCATTATGCTATAAATTGCATTAAATAGGGTTTCCTGACACTATTCCTTGAAAATATATTGCCCAAAGAGAATATATCACAGTCTGGAATGAAACTATTATTAGATTCTCTGATTTGCCTGATGTGAAGCACCATTCAAGAGTACAGAAATCCATCCCGGTCTCTGCCAGTGCATGAGAACACTTCTACTGCCTCTGAGGCTTTATGTCTGCACTTATTGACTGCCTTCTTTAACTGCTGAATGCTTTGAACAGTTAAGAGGAAGCAAGTAAGGCAGACAAGGGGCAGGCATAAAGAGGGCTTTACAAGCTATTTTTGAGACCTTCAATTCAGCTGCTGTACTGTGCCCCAAATCTTGCAGCTAAAAGCTATTTCCATTTTCTGCAGACAGCCCTAAGAGACCATCAAAAGCAGAGTTGTTTGGCAACTTCTTCCTTCTGAAGGTTCTAATTATACAGACCTTTGCGTTACCAGGCTGCAGCAAGACTATCCCTTGATCTCTCCCTATTAAAAAAAATATTAAATACATTGCAAGAGAGTAGATGTATGTGGTGAAGTACTAGACAGCACTCTGAGTTTTGGAGAGTAAGAGTGAGCATACTTCCAAACTTTTTTCATGTTTTTTTTTTGCTTAGTACACAGATTGCAATGATTTGGGCAGTGAATTTTGTCTCAAGGTGCAAATTTTAGATTACATTTTAACATTGAACTTAAAAATGTTAAATAGGGAGATTAGGCAGTCTAGTAAAACAAAATTTGTGCAAATCATAACAAATATTTCCTGCCTGATTCAGTCTTTTGAATCAAAGCAGCTGTTAAGAAATACTCTAACCATTAATATATCTTTGCATTCTTTCAAGTGAGTGAGTGACTCGGTAGTGCTTAATTGCTGACTATGCTTCCATAACAATATATATTGCACAATACAATTTGCCTAATTTGTATGCAATTTTAACTGTGTAACACTTAATATATCTCTCTGAAAAACAATTTCATTTAAACTGTTTTTAATTTAAAACTGTTTTCAAATAAATTTGAATTTATTATTAATTAATTTGAAATAAATATAAAATATCAAAACATACAACTCCGCTTCTGCAAAATATTGTCAGTTGTGTTAGACTCTTCTCTTAAAAACATTAGTGAGCAATAAGCAAAATATTTTTCATTAAACCATTCCAATATTTTACTCTATATAACCACAGAAGTGTGTGCTTTGTACAACTTGTGCATACCTTCACACACACATATTTTTAAATACTGATGCACTTATATAAAAATATGACCCTTTATTTGCAAGAGGTAAATATCAGACAAAAAACAGATATTAGACTTGTATGGAAGGAAATAGTTTAGAATTTTGTTTATTTGTTTCTTCTTTGTTTATCTTGAAGGGGCATAGCCTTCAATAGCTTTTCTACTTTTAGAAAACTTGTTCTTTGTTGACAGTTGGGCTATAACTATATTTCATAAACCCTAAAGCTCCTAAGTTGCTGGAAATAAATTGATTTTGTGAAAATATGCGACACACAGGTTTTCAATATGGGTCCTGAACAGTCTGTCCCTAAAGTAGTTATTTCCATTTACACCCTTGACCTGCTGGTGGCTTTGGTGGTGCTGTAGTTTTTCATGTACTTCAAAAGTCACAGATCTGTTTCCATCCTTCTTAATTTAATATAGACTGCACATGCTTCTCTCGGTAAGAGCTTTCATTTTTATACTTCTTCGATTTCATGACACCAGTGGTTCTATATTTCACAGTGTAGGGAGCAGAATGAAATTACACTGCTCTCAGACTTCAGCAATATCTGGTTTATGTGATTCAGGACCTCCACACAAAGAAGAGGTCACTCTCAATATTTCTGTAAATGGCTCTTTCTGAAGGACTATATATGATAAGTCTGATAAACTGATATTTGTTTGTTGTGTATAAAGTGGGGCAGAAGCCCCACAAACTTCTGTGATAGTGGTAAAGTGCAGCTGCATAATTCAACAACCAATTATGCTGTTTTGACATAATTTGTCAGAAGCTGAAAAGTTTTAAATAAGTGTTTCTAATATTTTTGCTATCAGCTGTCTTGTATCTTGCTATCACAATCTCTACCAGCAGGATTTCAGTCTTTTGAAAAGTGTCCTCCTTTTACACTGGAGAGCGGAGGCTGGCCTTATGTCCATCTATGTTCCATTAAATGACTATTGCTATACAGAATGTGAATTATCAGATTAAATTTAGAAAACTGATTTTGTGTACAGAAGGAAATTGATATTCGCACTGAGTATTTTAAATACTTCTTCACTGTGTACTTTCTGAGCTCAGGTAATACCTCAAGAGACTTTACTGTAATTGATTCACTACAGAACTGTGATTTCTATTGTTTTAATGCCTGCAATTCTCATAGATATTTCTGTCCTCACTCCAACCATCGAACCATTGATATTCTGACAAATGAGTAATTTCTCTCAGTAGACTGACTTATGTGATGATTCTTCCACTACAGTGAAAAAATAAACAGAGGACACAATGCACAATAAGAAAAATATTGTATCAAATATTTGTAGGAATCTATCTGTTAAACAGAGTTTGAATTAGTCACATCACCACTGTAAAGGCAGCGGTATTCAACATTTTTTCACCCCATCTTTATCAACGCTGGGCTCCCAGTCTTGGGAACAAAAATCCAGGTGATGCAAACACAGAACCACTGCCACTGAAGGAAGTGTTGATGTGTGAGCTCTTGCAGGATCTTGACCCCTATAAGTTAATGGGACCTAAAAATGTCCATCCAAGAGTGTTAAGAAAGCTAGCTGATATCCTTTTGAGGCTATTCTCCATAATAATTTGGAAACTGTGGGGATCAGGGGATGCCCCAAAAGACTGAAAGAAGATTGCTACAAAGACTGCTACAAAAGATTGCTACAAAGACTGCTACTGTCTAAATAAAGGGCTTAAATGAGGATCCAGGAAATTTTGCGCCCATCAGTCTTGTTTCTGTTTCTGGGAAAGTTACAGAATGAATCCTCTGGGGGAATAAAGCTGATGATCAGGGAAAGCCAGCATGGATTCATCAAGAGCAAACTGTGATTGAAACACTTGATCACCCTCCGTGACAAAGTAACCTCTGCCCATGTGGTGAGAGTGATGGATGCATTGCAGTTTAGACTAGTGGGTGAGGAGCAGGCTGACCAGACAAACCTGGAGGGGAATGGTAAACTGCTCCTCTTCAAATGGATAACCTTTCACAAATGGGTTCCCAGAGTCCAATATTAGGCCCAATGTTGCTTAATATCTTCATAACTGGTCTGGAAGATGGGATCAAGTGGATCTTGAGGAAGTTTGTCAATGATAGCAATTGGAGTGAAGAAGGGAGACCCAGCTGCAGGAATACCTGGATAGGCTGGAAGAGTAGGCTAACAAGAACCTTATGATGTTCAAGAGGGACAAGTGTAAGGTCTTGAACATATGAGCATCATCCAGGAGTGAAGCACAAGCTGGGATCTACCCAGCTAGGGAGCATCTCTGTGGAAAGGGACCTGGGAGTCCTGGTGGACAACAAACTCAATATGACTGAACAGAGTGCTGCTGCAGAAAAGAAATCTGGTGGAAATCTGGGTTACCTCATCAAGGGCATCACCAGCAGAGATAAACAACTCATTATTCTACCTGACTTGTGCTTGCTAGGCCACACTTGGAATACTGTGTTCAATTTTGGTCCCCACATAATCTGCTTTTAAATGAATACATTAATTTGCTCTTTTCACAGAATCAGAAAATTAAGGGTGGAAGGGATAACTGGGTGTCATCTCAACAATTTTTTTTCCAGGCAAGGCAGGCCCAGCTCCCTCACACTTTCCTCTTAATAGACATACTCCAGTCATTTAATCATCTTTGTTATCCTCTGTTGGACCTGCTCCATGGGCTCCATGTCTCTTTAGTACTGAGGAGCCCAGAAATGGCCAGACTACTCCAGATGTGTCCTCACCAGGACTCAACAGAGGGGCAGGATCACCTCCATGGACCTACTGGCAGCAGTGCTCTTCCTAATGCACCCCAGGATCCCATCAACCTCTTGGCCACATGAACAGTGTGCTGTCCACCAAGACTACTACATCCTTCTCTGCAGAGCTCCTTTCCAGCAGGTTGTCTCCCAGCCTGTCCTGATGCATGGGGTTATTCCTCTCCAAGTGCAGGACCCTGCACATGATCTCCAAAGGAGATCAGAATTTATGGTAAATCTCATTTTTTAAATCAAACCAGTTCAGTCAACATAGCCTGTTTTAACTTCCATTGGTGCAACTTCCTGAGTCTTAACTTTTCTATCTGTTCCTGCCTATCACTTGAGTTCTCTCACACCTACAACTGCTGCCTGTTATAGTTTGATATTAAAAATGTCATAATGATGGGTCAAGATGAGCTTGGTTAGAAGAAAAAGAATCTTCTCTAGAACATAGTTCCATGATTTTGCATTTAAAACACACTTCTGAGATGAAATCCTGTAAACAAATCTGTTATTTCTAAAATATTTAATATTCTATAATTCTATTAACTTAAAGTGCAAGGTATATGCCAACTAATTCCTGAAAAGCCTTTTACCCCAAAACAATAAATATATGACTTACTTGCTTGTCTACTATTGACTGAATGCACTTCTTTGCTTTCCTGACAGTTATTTTGATCAGAAAATGAAATTGATGATCTCAATCATAAATTAGTTTCCATATATATATATATTTGTTTGTTTTATATCAATATCTATATTTGTAAAAGTATTTTGATAAAGAAAAAATGTAACCAAGCATGACAATGAAATCTGGATCTGGAAGGCACTGAGAAAATTTACTATGCTGTTGGACATGTATTTCAAAATTATTTATCTAGTTTCATTTAAATCCAGAAAATATAAAGGACTCTTTCCTAACAAGTAGAAAAAGGCATCAAACACTGAATCGGATATTTTCAAAAGTTTTATAGACAGTAGGCTGTACTTAATGTGTATAACACCTTTTTTTCTTTTGAAAAAATTTAAAACTTCCCTGTTTTTCAACTTGCACATTAGGTGAGGAAAATTTATTGTGCCATATCTAAAACTTAAGGAGGCTTTATTATTATTATTATTACTATTTTATTTCAGAGAATATTCTGAGTTGGAAGAGATGAACAAGGACCATCAAGTCCAACTCTTAAGTGAAAAGCCCATATTGTGCTCATTTGAAAAAACCCTGAAATGAGTCATTACCTGACAAGAGTGAAAGCCCAGGGCAGAAGAAGAAGGAACCATCTAAAAGCCACCTGCTGTCATCATCTGAATGTATCTCTGTCAGGCTGTCTACAGGCTTTTATATATTTTCCATAGCAATTTCTTATATCTCATATCAAGATATATATATACAGCAAAACTATTAATAGAATGAATTTCTATTGAATTGTCAGATATTCTGTAATTATGCAGTCTTTGGCAGAAAACAAACCTGTAAAATCTAATGACAGCACTAACAACATATTTCTAGAAAGACTTTGAAATTTAGTGAAGGGAGATTAAATTATTATTATTATTAATTTGTTATTAATTAACCTTTTTACTAATTGTGGTGGAGCCATGAAGACTGAACTGAGTATTACGATGTGGTAGCTGTTTCTCTTTGTTACACCCCATTCCAGTCACTCTCAAAGTCTTAAAACAAGATGCTGCTGGATAGCATCATGAAGAAGGGAAGACATTCTCCAGTCCCATTTGTTTCTCAAAATCTTGTACTGTTAAAGTTTCAGTAGGAAACATAAATGAAAGAAAATGTGTTGTTTCAGTTGTAGCTTGGGATTTCACAACTGAAAAAATATTTAAGTCTTCTTAAATGCCTTTTTTTTTCTTTCCTATAGTGTTTGAAGATTCTTAATGATGATAATTACTTAGCTTCCATATCTGTATCCCTTTCTCTTGATAATGTTTTGCAGGAGTGATAGTGTTTCCTTTTCTCAATATTAGAGTTGTACTGAGGTTTGCTAGGGTTTAGTGTATAGCTCTTGGGAATTCAGGCCTACATTTCAGGCATAGTACCATAAGTCTCTCTTTTGGTTATTGAATGTCTATTGAGGAAAAATTGCACACATAAAAATAAATTCATGAAATAGGTGTTGCTTTACCTGTCAGAATGTGCAATAGAGTACCTAGCTATGGGCTGTAATGATCACATTTGGTGGTTAGAATGTAACAGCTTGTCAGTATATCAGAGAAAAACCTGCTCAGTTCAGGACATAAGTGGTTTGTTGATTTATTAACAACACATAATTAACTGGCAATCACAGAACTATACATGCAGGAGTATAAATAATTCAATAGATAGGCAGTCTTATTTGGACACAAAATGTTAGTACAGCTACAAATTTTAAGCATATTTGGATATCTAACGCCAAACAGTTCTAAACCCTCCCATAGTCCATTACTGTGATGGTGGTGAAGCACTGGAACCGGCTGTCGTAAGAAGTCGTGGATGCCCCATCCCTGCAAGTGCTCAAGGCTAGGTTGGATGGGCTTTGAGGAACCTGGTCTAGTAGAAGGTGTCCCTGCACACGGCAGTGGGGCAGAAGCCAGATGATCTTTAAGGTCCATTGCAATCCAAGATATTCTATGATTCTGTGATACTGATGAAGCCACATTTGGGCTGCCAGCATGCCCTATTTGCTGGGGGATAGGGCAGATTCCTTGAGCACACACCCCTCCTTGACAGATGGGAGTGATCCTGCTCTCTGTGTTTCTCTGCTGCTTACTACCATTTACTCCCCAGAAAGACTCCCCAAGTCCCCACAGGCATGCTAAGATTTGGGTCTCTGTTTGCTGTCCCCACACTCTTTGCTCCACCTGCATGCAGGCTGCTCAAGTGCTTCACAGAGGAGCTGCACCATCAGCCCTCAGACAGGCTGCAGTGCTTGTAGAGTGACTGCCTACAGTGACTAACCAGGAGTGGACTGATGCTGCTTTCATTCTGAGGTCTCACTGTTTCCATTTCTCTGCTTCATTTATGTTTCCTTTTTGGGGGCTAGTTCCTTTGATTCAAAAGTTTTTTCTAATTGCTTGTTGCTGTTCAAACCAGATGACAGTCATCTTCCTCTTAAGAAGCTTTTAGAAAGGTTGAGCCATGTGATCATCCCCATGCTCATACTTAAAATCTTCATACTGAACTTCTGATATAAGCAATTACACAATCAAAGCAGCATAATTATCCATCTGTGCAAAGAGTTATGATCTTTGATTTCACCTGAAATTTAGCAAAGAAGGATGAGTAAAAAAGGAGTCCCATGAGTTTAAATCCTTCAAAGGTAGATTGAACATTTCATCTAAGAAAGTGCTGGTCAATAGAGAACTCATTTGGTTGATTACAGTATTAGCTGCACAGATGTCAATCATGTTCTCTTAAACCCCTATAAACCTTGGGACCACAATGTTTTGATCTTTCTCAAAACTGAAAGGATTATACCTACATGTCTGATTGGTGATAACATTGCATAATAAAATTAAATATTTAGATTAAAACTCTAACTCCATGTGTAATATTTCGCATGCATGCACATACACTTTCACTGTGAGAGGAAATAATTCTTATTTTTTCCCAAGTTTTTCCCAAAAACATTTCTCAAGGTACTTCAGCAGAGTACTTCCAGGCACAATTCTGTATCCATCATTTGCTTATTTGTTCACTGTCCAGGGTGCATTTAATGTTCCCAGTGTTCACAATCTTCTGATTGTTCTCTTGACATTTAGTCATTTTTCTATTATTTCTGTCTTTCTGCTTACAGAAGCTCATTCGATATTTTCAGAAGCATTACTGTCAAATAGGCAGCAATATTTCATGTAGCAACTTCAGACAGACTTATTTCAGAGCTTTCTGGAAATCCACATGTTGGATTTATGGAGCGATATGTGGTGTCTGGAGAAAGGTGCCTTCTCCAGAGGAAACAATTGCAAAAGTAAACAGAAGAAGTTAGCAATTAGGGTGTCTTCCAAGGTGATGAAGGATGTCAGCTCTCTGAAAAACAAAATTTCAAAAATTTTAATCTTAGTAACATGTTCTAGATAAGAAAACAGAGCAAACAAAACACCAAGAAATGCATAATTTCATAATTTAAGTGTATGCCACTCTAAGTTGGAAGAAGAAATCAGTTTTCTCAATATGCATATAGAAAGCTCTATTTCATGTTTTAATGAAGGCCTTTTAATAAACAAACTCAGAAATTTGATATCGAATTATGAGATTTTATTTCTGTCATTCAACACACTTAATCTAATGTAATCCTTCCCTTCTTGATATAAAAATACATGCACCAAAGAAGAATTCCTTTGAGCATATTCTTTCTCATGAAAATTGTTATTTCTAATCTGATGTAAGAGTTAGAGAGGTAGTGGTGCCCTCCATTAAAATGAAGGAAAATGTTTCTCTTTTAATTTCATTATGATCCAAAGCACCATGTTACCCAAGAAGATTTTTTGCTTCCATTTAGATTTATTTATGTAATCATTATCTTTGTGACAGGATTAGGTTATCTCTTCAAAGTACAATTTCAACAAAATTCTATTAGTAAAACCATTCCTTTTAAATTTATCTTCTATTAATTAAACAAATTATTAATTAATTGACTGTAAATTATCTTCCTTATTAATAAGCAGTTCTATTTCTAAAATATATCAAAGAAGTGAAAATTTTTACCATATATACTTAAAAAGTTACTTGCTCCCTTACTATGTAATGTGGGGTCCTTAGAGAAATCAAAACACACTATCAAACTATCACAAATGGTGTTTTATCTACTGTTTTAAATTTCTATCACAGAATCACAGAACCATGAAATGTTTTATATTGTAATTCTGAATAAGAAAATAAATAATTACTTCAGGATATAGAAATGCTTCTAAAGTATGTGTGGTTTGTAAAATGTCATGGCATAAATTTATGACTACAATTCAGTTACTCTGGTGATAGAAGACATAAACAAAGGAAAAATTACTGGCATTTCAGGTTTCCTCTTTAATCTTCTGAGACATCTATTCCAAAGAAGTTTAAGAATACTCTGTCAGCAACCTCCACTGTGATGAAGGTCAGCATATAAAGTCATTGAATAAGTTAGCAGGTAAACAAGAGAGAAAACATGTCTCAATTTCTATTTTGAAACTTCAAGGGCAGTTATGATGTCTTGAAAGGTAACTATTGATATTCCATTTGCATTATATAATACAGTCAATAAAACATGAGCCTAAATAAGCATTGTAACCAAAACAAGTAGCTCTCTGCAACACGGAGAACAGTTTCAGCTGGAGGATGAACAATCTGATAGCGAAATTGCTGGCTGACTGGTGAGAATGGAGTGGAATTTTCAGGTATAAATTAACACCTTTGATTTTTTTGTGATATTATACAAATTCTGCAATGAGGCATTTATGTACTGTTTTTTTACTCTTCTTATTCCTAATTCTTCTTTATACGTGATATCTCTGTATCATTGTTGCTGAACACTGCTTTTCTGAGAGCAGTATTTTCACACCAAATGTGAATATACTCTGCAATTAGCATGAACTTTCAGGTGTTCCAGTACCAAAGACTGAGATCTCATCTTCATGACAGGGCCAGTTTGGGAACAAGTGGCCATCAATTTGGGGAAGAATATCTTTAGGCAGTCAGAAAGAATGTCTAGAACATACTTGTGCATTCACTAAAAGGCATGCATTCATCTTATGCCTAGAAATTTTCTATGCCTTAATACGGAATCATATTATTTCAGTTGACAGAGAGAGAGATGGCTTGCAAAAGACTTGCCACTTTATGTTCACAGTTAAATTTAAAAAGCTGATTCTACTTGTATTGAAGTTAACAGCAAAATTCCTGCTTATTTCAATGACAGCTGTATTGGCCTATAAATGTCCCTTTGTTATGCTTACTCTGCTCTGCATAGTATGTTTTCCTTTAACAACATTCTGTAATTAACAACAATTTGACAGACTGTAAGATCCCACTGTTTCGTACTTGTTATTGCTGCACAAAGCTGCATTGTGGGTTTTGTTGATAGAGGGAAATTGCAGTTAAGTGAAATGTGCTTTCTTTCCCACCAAATAGCTCTTTCAGTATAACCACATGATGCTCATACCAAATAACAACTTGCTGATTATACACTCACAAAATTACCATACTGAAGAGATGCAAACACAAGAATATCCAGAGTTTGCTTAAACTGGCAAATTCTGACTTAACTATGCATTAAACAAAACACTTAGCATCCCTTCCTCCACCCAGTCTTCAGGATTTGTTACATTACATGTTTTTTCTAAGTGTTAAATTAAATCCTTTCTTGGGATAACTCTTCTATTTTGTGTAGCTGACAGGTGACAATGCCATTTCTCTAGTTTGAACTATTTGGACAACCAGTGATTGAAAAAGCTGATTTAGTATCTTCATATTTAATTTCTTTAAGAGATCACTGCATCATTTTTAAAACCTTTTCTCTGTTTGCACAATATATTTAAGAGCCTTGAAAGGAAACAATAGACAAGGATTTATTAGTATGGATTAGTTAGTATAATTCTTCCATCATTTATCTTCTGCTTTGAAATATATTTTGCTGTATTTTATTTGAAAGGTATCCAATAGAATTTTATTTCATAATATACTTGCTTGCAGAACAAGTAGGAAAATAACCGTCCTCCACTCATATTTGGTCTAAATGTAATTTGATGTTAAAAGTTTTAAGAGAAATTGAGTGCTTGTGTGCTTATAGTGTTATATGAACCACACCTTAAGTATCAATAAACATTTTGAAACACCATTTTTTTGTTTAGGTTAATACATATAGATTAAAGTTAGTTTAGACATCAATTTTCAAAGAATCCTTATTAATGAAGATTAATAAGTACTGGTGTGTTTTATAGAAACACTGAGGAATGTGAGAAATTTTTATGATTATACAGACTAGGAAAAAAATTACATTGTAAATCAGCACATCCCAGGATTTGACCTCAACTGATATTATTTGGGATCCAACACTAGTAATGTCCATTTCTTCCTCAGCCACACTTTTCTATTCTGTCCTTTTATCAGGCCTGGTATTTTTTCCGTTAGCAGAGTGAAAGAATTCACAAAATTACCTAGATAAAGCATATAATTTATTTTTTAAAGCATTTTTCTAGGGGCCAATTTAGTAAATTTGAATTCAAACACATGCTGTAATGAAATTGGAGAGAGAGAATGTGAAATGTGGTATGTCATGAGAGTGTAAAGACCAATGGCAGACTGGATTTAAAGAAGATTCTGTTGTTGAGCTTAGCCATTAAACACCAGAAACTGCACCCAGATAATAAACATTGATTATATGTAAATGCCCACCTTAAATATCAAAACTGAAAAAGGTAATAAATCCAATATTAAGCAGCTCCATTCCTTCTGGAATAAAAGAAATTAAACTATTTCTTCCTTGTTCCAGAAGAAAAAAAGTACTAATTGTATAAGTCTAATTTTCTGCTGTACAGTAAAGTATGACAGTGAAAAGCTTTGGTATTGGAAATGAACCTCTAATCTCTTTAATTTTATCCCTCACAGATAAGATAATAATTTAGGAAAATATCAATAATGTTAAGTCAATATCTAATATTTATTCAAGCTGCAACTCAGTGAAGCAACAGTCAAGAACGTGCTTCCTCTTATTTAGGTACATTTTAGTCTAAAAGAGAGTCTCACTTCAACTTCTGTTTGAATCTGGAGAAGTTATGGTTTGCTTCTGAAAATCAAACTCTACTTTTATAGCCACAGAACTCTACACCCTTCTTTCTGTTTAAATGTTAATGGGATTGAAAAAGTCATTATCTTCTCAGAAAATATTAACATTTAGCAACTCAAACAATGAGACACCTTTCTCACCATTTTTAGAATCAAAAGGATAATTTACTGTATCTAATTCATGTTTGTCAATTTTGTGTTGTGTCTCTCAAATTTTCTTTTCATCTGTCTTGTCATTATGGCTGTCTACTCTGGCAGAGCAGGCAGTGTCTACATGTTTTGGTTTCAACTAAAATTATGGTATTTTCTGCAAATATTTTTATTTGAGACACTACAGGTCAATCAGCCTATCCTTGATCCCCAGGAAGGTCATAGTGCAAATCCTCTACAAAGCAATTTCCAATCACGTGAAAAACGTGGAAATTAAGAGTAGTGACTATGGATTTATGAATGGAAAATCATGCTTATACATGGTAGCCTCTTACAATGAAATTACTAGCTTAGTGGAAAAAGGGAGGGCAATGGATGTTGTTCATCTTGAATTTTGAATGTCTTTTAATTTTGTTTTCCGTGAAGACTTCATAGACAAACTGAGGCAATATGAACTAGATATGTGGACACAGAGTGGACTGAAAACTGCCTGAACTGCCATGTCCTAATATTTTTTTATTAGTGCACACCTGCAGGCCTGTTGGAACTCAGTCCAATGGAGTCCAGTCACTAGAGGAGTACCCCAATGTCTGTACTGGGTTTAATATTGTTCAGCACCCTCATTACAGAACTAGACAGTGGGTCAGAAAGCAAATGATACTCAGCAAATTACACAAAACTAGGTGGGGTGAGTGATACACCATACAGATGTGTTATCATCCAGAGGGACCTCAATGGCAAAGAAATGCTTGAGTTACTAGTCAACCCCTATGAAGAATTTTTTCCAAATGTCCAATATGACCTTTCCCTAATGCAGTTTCATTCCATTTACTCATGTCCTACCACTGGTCACCACACAGGGGAGATCAGCAGCTTCCCCTCTGCTGACACCCTTGAAGAAATTGTAGACTATACAATTGTAGACAAAGGTCATACCTCAGCCTTCTCTTCTCCAGACTGAACTACAAAAGTGACCTAAGCCACACCTCCTAAGTCTTACCCCCAAAACATTTCACCATCTTGTCTCCCTATTCTGGACACACTCTTAGAGTTTTACAGTCTTCTTATTCTGAAGCACCTGAACCTGCAGAGTACCAGGGGTTGGATCACACCAGGGTAGTGTGGAGTGGGACAATTGCCTCCCCTGACCAACCCCTGATAGTAATGAATAAAGAAGACAGAGAGTGTTACTCTGTGACAGCAAAAGCGGCAATGGACAGAAACTGAAACTCGGGAAATTCCATTTAAACAGAAGCATAAAAAAATTACTGCGAGGCTGATCAAATACTAAAACAGGTTAAGCAGAGAAGCTGTAGAGTCACCATTTTTGGCAACATTGAAAAACTGTCCGTTTGTGGTCTTGGTCAATCTGATTTAGCTGATCCTACTTTGATCGAGGGAATTTGATGAGGCAGTTGTCAGAGTTCCTTTCCAAATATGATGATTCTGTAATTCTGATCTACAGCTCACTATTACATATTAATTTTGAACAAATTGTATATTTCAAGTAAATTCATCTGACTTTAAAAGTTTGGGGATTTTTGTTGCTAAATATCAAGTTACATTTAAATCTAGGTTTGGGTCTGATATTCAAAAATTTAATGTAAGACCAAGAATGTGACTGTTCTGTGACAGACCAAAGGTCCATCTCATTTACTGACAAAGAACAGGGCCAGAAGCTAAGCAGAAAAGTACAAGAGCAGTCAAGTCTGCAGTAACACTTCCCTTGGTATAAATCCTCACACTAATTTGCTATATTCTCTTTCTCTTGACATTCAAAGGGACTCCACAGATGATGCTGGATAAGATTTTGGCCCACAGACAGAAGCCTACAGGTAAAAAAGAGACAGGAATGTTAACTGTAAGGAAAGAATAGCACTCTGATTAAGTCCTCCCTTGCAAGGCAGCAGTCAAAAGACTAGGATGACATATACTTTGAAACAGTGATAATTCAAACCATGGCATGCTGTATTCTTTGATGGTGGTTTCCCATTGTCTGACCTTCACAGCTGTGGAATGGAGCTTACTGAACCTCAAGTGAGTATCCTATTGAATCAGTATCTGCTTGAGAAAAATATTTCTTTTCTTTTCTATACTGGGGTTTGGAAACAGCATTTCTTCCAAAGAGCATTATCCTTTATTCCTTATCTGCATGATGAGTCTACATATTTTAAATGGAAGAACAATCTCATAATGATATCAGATTTGGTGAGTGCAGTACCAGATTTTAAATGTTTATGATATAATGTAATTCAAATTCAGTAGTCCCAAAATGGTTTTTCCTGACTTCCACACACTTCCAGAAACCTTATCCTATAGTGACCACTTTACATGCAAGAATTCATCTAGATAAAAGTGAGACAAGGCCTGTTAATTTTGGCAACTAATGAATTCTGTATAAACACTCAATCTAATACACTCAAGCTACTATAATGAAATCGCTGTATGTAGTACAAGAATGCTTCCCATCCAACTCAAGTCATACTTCAAGGGATAACAAAAACAAAACTCTAAAAAAAAAATCTTTGAGCTTCTCTGTCATAGATTACAAAAAATTCTAAATTATTTATTTTTCTAACTAAAGAAGATAGAATTGGAGTTAATTGATGAGCATATAAATCAACTTCTTTATGCAGCAATACTGTATTGCACTGTGTGTTAAATAATCTCAACACTGAATCAGCACTGATTTCTGAATATTGTTCAATCTAGGCAGGTTGTTAAGCGCAGTTTTTCTGAATGTCATAGGAGATATTAATCCTTTATCCAAAGGCAGAATGATGATGCTTAGGCACATGACTCTTTATGTGGCACCAGGATGAATGCACCAAAAGTCAAGCATAAAGCCCAGACATAAAGTTATGATTTTGGATCATAATCATAAGTCATTGTGAGTGATGATGGAAGCACGGTTTTCATATCAACATGTATCTGCTCCCCTTTCCCTGTAGAAAAGGCCTAAAAGCATTACTCACAGGAGCGAATATTTGTATGAGGAAGTTATTAGAGCTGTTTCCTGACATATGAGAGTAGCTTATTTGGTCTGCTGTGCATCATTAACACCTTCATAAAGTTGCTTGTATGCCATCAATTATGTAATTGTAAATTGGCATTGGAAAGATTGATATCACAAAGCCAAGCAGCATGTTAATTTCCTGCCAGATAATATTATGATAGCATACATTTCTAGCCTTAAATGTTTTTCTTTACAAACATAAATCTTTTTGATACAAATGTTTTCCAAATGCCCTTTTAATATAAAAATACTAAAATATATATAAATTAATTAATATTCACTATGAAAGAGTGCATAATATTATAAAAAGTTTTTTAAAGTTTTTAGCAGATTCGCCAGCAAGATGATTTCCTTCCCGTCTTCCTGAAGGACAATACAGCTAATTGTAAATAAATGGAATTATTTCTGAGTAGAATCACAAAGCTCATGACAATGTGTACTTAACATGAAATATGAATGCCCCAGGAATTACACTTCTACTACCCTGAGGCAATGATACTCAGTTTTACTAGAGCACTCTTAGGAAGAAAAAGTGTATTCTTTCATAACTTGATCCTTTAAAGTCTGGCTTTAAGACTTCTCAACATGACAGATTTTCACTAAAACAACTTGGCAGCTCAAAAAACCTCAGAACAGTTTGAGTTGCAAGCAAAAGATGGAGATGTGAAAGAAAGTACAATTCCCTTCTCCTTTGTTCAGATTGTGACACATCCTTGCAAAACACAAACTTTACAGAAAACCAGCCGTGTTCCTCTTAAACCCAAATTGTTACTCTGTCAGGGAAGTCAGCTCCATTCCTCTCAGCAGTAACTCCAGAGAGAAGAGAAAATGAAAGAAGAAAAACCATTACACTCAGTTTCTTTCCTATCATGAGAGCAATAATATATTTCATGCATCATAGTTCTGTAATACCCCAGTACTAAAAATATATAGTGTCTCTTATTTATTCTGGATTTTAAACTTCCATGTCCAGATGACCTAAGAGGTAATATATTTGCATTAATCCATGAACACTCCAATTTTTTTCTCTAAACTGTTTCATTTATCTACTGTCTGTATTGTGAATCCTTAGTTATTTCTGAGGAGCTGTTGTCAATTGAGGGGTGGTATCCACATAATTTTTCTCTTTAGGGAAAAACAAAACAAAACAAAAAAAAAGGAGAAAACTGTTCATCTAACACCTCAAAATGCTATTATACCTGTTCAAAAATTGAAGAACATTTATCTTTTCAGAACTCAGGGTTCAATTATTACTTTTGTCTATTGCATACATCAGTAATCTTTGTTACTCTATTGTATGGCATAGGTACTCAAGTATGCACAGGCAGACGCAATTAAAATTTCTCTATGATTAGGGGTTTGAAGTGTTCAATTGATTTTGGCAAATCATGGTTACAGGATTTGTGCCACTGCAAGTGGTTAGGCTAGTTAGACCATGGGACTCATTTTGACAAATCTGGTCCACTGAGGGCTGATGGAGTCCACCTGTCAGGGAAAGAGAACAGCATCTTTTGTAGTAGGCTTGACAAAACAGTGAAGGGAGCTTCAAACTAAAGTTACTGACACCAGGCTGTGTGGTGTGTTTGACATGCTAAAGCGAAGGGATGCCATCCAGTGGGAACTTGGGAGGTGGGCCTGTACTAACCCCGTGAATTTCAACAAGGCCAAGTGGAAGACTTGAGTTGGAGCAACCCAAAGCACAGACATGGGCTTGGCAAAGAATGGATTGAAAGTATCCCTGAGAAGATGGAGTTGGGGTATTGAGGGAAAAGGAGCATGACTAGGAGGCTGAGGGAGGGAATTCTCTCCCTCTACTCTGGTTGCTTAAGGGAGACTCCCACGGAGGACTGTGTCCAGTTTTGGTGTCCCCAATATAAGAGAGATGCAGAGTAAGTTCAGAGGAGGGAAACAAAGATGTTCAGAACACTGGAGCCCCTCTTTGAAGACAGAATGAGAGAGCTGGAGTTGTGCATCCTGGAGAAGAGAATGCTCTGGAGAGACTTTATAGAACCTCCCACTACCTAAAGGGGGCCTACAAGAAAGCTGTGGATGGACTTTGTGCAAGAGCATGTAATGATGCAAGAAGGGTTATTGCCTTACGCTGAAGGAGCGTAGGTTGAGATTAGCCATAGGGAAGAAGGAAGAAAGAAATATCTAAATGTATCCATGAGGGCAGTAAGGTATTGACACAAGTTGCCCAGAGCAGTTGTGTATCCCTGGAAATGTTCAAGGACAGGTTGGATGGAACTTTGAGCAGTCTGATCTAGTGGAAGCTGTCCCTGACCATGGGGAGATGGGACTTGGAACTGGATGATTTTAAAACTCCTTTCTAATCCAAACCACTTCATGATTAAGGAAATATAAAAGCCAAGTGGCTTGTAATGTGAAAGCTGCACAGCAGTTGAAGCAGAGTACTCACATTGATGCTGGCTGGTGTCCTGTTTGCTTCAACAGTAGGGTAAATGATCATGGAACTGGCTTGAAAAAACATCTATGCAGGGATAGATGTAATTTAATATTTTGGATGAGAAAATATGAAGGGACTTAGCACAGACTTTTTTTTTTTTTTCATTCCTACCAGAGAAGTAATGAGTTCTCTTGGGATGAATTTGGGCAGAAGAGTGGGAGGAAAAGCACTGAAAAAGAAAGGGAGAAAACAACTCCTGGACTCCTTGATTACATGTCAGTGCCCAGGAAAAAGACATAGATCATAGCAATGCTACTGTGGGAAATTCTTCATAGTAATTGAGAATGTGTAGTCATGGCCTGGTTTGGGGTCACTGCTGTCACTCTATGGGGAACTCTCAGTTCCCAAGAGAATAAGTCAAATGCCTTCATAAGTCAAGATCCACTAAGATCTGCTGGTGACTGGCAAGCTGTCAGAACACTGAAAATCCAGATGCCCACTGCTGCTGTTGAACAACTTGAGGGCTGTTAGAGCTGATATTTGACATCCGGGGACAAACCTGTCAGAGCTGGCTGCAGATGTCCACCATGGCATTGAAGTTTAGTATAAATCTCTGCGTGAGAGGTTCAGGAAAGTCAAATATCTATAGCGGATCCAAGGATGCAGGTGGTCTCTTGTCAGACCCACTCTCTCAGATCCTCCAGACAAGGACACTAAAGGCTGGAGTTTGTCACTCAGCAAGAACTGTGGCTGCTCACCACATTACCACAGATAATCTCACAACCTCAGGGACATGTCAGCTGCTCATCTCCAGACACAGGGTGTCCTCCAAGATCAGTCCCAGGCCTGAACCTCAGGGCATTCCAGGGCCAGGGGCTTCTCACGGTGATTAAAAAAATCACAGGTACCATATTACTGTCAGTATCTGCAGTGTGCTAATAGGTCCAATGTTCCCTCCCAACATTGCTCAGTCCATCCTGGCCAGGAACCACAGAGGGCCCCAAATGGAGGTGTTGCACATGCTTCAAGAGGGAGGGAGCTGGGACAAGCTTCAGCAGTGCCCTCCATGAGCCAGGAGCTTTGGTTTTTGGCCTTGCTCAGCTTGTTGGGAAGCAATAGTACTGTTCATCCTAAAAAGGAGAGGGCACAGCTCCTGCCACCACCTCTGGTCTCTGCTGACCTGAACACCTAGGAGGAGTACATGTGAATGATATAGACAGATTAATATTCTTAAACACCTGCTGGGAGAGGGGAATATAGTCTTTCACCTCTAATTTATTTTGCTGAGAGCATAGTTGTGAGCATGAACAAGAAAGGATCAAATAAGCATTTTTCCCCCATATTCCTGAGCTAGTTTTGTTCTGTGTGGAATCATAGATACACTGAGCCTGATTCTACTTACTGCCTTAACTGTTTGACAGAGTTGTGATATATTGCACTAATTTATTACTTTTTCATAGCATTTGTGGCAAGAACTTAAGTAGCAATATACCATTTATGGCAATACACCTTTTAACATGCCAGCTCAAGGAACAGAAACTTAATCAACTCGTACCACATATGGGATAGCTAGCTCTACCAGGTCTTTACTGCCAGTCATCAACTTCCCACTGCGAATTTCCTTCATGTTTAACTCAGAATTTGAACTGACAGACAGATGGATGAAGCAGCCCCATTGCAATGAGTTACAGCTTTAGCAACCTCAGAGGTGGACAGGAGGGTAGGATGTATGCAGATATCCAGAGGTTGACCTTGAACTGTTTAGTGGGATTACAGGAATATAGGAACAGTGAGCTGGACCATGCCTAAGTTTAGCTAACTTGAAGAAGTTGAGAATATTTTTTCTTGTCACAGCTTCTTGCTAGTCAGCAATGAGACACTTGTCCTTTCTGATTCTTTTAGTCTGTCACATACTGTAGTTATATTTTCACATCTTGGACTGTTTTGCTTGTTTTTTTCCCTGGACAGAGGGAGGATCATGCCTTTTATTATTTCTTCTACTGTCACATTCAATGTACTAAAAATTATATATAGATGGATGTCACATCACTCAAAGATCTTAATACTAAAAAAAAATATTTTCATTATTTTTATTCTGTTATTATGCAGAGGGTAAAGTCCTTAAAGTTTTTAGATCAGTTATTAATCTAGATGTGTATGGGAAAATTATGCAAAAGATTAAGAAATTGCACTAAATAAAACGAAGCATATAATACACAAGTCCATCTTTCTACTCTGCTTTTGAAAGCCATTAAAAATAAAACTGTAGAATTAAGTCAGTGAAAAAAAAAACCAACAAAAACAGTGACTTCTGGACTAAATAGTTATTTTTTATTATCAGTCAACAATTTACAGAGAATTCAAATACAATTAGATTCCTTTTTTTTGTCACTGGAAATGCTGTCTTCTGAGTTATGTTAGCAGGAATATTCCTGCAAACATATTCACTTCAATGAACTTTAAAGGATTGGAACTTACAGGACACAAGTGTTGTGGAAGGAAGAAACACAAAATTAAAGTTATACTCTTTTAGGTGTGTTGAAAACAACTGGGAATAAAGGGATTAAAAATTATGCAGATATATTTTTACTACTGAAATTGGCAAACAGTTCTGAGTAGATACATCTAGGTATGTATAAGGTAGGAATGTTTTAGAGAAATGTCACGTCTCCATACTGCTTTATTAAATCTTGAATGTTCTCTTAATTGCAGTATTACAAATTATCTCCTTACTTTTAAGTCTTTCATGTTCAACAATCAAATATACATGTTGCTCAATTCCATCGACTGAAAAATTTCATATTCATTTAGGAAGCTTCTTAGAGAAATTGCATCTCTAAGATAAAACAAAAAAATTATGTATATATTGATTTCTATAAAATTAAACTGTAAAAGCATATGGATTTACTTTTAGAGAATGAAATGAAAACATATTAATTTCTAAACAAACACAGAAGTGATTTATTTCAATCATGTTATTTGAAGTGTTATTTGCTTAATTGAATCTTCATGTTCCTTGAGTCCTCAGCTCATTAATTTATTTCAATCTAATAATTTTTTCCACATTGATTGAAGCTTTGACCCTACAAACAGAAAAGAATGACTTTACTTACAGTAGTAGTGTAATATAATTTAGTTGGAGTACTTAAGGTGCTAATTACCAGAAATTATTTTAGAAAATATTAATTTCAACAATATTATACAAATTAGCTAATAGTTTTTAATAATTCATAAATATATAAGAATATGTGGTTAGTTATGAACATATCCAATTCTGCATTTAATTATATCTGCAAATATTTGTTTCTGCAATGAAAATATTTTACCTGAAAGAAATGAGGTTGAAATGACCAAGAAAGGTAAAATTATTACTTCTGCCACAAATTTGCTTTGAATTAGTTTGTATGGTATATGGAAAAGTAAACCAAAAGAAAAAAAAATCATAGATAATAAAAGATATTTACTTATTTTTCACTGCAGGGGACAAAAGCATTTCTGTAGTAGAGGCTACCAAATCCTTCTCGTCTGTACAGACAGTCTTTTCACCATAAAAGGCAATAAAGTTGGTCAAACATTTTTTTCCTGGTAAATCTGCATAAAGTCTTCCTAATTGCCTCATTTTACTTCACAAGCCTGAAAATAAGTTCCATGAGAAGCTAGTGTGTGATTTTTTCCAGGAGTGAAGGGAAGCTGACTGGCTGAGAGGTCCCTGGATCCTCCCTTTTGTATTACTTAAGGATAGCTGAACCCAATGTTATATTCTTTCTATTTACATGAGACCTTAATTTGCCATGAATTATTTTTTTTTTTTTTTTTTTTTTTTCTGTAGGTGCTATGCAGAGGCCTCATTATCACATCAGAAGACTTCTTCAGCAATTTCACTTGAATTCCATCTGGCCTCATGGACAGGAAGGCATCCCTAACTTGTTGTTTTCCCACACCTGTGATCAGACTTTATCTCTGAAAACACAAGGAAAAATGCATGAAGAAGTTCAGCCTTTTCAACATCTCCATTAACTTCTCCCTGTTGTTAAAAAACAGATCCATCTCTTTCTTGAATTTTCTTTTCCTATACCTATCTTGAACATTTCTTCCTCATTACATTTCATTACATTTTCTTCTTTTAACTTCATTAAGTCTTTGATTTTTTTTTCTGATTTCATGCAGAATTGTCCAAACAATAATTTTGTCCAAGCAATAATTCCATGTTTCTTTATTGCTTATAGTTGTTTCCAGTTCTTGGATGTTTTCCAGTTCTTGGAAGTTCTTTATATAACAAGGGGGTCTTTCTGGGGAAATCCTTAATCTTCCTGACCTCTGTACTAGTTTGCTTATTATTTTTCTCTCTCTCCTTAACTAGAACAATCCATCTCTCACAGGCACCTTTCTACTTCTCGGTGATTTCTCATTGTATACTGCCTTGTAATTCCTTAATTAAACTGAAGGCCGCTCTCTGGCATAAGTCCAGGGTCTAAACGATACTGCTTATTTTCCAAAATCCTACCTCTAGATCCTGAATTTAATCAGTCCACAGTTACAAAGTCCCAATTTGTGAGCACCAAGACAACTAGAACATTAGAGAAGTTAAATTCTCTTACCTTCTCTTAGCTTGGGAGATAATCATCACCAAAATCTGAAAACCTCCTGAACTGCTTGCACAGTATTTTCTTCCCAGGAGATGGCTGTATGTTTGACAACCCAAATAAGAACCAGGTTGTGAAATCATGAGACTTCTGATAGTTCTGTACAAAAAGTCTCATTGATTACCTTGTCATGTGGATGTTTATGATGGGTCCTTACCACAAAACTGCACTGTTACTTATTCTCTGAATTTGACTCGTGTTTTAGGGGCTGATTTACTCTCCTTATATTTTGCTACCTGTCCTTTCTAGAATTTCTGACAAGTTTATTTTGGTTTTGAGAAAAGATAATTTTCCCCCTCATTCCTCTGTATATACCCCTGAAGTGAAATCAATTATTTTTTGAAGCACAAATTCTGACAACAGTTTAATGAAGGAGAAGACAAAAAAATTTAACTTAATTATCTTGTTATTTCATGATGAGTTACTGTCCTTTTATTCATGCAAATAATGTGCCTATAATTATTAAATCTTCTTAGTGTCCTCATCTCATTGTCTGATTCATGTTTTAGAGAACCTGTATGCAAGCAAAATAGTAGATCTTAGCAAAAAACTTTTTTTGCTTTGGAGTCTTCAGATGTCACAGAACTTCCGTTCCTTTTTATCCTTTGTGCTTTCTCTCCTTGTAGACCACAGTAATATAATATATAATTTGAACAGTTGCTTATGCTAATATCCCATTAACATAAATTTAATTCATCTACTGAATTTCCGTAAGCAATAGCAGAATAGAATATAACCATGGAAACACACAAGACTTCCCTTAGATATGCTTAAAAGCAACACAGATTTCCTCACTCATTTAGCTTTCTTCAGTATTCCCTTGTGCCATTTCAGTTCTTTGTAGCTTTATTTATATTGCAAGTAGAGAGAATTGATAATGGGTAAAAAGATTTAAGATAGAATATTTGTCACTTGTGATTGAAGACTAAGGAATTAGATAATGAAAAATGCTATTTATACATTACTTTATTCATTATATAATTCAGAAATTAGCTTTGTGATTTCATTACCATGCTGATAATGAAATAATCTTGAAGAGTTGAGTATCAGTGTAACAAAGCTTTAAACTTCAAGAAGAATTAAAACACTGGGTTGTGCTTTAAATCAGATGTTCTTCACTTTATCACTGATAAAGCAACCTATTTGAAATTTATAAGCTTTCTATTGTGGGATTAAAATATAACTTACCATCCACAGTACTGTGAATACTGCACTTTCTTTCTGGTGAGTTTCTGCTATGGTGTGTTTTTTCCACTGGATAAAAGACCTGGTGTTGTCACACATACATTCATATCTTTTCAGCATTATTTGGTTTCATTGAAGGTCATTCTTAATATTAATCAAAGACCTGAAATTTCTAAACCACTGTGCAAATGTTTAGTACATTCTTATCAGATAGCTCAGTAGCATAATTTCCATTTTTAAAGGACACAGGTAGATGAGAAACATTTCAAATCAGCATTGAACTCATCACTTTCAAGTCTTGGTTAAATAAAACAAAAAAAAACAAAACAAAAAAACACGTATTTTTTTCCTTGATCAATTTTAAAAGTAGCTAAATGTGGATCTTGAATTCCAGTGTTAGAGCCAGTAAATCCCAGAAAATGGGCAACATTTTTTCCTCTTTGGGCTATCACCATGATTAGTTTGTTTTAACAGGAATATTCCAAATATCTTTTTAATTTATATTAATTTGAACTCATACTTATTTTACAGGCTAGTTCAATCTAATTTCATTTTGTCCATATGTCAGCTTTGTGATTTTAATGAAAGAATTGAACCACTTTGAAGATCCTCCTTATCTTACTATGGATTATTTCTGTACTATGCAAGCATAATTCTTTCTGTTTTCTCTACTTTTACCACCTTGCATCTCTTTTTTTTATGCTTTGCATTTTTACAAGTTTGATCTACCTTTCTATCTATCTACATTATACATCTAGAAAAAGCTCAAGTAATAGGTTCAATTATTCAGAATATTTTACATAAGAATTTGTTAAATGCAAAATATTTCTACAGTTGTTTCATCATATTCTCTGCTTGTACATCCAAGGCTGCTATAAAGTCTTCGATTGTATTTTCAGCCTTTCATCCCATTAGCAAGTAGATGCAGTTATGCTTCACATTTCTATTTGTATGAATTGTGTCTTACATTTTTTCTTAGTGAATGAATCAATATAAATTGGAGACATTTGACCCTTTCATTTTATTTCACAAAATGTTATAAAGTTGTTTATATGTAAAAGATCTTTTATCATCTCGAAGACTCATATCTCAGAGATGACAAAAGCTTTGCAAAAGCTTTGCAGTTTAAGCACATATGAACAAATATTTGTCTGATATCTACAAAAATAGGAAGTAAAATAGTAAACACATTTTTTCAGTTGCAGATCAGGAATCATGGCCAGAAAAGTGGGTAAGAATTTTCTTTTCTGGAAATAACTTCAGGGTAAATAAGCTTCCAAGCTATTGTAATCTGGCATAAAGCTCCTGGAATCACAGAATCATAGACTATCCTGAGTTGGAAGGGACTCACAAGAATCATCAAATCCAGCTCTTGGCCCTGCACAGCACAACTCCAAGATTCACACCATCTGCCTGAGGGCCTTGCCCAAACACTTCTTGATCTCTTAACAAAATTCTACTCTAGGAATTAAGCAGATCCAATTCGTCATTTTGAATCAGCCGTAATACATTATATTTTCATTGGTTTTTCGGTTTTTGTTTTTTTTTTTCTTTTCACAAACTGTAAAACACAGTAGAAGTAAAAAGGAAACAATATTCCACAGCCAAAAGGTCTTTCATGCTTCTCAGACGACTCCACCAGCAAGTAGACTTGGAGAACAAAATATGCTGGGAGGAGACAAAGCCAGGATATCTGATGCTATCTCTCCAAAGGGAAATTCTGTGCCATACAGCATCCTGCTCAGCAGTAAAGGCTGAGGGAAGCAGGACAAGGGGAAAACATTCATAGTTACGACATTTCTCTTCACAAGTTACCGTTACGTGGGATGGAGCCCTAGCTTCCAGAGATGGCTGAACACCTGCCTGCCCATGGGATGTGGTGAATGAATTCCTTGTTTTGCTTTGCTTGTGTGTGCAACTTTTACTTTCCCTATTATTATTCCTTTTGGTTTGAAGCCACTTTAAATCCTATCCTGCTCAGTGACAAATTTACAGAGTGATGTATTTTGTTTATTAGGCTAGAAAGAGGAGGGGGGAAAAAAAGCAGTATATGTAACACTAGGGATACTGTCAGGTTGTCAGGTGCTCTGTTGCTTGAATTTAAAAGATGGCAAAGCAGGAAATGGAAATAAACCTACTTCTTAATAATGTTTGTGGTTTTTTTTTGAGAAGCAAACCAGGATTTTGATAGAACAACTTGAATGTTAGAGAGAAAACTTCCCAAAAAACCTCATAAAATAAGGTTTTCAACTCTAAGTTATTTTATTATCAATACTTATTCAAATAACTATAATCACAAGTCTGTTTAAATTTAAAATTCAAAAATACAAGCAAAAACTCCAAAGGATACTTTTACCTGTTTTTGGAAGAGATTACAGCTATCTTGAGCCCTTCGAAGTAAAATAGTTGAGGATTTCGAGAGCTGATACAAATAAAACAATTTCTTCAGTGTGTGAAATGGCATGTGTAAGTGGCACTTGTCTGAAAGCATCGTGGTAAATTAACTAGTCCAATTAACAGCATGGGGCACCTCTAGGATTAATTGAAAATCATTAGTTTATTTGTTGGGTTGAAATTAAGTATTTGTAAGTGTGTATTATATAAATGTTGTAGTTAAGTGATACTGTAACTAAATAATGATAAGTTGTCTTTTTGGTGTTTTGTGTTTTATGGTTTGTTTTTTTTCCCTGGAAGATAAGATATTGATGTGGAAATTATGTTTTAAATTGCTATGCTCCCTAAAGAGACTGTACAGCTCTAATGTTTAGCACAGCTGTTGTAATAGGGAACACACCAAAATAAGTCCCACTTAAAGGTTTCACATGGAATGATCAGCAAATGCTGCAGAAGTATAGTCATTACAGATGCAAAAAAGTTATTTTTGCATATGTGAGGAAACAGACACCTACACAAATACAGATGGGGCATAAAGGACATTTAGGTAGCAAATATCTCAGAGAAGACATAAACCTTATATACATTAAGTTGACACTCCTTATATGACATGATAAACCATATACACAGAAAAAGTCTAAAATACCAGCAAGCACTGAAATTTGAAATTTTGATAGATAGACATAAATAGGTAGATATAAATATGCAGTAGTGTGGTGAAGTCTGGTCCGTTTTGGAATGTGTCCCACTACCTAATCATAATAACTTAAAATGGAATTTTACTAAGACCTCCTACTTAATTTTAACTCAACTTAAGCATTTGTAAAAAGGGACAGTCCTACCTTCTGCCTTCAGGCTGGCATTTACTGTGTTTCTTTGAGCTCCAACATGATATGCAGCTTCTGAGATGGTGGAACTGATTATTCTCAGAATAGTTTGGTTTCCTGATCTGGTTTGTCACACGTGCAACTGCTTGTACAGACACAACAAACACCTACCTGGGCTCACTCCACGTGACAGCAGCCCAGACTTACGCCACTGGGAACCAAATAAAGAACTTCAACACAAAATGCAAGAAAGCTCAACCAGAATGCAAAAAGGGGTTTGCTAAGAAATAGTCAAAATTCCCCATGATTTAAAGAACAGATTAGTAGTAATGAAACTGTACAAGTATTTATGTCTGACCTGAATTGATAAGGATGTGGCAATATATTTTTCATTTCTTTACGGATTACATAAGTATGGAAAGCACACATATAATGCAAATTTCATAACTAGGAATTCTAGGATATGTAGCCACAAAACCCTCAAAGTTATCGCATCTTTTAGCTTCAAAATATGGTTAGAAGTGTTACAAGAGTTCATAAAATTTCTGTGAAAATATTGTGCCCAGAAACTTGCTTTAAGCACTAAAGTGTAACATACAAACTCAGGAGTGTTCAGTCTTCAAGACTCAAAATTATGGTTCAGGAGGTCTTGGATATCAGACCTGTATTCAGGCCTTTATTACTGTGAATTCATTAAGTCAAATATATGCAGAGATTAATATTACTAGACGGCTATAGAATTCAGAAAAATTAAACCACTGAACAGGGACATACAGGGTGGTCTTTTGATCCAACATATATTCTAGGTAAATTGTTAATTCTGGGAGTGTAAGTAAGTGCAAATAGTATGGAAGAAAAATAATGAAGCTTTGCATAAAGTATGGGCCATCATCATTACTGTTGTACTGTGCTGTACATAAACCTAAGCACTCTGAAGTCACACTGTGAAACGCTGAGTAGTCATCTACCAAAAGGGACTTTATTGGGTTGGAAGCGCATGTCCCTTTCAAAAATGTTCTCCCTAGAATGTTTTTTGTCCAGCACACTTCTGTACTACTTCTATGCACAGAATCTTTTACTTTGCAAAAGATCCTCAGGACCATCCAGTCCATCCATTAACCAAACACTGCCAAATCCACAACTAAATCATGTCCCAAAGGGCCACACCTACACGTCTTTTAAATACCTCCAGGGATGGTGACTCAACCACTTTCCTGAGAGCGTGTTACAATTCTTCATAACCCTTTTGTGAATAAATTTTTCCTAATATAAAATCTAAACCTTCCTTGAAGTTCCTCAATGTCTACCTACAATCCAAATATCCTAATATGCATCAACTTGTCCAAAGTTAAGTACCTACACTATTAAAATCTATAAATAAAAAAAAAACCTGAAACAACATGTAAAGATATAAATTTGAAAGATTCGTCCAAATTTTAGTTTTGTCTTCCACTTTTAAATATTTTGCCTTCTTTCATATTTCTCTTTCTTGTTAAAAATGTCCTCTCTGTGAAAATATTAATGCTGTGAAATTTGAATTAATACTATACAATAGAGATAATGGTTAAAAAGTCTCATTAGTTGTGTATTGAAAGAGGATTGATTTTTTTTTTTCTTTTTATTATTACAGGTAGTAAAACAACCAATGTAAAGTACTGAAGAATCAAAAATAGATGGAAAAATATTTAGTGCACACCTGGTATTTAGAAGTCCAGAAATATAACAAAAAATGACTGCTGCAGTAGCTGGTGGTTACAGTGGTCACAGAACAGTGAATAGAACTCTCAGAACAACAGGTTGGTATGTCAAAACCACGGTAAAATGTTGGTGACTGGTTTAATTGGTTTACAAAATAACTTACATTGCTGAACAATGAAAGAGAAAAATTACTTTTACTGCAACACTTGATGTGCAAGTTAGCACTGCCACAGAGAATATGAATGATGAAACTGAAAATGTTAACACTTGTTAAGTTCATCTGGAGAACATTTCTTATTATATTATCTTGGAAAATGTACTGTAATATCTCTGTTTGAGTAAGATAATCTTAGAAATCACAAAGACCAGGTAAGTCAGAGAATCCAACCATCCAATGATAGTTACAAGCATGAGAAATATTTCCTTCAAATGGGTCCACAAACCATCTCTGTACCTGATGATTTACTTATGAAGTTATACACACAAGCACCACCACAGTCACCTATGCATAAGCATCAAAGGATTCAGGATCAGAGGAAAAAAGCAGGTTATCTTAAGGCATTCCCCAGATGACAGTTTCATAAAATATCAAGGAATGAAGCTAGAAGAAAGAATAAAGAAGAAAATTTGGGTATACTCCGTGCCATCTGTGGTTCCCTTTAAGGAAATTAAAAGCTCCCAAATAAAGAAAAGACAATATTTAAGACAGACATTAATGGGGAAATAAAATATGAGTAACAAAAGAGAAGTAAAATAAATAAAAAAATAAATAAAAGCTGATATAAAATAAAGGGAAGCATGAAAATTAGCCTGGGAAGCATGAACTTCCTAGATTGTGCCACATGCATTCACAAAAATGTATTTGGTGTTTCACTGATGAAACAAAGGTGATATTAAATATGAACTGAGCCTATTTCAATAAAAAAACTTTGAAATGGCTGTGTCCAATAACTTTTAGCTGCAAAAACAATACTAGAAGTCTAATATTACAGATATACTGTTTCCACTAACCACACTATGTCACTCTGCTTTCATACAAGTTCTGTGTTCAATCCTGCTCATTTTTATCTTACATTTAAAATGTGAAGCAGACCAAAAATTCATACTATTTCATCAAGTGTCTATGGTACTTAGAGCATCAGTGTAAAAAATTCATTCTCTTTAAATGTAAGTTTGAATTCACAGGACTAGATATACTTTTAAGCAATCTGGAGGTGTGACCAGATATTTCTGTTCAGTTACAGAGGAGATTTTTGGTTAGTTTGTTTGCTTGTTTTCAAAGGATGAGAATTTCCATTGCGATATTTGTTTCTTGGAAGGTAGATTAAAAAAAAAATCCCCCTTTTAGGGGGATTAATATAATCTCTTAAAATTTCCAGTTAATGAAAATAGCTTTTGTTTTTTAGCAATTAGTTTAGAAGACAATGAAGAACAATTTATGTTACCTCACTTCAGCTGAAATAACACCAAGAAAGAAATAAGCCCTGATGTTTACCAACAGTTACAAATTTAAATGCTTATCAAAAGCTGCTAACTAGAAATACAAAAAAACAGCTAAAATATTCTTTTTGTCTTATTTTACTTTATTACATAATTTCCACAGAATTAAGACATGTGAACAAATTAGAAGACAACAAACAAGCAGCTAAGCTTACAGATTCGTGCAAGCAGCAGTAGCTGCTATTTTAGAGATCTCAAGTAATTATAGAATAGCCAATGGCAGCTAGGTTTTACTTCACAAAAGTGTTGTACATCAGCTCCAGCATGCAGTGAGGGAAAGTTCACTTGCCTCAGGTGCCCTAGAGGTTGTTCATAATTTAGGTCACTCTGTAGGTTGGTTAATTCACTACTCACTCTCCAAAAGCCTTCAAGGAGCTATTACTACAGGGAAAATTCAACCCCTATTAAGTTGTTTTTGAAAATAAAATCAGTCAGGACGGACAGCTTGGAAGATTTAGAAACTACCATTTAACAAGTACATTTTATAAAGAAATTAGATTTCTGAAAAGCCTCTGCATCCTTCTAGTATGTGTAATAAACTTTCTTTTATGATGATCTTGGGAGAAAATATCTCACTAATAAAAAATTGCAATTTGTGTGTTTTAGGTTGCCTTAAGGACATGTCCAGTGCTGTTAAGATTACTAGTCCCCGTCTGAAGAGTTTGGATATTGTTATTCTAGATTTATATGTACAATATATTAATGCTGATTTAGCCTTCAGAGACATTCTTTCAATAAATTGGAACAGCACTACATACACCTTCAATTCTCCAGGCATTTCCATCAATAAAAAACTTTGGTCAACTTGTGTGTGGAACAGAGAGAAGGAGTAAAAGAATTGAAGACTGGGTAGCAAAGAGCTTTCTGTGTTATGATTTTAACACATTTGACACATTTGCTCTATCATATTTTGTGTTCCACATTAACTTTAACATTCACTGAGGATTTACAATTTTCAGTTTTATCCTTTTCTACAATATACAGCTTTACAGCTCCAGGTAGAGAAGTATTTATTTGATTAGTTTATATTTCTAACTGAGAGCCATAAATGAAACTTCATGTCTGTTGATGAGAGAGTTCAACTTACTAGGTGTATTCAAGCTACTAGAGGAGATGAGTACAGGCTCCAGTGGCAGACAACCTCAAATACTTGGCAAAAAAAATGGGAAACCACCACTCTGATATTATCACACGTCCCACCTTAGCTTTCTCCACAGTAGATCTGTATTTTTAGAGTCCAAAAATGTTCAATTAAAATGGTTTTTTAGTCATTTGCTTGTACTTCATCACTTCTGCAATCTGCTGCAGTGTGGAACAAGAGGGAATGTTCCAATCCAAAACAAGAATATGATTTTGCAGAGATTTCTTTGCAAATATGTTGTTTTTATTCATGGGTAAGGTGTATAATGTAGGAGAAATGGTGCATTTACAGGAAACAAAATTCTAATTTACTATAATTGTCTTAATCCTTTAACCCTGATGGAAACTTTGTGTACATAAGCACTTCGTGAGTGAATCCTTGAACTACACTGAGGTGGAGGCTGTGTAGTCATTTAAAGTTCAAACACAATTTCATCTTGGCCATTAGTCAAAAATAAGGCATCTTGGGAGGCTTCCAGTTTCACAAAGTAATCCCTGTGAAAGTTCTTTAAAGCAACCATACCTTAGAAAAGATCCAAACAAGTAATGCCTTGACCCATAAGTCACCAAAAAAAGTCAAGAATGGCAAGCTTAGCTTTATATTTAACAGCAGTTGTTGATCTGAAAATTCATGTGGGTGAATTCAGAAAAATATCTATTCTGTTTCAGCATACGATCCCTTGAAATATCTATGTTAGCATCTGAATAATAAAAGATCACTTTAAAAAAACCAAAACATTAAATTATTAAAATAATGAAAAATAAATTCTGTTTGCATCTCAGAATTCTCTTTAAGTTCTTCTAAAATTCTAGTATGCTTTAATTGTGAACAATATCTCAGGCAAACAAAGCATGAGTTTTTAGTCTATAATATGTAAAACATTTGCTAGTTTTGTTAAAGATTAGATAACCCCATGCACTAGTGTGATGGTGTAAATGGGAAGAAAGGAATTCCTCCTATGACTTCTCTATGTGTGTTTTTCCTGCAGGTCTTCTTTTCAGACAAAAAGAAGACCTCTATGAGCTCTGATTTCAGTTTTCTCCGCATTTGTAGATGCTACGGAGAAATGAACACAACCTTGACACAGTTTTCACTGTGGTCATGCCAGCCTGCTGTGTTTTTTTCATGGTGTTGTAAAAAAGGACCTGCTGCAGTGTACTACAAAATTACATTTTTCTTGCCTATTGCCTTAACTAAAAAACAATTATTTAGCTGTGAATCCTAATTCCCCTCTCTTCATTAAACTAACAGTACAGGATTTTTACTGTGCTAAGATGGTAGTACAGAGGAAATGCTGTTGGGTGTATAAGCAAAGCCTGACAGGTCTATCTGAAGTCACTTAACAGCTCTGTACATATTAGATGTCTGAAAGGCATTTCTTTCTGTGGCTAGCACACCTATTTTCCACCCATACAAAAGCTTTTTGATTAAGAGAGAGGGATGGAGGGGCCAGTATGCCATAGGCCAGAATAATCTACATACCCAAAACCTAAATTTCCCTCTCTACGTCACAAGCTCTTGCTCAGCAGGCAGGAACACTCAGGTTGTGTGAATTTCCTGGTGTATTATACATTGAGTAGTGGTGAAGCTGTTCTCTTTCCCAGAAGGATTGTCTTGAGTCTTATCAAACATAATATAGTCTCTAAAACCACATGAGAATTTACTTCAGAAAGGAATAGGCACCTGAATACCTTACTAATCCAGAAAAGACCATTAAACTGTGTATAAGATAATCCTGCTGAGAACTCAGCTAGCATTGAGTGTCTTCTATTAATAATAATCTTTTTCATGCTGGGTAGTTGAGGAAATGATAGCAATTTTTCAGTTCAATGGTATAAGTTTGCGACATATATTTTTTTTCCAAATCTATTATATTTAGATAAATATACTTGCTTAAATTGCATAATATGAGGAAAAGAGGGTCAAAGTAAAGCCTTGATACTCTGAAATGTTTAAATACAACCTAGTATATCTTTTAGAAGGATTTAAAGAACTGACCATTCCCTGTGGTGAAATAAAAGTTCCTGTACTTTCCTGAAGAGAAGTTATTCATAACAACTTACCTTCTCAGTGCCATCTGTGGAAGCAAGGTGAAGACAAACCAAAATATATATTGACCCTATATCTGCTGCTGGAATAATATAATAGAAGGCAAAAGATGCTAAGTTGTGAAGCAAACACCAAGATGTAAAGAACCCTTTCACCCGGCAGTTTGACAACTAAACTGTCAGTGAATTTTCATCCTTAAGGAACATAAACACCATAATGAAGTCCAAAGCAGAGACTGGTTATTCCATTCTTTTTCAATCCTCTGTTCTGACTTATGTTCTATTTAAAAGGAGACTTTGAGTCCTCCTAAATTCTATGAAGTAATATTAGCCCTACTTCGAGAAAAGTACCCAGAAGTGGATTTTGGTCTCTATCACACTTCTGAACATCAAAGAGACAGCTTAGGAACTCGAGGCAGACTGAGGAATTATCGTTTAAGTGTACCTAATTTCTTGAAAGCTACTTCGTTCCCCTTTCTGTAATCCTGTTTGTGTGACAACTATGCCAAAAGGATATCTTTACATTGTAAGACTGACCCAAGGTCACACACACACACAAAAAAATTATTACGCAATTTACAACAATCATTATACATATACATATGGTCTTAAAAAACTTCCTTTCAGCTCTGTATGGGTGACAATTTTCGATCCTCTCCCTATATTAAACCTGCAAATGTAATGTGATGGTTGTAGTCTCTATCCACTGAGGGTGGGAGGGAGAGCCTGAGCAACAGAGTTTGACAGGTTACAAACATTCAGGATTATGCAGGAATGCCCACCCCTTGGGAGGAAATTTACACTGTCTGATGTGTGAAAATGCGTCAGGTGGATGGATAAGGTAGGGAGCGCTTCTGGAGTCTGTGATGGTTTATAGATGCTTTCAGTGACATGACTGAAGAGAGGAATACCTTCAGTCTTACTTGTGAGCTCCCTGATACCTTTCCAGTTTTCTTACTGGGAGAGTGGACATTGGCATGACAAAAGGCATTTCCTCACCTCAGCAGGTTCTGCTTGTCAGCCTTTTCCCTTGGCTGTTGTTAAATACTTTGCTTAAGACATGAGTCCTGGGCCATCAGGGAAACAACAGTGGGGCTCTACCAGCCCATCCAAGCAAAGGTCAGTCCATTACAGCAACTTCTTTACAAACAAATAAGACTGGAAAATACATAGAGATGGTTTAAGTGACATGATTCTTTCTATTCGTTACCAGAGAGAGAATTCCAGGCTGCTTTGCTAATGTTGTGAGGGACAAGGTTATGTAAGAATCAGATATAAATATGATAGGATTCAATTTCATCCCGTTCATCTCTAGGTCTCAGTCAAGACAGGTGGATGGTACTGAATTCTCCTCGCAGGTTTTCTGTGCAGGTGCCCCTCATGGCATATTGAATTACCATGTATGTGTGGACCAATCAGCCTGCTGCAGCTATTCCTAAGCTTTCAAATTTGCTGAACATTGTATGTTGCTGAACAACATACAAGTCTGGTTTAAATATGACCACAGGATTGCTTTATGCCATGCAAGTATCCCATTACTTTTTAATAAACTTTTTTTCGTTTTTTTATTTTATTTTTCAGGTTTTTTTGTCTTTCCTAAAAAATGTCACAAATACCATTCTGGGTGTAATTGGACGTGCAGAACTAATGCTGCATTTACAATGTTTTCTGTGCATATATTGAACACACATACCTCTGGTGGAAAAAAAAAAAAGGCCAGTGAGCTTTGTGGAACATGACATTAGGGTTTTCTTTCCTCTGCATAAAATAAAAGGTTATGTGTCATGTAGAAGTTTAAAGTAAAATTGACATACCAATGCCAAAACATTAATCTACAGTTTTATTTTTAAGCACTCAATTGTTATAAAGACCAAGCAAATTCAGGAACAAGTTAAAAGTATCATTTTGAAGAAATATTGACAACCATCTAATATGGAAATACCTCCTCAAAACATTGCATCCTTAACTGATCTCAGCTAAACAAAAGACCTAGGGAAAAAAGAATTAATAATAATAAATGAATAATAAAATAGAACTACAACAACTCACTCCCAAGAAAGCCACCAAAGATTGTATCTCTAGATAAACTAAAACAAACAAATAAAACACTAAAACACCAACCAAAAACCCAATCAAAACAAAATTGTCAGTTTCTTTCTTGAGGTATAAAATTTAAGATGGAAAACTATAGGAAAGCCTTAAATAAAATATTTCTTAATTCTTTCAAAAGCCACTACACTAATATTTAATTTTTGACTTGTTCATACACTTTAAAGTTTAGGTGGAGAAATACCTCTGACAAAGAAAAAACTAACTGTAGACATTAAATCACTTCTCTGTTCATTTGACACTGAATTAAAATTATTTTAATATCCTATGCACAGTGTTGTTATGACATCACATTAATTTTAAAAGATTTTGGGCAAAGCCATGAGTCAAACAGATTCAAATCTTTAAAGTATAACTTTTTTGAAAGCATTAAGTTTAAAATAGTTCTTACGCAACAACTACACATTTTTCAAGTAGTTTCTTTCATGCCACTTCTAAGGGTCTCTTAGTCCCTAGTAATCATGAATACAGAAAACTGCACTCCAGCTTTAACACCTGCTGAAATCAACAATGTGATAGCATCTACAGAATGAATTTGAATAAACTTAAAAAAAAAAAGTTATAGGGGATCTTCTTCTTTAGTGATATTCTGTGAGTGAACTATGTTGATATTATTGCCTACAGATGAATATCTCACTCTTTCTAAAGGTATCTATTATGAGAGAGTCTCCAGTCTTCCAGGTAATCTGTTCCACAGCATTCCCTTAGCCTGAATCCTTCTTGTTGAAATTTAAGATTATTAATTTATTTCTTCTCCATATCTTCAATGAAGAACAGATTATTTCTAATGAGAACTTACAGGAATGGGACAGATGGTAACTTTGCATTTTCTTATTGCATGTTATCCTCCTTTCAGGAGAGGGATTAATTCAGATACTTCTCTATAGAGAGAAGAGATATATTTCTTCTCAGGAAGCAGCAGAAGCTGGCAGAAAGCAGGGCTCCTGGAAACTGCATGCTGTGGCAAGCATAAGGGTGTGAGAAAGTCACTTGAATTATGTAGAAGTCTGCAGGTGGAGGATAACCTGAGTTGCTGAGAAGAAATAGGAAGCAGAAGAAAATTTTCAGAGCTGTTGCAGAGAGAGTACAGAGAGCTGGGCTTTATTTTCTGTGTCTTAGTCACTGAACAGGATGAAAGGAAAGAAGCACTGAGTTTGGAGAGATATAGCTGCATATAAATCCTGTATATTTCTAATCTATCTGTATTTTAAAAGCTAGGAATTCTAGTTAATAGTTTAATAATCCCTGGCTTTTGTGAGTTTAAGAACAATTTATTCTTCTTTGGGGATTTCACTACAAAGAACAAAAGTAGTCATAGGCTTAGTACAAAAGCCTGGCTGACTTAAGGTCCTTGGCTCAGGAACTTCCTAAATTTCTGTCATATTTTTTGCTGTACGATGATTTTAACAATAAATGAAAATATTTCCTGAAGTGCAACAGTACACTGTTCCCACTGAGGCCTTACCAAATATGCATAAAGTAGGAGAATGTGTAAGCATCTGAATTATTACACAGAGAGGAATAATGTGATCAGTAGTACATAAGTCTGTTCATAATGGCTTTGTGAGATATTTGTATTCACAGTAAAAGCATAATGTCAGTACATTATCAACCAGTCATTTGCCAAAATCTCCAGATCCTTTCTTGGAGAATTGTCATATTCTGGATTGTTTATATCTTGTTCCAGTACAGCTGGCTATATCCGTTCACTGTAGTAATTTATAATTCTAATATTTGATCTATTCCTAAGTCTTTGTTTTTACTTATTCCAGAATACAGATAAATAATGACAACACAAAAATGAGTCAGAGTCAAGACAGGTTCCTTTCTGCCAAGAAGATCAGCTCTACTGCTTAAAAATTAACTCATCAAGTTTGTGTTACTGTGGTTCAGTCTTTACCCTTTTTCTGTGGTTTTCTCTTGGGCATATAGTAGGAAATAGTATTTAAAGCCTTTATGATGTCATAAGCAGCCCGTTCTTTTTTGAATTTGACTTAATGTCACTGACCAATTGATGCAGTGATATCTGAGCCACACAGGCACTTTGGAAACTCCTGCACTCCAGTTACAGGCTTTTATAATTTCCAGGCATCTAGGGTGATTTTGCTCAGATGCCAGCCTCAGCTGTTTGCTTCAAAATGTGTTCCCAATATACTCCTTTCAGGAAAGAGTTTTCCTAACCACATTTAATTTCCCTTTCCCAGTTCTTGGTTATTCTTATCACATCGTGTCATGTGCTCTTCTCCTGGCTATTGCTGTTTCACTTATGTTTTATGAATTTCTTAGTTTGCTCAAACCTATATTAGCTAACCAACATGAAGTTCATCACAGGTAATATCAGATAGCAAGGTCTTTAATCACTGACTATCCTATCAGATATTGACAAGCTTTTGTATCTTCGATATACAGACTTTTTTCTTTCCCATATTCAGCTGCTTGATTTTGTTACTCACTTCATCACATAGATGTAAGAATTTCACCAGATAACTAAGAGTTCTTCTGAACCTCACAGTTAGCTCTCATTTGCATAAGGACTAAATCAAATACACATTATTTCCTGTTTTTCTAAACTTTTGTATTAAATGTAATAGTAGTAGGTTCCAAATTTGGCTTGTATAGCACTGCTTCATCCTTGTTCCCCTCCTTTTTCCCTAATCAAATATGTATTACCCTGTCAGAAGAGGAAAACAGCTTGGTGCAATTGGATTTGTTCTTGAAAAACTTATGTATGCTCTCAGTCATCTCCTTATTATCTTCACGGTGTTTAAAAGTAGTAGTTGGCTTGTTTTTTTTTTAATTTTAAAAATATCTGGGTTTTTTTGGGTTTTTTTTTTTTTTGAGGAATGAAATCAGACTAACTGCAGTATAATTCTCCAGCTTCTCATTTTCTCTTCTTTTATGAACAGGGGTTTTTATTTCTTCAAACCATTTGGTACCACAGCTGTCTTCCAAGAGTTTTCAAAGATAACCACTAGGAGTTTTTTGATTACATCAGCCAGTATCCTAGGATGAAGTTCCTCAGATCACATTGATTTAAGTTATCTAAGTGCTTGCAACTCATGTCCTTCCTCTTCCAAATTGAGATCTTCTCCTTTTGTTGCTGATATTAATTATGCTAGGCACTTCTCCTTAATGGATGTTTTTACTGCAGATTGATGCAAAAAAAGTCATTAAAAGCTTCATCCTTCTCTGTGTTATCTGTGCATAGCATTCCTTCTTGATTAGTTGCAGAACAATGCCTTCTTTGGTCTTCCTCTTATACTTAGAAACTGATTTCTTGTCATTCTTATGCCTTTTACTAATAGCATCTCATTTGTGTCTTGACCTTTCAATTTTTTTTCTTCTATGCTTGGGCTTTATTTTTCTCTTCAGTAATCTCTCCTAACTTTTGTTTCTAAACACTTCCCTCTTTTATTTGAAGAGTCAATGAAGAGCTTGTAGTTTATCTAAGCTGATCTTATATAACTATACTAAACTTTCTACATTCTTCTGTTTAAATACTTATATTTTCAGTGTTATCATTTTGAAGAGTTGGCAGCTTTTCACAAATTTTCTATTTCCTTAGTTTGATCTGCTAAAAGATCTACTCACTGCTGAATTCCCAAGCTTATTGAGGTTAACCTTTATGAGTAGATCAGTCTTCACAGTTCAAGGTGACTCAGGAAGTATGTTGGATAATCATTTGTGACCTGGTAATATTTACATTATGTTTTATTTCTTTACAATGAAAATATTAGAAATAATGTCCTTTAAATGCCTTGCATTCATTCAAACTTGACATTTTTACAATGCTTTTCTTTTTTATTCAAGTTATTTCTACTGCCATGATTTTATTCTTTTATTATGAAGGACCAAATCCATTAAATAAACTTTTGGTTTTTTTAAAAGGATGTCACCAGCTAGGATGAACCTAGATGTTTTCCAGGTTCCATAAAAAATGTGAACAAATATTCTGCTATGGAAGACATGTTATGACATTGTGTCAGTTGTAAGGACAGTGGTGTGCTATTAAAAACAAACAGACAAATAAACAAATAAAAATATTTATTTTCTTTCTTTTTAGAATATATTTTAAAATTGTATTTGCTCTATAAAATTCTGTTTACATTCAGACATAGATATCTAAGACCTTAATTGCCTAACTGAATGTTTGCGATCAACTTTGTCAGAAAGTTGACATATATATATGTAATGGAAATAGATTACACATAAATATATCCAGATTTTTTGTGATAATTTATTTGGTCTCTGCTACAATTTATCCAGCTCTGCTCTGTAAAGGGGCTATACTAGGCTCAGACGGAATTAAAAAAGAAGAAATGCAGGATTTTTCAATACACCATAGTAAGAAGGAAGGATCAAGGTAGGGGATGTGATATGAAGGTTCTTGTACAAGTAGCAAAATTTTCCACACCTGGTAATCTTGTATTTTCAGAGATCTCCAAAGTGAAAATTCTGCTGGAAATTCTAAAACAGGCCATAGAATATTTTTTTCCTGTCAGGTGCCCACTTTCCTACAATACTCAATGAGCACTACATTAACAGGACCTTCTTTGAAGTGAATTTGCTGAGAAGCTTTCCTTATTGCTACCTCCCAAACGAATGCATCAGAGATATAATCTATATTTGAAAGCATGGGTTATATTTAAATAGAAACTACCATACTTAACATTCTAAATTATTGAATTGGAAGAGTCTGACTCCAGGTTAAATTTCTTGCTGCCTCTTTTTTTGAGTTAGAAACAATTTCATCCAATTGCTCCTGATCTCCATAAAGACATGAAGGCTCCAGACCATCCCCTCAAAGGTCTGACTGGGGCTGTTCCCTGTCCACCACTGCACTATTTCCATTTCTGCTGCAGGATCCCTGCTTTGTCTCCCTCATTGCTCCCTTTGCATAAATTTGCACCCTGGATCCCCCAGATTCAGAGGTTTACCAGGAAAACAATCTCTCTTCTAAGGCTCAGTCTAACAAAATATAACTTGCAAACTGAGCTCAGAATAATGAAACAATCTGTCACATTGCTCAACTCAATCTCATCTAGAAATTACCAGGTCCTTATCAGTTCAATACATTCTGATTCTTGTCTGATTATAAATATCTGCATGATATTGTTTGCAGGAGGAGAAAAAAATCTGTAGTGAAACCATTTGGTGGACTCTTCATGTTGCAATACATGGAAAGAGATTAGGCCCACTTAAAAAATCCTAGGAACAATTAAACAGTTAAGGTGTTTTATTCATTTGTATATGCATGCCACCTATTCTTGATGGCAGATGTCTGGGAGAAAACAAAGGTCTACAGAGGGCTATCAGTAGCATAGGAGCTAATTTATCTGATATGACCTGCGAGACAATCAAAGCAGAAAGGAAAGAAATTTATAAACATAGGGGATGGAATTAGAGCTGTGTGACTAGGAGTTAAGTGTTTTAGCATAAGCCATGCGGTGCAGATTTTCAGAGCTCTTGAGAAAACAAGAAATATTTGGTTAACAGAGAAATATTTTTTTATTTGTGAAGACTTCTGCGTGCAAAAAGGGATTATGGGCAGCTGAGAACACATAGATACTGCCATTTCCTCAAGGTATGGAAAACCCAGGTGAAATCTAAAGGCTTAAGCAGAATGTGATCTCTTTCTGGAAACTGAAGATATCATCCCTATGAGGACTGGACAGCTGTAACCACAGTCTTACCCAGAAAACAGCACAAGTGGAAGTAGAAGCATTTTGCACGTAACAATTTTAAAAGAGCAGTGATGGTAGGGACAATAATTACTACCTTCCTCCAAGAAGAGGGGAAAGGGGAGTGTGATGCTTCTCAGAAATGGGGACATCAGTTGAGGAAGAAAATATATCCTTACAACTTGTCTGTTTTAAACAGCACTGCAGATGTGAAAAATTAGGATCTTTTGTCTCCTAATTTTTCCTAAGGCTCACTTAGTTAAGGTATGAGGAGCCTCATTATCTACTGCTTTGATTTACCAATCTTCTTTAATTGCAAATTGTTTGGGAATGCAGGCGAAATCCTAAAGATATAACCACACCTGACAAAAGCTGAGTGACTGAAAGGGTACAGCCTGCTGGGTTAACTAGCGTTGTCAGCTGCCATGTTTGCATTCACAAACCTTTCTTTACCTGATTCTTAATTACTCCTGAAAGGAATTTGTTATTTCTGATGAACATTTTGCTGTTCAGAAAGTGCAGGTAGCTCCATGAGACGTTCCTATTCACAAAGATGTAGCAGCTCATTTAAGAAAACTGTCCTTGTTTTCGAGGCCTCAGGGACTATCCAAAGTGACATATCTAATAATTGTAGTTTTTTGTCAATCAGAATCAATTAAAACCTCTTTTGCTTCATCATCGAACACAGTTCCATTCTAAGCATTTCAAACCTTGTTCTCCAGTTGTGTATGAAAAACAAATTAATAAATGATTGGCTAAAGTAATGCATTGTTCTTTCTTGAAACATGAAAGCAGCACTGAATATATTCAAATTAGCAAGAAGAATATTTTAAGGGGACCCCTTTACGAGAAAGCTCTCTTTTGAGGCTTTTCCCCTTCAACAGGTCTGGTTATTTTATATTTAACTAACATGGGCTGAGTAGCAATTAAAAATTAAAACTGCATTTATATGACAGAACTAGGTAAAGAAATAGAATCGATAAATTAAATTTAAACTTACATTAGTGTTGATAAAAGAATACCTAAAATCCCTGAAACTAGCATGTATTATTTTCACAAGGAAAAAAATGCTGTGCTATGTCCTCATTGAGTCATTTACAATTTAAAGTCATTTGCAATTTCTTACTCTTTGCTGCTGAAAACTGTTGCTCCTCACCTTAGTTCCAGTAACTTTTTAAGGAATGGTTCCAAACAGTGGATAGAATGAACATAATTACATGAACCTTTTAATATATCTCAATGCTTAAATTTCATAGGCTTGTGGTAAATAAACAAAATCTCAGCTATGCTAAATAAAATATTTCTTTAACCAAAATACTTTTCTCATTTAATTGCAATGATACATTTCATAAATCTGGAGTATTTCAATTGTGATGTTCTAAATAAATATTCTAATATATTTTTTCTTGTCATTGGTACTGTTACTCCACAAAAGTAAAGCATAGCATTTAGTGATGCACAGTGGAATTAGAAATTTTGCCACACTGTATCTTTTCATACTAAAAATAACCTATTTTACCTTCGCTGCTTAGATGTTATGAACTTTATCTTCATTTTGTGGGAGATATCTTAGTGTTATAAATTTACAGCCAAAAATAAATGAAGATTTTATTTCACTTCTCTATCTTATTTTTGCAATGCTAGAAATAGTGTTGTGAGCAAAATATGTGTATATGACACAAGAAAAACAACTTTGCATTACAAAAATAACAATTTCTAGCACAGGATAAACAAATCAAATACCTTTCTAGTAGATTCTGTTACTCCTTGAGCTTTTTCCTCCAAAAACAAATCATAACCCCTCCAAAGCAATTTTGGCAAAAGATTAAACTTTGGGCTTTGAAAACAGTCTTTGTTCTTAAGATGTAATTTGTTTTTTCTTCATTTAACAGCAACTGACTTCCAGAAAAACTTAAGTACACTTCAACCAGCAACCAACCTCATTTTCTGTGTATATTTGAATAACAGGCTTTTAAAGACTGTGAACAATAAAAATAAATTTTAGTTGTATAAAGGCAAGACTGTTGAATTCTGTCTAAGAAAAAGAAAGTTGCATCCTTTGCATTTTTTTAATAGATTAAAACATCGTAATGAAGCTTGAATTTATTATTTTTATCCAAATCAAAGATTTCATTGTGTTTGAGAAAACATAATATTTTTTTCTCCATTGCTGACGGAGCTGGAAGGGTCACAGCAGCAGTGGTGGCAGGTTGAGTCAGGACACCATCTTTGTTACATTCATATAATCAAGGTGGTGATAAGAATTTTGTTCCATGGCAATTTCCAAGAGAAATCCTCTGTGTATACCAGACTTCACAAAATGGGATGAACCTAGCTTTACTTTTTGGCATAAAGTGGGGCTCATTAAATAGGAAAAAAACTAAGAAAATATAACTCTCAACATCCATGGAAGATTTTTCATGCAAAAAAAAAAGAGTGTTCAGGAATATATATTATGATTAAAATGCTTTTATAGTTACCTGCAGGGTTCATCTTGTGCCCAACTTCTTTTCTAGCAGCTAGGCTCACAGAGTTAAGTCTCCTGACATAAACTGCTCCTCTCTGCTGCTGAGCATTTATGCACTGTAAAACCCTCTGCCTTCACACAAATTGGAAAATACAATATTGATGAAAAAGTCTAATAGGGATTAAAAATGGGGATTGGATCAGCTGCACATGATGTTGAATGTTTTATTTCAAGCTTTTTTCTTATTTGATATTTTTTATGCCTTCCTTCATTTGTGATCATGGTTCTGAAGAAACAAACACTTTCCATGAGTCAAACTTTCTGTGAATGAGGCTGGAGAGGGTGTGAAAAGCAACAACTGCTAGAAATCCTGGATTTTCATCAAAAAGCAGTGGATGGGATAAACTTGGAAATGCCCCAGATTTTTTCTTGGAAAACAATTGCTTGGCCTTGAAATAAGACAAACTCAGTCTTTGAAATGTTGTTTTTGCAAAATTAGGTCTTATAAATGAAGTGAATTTAATGTGATGAGTAATTCCAGCTGAGAAGAAAGGATTCTGTTTTCCCTACATATTCTTGGTTGTGGAGTTTGTTAAATTTGTCTGTATTGTAAATAATGTTCACAAAAGTGTCTTTGTTTTGAAAATGTTTATATTTGTCTGTTTTTCACTGTTGGTGGGCAATGACTGTGTTATCTGTCTTGACTTACCATTGAAGTATGCTTACATTATCACAATTTAAGAATGGAATGATCAAGATAGTAAAGTAAACTGAAAATTCTTCGCTAAATGTTGTCGGATGCCTTTTTTCCAGGTTATTTATAATATAGACTTTAAAATTGTGGCTGGCATTAAAATGATGGCATAAAGGATAGAACCAACAATTTTTTTTTCTGAAAAATTTGACAATTTACTGTATGCTTTTGATATGTTACTGTATCACCAAACATTTAGCAGCTATTGACAAGTATTGTGCATTTAACACTTGCAGATATGTCTGAATTATTTGGGAAAAAAAAATATTATGGTCTTAAAAGGACATTTTTAGATACCAGGAACTTTGGGTCTCCATGACAGTTAAATAAATATTCAAAATAGGGGAATAAGGCATTAGATTCAATTTGAAATGAAAAATAAATTGCTTCCTAGACCAAGTAATTATTTAAATCTCCTAGAAATTTGGCAAAGAGGGGAAAACTGACCATTTGGAAATGCTGAAGTTATCAATAATAAAGAAAACATGAAAAACCAAACTTCTTAAACAGACAAAAATACCCCCACAGTAAATAATATAATAATCTTCTAGAAATGCACATACATATAAGGGATTAATTAGCACCTTTTTTCAAATATAAACTTTTTTCTAGATAAAGGTGGTGGATTTACCTTGGCTGGCTGCCAGTGCCCGCCATGCCACTGTACTATTCCCTCTCTATCAAGAGGACAAGGGAGAAAATACAATGAAAAGTCAGGGGCAAAAAAAGGACAGAGAAACCGCTTACCAATTACCATCCCCAGCAAAACAGACTCACCTTGGGGAAATTAATGTAATTAATTGCCAATTAATTGTAACAGAGTGAGATAGTGAGACATAAAAGAAAATTTAAAATACTTTCACCCTGCCCCTCCCCTCTTACCTGGATCAATTTCACTTCTAACTCTTCTACCTCCTCCTTCTGAGTGGGGCAGATACCTGGGACATAGGATTTTGGGCCAGTTCATAAAACACTGTCTATGCTGCTCCTTCCTCCTCACACACAGCTCTGCAGCTCTAGTGTGGATTCCCACCCACGGGACACAATCCTTCATGAGGGGCCCCAAAGTGCATCTTTCCCACAGGCTCCAATTCTTCAAGAACTGCTCTGGGATGGATCCTTTCCATGTGGTTCAGTCCTTCAGGGGCAGACTATTCCAGTGTGGGTTCCCCAAGGGACCACTGGTCCTGCCAGGAGTCTACTCCTGCATGATTTCTCCACAGGCTGTAGCTTCCTCAGGGCATATCCATCTGCTCCATTGGTGGGTCCCCAGTGGCCTGCAGGGTGGGTATGGGCTCCACCATTGTCCTCCATGGGCTGCAAGGGGACAGTTTGTCTCATCACAGTCTTGGTCCTGCAGAGCTGCTTCGCTCACAGATTCTCAGTCCCCTCTCCCAACTGCTATTGCTCAGCATTTGTTACCCTTTCTTAAATTTGTTGTTACTGAGGTAGAATCACTGTCATTTGCTGGATCAGCTTTGGCCAGAGGCAGGTCCCTCTTGGACTCTGCTGCAACTCCAGTATGGCAGTGTCCAACATGGCAAGAGCTTCTGATATCTTATTATAGACGCCACCCCTGCAGTCCCTCCCATCCTCCTGCCACCAAAACCTTGCCACATAAGCCAAATATAATAAATTATTTAAATTACTTTTTTTTTCTCAGTGGACAGGACCTTACATATACCTTCTCTAGCATGACCCAATATTAATGCTTTATTATTGGTTGTCACAAAAAACTGTGATTTTTGTTTTCTACCAATGCAATCTTTGTAACAAAGCAGCATGGAGAAGTTAACCCATGTCCAAATATCCATTTGGACAGAAATATGCTTTTGAATCTGTGTTGATGCTTTTAAGAAATGTAAAGTTCAGGACTGAGTTCTAAAGTTTTTGTAGTCATTTAAGTCTCTCTCTGGTTTGTATCACCGGTGGCTACAAATAGCATGCCAAACACATTTACAATTGTTGCTCAAAGCTGGCCATCTCTATTCAACAAAATAAAGAACCTGATGACTGTCATTTATGATACAGCATATGAATTCAAAAGTTAATAAATTAATATAGGACCAAACGTAAGTTTTGCTTCTCCCATAAATAAAACGTATTTTCTAGGTGTATTTATAACTATAATATTTCCATGGCATTGCTGTTGCTATACAAGCCTCCTCTAAACTTTATTGACAATGTTATAAAAACACTCTTCTCTCCATCTTGCTTAGACTGCCATCCTTATCCATTACTGGTAATTTACAAGTATAGTAAGTTAAAGCATATTGCTACAGGAAAAGGTCAAGAATGTTAACTGACATAACATTTTCTTCATGTTTTTTGAATTTTTTTCCTCCTATATACATTATATTTTGGTTTGCTGAACGTATTGTACATACACATCGCCCAGTCAGTGTCATTGCTCAGGAATAATTGACAGCTGAAATGTACCATAAACAGATCTTAAAGTAGTTTGCAGTGTAAGCTATGTTTTTAAGATGTGGGTATTTAAGTGGGAGCTGTGATAACTCTCGGACAGATAAGTTAACATTTTTTTATATTTCCTTCTTTGTTCTGCTTCAGTATATCTTCTCTCCTAGTTTTAGTTGTTACAGCTTATTATTTTAGCAACTATTCCATGGCTTTTCTCCATATTTCTGATTGTGAGATGCATTCAATCATTGTATGCACTCTGTCATGGTGACTATGGTTGCAAAGGTGTTCATTGGCTGTAAGTTTCAAGTGCTTATAACTTTGAGGGAATTATCCTGTGGGTTGACATTTTATGTATTCATTGTTAGTTCATAGGTAAGATTGCTCAAAATTGTGATGACTTTCAATGTCTTTTTGCTTAGAATTTCATAAGCTTCCTCACTTTAAAGCCGTTCCTCCCAATAAGCTCATATACAGTAACACATAAAAGATAATACATTTGCTATATTTTTATCCTTGGATAGATAAGGCATTTTTCCTACATGTAGAAATACTAGAGTTAAAGGAGAGAGGATAGTTCTAATGGGCTTTACTGGATGAATTATTATAATAGAATAGGAAAAAGAAAAAAAAAGTATTCAAATAAAGTTGCAGGGTAGAGAAGCAAACAGAAAAAAATTTCACTCCTGTCACTGGGGTAATAAGGACTAAGAAAAAGCAGGCTGACAATACAGCCTTTTTATATATCGCTCTGATTGAGTATCTGGATAATCAATTTGGTTTACATCAACTGAATCATCATGGTTGGTTCAAGGTTTGAGGAAGGGTACCAAAAGTGTGAAGGCAACAAAGTAAATGGGAGACTTTCACTGTGTTAAATCACATGACTTCCACTACTTTGTATTTATACTCCCTCTCATCAGCTTTAATGTGTTTATTTTGGGAAAAAAAAAAACAAACATATGAGGTTGAAAGTATAGAAAATTCCTTTTTAAATTTGGGGAAATAAATCAGATAAAGGTAAGTAACCTGAGTTTTCTGATTTCTGTCTGAATCTAAGAAACTCCTTTAAAGCCTTTCTCTCATCCCATAAGCATTTTATTACCAGAGCTTTTAGCAGAAAGGCTTTCTGAATGCTTAAGTAGCCTTCTTCATTATTCAAATGTGCAAAGTCTTGGCAGTGGGAATCAGTGCTTTTCCTTCTCTTCCTGGTTTGTTTGGGGTTTTTTGTTTTGTTTGGGGTTTTTTTGTTTTGTTTTGTTTTTATTATATAGACCAGTAAAATCAGCATTCAAAGAAAGTAAGAGAAAGAGAGAAAAGTGTTTGTAGGTAAAATCATATGTTAACCAAAATGCTGTTCACTGTGGGGGAAGTTGAAGTTATGAATCCTCATCAGTTAAGAGGGGGACTGAGTCTGTGTATTTTCTGTGTTTGAACAGAGAAGTTCAACAATCTAAGCCTTAAAGGAGGGAACCCTCTTTAGAAAAGGCTATCAAAATCTAATTTGGAGGTCAGATTTTGGAACATGACTCTCAAGGGGAGTTAAAGTACTAACCTAAGTAAAGCACTAATCCTGCAGTTTTTCCTTCTTTGGGAAAGACCTTCTTTGGTCTCTCTTATTTTAATGGCACCATATTCTAGCACTGTTTAATACCTCTGATTTACTTAATTCTTCCCAGTTACTACACAGATTTTTGATACTCTGTTCAGAACACTGACTACTCCCTTGGCCAAAGCTTTATGGTTGGTTGCTGATACATTTGGAACAAAAAGAGAATGTTCTGCTGTAATTCTGCTTCTCCTTTTAGAAAGGAATTTCTTTTTGTGCATTGTAAATATACAGAACCAATCAAATTCTGTAATGCTCTTTTGAATTTCTAGAAACAGACTTTATCTAGCACTTAAGTTACTTGTGTATAAGGAAGTATGAGGAACTGGTCTCTGAAAGTCTGACTTCATCCATTGTCTTCAGTGTGACCTTGAATTAAATGTTACATTTTATCATAAGCATGTCTATAAGCAATTTAGCTTGTGAAATTTTGTGAAGAATGAGCTAGGAATCAGACCTTTGTTCCAAAGGTATTCAAACAGATGCTGCTGACTCTGTTTTAACTTAGCTAGACTCCAGCTGATTCCTTCTGTCATTTCTACTGTCTCGCTGAAATCCCCTGCAAGATGAAGGAAACAGCCGAGTGACAGCAGTATCTGTGACAGTTAGCATCCAGAAAACAGATGTCAGGTGAAACCCCTTCACCGTGTTCTCAGAAACTCCTAGCTGTGAAATGCATCTTCTGACTACGCTCTTCCAATTCATGGCAACAGAACCTGTTCAAGGTTAAAAGGTACATACCTATAAGCCACAGTTTGTTCTTGGCTTTGGCTCTGTGCAAGAGACAAATACCAGATGCTACAGCCTTATGATGCTGCTCATGTAAAGCTAGCATGGCATGGTAAGCAGCAGTAAAGGTAATTCATATGGCTGCATGCAGAACAGAACCACCTTCATATCACAGAGAGGTACAGAAGCTGTTTCTTAGGTTGATGTTCAATTCCTTTTTGACCGTGGACAAAAACTTTACTACATGTAGGAGAATATATTTTTTGTTTCGCTTTGCTTTTAGAAAAAGAATCTGTAGAACTCTTTTAGAGATAAAGTCTAATGAAAACAAAGGAAAGAGTAGTTAGTTCCAAGGACTTATTACCCATTATCAAGTTCAATACCACCATCATAGGAAAAGTCCTGTGGTTTAGAATTAGGGGATAAAAGCAGAGTAGGGAAGAAATTTCATATTGTGTTAGTCAAGGTCTATCAACATTTAGGTTTTGCACCACATCCTTCATGAAGCTTTTTATTTTTACCAAATATTGGCCTCAGGCTTGAGACATGGTTCACAGAAACTTAATCTGGTATAAAATTAAAGGTGTCTTATGACTGGTATGGCCTAGTAAATCAACCACTTGTTGTCATTCTATTTTAACGCCACCTTGAATGTCAAATTGTATCCTAATTTTGGCTGTTAATGGGGAATTTTTTTCCCTGACAGTGTTAAATGAACAAAGAATATTTTAAAATTCCTCAGTGTACTGATAAATACTTTCCTCTATGGTGAGATCTACCAAAGTTGTCATGTATGGACCCCCTATTTCAACACTGGAAAGACTGGAAATGGTGGCCTGCCTGCATCCCCAGAAACATTTTGTATTATCAGCCATAATATTAAGCAGCACTTTCTTATAATAATTTGAAGCAATGTATGGAGTTACAGAGTGTAGGTGACAGAGGGACAGGCTTTAAAAACCAGACTGACCTTTTGTCTCTAGTCCAGAAGAAACCCTGGGACCTATGAAAATGCATCCTGGTCACCAGGGAAGTGGCAGGAGAGCGTTGTGGGTCTGTGAAAAGCTGGACCTATCAGAGGTGAGAATCACCGGCTCTTACCTTAAAAGGCAATGTTTACCTGTTACCATAATAGGCAATACTGTGGATTAACACAGATGACTGGCACATGTAGATTAGGGTAGCTTCCTATTTATGTGATAGTATAGAAAAAATTTTCACTGCGTAATAAACATCTTTGTGTACCACCATCTTGAGTGAAATCCATGACCTTTCTGCTCAATCACCATACAATGTAAATATATCTCATTTGTTCATATGTTCAAATCTGATGTATTACTAACTTCCATTTCATTCATTCTCTGAATACTGTGTCCAAATCAACCCTTCAGTAAAAAGGGGGGAGAAGATTTGGAAAACTGGAAGTCCTGCTTTCATGTAGGTTTTAATTCTGTTCACATGCATCTTATCAATTCTATAAATAAAGCTGGGAGTTATTCTTCTACCTTTATCTACAGTAAGGAGCTCTATCAATAACTCACTTTTAACAAGCATATTTTTGTATGATTCACAGAATTACATAAAAATTTAAAATCTACTCTGTGTGGATATTGAAGGAATATGCCTGGGTGCAGAAGCAACAGAAAAAGGGAAGCATGGTTAAGAATGGCAGCAAGAGACAATGTTTAAAGCAGCAGATTGTCGAGATCACAAGTTGGCACATAACACTGAAACACTCACGGAAAACATAAGACTGCCTCCACATGATGAAAATCAAGGTCAGACTTTCAGATACAGGCTGTCCTAAGATATTGGTGGAAAGGAAAGAACTGGAGTTAGAGACATGACTGTTGCCTGTCCCTAGGAAACAATAAAAGAGAAATTCAAATGACTCTGAAAAGTAAGACAGGATGGAAAGAAAACTGTGATCACTGTGAGCACCTCGAAGATGCAATAGGCATATCCAAATGCAACAAGATAGCCAACCTAAGAAGAAACTACAATATACAGGTTAGACTATGGTGGTCAAAAATATGCCTTTGCTGTGAGTTTCAGCTAGAGCTCTTGGACACAGGTGTATTGGTGCCTGTGGGCCTTGGGAAGTGAGTGTGAAGGGAATTGGTTTTCTTTTTAAAGATCCAGCTCCCCTTCTAGTGGGTCATTTACCTCAATTTGTTGATGCAAATGTGAGATGTTGAAAGTGTGTGGTAGAGTTTGATGAGTGCTTTCAGGGGGTAAAACCCAACTGAATCCTTACAGCCGCCTAGATGTCATTAAAAACAGCAGTGGGTTCTACAAGCTGAGGCTGCTCCTAGTTAGGAGACACATATGTACGATATGAATAGAGATAATAATTTGAATTATCTCTTTTTCCCCCTAAACACCAGTAAAGACAGACTCCTTGAAATAAAGCAAAGGCATTATGTTTTGCATTATAATATATTTTCTTCCATTTTAAGCTGTAGACTTTATTTTACATGTTACTGAGATCCTATTGTAAGAAAAAGACTAATTTAGCTTTGCAATTTCTGACTCTTCTTAGAGGTTAACCTTTTGAAAAGGAAGCAGCTTGACTGTCCTTTTTGAATTGTTATCCCATGAAAAATTGTGTGTGGGAGTTGCTAATCTATTGAGGAAAATCTATTGCTGATATCCTCAGCACTTCAGTATCTAGTTGTCAGTTTTGCACCTTTTCTATGGTTACCATTTTATTCACAATAACTACATGCCATTATTTTTCTGGCCTCCTGCAATTTATCTATTGTAAATTCCTTTGTTCATCTTTATCTTTCATCTTCAGAACGTCATGTTTTATTTCTCTAATTCTCAGTAATATTTTGCCATTGTCATACCATGTAGTCACTTATTCTTTACTATAAATAACCTTCCAATTTGTTCTTAGAAGTCCTGTGGAGATGCATCCCTTGCAATTATACTCTTCTTTTAGAGAGATAGCCATCCTTCTCAGGTGAAATGTAAAAAAGATTCTAATATAAATATTATGTGATACACATTTTAATTTGTCTTTGAGCTCAATAGGGCCCCTTATCCCACATCCTTTGTACAAAAAACAAAGGTACCAAAGAGTTTAATCGGTTATAAAAGATGATAACCTGGCATGAATACTTATTTCAGGCTAGGCTGCTGAATGCTTGTAAGCAGCAAATGAGTGGTATAGGCATGGTTATCTACTATTTTACCTTATCTACATTCCAAGAATACTGATCCTAATCTCTCAGAGCCTATAATCTCCTTCATTTCAGTGTTTATCTCTAACTCTCTTCAGAGCAGGGGTCAGGGAGCATCAAGATCCTCTTCCAACAATGCCAGGAAGAAGTTATACAACTGCCAGACCTTGGACCACAGCTCTGAGTGCAAATTACAGAATTCATCCAGGAGGGAAGAAAAATACCCCTGGAGGTATTGGAATAGCTCAGCAATGGTGGTGGCACACCACATGAGCAACCCTCCTGGCACACCAAAGGCCTGAACTCAGAGCAGGTCAAGAGGGAGGGTGCACTTCCCCATCTATGTTCCCTCTGCCTATGTTCCCTCTCCATTGGTGGTGGAGGCAATGAGGTTGTTCTTGCCTGGCAAATGTGTGTATTGGCTGAGGAGCTGCTCCCATGTGAAGGGGCTGTGGGTGGACCTGATCAGACCATGAAGCACCAGGGAAGCAGAGACACCTAAGGAAATAAATGGTGATTAGACACTGGCCTTAAGTCTGTGTACAAAAAAAATGAGTAAAGCCTAAGAAACATGCAGAAAGAGCAAAATCTCCATGACTCAAAGCTACAATGTTGTTGAAGTAAATGAGATGTCTAAGGGCAGCTTGCACAAATGGAGCACTTTTGTGAATGGAAACAAATTCCAAAGAAAAGCATGGAAGATGGTAAGGAAGGTTTCCCTCTATGGTAAAGAAAACTTGTCCTCTGTGGGACAATGTTGATGGACAATGGACTCCTTAATGAGTTATGGTTCAAGAATTAAGAAGAGGCTAATAAGGGTGATAGCATCACAGAACTGTTCCAGATCACCAGATCAAAGTGAGAAATTGAGAAAAGACTTCTTTTTTAACACATGACATAAGGATGTCATGGGATGACAGATTGATGTTCTTGGAGGACTTGAACCTCTCTGATATCTGCTAGAAGGGTAGCGCAGTGGAGACTTCTGGAGGATGCTGGGGGTAATTTACTAATGCAGGTAGTGAAGAGGCCAAACAGAGGTAACGCACATCTGGATCTTCTCTTCACTGGCAGAGGAAAAGCTACATGGATTGGACAATCTATCAGAGCTTTTACATTAGTGTCCATGAAACTGAAGTGGCTGTGAAACTGACGGTACTGAGACAGTAGCAGAATATGTATCTGGGACATTAAGCAAGCAGACTTCAGCTTGCTCAAGGGATGGATAGATCATCAAGTCCAAGTTTTGTGTGAAACAGAGCCCAGATGAGTTTATCTAAAGTATGTCATAGATTATCTAATATATGACAATGAATGTTAACTTGACTTCAGAAAAGCTTTTGATACTGACTCCTGCTCTCTCTGAATAGGCAGACATCTGGCTCGCTAAGCACAAGCTCCATGCCTGGGCTCAGAGGGTTGTGGTTAATACTTCATAATCTACCTGGAGACCTGTGACAAGTGGTGGAAGTCTGTAAGAAATTGAGTGCAGAAGGGATCTAAATTGGGACCTGACCTGTTTGACTACTTTATCAATGATCTGAAGAAGCTAATAGAGGATATTTTCACCAAGTTCGTAGATGATAATACTTTAGCAGGGTGTGCCAATATGTGGTAAACAGGAGCTGTCATCCAGAGGGACCTAGTCAGACTGCAAGAATGGGCAAAAAAGTCTCATGAAATGCAACAATGACAAATATCAAGGGCTGTCCATGGGCAGGAAGCACCAGTGTAAGGACACAGGTTGCTGACTGATTAGGGGCATCTGTTCAAGAAAAGACCTGTGAGCCCTGGCAGACACAAGCTGATTATAAACAAGCAGAGTGCCTCAGCTGTGAAAATGACCAAAGGCACCCCAGGAAAGCAGTTATGGTGGCAAAAGCAAGACATTGAAGGGAGGGACTATCCCTCTCTGTTCAGCATTCATGAGATCCCATCTGAATACTCTGCTCAGTCTTGGGGCCCTCTGGTATAGAAAGACACTGACCAACTGGAGAAAGACCAGTGGAGGGCCCAACTAGCCTTAACTGGAGGACCTGATCTCCAGAGATAATGGGTTTGTTCAGGCAAGAAAGTGACAGCCTCCAGGCAACCCAGTACTGCTTGTCCTTACCTGAGAGGAGGTAAGCAGGAAGATCAAACAGGCTTTTTCAGCAGTAGATGGTTGATGAGCATAAGTTGAAACATGAGTTTTACTCAGCATATAAGGAAAACTTTCTCACTCTGAGGACAGCCAAGCAGCAGAAAAGTTCCCACAGGCCTTGCAGTCTCCGTCCTTCAAGGTTTCCAAAATCCAGCTAGATGAAATCCCGAGCAACCTGGCCTGACTTCTTGTTTTGAGGAGGAAGCTGAACTAGAGGTCTCCTGAAATCCATTTCAGCCTGAATTGTTCTTAGATTCAAATTACCCAGCAAACTGTAGCTACTGGACAGAATTTCCTGCCATCTGCATTCTGCTAGCAGAACAGTCACCAGCAGAGCAGTGATCACCATTTTGCTGTTCCTAAGATTATTTTGCAATAGGGATGTGATGGATCCAATTTTTTTGGAAGATCAAAAGAAAAACTGAAAAGCTATTCTTTGACAAATACTCATATGAATAATTAATATTCTCAGGATGTTAAATTGTGCTACAGCAGGGAGATTTGGCAGGCAGCTAAGAAGTTAAAATGGCTAATGCTGATTACATGGTAGCCAGAACAATGATCTATGGTAAATGCAGCACTAACAATACATTTGCCTGGCGACTAATGAAATACTTTCAATTACTTCATTAATGTAAGGAAAATTGTTAATTTTTCTTTGCCACCTCTAAAGTTAAACTCATATTTCATTGCAAGTTTTGCACTATTTAAGTTAGTCTTGCACTATTTTGTTAGTCTTCCCTTTTGAAATAACTCACTATGTAATAAGCAAACAGCCCCTCTACGCTAGATCTGCTTCCACTCTAACAAAAATACAAACTGTGGCTCATTGATATAGTACTCTGGTATTTAAAATGCTCAGTGATTACAAAGCTAAACAAAAAAAAAAAAAAAAAGGAGACAATGTGTCTTTACTCTGTCTTTCAAACAGCTGTTTTTTAAAAATTATTGTGCTCGATATTCACAACTGGAGCACTGTTTTTCTTTGGAAAGACATGGCAGAGTAAGGAAAGTCAGTACTGCATTCTGTTCTAGAAAACTGTCAGAAGTAAAATTTTAACACTTCTCTAGACCATTGGTATGTTACTTGTTATCATCCTCCACAGTTTCAAAGACTTGGATTAGAGACCATAATGCATTTTCTTCCTTTTTCAGCTACCAGCATTTACATTAGCAAGCTTTTCTCTGAACTCATGAATTCTTTCAAAAGTCAGAGCTGAGAATAACCAAAACTTGAAAGAAAGCATAGAACACCATGAGGTTCACATGGAACTGATATTGGCAGCACTGATTTTCATTTTGTAGGCATGGTTACATTTAAACAATGATCTAAGGAGTTGAATAAGTGCATAAAATCGTTTATGAAATATTGGTTGAAAATACTTAAATTTGTATTAAAATGCATCTCATTTCAAATTAAAGGATGTATTGATGTCTTGAGGCTTCAAAATAGGATTCTGACACTTGTGGATTTTCTACCAATTGTAATATAAACTTTAGCTGATCTTAAAGTTTTTATATTTCTGCGTATACCTTTTTACTTGTACTCTTCAAATATAGAATGTTTTGCTCCAAGATGTTGTTGAATGAGGATTCATGTATAAGTACAATGTAGTGAACAAGTAAACCCAAACTAGTCAACTGACTAGTCATTTAATGGGTTGTTTTTTTTTTTTTAATTTTATTTTTGCTTTGGATTTTCAATTTGAAATTTTTTTTTGAGATATTTTCTCTACTGACATGCTCTTTATTTACATCTGCCAGTAAATAGAATTCTTTATTTCAGAAATAACTACCATATTATTTGGGCTATACTGTTACTCTTATCAAATGTAAAATAGGCTGAATTATTTTCACTTTCGGTATTAACAAAGACTTGTTACGTTGCTTACTCACATCTTGTGCAGAATTAAGTACTCTTAAAGGCAATATTTCAGCAGTCCTGGAATAAGTTCAGTTACTGCAATTCTTTTGACATTTCTGTTTGGAAACCTAAATTATTCAATTTCAAAATAATTTTAATTTCTGAAACGATTATTTAAAGTGCAGACACATGTATAAAAGCATCTCTGCATTAGTGCACTTGAATTTTGACTTGCTATGGTCAATGCACAGGCTGTGCACAGATAGTGTGCACATTTTCAAGATTTCCAGATATACAAATTGGCAAAATGTTCAGCACTGGCTTTAGCATTTAAAAGAAGCATTGCATGACTAATGAGAATAGAAGAACAGTGCTAAAAGTAGAGATTAGCACCCAGGGAGACAGAAGAGAACTGTTTCTTGGCAACAGGATCAGAATCAGTGGTATGTTAGCTGGAATTTCTGCAGATTAAATTTCCAAGGTACCCTTTCAGCTGTCTGTTGAAGGCAAAACAGGAATTGTTTATATTTTGTAGTGAGGTTATTGGCAAATTCCACATGTTTTACAACTTTAATCCTTTCTCAATTGGAAATCCTAGAAAACCATAGACTTTCTATCATTCATCAAAAGAGAAAAAAATAATATGGACAAAACCCATTCAAATAATCGATTTCACTGAAATATGGCTGTATGTTTTTTAGAAGAAAAAATTGCTATTTATGGTCTTTCCAGTCTTCATGGCATATGAACAGCTTTGAAACAGAGGAGATATTTAGTGTAAAGGAGGCTTGGTCTTGTGTTCTTTATTCTTTACTCCAGAAAAAACCAAACTATTTTGAGTGGCAAAATAATAGAATTAAAATATTACACCTTTTGAGCACCAATCCAGCACTGAAAAGTTTGTTGAACATATAGAGCCTACAAGAGACTACAGGGAAGGCTAAAAAACCTGGATTTAAGACTGCATTTTCATGCCAGGAAAAACATCAGAACAAAGTGAATGATGAGAGATCTGATGAATATGGATGCTTGTTGTTTTTTGTGTTTGTTTTTTCAAAATCCTAGTATTCAGAAAAGTATATAATGAATTTTAATTTAATTTTTAAAATCAAAGTGGGTAAAAACAGATTTTTTGAGGAAAAAATGCTAATATTTTTATCAACTCATCTATTTTTGTAGAATCTGAGACACTGAGCATCCTTTCACACCACAGATCTCAAAAAATCCTGTGGTAATGGGACCAAGGAAAATAAAAATCCTGACATATCAAAACCAGAAAAGACGTGGGAGGAAACCCTACAAAAACTACTGTTAAAGAAATCCTAAACTCTTCTGGGTTTTTTACACCATAAAGAAGCTCTTGGGCTATCAAGTTTCTAGAGAATTATGTAGAAATCAGCAAAGAACAATCAAAATTAGTTGCTGTTGCCATTACTGCTCTGAAAATTGATTCGGTCCACACTGCTTGCAAGAAAATGTCTACCAAGTTAGTACGTAACCAGTTGCAATTTGAATCAATTTAATCAATCTCTCAAGATAAAAATTCTGCTCAAAAATCAGTTTCACCTGCTAAGGTCATTAATGAGGTGAAACTCATCACTATTCATTAGACATCATTCACCATACCATAAGATCTCTTATAACATTAAATGGGTGATTAGACTCCAGTGGAAGATATTTCCTGTGAACGAATCATTATGATTCATTTCTTCTTCTATCTTTTCATTATGCCTTCTGTCCACTAACATATGTGTGAGGATCCCCTACTTGTTAATACCTTTTTCATTGTTCATACAGTATGCTGAAAGGAATGCTATTCCGAACCAATGCAAAGACAATAAAAGCTTTCTCACGTCTTTCCCCAACACTAAAAAGCACAATTCCCCCCCGCCACAAACAATCAAATGCATCTCCCCTCCAAATACCTGAAAATTTTAAGCAGACTTTTTTTGACTGCTACAGGTCTAATTATATATCCAAAATCAATTAATATCTAATGTCAATGATTCACTGATAACTTTAACCATTTTGAAAACATGATCAGGAAAAATATATTTAGGCATTATGGGGGTTTCTGAGATAGCAGTTTGAGTCTGCAACACTTTACCCTTATGACAGACAAGTTGTAAAGCCATAAGGAAATTTCAAGTGTTTCAGTTGTTTGTAAAATCATGATCTAAATGTTGTACTACTGCAGAGTATTCTTGACCAAAAGCCATGGTGAATTATGTCTTATTATAATTTTATCTGCTTGTGCATTTGTTGCATGCATTTGCTCATGCAACAAATCCATTTGGAAACTCATTATGGTTATTGGACTTGTGTACAGGGGTTTTAAAAGGCTGCTACTGTTTCGACTTCCACTTTTGCTAACACTGTAATATTTTCCGTAGTTCCACTCTCTCAGAGCTCAGAAAATCTCTAATGGGAGCTCCAGAAGGTGTTGGGGTGAGGGTTGCTGGGTGAAAGCAGACACAAAAGTAACACAATTTGCTTCAAAGCATGATGATTCTAACTGCCCAATGGGTGGACCTCATGAGGACATAATTGCTGTCCTTAAGAATATTTTTCAGTAACTTGCATAGTCCTCTAGTAAATACTTAAGGAGTTGTAAACAACACTGCTTTTCTGAATATGGGTGAATCCAAAGGATTTCTTACATAATATTTTACATATTAATATTTGCTTTTTCCATGTGTTCTTGTATACACCTATTTTGTACAAAGTTTGCATCATGTGGATGTGAAATGTGCTATGCATAATCTATAGCCTGGGAAAGGGATAATATTTTAATATTTAAACTGTAGTGTATAAGCAAAAGTAACTGGGAAATCTTGGTGGGGGTGTTTCTTTCGAAAGGTATTTCACAGAATGAAAGACAATCCTGAGTTGAATGGGACCCACAAGAACCGTTGAGTCCAGCTCCTGGCCCTGCATAGAACTGCCCTAAGAGCCACACCATGCATCTGAGAATATTGTCCAAATGCTTCTGCCAGGCTTGGGGCTTTGCCTTTTCCTCAGGGAGCCTTTTCCGGGGCCCAATCACTCTCTGGGTGAAGAACCATTTCCTAATATCCAGCTAACCCTTCTCTGCCACATGTCATTTCCTTGGGTCCTGTCACTGGGCTGTAGAGAGAAAGGAATCGTGCCTACCCCTCTACTTTCACTTTTGAGAAAGCTGTGGAACAGGATGAGGTCTTCCCTCAGTCTCTTCTCCAGACTAATAAAAACAAGTGACTTAAGCCACTCCTTGTATGGCTTCTCCTGCTATAGGAGGTCTGGGCCTCAGGCAGACCTCTTCCCAGACACCCTGTCTCTGGCCACTGGAGCAGCTCAAGGCACCTGTGTCATGCCAGAATGGATTTGAAATGTGAAGGTTGACTGGCGAAGTAGTTGTTTAAATAAATGGATGCAGAAAATATACTGTACTCAGTCTCAGCAAATGCAAGAGCTTTGCTTTGCTCTATTTAGACCATTTTATATTAATTTGCATGTCTAACTGCAAGTGGTCACCTGAATCTGTGAAAAGCCTTCTAGTTTACCCTTCATCTCTCCTTACACAAAAATCTGTATAAAGTTTTTTTCTAACCTTTCAGCCACTCCACTGGAAGTGAAAATGTTCTGAATACCACTTTATGGTCCATGTCTAATGACTGAGTAAAAGAATTGACTGTCATTTAACTCCTCATTGACTTGGTAGATGCATGCAGCACTTGGGCATGTTTTATAGTCACTAGTTTCATATTGAAGATGTGTTTTCTTCAATCAAAATATCAAAGAAGTATAAATAGAAACATGTCACAGACAGTTGAAAAACTGTTGCATTGGGGTTTTTTTCTTTCTAAGAATTTTTTCTTGTCTGTGTGTGTAATGCCTTAAAAAATATATACATCACTTGGTAACACCCACAAGGACAAAGCAGCAAAGGTGGTAGTCCAGAATTTGCATTTGTGCATAATATTTTATTGATATATTATACGTTATATTCATTTACTGACTAAAATCATCTCAGTAAGCTTTTTTCTTTGAGGAATACTATTTCTGCTTGTACTTCAATTCAACACATTGCATGTCATTGCTCCTTAAAACAGGCTGTTCAGGGTTGCTTAGTGAAGGGATTTTTGCAGTCACTGTCTTGTTATAAGTAATTGTAACTGTCTTTCCACGTCGATGTTGAAAGCTGTAATTCCTCCTACTTCAAAATTGTTCCCACTCTTACTAATTGACAAGTGCCCTTATCCAAGAAAACCCTATGTTTTTCATATTTGAAGGTACCATGTGTAACTGCGAATGTATACTGTAAGGCTGGCAGATTTCTGGGGGTTCAGTGGGAATGAATTAATCAACAAACAGCAACACCTTCTATTAAACTGCTTGTATTTTTTAATTTTTGAGTATGATTTGGTGTTTTAAAAAATGCCATCAAACTGCCAGCCCATCTATTGATTTTATGGTTTGCTTTTTATAGATGTGCCTATATATGTGTTACTGTCCTATTATACCATGGCTCAGGTGAATGATTCAGTTGTTTCTTTTCCCTCAATAGGTAACTGCATCTTCAACATAGTGTGGGACATTGGGGCAAAATCTTTAGTCATGTTAGAAAAAAAGAATGGAAGATGATTCCAGGATCAGGAGGAACTGTATTCTCATACATACTATATAATTTGTTTTATTTTTAATCTTAGATTTAATTATAGTTTTTGTCTGACTTCTCAAAGCCACTTTTTTCTCTCTTTTTATATGATTTATATATGAAATCTCTTCCAAGAATGTGCAGGTAATAGAAATCCTTGTTTATAAAAATCTGGACTTGGTCTTACATGCAGCATTGTGACCCTCTCTACATGTATTTACATATTTCTTCCAGGATTAGAGTTGTACTCATTTAAGGCAGTTGATGCTTTAATCTTGAAAATACATCTAGAAATCTATTGTGTTCTCATGATAGTGAGCATTCCTTAGAAATGTTTCTGATAACCTCTGGGTACATATTTTCATTCTTTTTTTTCCTTTTGCTTTGACTTTTTTCACCTGTCACTGTGGTGATTGTCATATATACTGGAAGCAATAACTCTGCATATGCAGTCCTAATTATGAAGACTGTATTCAGGAGTTGCAGTAATTGTGTCAGTTTTAGACCATTGTTTAGGGGGCAAGAGTATTTTTGTCATCTTGTGATATAAGCAGCTGTCCACTGATTTAAAAAAATCATAAGGAAAAAAGTCTCATTTATTTAATTTTGGCAATCTTTTTTTTCAGCTGTCACTTTTTGTTATGGACTTTTACATAAAGTGATTGAAAGTTCATGTTCATAAATCAAGAATGGTGTAATGCCATGTTTTGCAGCAATGTCTAAGAAAGCTAAAAATGACAAAAAGACCACGCCCCTCAAAAAAATTTCAAAACATAACTCTCAAATGGGCCTTTCCTGTATGTCTTGCTTTTCCAACATCATTTGTGAAGATGTTCAGCAGTAAACTATAGGAGCAGAAGACAAAAAGATCTTGCTGAAAACATGATTTTGTCTAATGAAGATTTGTTTAGCATGGGCTCCATTACAATACCTTTATTGCTGCACCTGACAGACCAGAATGGGGTAATTTTTGCGTCATGTCATTTTTGATAGCAATTAACTAAGACAGTCAAATAAAAAATATTATCCATTATCAAACTAGGAAAATGAAGGTAATAGACTATTTTCCACCTAACTGGATTTCTGGAGCCTAAAATATTTTTCCAATGAAAGTGAAGCAAAATAATGCAGAATAAAAATTTAGTTACAAATACAATTTCATGTTAGGCTGATTCTTTTTCTTTTCCAGTTCTAACTGTAGGAGAAGAGTATAATCTGCCTGCTGAAACTAGTGCTGGTGGGCATTATCTTTGAAAATTAAAGCACATTAAAACATGAAGGTGTCTTTTTTTTGGGGGGGGTTTTGTGGGTTGTTTTATTTTGTTTTGTTTTGTTTTTGTTTTTTTCCTTTTTAATGAAAGGCACAAATTTGTTTTCCTGGTTTAGGGTGAGACCAAAATATTTTTTCAGTATATGTGTTAAAATGTCCAAAAATCTCAGCTTGAGCTCTAAATCAACAATTTGATATTAGAATATGTTTTCTGGCTGCTGTTAATATGTTACTCCTGCTCATAAATATTAAGTGCTTTTATAAAAGAAAATAAGCTTTCTTAACGACAAACAAAAGAGCATGCACAAGAATGCCATCAATATACATTCAGATAAATGACTTCCTACACCATTAATCTGACATTTAATGGTTCTCTTATTTTCCATAACACCTGTTTCATGGTGACTGAAATATCAAAACAAATACATGGATGTCGACCTGTGATTACTGAAGTCTCCCAGACTTCTAGACAAAGAGATATCTCCTAGCAGCTTTTACATAGCCTTGCAATTGCAGTACTTTTCTGTGAGCTTCAGAGATATACGAAATGTCTGAATTTTCTGGCTACAAATTGAATAATTGTACATTCCACTTCTTGGTATCTGGTGTAACTCAACACAGGTATTTTATCTCCTGTATTGCTGAGAAGAATTTAAATTCTGGCACAAGTTTATTCAGATTTGCCCTTCTTTTGGAGACAATTCAATGAGCAGAAGAACTTCCCTGAAAAAGTTCTCTTTCAGGTAAGTTCTTCTGTAAAATTTTTTTTCTTTTCCATGATGCAAGTACCTCTTTCTGACTGATACTAATTATTGCTATGACTAAGGTCCAAGTAATGCTATTGTTCAGAGTTTTTAAAAAATTGTTTTGATAGATATAGATCAAGGGATTCAGGTGCATGCTGCACAAAAAACAAACAAACAAAAAAAAACCTTTCACATGGTCTGACTCTTCCTCATGCTTACTAAAGGAGAGATTGTCTCTGGTACCAACTTCACAATTTTAGGAAAGTTAATGCAGCCATTAACTCCTGTAACTTCCATACACAACTACACCTCTGCTGGGGTCCTTGTCATCAAATGCATCTAAAAACATTTGGAACTGCTTTGTTTTGTGATGAAAAGACAATCAGGCTCTGTGCACATAGTCTACTTTCACCTTTACTCTGGATTGTGAATCCTGGAAGTATTTGCTCTTGGGAACAATGAGGTAATTGTCACTGCACTGAGTATATACATATCACTACATGAACCTTTGCTGTTTTGAAGAATACAAAGTTATTTCTTTCCCTTTTTTTTTTTTTTTTTTTTAAGTAAATACAAGTTTGTGTAAATACTCCTGTGTTAGCAAAAGACTCCTCAAAGAAAGTATTCTATTTCAGGTCTCAGTTTCAAGATTGATGCTGTGAAAATACTTTTTTTTTTTTTTAATTGCATAATCTAACATATGACTGAGGAGAAAAAAAACCTCACACATTATATAAACCTTACGAAAAGATTAGCTATCCTACACAGAAAGAAAAAAAGGCTTAATCAATTGATTTTTACCCCTTATCATGAATGAAGACTAGAACAACTCATGCTGTGAGAGTGTGCTTCCCCCACTTAATCCATAACTACCCTCAGGGGCTGTGATGGCTGCATCCACCTTACAGTGGACTTTGGGGGAGGGATGGCAACCAAGGATGTTTGGAACAGAGACCCAGATGCTTCCTGGCATGCAGATATCACTATTAAATCAATCATCTTACTCTGTAAGTACATGGACAGCTCACTGAGCTCTCCTGCATGGCAGGGGCTGCCCGCTGGAGTCTCCCCTTGAGTAGGGACAGCTCTCCAGGTGACTCCTAGGGTTTAAAGATTCCTTGCCACAACAGGTCCTTGGTAAGTGATTGATAGTGTGCTAAACTTTGAAATCTTATCTAAGTGATGCAAAAGATTCATTATACAGATATAATTATTTGGACATAAACCGTTGACTAAATCTAAGATTAGGATTTGATCTGGAAGCACCAAGACTCCTCACTGAAAAGGAGTTTGGAACTCCAGGGGGTTCTTTCTGAACCTTATGACTCCATAGGAGGGTCTCCCTGAGAGCTTTATCTGACCTTGTCCCCTCTGCAGTACCTAATCATGTGTGCCTTGCCATCAAATCTAATTAAACCACTGTTGAATTTAACATCGATTTTTTCATTAACTTACTGCTTTAATAAAGCATACTGTTGCTTCTCTCTTACAAGTGAAGTGCATCACTTCATTTACAACACGTGCACTGAGTCTATAAATCAGAAGCATATCTATTGATTTCAATAGCTCCTGATTTACTGTCATGTAAAGAAGATCATAATCAAGGGGTATGCTATTTTCTAATTCTGTTGCAATGAAAAAAAGAGATGTAAGAGGATTGCTTGAGAGCATAGCTTGCACTAAATTGATTTATATGATAGTTGCATTAGAATGATATTTCATGAACTGGCATGATTTTTTATTGATATAATTTTGTTTCCTTAAATTGCCTAAATTAGCAGCTTTGAAAGTGTTATTTACAAGCAATGTAAGATAATATTTTTTTTCTCTAGCCATACCTATACATGTGTGCTTTCTGTCATTCCTATTTTCTACCTCTTTTTTCTGTATTGTGTGGTAGATGGTAGATCAGGTAATCTGACCCATACTAAGTTCTACTCCTGTCTTCCTTTCTTTGGGATTACTCTGAGCTGTTAGGTACAAAATGGTTTCTCTATCTAGGGTAGTGAATTTTAAGAATTTTCTGGATTATCTAATTTTCCTTGCACATTTGAGGTATGTTACAGAGATTTCTAGATAAGATTTAATTTCACTTATTTCTTATGCACATTGTAAAATCATTTTCCAGAACTCCAAAGTCTTTCTCATTTAAGATTGAAGAATATGTTTTCTATTATTTATTTCTGATATCCATTCATCCTGAAAATATAATTTTACCTGAAGAAACACTATACATTTATAGATCAAGCACAGTAAGCTTAGTTATGTTTAGTAATGAGAAGGAGCAAACATCTAGTCTGTCCACCCACTAAAGTTGTGCATTCTACTATAGAAATGTTATGCCACATTTTCTGAAGTAGGTATAGATTCTACAAAATGGTTAAAAATAAAAATACATGGATGTTAATTGTATTGTGAAGGGATAGCTTCATTAGTATCAACACAGGACTCTTGAAAGTCCCTTACCTAAGACCTCTATTTAGAAATGCTGGTGTTTCCTTTTTGTGACATTGTTCTTTTCTTAAGGTTTTTCAGTGTCTGATATTCTGTAGAAGCTTAGTCATGTTGCCTTTGTCTATGGTGAGAAAATGTGTTTGCACCTTGAGAAATTTATTTATATTTTTGAATTATTCAAGTCCTGCCATTCAGAAGTTGAGTAGATAGCTGTAGATTCTTTTAATATAGTGACATTTTTCTGTAAGTAGTATAATCTCAAAGACAGCCAAATTCTACTTTAGAGAATTAAGTCTTACTATGAGAGTTTCATGATGGTGAATTCTGAAGTTCTGGACTCTCATCTATTGAAGCAAGGAGTTCGAGTCTAGAAAGTCAGTCAGTGTCCAGACCTTTCTTGCAATCTAAAAGGGAAGAGATTTGGATGTTAAAGTGGTTACCCAGATGGAATTTTTATGAAATTGTTGAAATCTCATTTCAGGTATGTGATGCAATTGCCAATAGTTTTGAGGACAGGGAAAACCTGGCAAATCAGTAGGAGACTCATAAGTTTCTAATGTCAATTCTATGCCAGCTCCTGACAGATTTCTTCATCAGCTTTTTTCATCTTGTGTTTTAATACAATGCTGCAGGAGGCTGACACTGATTGTTTCCCATCATTGCTTGATATCTATTTTTCACATCCATCTACAATGTCTGAAATGAGATACAGAACCAAAAACAGAAAAGACATATCTGTCAAATTCTGTAACTTTGTACTGCTGTTTACATCACATCTTCTGTAGCTACAAAGTGTACTATCCCTTGAGCCCCACCTTGCAGGAGGTAAAATAGCGAATAGGATACAGAAGTGAAAGTGGGAGGAAAACACATTTTGGCATTGAATTTGCTGGAACTGACAGAAGTAGAGGAAATATATCTGTGAGGGACAAAGAATACGAACACCCTGGAGAAGGTACCATAAATGTGGATAGACATCCCAATTCTGAATATTTAGCCAAATCTTAATGTTTCTGTCTTTGACACTGTCCACCTGTAGTACTATTAAATACAGTGTGTCAAATTTGGCAAGTCCAAAATGCTGTTTTCTGATACAATGGATATCTAAATGGAGACCTGGCTTTGAAAAATGTTGAAAATATTCTGTACCTTAAGTTTTTTCCTTTGTATCACAGGTAGAATTTCTCAGCCTTCCACTCACCTGCTGTTTAGGTGCTGCACAGCAGGGTGGATGGCAAGAACCTTCTAAATTAGACTTCCTAGGAAATACTGCTGATGCATTGCCATTTTTGCAACCACAGCACAGCTTGTAGGTATATAAACAGATTAGAACCTGTGAAACAGTAGTATTTCTTTTGTTCTTGTTTCTTTCTCAGAATTATTAGACAACAAATGATTTAAGAAAAAAAAAAAAAAGAAAAAAGAACCAGAGAAAGTAATTAAGTAATCATCCCTTTCACTCTTGTCCTATGCAAAGGCTTCAGGCATTTTTTTCTAATTTGGTGGTTTTGCTGTTTTTGAGAAAAAAAAAAAAAAGAGTTTTATAGTTGAAAACAGGGAAATTAAAATACTAATTGGGCTGCATTCAATTTAGTTAATAGATGCTTTCTTAAATTTAGTATATTAAATATTAAATTGCTCTATTTTACACTGCATTAATTTAAATGTGCATTTTGTTGTTTTCCCTCTACAATGCCATATATGTGGGGACAAAAAGCAAAGTGCCTTAAGAGTATCTTATTGTATCTTAGTTAAATAAACTATAACTGGGGTTTATGTAACAGCATATCCTCTATAACAGGGAGACAGTTGTACCACAACAACTTTTAGGCAAGTCAGTCATCCTGCCACTGAAATATTTCAGCTTTCTATGTAAAAAGCTATTGCTGTTGAACATCTTCACATTTGCTATTACCATAATTGCATCTTTCTTGTGAGAAATTCTTACATCCTACAGATATGCAAAATTGAGGCGTGCAGAGACTAAAGAGTTTTTAAGGTAGTTATGTAAGTCTGTATCAAGGTGCACAGGAAGCCTTAGTTACAGATATGTGTAAAGTTCTCGAGAGTTCTAAGTCATGTCTTAATTGGGAAGGACTGTGGTCCTTTTGCCTTTTGATCTATGCAGTGCACAAACTAAGGGATAACTTCGTGTCAGATTGAGAGCTGCAATAGGATTACCTATTATTCTCATCATGGGGTTCTCAGAAAGACATTCTTTTAGCTTGAAATAGAATTATTTCTATTTCCATTTGTAGCCTCTTCCTCCAATTCATGGAAAAAAAAACCCTGGACTGGCTATATCCCTCAAGGTAATAATGCATTTTATGTTTTTATGTTAATTTTACACAGATATATGAATGTTCCTTTATCAAGCATGGAAGCAGTAAATATTTTGAATCAACTCTAGGAAGAAAGATAATACTTTTGATATTGGAAGTGATACAAAGGATATTTTACAAATCAGTGTGTTGTAGTCCTTTGGTTTTGTCCCAAGCTTTGGTCCTCCCGGAGTGAATACTTTTGATACAGAGCAGATTGCTGGGACTCCCAGTTGATGCACCAGTTTGCCCAGCAGACTCTGCAATCTTCTTGGTCATCTTGAGATCACCTTGACGTTCTGGGTACTTGTCCTGGTATTTGTGAACTCCTTGGAACTCATGGAAGAATCTGAGAGGTCTCATGGGTCCTCCTGCTGAGAAGGGGCTGAAGGAATGGAGGTTGTTTAGTCTAGAGAAAAGAACCCTCGGGGGAGACCTTAAAGCTCTGCAACCATCTGAAAAGAGGGTGCAGCAAGGAGGATATTGGTCTCAAGTAACAAGAGATAAAAAAAAAAAGGAAATTACCTCAAGTTCCATCAGGGGAGGTTTAGATTGGGTATTAGGAAGGGTTTGCAAGCGTTGGATCAGGCTGTCCAGGGAAGTGGCTAAGGCAGCATCTCTGGACACATTTAAAAGACATTTAGATGTGACACTAAGGGACTTAGTGTTAAATGTCTAAGTAAAACTAAAGATAAAGGTAGCTCAAGCTGCTTGTAACAGATTCTCACAGCTGTCCTTGATCAAGGTATGTCAGAAGCCTTAGGGACCTACAGACTTTAGGAAGGCTCAAGTACCCTTTTAACCTATGCTATGGAGAAGCCTCACCCTTTTAACCCATGTATATAGAAAAACCTATCTAAGAGCCAGGTCCAGAGCACAGCTTCTGAAACACAGCCCTTTGTGCAGAAGAGTATGAGGAGAAGAGCAGGAGGGCTAATGAATTCTCTAGCATTCACACCCTGAGGTATGGTGATCATTTGCCTAGGGAACAATCCATGGGCACTGCTGGAGTAACTTTCCAGTTGGACTTGGGACTCAGAGTTTCAGAAGCAACATGAGCTCTGCAAGCCTCAGGCTGAAGGAATTGCCTAAGACTTCTTGCCGATACTGGGATGTGTGGTCCTCTAATCTGTAGCAGGCACACAGTTATTGAGAAGTTATCATGAAAGACCTGTGGGGAGGTGGTCATCAAATTATGCAGCATCAGAGAGGGTGAGAAAGAACTACTGGATTTATTCTAAAACTTTGCATGTTCAAGAACCTGAACTTTTCCCTGCAGCAGAAGGGCATGAAGAACCTGCATCTGTAAAGTTGGAAAGTAGAAACTACCATGAAGATTGAAGCTGAAAGACAGTGACTTCATTTAGCAGGAGGAATGGCCTTGTCCCACACTGTGACTTGCAATTACAGAATGGATTAAATGCCATTGTAGCTGGAGAGAAGCTTGGAGTGTCATCAAATAGAACGTCTCTGCAGGCTGTATCTGAGATACGCAGCACCACTAGAAGGAAGCTGTGAAGAACAGTATTAAGGGACTACTAAAAATGATTGGAGGCCCCTGCTTGCTATACCTGATCTGTCATCTAGAAAGCTTTTCTGCTTCCTCATAATCTGGATGCTGTGTACTCATTATCAAAGCTCACCCCAGCTACTCATGCCAGGGTGATCTGGAAACATCAAACATCAGAAATGCAGTACTCAAACACATGGAGGGGCAGGTGATATTCTCTTCAATCCCACTGATAAGATAGAATGTCCTGAACAGGAATTGAAAAATTCTGCAGTTTAATGACTTTTTGTACAATTCTGTTGATATCAGGGTCTGTGAGTATTAGATTCTCTTTGAAGGCTAACAGCTTCTTGGAAGAGATGTAGTCCTTTTGACTAGACAGCACAAAACTATCTTTGAGCCAGAGAAGTGGTGAGTAAGGTCCCAAAAACTTTCTCAATTAGCCTCTTTAAGGGGCTTATGTTTTTTTCTCTACCCGAGTTACATGCACAAGAGAAATAATGACAGGATATTTTCAAGAGGTCAAAACAACAAAAAAGCCCATTACTGGCAACTTCAGAAAAACAGAGAACTTTGGCAAAAGTAGGACTAGCATTCAATCAAGACATTACACAAAGCACTAACTTAGCCCATTCAATTTAGCAAGGTACAAACCCATTCGATTATAAGTTACTCAAAACTCCAAAAAGGGAATTAGAAGATGGAGAAGAAAGAGAAAAGGTATAGAAAAGAACAAATATAGCTACCACTCCAAGTTCCAGAGATGTTCAGCCGATAGACATTCCAAAAGGAGGTAGGGACAAGACGTGGTCTTCACACACTGCTACTTACCAATATGTTTAATGAATTTGATTTATTTCTAAATATAGATTTAAATATTACATCTTTGATCTATCTTCAGTTTGTTCTGTCATATATATGGTGGGGCTGGTGGAGCCAACTTGAACAGCTGTGTGCAGTCTTGGGCAGCCTTGGCTGCTCCACACATGGGCCCGCCCAGCAGCCCACACCTTGTTTAGGAGAGAAAAGGGAGTAAAGAAAAAACACCACTAACTTAAATGCTTTGATTTCCACATATGCATGTTCATGTTTTACAAGAATATCCAATGAATGTCTCCTCTGACACTTTAGAGACTCAGCATTTATTCCAATAAGAACCATGAACTAACTGAAGTAGACAAACCATGTGTACTTAAACCATAAATCATAAATATGTTTAAGCATATATTTATAGACAAATATTAGGAATAACAGAACAGTATTAGAACTGGTTTGATGTGTTACCTTAGAAATTATACTATTTAGCAGCATCTCATGAAACAGGAAAATTATGCTAGACCAGGAAGTGTGACTAATAAGGACGACTGGAATCATAAGTCCCAGGGGGGAGAAAACAAAAATTTTATACTTCGTAGTCTTGTAAACAGGCATGAGGAACAACCTATTTTCTCTGTCTGCAAAGAATGACACAGGAATTAGGGGGCTTAAACTGCAAGATCTGCTATTCAGAAAACTTTCCTGGTAAGAGATAGCATTGCACTGGAATAGACTGTAAAAGGGGTTTCATCCTCCCTTGCAAGGACTTTTACAGAATGAATTAAATAGTCACCTGCCAGGAATGGCAGCTATAATGGTGAAACATTCCCCAAGACAATGGATAAACTAATTGAACCTTAGGGCCTCTTTCAGCACTACTGTTACACAGCTGTGTAAATAAGTAATCATTACAAAGGGAGAGCTACAAAGTTGTCCCATAATAAAAAAGCCTTTTTCAGAAAAATAAAATGTTAATGTGGGCAATTTATTAGGCATAGGAAAGCCAAATTTAAATTTTAATTAGCATTTTCTGATAGGGGAATTTTTTTTTTTTTTTGCATATTTATTGCTAAGGACAACATTGTTTATTTTTCAGTTGTTGAGAATTGGACCTGCTTTCATATATGCAAATATGATGAAAATATTAATTATTTTCACCTTTTACCTTCTCACAAAATTTAAACCTCAATTACTCCAAATCTAATAAATTTGCCCTTAGAGTTAGGACAAAAATGGCAATAAAATGTTAAAATTTTGAATCTATTTGATTTGTTAGCTTTCACTTAATAAAGTAAGGGATGTTCAAAAGAAAGTATAAGAGGTGCCTGTCAGGTTAAAGAGATTGAACTTGGACTGAACTTCTCTATTAGGTAATGATGATCATGGGTTAAATAGGTGAATTTACAGATGATGCTTTGAAGTCATCAACTCAGCAGACACTTTATCTGATTTATAAGTTTCTAATTTATCTGTTAACATGTTATAAATTTTGCTGAAAGTATATATTATGTTCTCTAAAATCAGAAAAAGCTGAACTTTAATTCCTGGCATTTAGTTTTAGTTTGGGTTTTTTTTTAATTGACTTTGAAGAATTGAATGTGATAAAATGAATCTGCAATACTTTCTATTTTGCAGCCTGAAAATATAATTATTCTTTGGATTTTGGATATTAAATATTTTGCTTACACTTTAGTGAGGTAAAAAAACCCCAAAAATAAAGTCAAACAGAAATCATGACAGTTTGTTGATCATAGTTATAAGTACTGTCTGGACATTAAAAAGGGTATATTTTTTATTCTAACTTTGTCAGTTCACAAAGTGAAAAAAGGTATTTTATGTTCTGGTAGGTTTATTTAGTAAAGATGATCAAAAGTGTAAACTAAATCAAAACTTCATTGAGTATAGAATGTGAGATCTCACAGAAATGGCTGGAGACGTATTCATCTTTTTAAGAGAAAATTGTCACATTTGTGTATATGATTTAGTTCACTGGCTTGCTTTCTACACTTTAATGCTGAAATTATTTTATAAATAATTGGTGTTGCCATTCCCTTAGGTTGTTTGTCTTTTGAATTGCACCTGTCTTTATTGTTTATTAAATTGCATTTTATTATGCTATGCTATATTATACTATATAATACTGTAATACATGATATCATATCATATGGCATAGTCAAGAAATGTATGCTGTTTCATGATGCTGCTGTTTCATGACACCAGCTTCCATTCCTCCTTGTTCTCCTTGGTATTGAGTAAAATCTGAGGTTTATTTTATTTTTACTTCATGATTTGACATATATTATTCAATTTTAACTCCTCTCTGCTTTTTAATAAAATGCATTTTAATTATCATTTGCAATAATATTCATAAAATGCAAACTATTGGAAATGCTGCATGTACATGGATTCTTGAAATAGTCCATTTTATCATATTTAAATTATTCTAATCTTATTTAGGAATCTTATCAAGTAAGACTACTGAACTGCATTCCTCCATATTGCACAAATACATTCTGCTACGCTCAGTACACATTGTTGTCCATTACTACATCTTATTATCTACAGTGAACATAATCACCCACAGCTGTAGCATAAGAATATTGAATAATTTGAAATTATAGCTTTTTTAAAGGTCAATGTCCTGTAACAGAAATGACTTGCAATAAGCTTTTTATATTGCTGTCTTTCACACAATTCAAATTTATTTCCTCTATTTTTTTTACTACAGCTGATGAAAACCAGAAAATCACAACATCCAACTCTATGCTGATTCCCTACTGCTGGTGAAATCTGGGAGTCTTGCATTTAAACTAAACTTTTTTTATTACCCAAAAATCTTTCAGTTCCTTCAGGTTCTTAAGGTCTTCTGGTGGTAACCGTAACCAAGGTAAAAGTCTGATAAATTCTTACTTGTAATGTTTATGTATCTGCAGTGAAATAAAGAAGAAAAGTCATACCTGCCTTTGCCTCTGCTCATGTGGAGGCAAGACTGGAAAGAACAGGGGAAAGATGTAGCTGTAATTCTGTTGAGGATAACCCCTTTATGCTTTGGATATTCCTCCGTGGTATCTGGCCTAGATTAAATATACTTTACATGACCAGAACTGGGGAAAAGTATTCTAGAACAACACATATATGGGCCAAACACCTCTGATATTTCATTGCCTCGTATGTTCTAAAGTCCTTTATCCGTGCAATGTAAAAGTAGTGTACAGGTGTGATGTTGTCTGTCTGCTGATGTAGTTCTGCAATCACTGCATGAGGTGTAAAGGAACAGAGAATACAGTGCTGTGAAATTGGTGTAAAGGTGTTAAAATGTAACTTCAACCAGAAAGACTGTGGAATAGCTAACAATTCTACTGCATCCTGCTGAACATTATAGACTACTTAACACATACTGTGATGCTAGTATGGAGTTTCTGAAAGTAAGGAAAATTTGTCTATTCCTCTTTATAGAAAGTATTAGTTTTTACTGTTTTTAAGCTTAATCAGTGGACTAAAAACCAAAATATTTTTTTCTGAGGATAGGGCATTTTCAATTATACTGGAACAACAAGTTAATCTATTAACATATAAGAATATTTGTCCCTTTTAAAAAATATTTTCATAAACCTCTATGTAAAGTCTTGATCATAATAATATTTGGTTTGTAATTTTTGATACATTTATTTTCTTCCTCTGGGCCATGTTAGATAGATAAAGAAATTTTTTTTAAAAGTGGAATTTTCAGAACTAATGTGATATATTAATTCTAGTATGCTTTTGCATAATTGCCTGTGAGAATTATATGGATTCATCTTAGTCCTCCAAATGTGTAAATATGGAATGTCTGGGTTTTTTTTAATATATCAGCTTGTGGGAGTTTACAGGACATGGTTTCTTCTTTTAATCACTATGCTGAAATTATTGCTGGGATCAAAAACTGTGGGTTTCTTGGGAACTTACATGTGATTAGCTGCTCTTAACCCAGAAGGCTTTGAATATCTGAGAATTATTGTGCAGGAAAGTAATTGGCCCAAAAGGCTTTCCTTCTATGCAAAGGAAAGGATGAGTTGGAGGGAGAAATGTGATGTTTTCATCATATTGTAGACTTGTCAGGAGAGTGATGCTCTAGGCAAATATCATTAAAAGCATTATTTGAATGGAAGTTATATTATCAGATTGGTACAAATCCTAAAATCTTCCTATGAACTGAAGCCTTATTTTCATAGAACTACAGATATATCTGTCATGTTTAGAAATGTACTATATCTGATGGATAAAATGACAGAAATTATAAAGTTCAGTCAAAGTCTTTTAAGAAACAGACATCCAGTGGTCATCCAGTGTTATGATGAAGGCACAGCAGTGGATATGTCAATTTTTTAAAGTGAAACTTTTCCTTCTAAGAAATGTATTTCCTTTCTCTGTTTTGACACCTTAAGAGATTAACTGAGAGGTGAGTTAAAGTGTGCTCCTCCTAGAAACTAAAGTAATTTGCATGCCAGATCACTTGAAGAATACCCTCAGCTTAATATGAGGCCTCACACAGTAAATTTCACACATTCTGTTAAAGATTGAAGGCCAAAGTCCATGTATTCACTTGAGAAATCTGATTAAAAAGAAAAAAAAAAAGAAAAAACAAAACAAAACAGGGCTTCAGGACTATCTTTCTTATCAAAGATGCCTCTTTTCCAAAAGTTATTACCCATTGTATGATTTCTAGGAAGAAGAAATTAAAGCAGATGAAAAAATATTTAAATAGGAGGAATTTTCCCAGGTCAAATGGTACCTAAATTTTGCCTTTAGCATCATTCATTTTACATTAGTATATGCATATATATTTTCTTTTAGAGACTATGAGTATATTAAATCATTCCAACTTACCAAAATGAAAGGTAGCATTTTTGATCAGTGTCTGGTAAGTAAGGGAAAAATATAGAAGGTATGTAAATTGTCTGAAGCTTCATTTTTTCAGCTCATAAATCTAGTTCTGTTTCCATTTTTGGAGTTCTGTTCCTGTTTTTGGCTCAAAATTCTGGAAATAAAAGTTTAAGTCCACTGGTCCAGTATTTACAAGCTGTTATTTATCCCCAGCTTTTTTTGTTTCAGACTTGCTGGTATTTACTTTATTGGTGTTTACTGTGAGAGAACCATGCAGTTACTTTAAGGAAGACTGCAGCTTCACTCTTTGATATTGCCATATTTCTCACTGAGATTCTTTCTACTTGTCTAGAAGTCTTCTGAGCAGCTGTAGAGACAGCAAACATTTGGACATGATTGGTTTTGTCCAAAGCAGACATACTTTGTCAAGTGGAAAACTGATGGAAAGAATTAGACTGCAAAAGAAACCTTTTCCTGGTTGAAGAGAAATCATAAACTTTGTACTTCAAACAAATATTCTTAGTGGGGGAAAAATCAGAACAAGTCCTCTGTCTTGAGACAAAAATTATGGTGCATTCTGTCTTTTTTATAATGCTTCCCTGAAACTTGAAGCTTTAAAAAAAGTTCAGTGTTCTCCAGTATATATCTCTTTTCATGTACATCATTCCAGCCCATGAGTCTCATATCTGCTTCTTTCCTAGCTGGTCTTACTTATGTAAGACTGGAATTTCTGTGTTTGGCCAACATAACCTTTTAACTGTTAACTTTTGCTACAGATCTGGCAATTCTTGTCGTCATTCAGCATTGACTGAGTGTCTCCAGAGGTAAGGAATAAGTCAATAACTCTCAGATTAGTAAATATCAGTGACAAAGGCAAGGAGGATCTGGCCCACTTTGGATACTTTACAGCTGCAGTTGGTCTGACTGCTGTGTCTATGAGCACATGTGTGTGTGTATGCACAAGTAAATGTGTAAGATACCCTGTGAAGAGAAATTTCAGCTTAATTTTTCAAGTAAAAATACATAAATAACAATTTTAAATTTAACGAAGATAGAGGAATGTCAAGTTAATTTCTGAAACAGTATTTTGAGAAAAAAATATAATCGAGACAGAAGTGGCAAAACGATAGCTTTCTGTGTACACAAGTATTTTTTTAGAACACAGTTTGGACATATTTCCCCATGATTAATGTTTGTATATATGTGTATGTATAATGTGAAAGTTAGATAAATAATTCACAGGAACAATATGCTGTGATTTGGCATTCAACTTGCATTCTTCTTAGGCGGAAAGCTGAAACCTGTGCTATCTAGAAGCATAGGCATCTATAAAATTATTTTTCTTTTTATCTTTTTACTAGTAAGCCCTGTATAAGCCAAAAAATATTATTTTCTAGGCTTCCCCAGGGAACGAGAATATGTTAAAATGACAAGGGCTTTTTTTTGTTTGGGTTTTTGGTTTTTTGTTTGTTTGTATGTTGTTTTTTTAAGATATTCCCCCAAGTAATTTAGTCACTAAGTTTATTTAAACTACTTAATTAAAAAAAATATCTCGTTCAACCTGCTGGCCCTACTTCTTTTTATGTGGAACACAAAAAAGGGATACAGTTGAGGGATGCATTAGGCTTTCTGGGCTGCAAGTGGACATTACCAGCTTACATCCTATATTTTGTCCATCAGCAATCCCAACTCCTTCTCCATTGGCCTGCTCCCATTCCATTCACACCCCTGTCTCTTGTGATACTGGGAATTGTCAAAGTACAAGTGCAGGAATGTGCATTTGGCCTTGTTAAATTTCATAAGGTTTGCATAGGCCCATTCTTCAAGTTTTTGAAGTCTCTTTGGATGGTTTCCCATCCCTCAAGTGGATCAATTGTACACCTTCAGCTTTGGTGTCACCTGCAAACTTGCTAAGGGTACATTTGATCTCTTTGTCTATGTCATTAATAAAGATATTAGATAGTATTGTACCCAGGACAGATCTTCAATGGACACCACTCATTACTAGTTCCTACTTTGGCACTGGGCCATTGACTAACTCTCCAGATGCCATCCCACCAATTCCTTAATGGTCCATCCCTCAAACTCAAATCTCTCCAATATAGTGGGAATAGTGTTGTGGGGGCCCATATCAAGGGCCTTACTGAAGTCTAGGTAGACGATAACTGTAGCTCTTGCCTCACCCACTATTATAGTCACCACATCTCTCTGTCACAGAAAGTCACTAGATTAGTCAGACATGATTTGCCCTTAGTGATTCTGTCTTTGTTATATTTTGACATGTCCTCCGGGAGGATTTGCTCCATGATATCACTGGTCAAAGAAGTGAGGTAGCTCCCAGGATCTTCCTTTCTACCTTTTTTTTTTTTTTTTTAATATGTGAAACATTTGCCTTTTTCACTGAGAAATTTTTATTATTGCCATGGTTTTTAAATATCACAGAGAATGACTTGGCAACCACACCAGATATTTCCCTCAGGACCCTGGGATGCATATCGTTGGGTCCCAATTAGTTTATTTTCAGGTTCTTCAGGTGGTCTCAAACTTGATCTTATCCTGTGATCAAAGAGACTTCATTCCCACACTCTGTCTCTTGAGTTTCAGGGCTTGAGTGGTGCATGAAGAGAAATTACCATTGAAAACTGAGACAAAAAATATTGATGACTACCTCTGCCATGTTGGTTGTCACCAGCTCTGCCATCTTATGTCATGGGGAGGGCATTTTCTCCAATCTCCCTTTTCTGGCCAACATGCATGTAAATTCTTTTCTTGCTATTCTTTGCATTCGTAAACAAATTCAGCTCCAGCTGCACTTTGACTTTCACAATCTCATCCTTACCCACCTCTGAATTGTTCCAGTATTCATCCCAGTATATGCATCCCAGGTTACAAGGCATGTGCATTTCCTTCTTCCACTTTAGTTTAACCAGAGTGTCCTTACTGAGTGTAGAGAGATGATTGGGAGTAAAATAAGAGGATGGAAATTAGAGGGTAAAATGCAGCTTCCACTTCCTGGATGGAATGGGGTTGGCATGCTTGAAGCCTATCCCACAATGATTCTTCATACACACAATTTGTAACTATAAGCACTTGCTAAGGGGGTGAGGAGGATGGAAGAGAGGGTGGAACAGAGTGGAAATACTGTGGCCATTCTCTGCAGAAATTCTTGCAGGGAGAGGAACTTGATAGCAGGAATTTTTGCAGCTGGTAAACCATAAAGCACCTATTCACCAAGGGAGATAAGAGATGATGTCCTGCTGCTGCTGAGGCAACAACTTGCTGTGGCAAAATCTTTCTCCTTCATTAAATTTGGTTCATTATAGCCTAATTGTAATAGGCTGAACCTGTTTTCTCCCCCATAGGGACACCTATTGCAAAGAACCACATTCTGTGTGTGCTCAATATTTTACTGGAGATTGGAGCTAGTCTATATTTTATTTTGAATACATTTTTGCAATCAGATGTTCTCACCAGAAATCCTTGAACCTTAATCTTTCACAGTTTTATATTAATACAGAATGTTATCCTGTCAAATGTTGGTGTGTGTCTTTCATGGGTGCTGGCAGTTGCTGGCAATAAATAACATTCTTGAATAGAGTGTAAGATCCGCTGAGGGATCATAAAGTGGGAAGACCTGCTGAGGGGCCTCCCTTGTGCTGCTGGTGTGTGTCCCTGAATAAGCCAGTCAAAGTGCCCTCCACTCCAGCAGCACAGCTCAGTGAAGGGTTCCCCTAAAGGTGCACTGACTGGTCAAGGTACGAGGGTGTCCTTTTCTGGGGCACTGACAGACCAATCAAACACTGAGGGTTGAGGAAATCTTCCCTTTTCACACGACACTGAGCCATGCCATTCTCCTGCATTCCATGTGAAGCTATATTTCTTTTGGTTAGCCAGAAAATCCAGACTAGAGTAGAAAACAAGTAATTACTGACAAAAAATTACTTGAATGGGAAGGGAAAGCATCCCTTTTGTTTTTATTTTTATTTCTTTTTCAATGGTTGTTGGACAACCATCTGGTTCTCATGCTTTTTACTGTAAACTCCAGTTTGAGGACCTTTGAGGCTTTCTCTGCTCCGTAGTTCTCTCTAGGTATTATGCCTGAAGTAGTTCCATGCAATGGAGTCTTAATTTTATTTTAGAAGTGTTTTGTGCATTTATAAAAAATTAGTTATAGGGCCCTAAACCCATTTTTCCACTGGAGAGTTTAAAAACTGTCTCCTTTTTTTTTTCTTTTTTCCTCTTCCATGATATCCGTCAATTGATGTATTAAGAAAAGCAAATTCCATTGCAAGGGTTTTTAATTTGCTCAGAAAAATAGGGAAATCATAGCACTTACAATACATACCATACTCACATTCACAGCAACATAAGGCCAGTCTTCCTTCATTTTCTAATACTTCATAGACAAGTATGAGTCTTCGTTAGAACCATTAAATTCGGAAAGCCAGAAGAAGATAGCAGATACTGAAAACGATATTGCTACAGCACAATGTTATAACTCTTAAACTAGGAAGCGATTGTTAAATTTTAAACATAATGGAGATTTTACCAGGTAACAAAACATGCTAGTAAGTGGATCGAATGACAATAAAAGTCTCAGTATGCACTGGTTTAATTATAGAGCAATAATGTCTTAGTGCACTGTCTTAGACATATATTTTAAGTTGTGGCATTTTAAAGTATGGGCTTTCCAACCAGGACAAAGTATTGCTCATAATGTTACTGCAATCCTTCTTCAATTTTGTCTCTCTATAAGATTACACAAAAAATGTGGGTTTTATTTTTATACAGCTTCTTGAAACATGACCAAAAATTTTCAATAGGTTTCTTGAAGGTGAACTGAAAGAGAAAAATGTACATTTTCATAAGTCCAAATTCTTTCACTTACTATAATGAATTAATTAGGATACAGAGGGAATTGTAATGCAGATCAAGCTAAGATTTTAATAAAATTTTTTTATATGAATTAATAAGTTCTAATCTAAAGCATGATTTTCTAAAGATAGTCCTATTACTTCATCAATGCTACAGCTGGTGTGGGTTGCAGTGTCTGTAAAGCACTGGGCTTTACTACAGCTGAAGACTGAGTCACTTTCAAGAACTTTTGTAGAATTTTACTTCTCTGTTAAATGTTTCTTTAGAAAATGACCATGGAGTTTTGCAAATGAAAGCCCTGAGCATAAACTCCTGATTCTTACTGTGACCTTCTCATGGCACTTTTGCACTGATTTAAAGAAACAGCAAATATTCTGCTGACCATAGACTTACCGTGCAAGTAATCTGATGGAGAAGAGTTGGTGAGTTCTGGAGTGACTTTCTGATTAATTAAACCAAGTAGCAGAAGAAAATTATCTTAAAGGACTTTAAAAGTAGTGTTAGCATTAGAATCTGGTTATTGAGAGATTCCTCTCCCCAAATTAAGGTGCAAATGAAGTCAATAGTACAGATTTAACTTAAAAATAAATGTGAGCTGGAGAAATAAAAAGAAGCAGAGGAATAGAGAGAGAGATTAAACAGAAGATTATCACCACCTCATGGATCCAACACCATCCTGTTGGTCCTTCTTCACCCTGGTCTTCAGAGTGGTTCCGGTCCCAGAGTCATTCTTCTGAAGATGCCACCTTTATACAGTCCAAATTCCAGGTATTCATGGGGTGGTTTCAGGTGTTCCCATAACTTGGGATAAACAGTTGATTCCTTTCTCACAGTCTGCCGCTGCCCCTTGCCCAGATGCACCAATGGGAATGTGTTAACCAGACCTCACCTGTGCTAGGCCTGGAATTAGTGCCTCCCTGTTGCAAATTCCTCTCTCCTGTGCTTTTCTCAAGTTCCCGCTTGTGGTGTCTTGTCTTATGGTAAGTTCCATCTGTGGCCTTGACAGTGTTTGAGGCAATTGTGGTCTTTAAGTCTCTTACAGTTAGATGAAACAAAGCCGTGTATTTGTGCTTATTCTACTGGTATAAATCAATTATGTCAGTGTGAGTGAGGGACAAAATAACTTCATTGTGTGAACAGCTAAATTAATCATCGATATTAGAAAGGTTTTTCCCATTGTTCATTCACAGCTTGTCTAAAGAAGACATGTTCAATTACTAAACACGAGAGCAGCTACACAAAAACTAACTATGTATGCAGAAGAGTAAAAAGAGAAAACCTAAGTCAGCAAATTCCTTTTTACACAGTGCTGATGAATTGGAACTTATGTTGACAACTGTTTTTCTCCTGACAGTTAATCTTTAAAACTTGAAATTAGGAGCGTGGAGCCTATCCCCAAACTACGTCATTAAAACTCCTCAAAATCAAGGGTTTTAGTTCCCCTTACCACTTCCTTTGACACTCTCCTTTCCTTTCCTACTCTCTTGCCTGGATTTAATATGCACTGATTATTAGTATTTTCCTCTTTCTTTGGAAAGGCATGAAGTTTGTTAAGCTCCAGTCTCATTATTTATATATACACCATGGTTTTTTTTAAATGAGAGTATTTAAGCCTGGCTTGAGACTTGAAGGGTGCTATGAAAATAAAAAGAGCCTTGCTGTGGTCCTTTGAGACCACAGTCCCAGTGTCCCATGGGCTCAGATCCCAAGCCATGATTTTGCCATTACCTTGGTGTCATTCACAGATATGTTTATCTCAAACTGTTAGCTGAGGAGCTGCAGTGACCTGTGGAACCAATATTGTAAAGAGGGAAATGGCACTCGGGGAGCTGGATATTTCTAATCATATAAATTAAATGGATGTGTTGAAATTTTAGATTCTCCAGAAATTGTTGACGAGGGTACTTAGTGGGTTTCGAGTGGCAGGCAGGGTCCTCCCATCACCCCAGAGTGGAGTGGGGCAGCTCAGGGACCCCAGGACAGCCCCAGCCCTGGGCATCAGGCCCCTCTTGGGGACAAAGCCTTGTGCAGATCCATGGGTAGGGAGTGCAGGCCCAGGCATCTGCAACATCATGGCCAATGCCAAGGGTAGGTCCCATGGCAGAGCCACAGCTTGGAGCAGCTGCCACGACTGGAGGATGACCCTGGTGATCACATCCCCAAGGAACTTTGTAGCTTCTCCCAAATGTCACCAGGAAAGTGGCCTGATGGAAAGTGTGGAAATGGATATGCATGTACATACCTTGTCTGTCTATGCATAATTCATAGATGTAGCACTCATATGTGTCTGGGGAAGCATCTGCATACAGTTACATGAATTTCATGTTACAGGGAAGTCTGCTGGCACTCTGATGACTGCCTGATGATTCTGTGTACGGGTGATGCAGCTTATTCCTGAAAGCGTTACCTGCTCAGGTCAAGGTTGAAGTTTTTCTTTATGTATGAGGCACAGAGGACATCTTTGCAAAACTGGGAACTGTATTGCTAGGCAGGAAGATGATTTTCTGTAAATTTTTGTTTTATCACAGGTCGAAATTGGGATTTTCTCTAAAAGTGCTGTGTCCTAAATTTTTTTGGTAGGCTTTAGTGATAACTGTCTTTGTTTTGCCTCTTTTTGTGTAACAGAAATACAATTTTTCATGTGGCTTGTAGACGGCACTTAAGAGTATTTGAAATATAATGTTTTATCTTAAAAAAAAAATCATACTTACTCTGAGGTGACTTTTCCAGCACTCTGACTTATTTTATTGGTTTCAATATGATCAATATCACAGAGTATTAGGGAGGCTGTTCACTCCTGGACTGATATGGATTTCTAAACTGACCTTTGTTTCTCATATTTTGTTTCTTAAGTTCTTCTTCAGTGCCTCCACCTTTCTGTGCATAGAAACTAGGAGATATGTCTCATTAATTATACAGGAATTGCATAATCTTGCTGTATTTGCCTCAGAATTTGGAAGCCAAGATTGTTCATGTGGGAAGCAAAACTTTTTTTGGCCTTTTTCCCAGAATACACCATTTGATGCTTAGTTACACTACACGGGAATTAAAAAAAAAAATTGAAGTGAATACCTTTATACTTCAGTTCTGACTGTATGCAAGAGATGAAGCAAGTGCTTACAATCTATTCTGGTCTGCAAATTTTGACCTGACTGAAAGGCAATTTCTTTAATAGTAGCAATTTTCACTTATTTTTTTTCTTTTTTTTCCAACTTCAGTATTATGTTTAAGAATATGTACCACTAAAATTAAATGTATATGGATTATATTAACTATTTTAACAGTGAAAATTCTTCATTGTTTATACCACTAAATTCTCTTTTGATAAATTAATGGAAGATTCAGTCAACTGAAGTAAAATTCTACATTTTTGCAGTTTCCTTGAATCCTTGTATTACATACTTTAGTATTGTTGTACATAATTTGTGAACTTCTATAGGTACGTAAAACATATATTAACTTCAACACTTCTAGTGATTTTGGAAACTCTGACCTACAGGAATTTATAATTTAAAGGGTTTTTTTACCTTAACATAGATTTTAAAATCAAAACAGTTAAAAATAATAGAAAGTGCAGAATCTCTTCTTTGATTCAAATGTACTTGCCCTAAATTATTTTGCAAGAATATTTTCATTCATTGCAAGAACACAGCAATTTACCACAGCTCACTCTTTATTTTCATAATTGACAATTAGTTGTACTTTCAGAATATCCTTGATACAAAACACAGGCTATTTATGATAGAATGTTGCATGAAAATCTCATTTTAGACTTACTGTTCAAGGTCTATATCAAAGTATAGGAAGTTGTGTTTGCATTGAAAGGTTGACAGAAAGAAAAAACACAGTACAGAATGTACTCATCATGATTTTTTCCTTGTTTGACTATTTGTAATGTTTTAGGTCTCTTTCCAATTTGAAGAAAATAATTTACTTGTAAGGCTGTAGTACTACACCACTGCAACATGTTTATCATTCTGGGATGACTGGAACAAAATACAGGCATTTCACTGTTTTCAGTTTTCCAACCACCTGTATTCCAACACTATAACATACATGTTGGAGTCTTGTGTCCTCAGAGCACATTAGATAAAGGCCAGTAGTCATTGTCAAGAGCAAAATATTTATAAACAGCATAAAGCTTTTCTCAATCCCAACAAATCTAGAATAAATTTCCTATAATGCAAAAGTGCTCCCTCCAGATGCTTTCAGATTACAATGGACTAAAAACATTAGTTTAAAAAATGCAGGCTTTGTGTGCTCTCTTGCTTTCATAAATAATTGGGTTGTTCATATGAAGCTTGTAAAATGCCGTGTTACATAACATAAAATTTCATTTGTAATAAGAGACTTAGGTCAGTTAAGACTTAGATGTAAAAATATCTTCAAAAATATTTTTATTTCCTTTTCTAAATGATATTGGGGTCTTTGAAAGAAAACAGTATATTTGGTTTTACAAATTTCCTTTACTCCTGATGCTTGCAGAGATCATAGTCAAGACAAGATAATCCTCCATTTGGCATCCTAATAGTTTCCATTATAACTGACTGACAGAGCTTTACAGTGCAATGAAAGACTGTTAAAAATAGGATCAAATTGTTTTCTTCTTCTGAAGAAAAGCTGTAAAAGGTCTTCCTGAAATTTTCATGGTATTGTGCACTTGAGAAGGATGAGCTTCTAATAGTTTTCTCTGGGGACAAGCTTGCAAAAAATAAATCAGCATGTAACCCTTTGAAATTATGGCAGTATAAGTGAATAATTTTTCACCTCTCATCCCAAATGCTTTTAGATGACACCCTCAAATATAACAAAAAGAAGATAATGAAGAGTGCTTTTATTTTGGTCATCTTCAGGTGCCAACTTTTTACAAGAAGAGTTGATATTATTATTCCCTAATGAATGAAGCATTCGGGTCAGAATGCAAATGGAAACACAACTCAGGGATTTATTCTTGGATTCATTTAAGTAATTGGTTCATTTAATGAACTTTGTGGTACAGCGTAAGGTCGTTTGCCTCTATCTGTCTTTCCGTCAGATTCTACAGAATTCCTTAAATATTTTGTGCTAGGAAATAACACTTTGGAATTGTGAAGTTTTCCCCCTTCAAGAGGAGAAATGTGCTTTTGCTCTCACTCTGAAGATTTCTGTGCAATTTAGTTATCTCCAGTTGAGCCAAATTCTCCTGCCTTCTGTTCAGTAGGACTTTTAGCCTGAGGTCATAAGGAATTATGTTTCAAAGATTTTGATTTGGTTAAGTTCTAGATTCAGCAAGATGCAATTTTCAGTTGCAAATTATTGTTAAAATTAGTTTTTTTCTGTGCTAAAAATTTCTGTTGCCATAATATTAATTTCTATTCTTTTTGTTCTTTTTAATAGCTAGTTGCTTCCTATGTATGGGCCTTGTAGCCAATACTACAAAATAAAAGAGCAATGTAAGCATGTTTAAAGAAAACATGTACACTATTGAAAATCTTCATCTGAAAATCAAATATGACTTTATACATTAGAGATTTACATCAACAAGAAAACAGCTGCCCCTTCCCCTTAATTACTGAGTAAATTAATTGTGGAATGGGATTCTATTGACTCTAAAAATGCTTGCAATTATTGGGTACCTTGAATCCATTGAACATATAAGGATCTAACTCAGAAAAAAATTGCTTTTAATTCTGCACACCCCCCAATAAATTGCAGTGAATAATTTATGTTGAACATGACTGTACTTGTAACATGATTAACACTAGAACTTCCTTATCCACCTAGAAGCAGGAACCCTACAAACTGCGATATCAGAAGGAAAAGAATGCCCTACCCAGTCAAGACTAGATAGACTAAGGTTAATGAGCAATTTTGTTTCCCCAGGGACTAGACAGAGGATGAGAGAAGCCCAGAAAAGCACGTGCTTAAATAAGAGCGAGAACAGAAATATATTATGGTCTAACAATGTATTAGAAATGAATCTGAAAACATGAAATGAACTGAAGTCTGAGCAGTTCAGCAAGATGCCAAGAAAATCAGTTTTCCTTTTTTAGCAGAGGAATTTAGTTGGTCTCTTACTTCAACTTGTTTCTTTTAGAAGCCAGCCAGATTAGTGGATAAAATAATCTCCCTTTTTTCCAAGTGACATAAATTTATAAATCCTCCATCTCTGCCCTCTTGCACGTTAGAACATCCTGCAATATATTGTTTGGGGGCTGTCTATTATTGTTGACAAAACTTCTTAAATAAGCATAGCCACAGATTATTTTATCATTTTAAGACTTGAAATAACCAATTTTTTGCTCTACAATGTATGCACTTGCCCTTGTTGTGTTATTAGTAAAAAAGTATTCCAGAACTTTAGGAGTGCTTGAGCCATGACAACCCCTTGCAAAAAATATATTATCCCCAAAGAATGACAACATGACTGTTCGTAAAAGCAATGAGGCAAAAACTAGTCCTTTGCCCGAGTAAATAAAAGCAGTCATCTTCCACTGCAGTTTGAATACACAGAGCAAGGCTTTCATTGTCTGTAAAAACACTTTATCAGTGCTACGGCAGGAACAGAGAACACCTCCGTACAGGGGTTTCTCAGTGAAGTTGCCACTCTTCTGTGCTTTTGTTGTAGAGGTCAGAAAAATTCCTACACATCCTCCTCCTTCCATCGCTATTGTTCTGTCACAGAGGGTCATATTGGAACAGGTAATCCTGAGTAGTCTTTTTAATTTCATACTAGTATATGTCACTGTAGTGTGTCACTGTAAAGATGAACGGGCTTATTTCTGGGTTTTTTTAATTGAATAATCTTGCAAAAAGCCGATAATATTGGTGAACCAATTTTGCATAAAATTCTCCAAATTGAGGCAATAGAGGTGTGGACAGGGAAAACTGGCTTTAAGTATGACCTGCTAATCTGGTTCTACAATTTGTCAAGAAAAAATAATCAGAAAGTGATCTTGAGACATTCTCAAATAACAGTTTTAACAGCTACCATAGAGGAAGAGGCTACCACTACAGTATAAGCTTTGCATAGTTGCATTTCAACAGAAATGCTATTTTATCAGTTACTATATTGCAAATTAATTGCTAGTTCATACAAAAAATAAGACTGGAGATTTTCGCCTGCATTGATAAATTCTGATTTACTATCAACAGGCATTTTCCAGCATAGCATGCACAATGTAACATGACCTTAAGTGTAGTTACAGATTAATGTATCTGATAATGCAAATACTGTACAGAACCATGTGTGGTAATGTAGATATTGATAGAATAAATCAGATAATATTTATGTGACCTTGAGTTTATAAAAATAATTAATATAATACCATGATTTTTTTTTTTAGGTACAAGTGTCAAAGCACATGCAAGAGCTTTTTACACACGCAGGTTTTTCTCAAAAAAAAATCCTAGTTGTTTTAAGAATCTGATCAATCAGAAATGCTAAACAGAGGTTAATATACACATTTATACAATTATGCACATAAGATATAATTTTTCTAATATGATCTTATCATAATAGAAAAACAATTTGTAATGATTGCAGACAAAATTTACTTGCGATGTGAGAAGGACTGACATATAATACTATTTTGTGCAAAATTAGGCACACTGAACTTATTTTATGCCTGGCTTCTGCAAACATTTTCAGTTAATTCTCTGGAGATATTATAAATCAACAGAATAAATGTAAAGCAAATCCACATTTTGATAGAACACTGTTTGACAAGTTCTCTTCTCAATGTAGATACTTTGTTGTAGAATTATGTCGTTTTAACAGGTTTTTTAACTTCAGCCTGACCAATTAATGTTTTCTACCTTTGTTCTTGGTAATGCACTTAAGCATGTATTGCTTATTGCAACACAAACTGTTTGTTTGAACAAAAGGGTATTTAAATTCTCAATCACAGTAATTATATACTTCCACATCATAATGAGTACATTATATAAAAGGGTTAAGAGGTCAGCCATCATTTATGATCACTTGTTAATGTTTCTTAAATTAAAAAAATCAAACATTAAACTAGAAATTAAATATTGAAATTGAAACCTGGAGATTTAAAAACAAAATTTTTAAAGTCCAACAAAGAGTAGAAAAAAAATCTCTTAATAAGGTAAAATTGAAACTGCATCCAGTGGGCCCAAGTCTTCATGCACAATCAGTCTTTTATATATATATATATATTTAAATATGGTTGATCAAAGCAAATTCTGTCTAACCAACCTAGTGGCATTCTAGAATTAAATGACTATGTTGCTGGACAAGGGAAGGTTTTTGACATGGTTCCCCTTCTCTCTAAACTGTAGAGTGATGAATTTGATGAGTAGACTACTAGGTAGATAAGGAGTTGGTTGGATGGTCAGTCCAGAGGGTGGACAGCTCAAAGTCCCTGAGGACATCAGTGATAAGCAGTGTCCCTCAGGGGTCTCTCCTGCAATAGGTACCATTTAGCATCTTCATTAATGACATAAACAAAGGGATCAAGTGCAACCTCAGCAAATTTGCAGAGACCACCATCTGGGTGGGGCAGGTGACATGTCTGAAGGACAGGATGCCACCAAGAGGGACCTGGATGAGCTCAACTAATGGACCTTTAGTAATCTCATGAGGTTTAACTAGACCAAGTGCGAGGTCCTCCATGTGAGTTGAGGCAACCCCCAGGACCAAACTGAGAGGTAAAAATATCAAAAGCAGCCCTGATGAGAAGGACTTGTTGGTTCTGGTGGATGAAAGCTGGACATGATCCAATAATGTGCACTTGCAACCCAAAAAGCCAGTTATTCCCTGGGCTGCCATCCAGGAAGCAGCGTGGCCAGCATGGTGAGGAAGGAGATTCTGTCCCTCTGCTCTGGTGAAAGCCCATCTTGAGATCTTGGGTTCCTAGGCCCAAAGACAGCAAGGACATCGATCTTTGCACCCAGATGATTAGAGAAATGGAACATCCCTCCTATGAAGAATGTCTGAGACAACTGATTTTTTCAGCCTGGAGATGGGAAAGCTTCAGGAAGATCTCATTGCAGCCTTTCAGTACATGAAGGGAGCCTACAAGAAGGATGGAGGGAGACTTTTTTCAATGGCATGAAGTGATACAATAAGGGGGTATAGTTTCAAACGGAAAGATAATATTATAATAGATATTTAAAAGAAATTCTTTATTGTGAGCATGATGACACATTGCAACAGGTTGCCCAGAGCAGTTATGGGTGTCCCATCTCTGGCAGTTTTCAAGGCCAGGTTGGATGAACTCTGAGTAAACTTGTCTAATGAAAGATGCCTCTGCTTATGGCAGAAGCATTGGGAATAGATGATCTTTAAGGTCATGTAAGGCTCTTTTTTTTTTTATTTTTTTTTTTTAAGGAAACACTGTGGATTAAAAGAAATGGTGAAACCAAAGAATCCTTAAGAAAGTGTATTGCATTTGTGAATTTATCCTTCTGGAATGAAGAAACTTCCTTTGTATCAGTGCTGTATTTTGGTATTCAAGATGATATTGACCACAGTATGGATCTGTAATAAGTGAAAGAGATGGAGTTACCGTGAGGCATCCTGACTAGAAGTACATTAATAAATTATGAAGAAAAACGTATTTGCATTTAAGTGCCTTTGATTATCAGTGAGTTAAGCTGATGAATATCAATGCAATGATATATCATTAAAGTTAGAAAATATTTACACTGTTTGTCTTGAAATCTTATTGATGTAATATTGTTGATAGTATTTCATATAGAAAGTGGCTCAGAGAACAAATTCATAGGCAAGAAACTTAAGGACATAGAAGGCAGTGATTTTTAATCTCCCTGATTGTTGCATTTATATAGTTATAATTTCTCCACGTGGTTCTGCAAAGACCTTGTGAAGCCTTAAAGAATCTAGAAATAAAACAACCCACTTTCAAGATAATATTAGTAAAAGAGGTACTATAAAGGCTGGTATTTATTGGAGGCATCCAGGAAAAGGTCCACAAGACGCCCACCCCCTCACAAGGTTAATACAGTTTTATAAGTTTAGCAAATTAACATAATTGACAAAAATCACCAATTAGGAGAAAAAAATGATGGTGCAATTTTCCCCGTTTCAACCCTCTCTAAATCCTCCCTCCTCAGATTGAAATTGAACTTTGTCTATGAAAAGATGTCTTGGAGAGCTATTTTTCAGCCTCAGTTCCCAGAAAGAACCAAGACAGGATAGGGGCCTTGTACCCTCTGGGAGCTTGGAGCTCTGGAATATGTTTTGTCTCTTTGCCTAGGGAAAAGGTTGGGAAAAGGGCTGGGAGTAGGTACTAAAGCAATAATAGGCTACAAATATATGTGTAAAGAATATAGAGAATATATAAAAGGAAAAAGACAAAAATCATTTTATATCACTCTTTTAATTTACGTGACCTCTAATGATGGTTTGAGTTAAATATTAGGATGTTACTCAAAATTATAGAACATTTTTTTCAAATTTCAAAAAAATATTATCTTCTTAAGAAAATTGAAAGCAGAAATAATTGAATTTAAATTCCAACTACCTTTGCCTTTTTTGTCCTTCAGTTTTCTCTAGATGATGGGTTATTTTGGAAAATCATCACATTTTTTAGATAAGAAAAATTTAAGTGTTTGTCGTGTGTTCCTCCTAATTCAAGCTTACTCTTGTCAAGAAACATGATCTTCACTATAAGACTAAATATCTTTAAACAGCATAGAATCATAACTTTATAAAACCTATTCCATTTAGAAAGTAAAATAGAAGTAAAATTGTCTCAAGGAAATTAAGGATGACTTTACTTCCATTAATTCATATACTTACTTATAATATGATGAAATTTTTATGGCTTTTGTCAGAGCTCAGGTTGGTTCATATTGTGTGGCTTGTCAGCTGCAGCATCATTTCCCAGAAATGGTTGTACATGAGGCTCTGGAAATTGGACATGGCCATAGAAAAAGGTTTTACTGAAGTTTCCATTTCATTTGTCTGGGCAACTTTTTCAAACACACGTACAGAATGTAACTCTTCTCCAGTACTTCCTATTATTCCATGTCTAGCATTCCATAAACTTGCATTTGAAATCAGATTTAGGAAAGTTTAGTAAAATGCATGCCTGTTTGATTTTAAAACTCAGTATCTTCTTCTGTGGTCCTTCTAAAAAAAGGAAAACTAAGTTACCTTTCAAGAAACTGCTGGGATTAAAGATATAGCTTTTATACAGATATAGTAGGTCTAAGCTAGAAGAAACAGTTATCTTGTCACATGCAGGAAGCTAGAAAAACCCTTGTTGTTCAGTTGCTTCCAACATTTTAATAATTTTTGTTGTTCTTGTCTTGGTACTCTGTAGGTCAGGAGGTCAAATATATTACACTGCCTTTTATTCTTAGAACAGTGTTTGATTTTTACATCGTGTTCTCATCACTCCGATTTTGGCATTAAATGTTGTGTGTAAGTAAAATGGCAAAAAAGAAGAGCAATAAATCAGAGAACAGATCTTGGTGTTCTCTTTTGCTGAAGATGTAGACAATCATTCTCTCTTTAGTTAAATTATGCCTTTGTCATTCTATGAGGTGAAACATTCATTCAAATTACACTTGCAGTTAAAGAGCTCTTTAGTTGTCTGTATTACAGGAGATACATATTTAAAAGTATATGATCATAAGAAAACCCATGCAAATGTTTAATAAGATACCCAAAGTAGACTTCTCTGTAATTAGTTTAGTGAAGCACTTTTAAACAGGAGGTGAAATGCTTTTCAGTTTTCTAAAAATTATAAGGTTTCTGCTAACTCCAAGATAGTAAGGTCTTTTCATATCACTGTCAGATATAAAGAAGAGAAAATATTTTAAGAGTGGAGTTGATTATTAGATATATTTTCTTGATGAAATCTCAGGCTATTAAAATACTAAAGTATTAAAATATTTGGGGAAAATAGTCTGTAAGTTTTATATAGTATGTCAAGTGAATCTCATCTCTTGATTTATTTTACAAATATTTTACCTTTTTTCTTCTTGTACCTAAGGTCAAATTGTTATAAATATTATAGTTTGGGTCATATCACTAGAGAGGGCTGTCCTGATGCAACGCTTTCTGAACATGCTGAAGGACCCTAAGGGAGCATGTGTGCAAGGCCATGTCTCTCCTCCTATTTTGGGATTCTGTGTAGTCTCATCCATCAGCCATGAAAGGAAAAAAAAGAACCAGTAAGTTTCATATAACTCACGGGATTATGGAAATCAAAGGTGTGGTCTTAATCATGATTTTCTGAGGTCCTAAGACAGATTTCCCTTTCTAAATTGAGTTTGGAGCTTTATGAGGAAGAAGATATTTAATTTGCCTGGAAAAATATTTGGTTTTAACTCTTCAGTTCACCTTTTCTTCTCCTCACCACTTACTCCATGAAGTATTTTGATGATTATATGAAGAATTTTATGTCAGACTTAAAAAAGATATTGACAAGAAGAAAATGAATATGAGAAGGGAAAGATGTATTGAAAATCCAAAGTCTCATCTACCTGTTTTAATAAAATTTTATTGTTTTTTTGGTTAAAGTTTGTTTTGAAAATCGAGCAAAATATTTATGACATACAGGTCTTTGTAGTTCTTTTCTTAACAAAGAATTTGGTAGGAATCCAAGGCAGACCTAGTTAAGTGTGTGATTTCTTTTGAAGTGGAAATATTTTGCACACTTGATAACTTCTATTTCCTATCAGTATTCCTCTCACTCTGTCCCATTCTTATTTTTAACTCAAAATTATTGACAGTAAATTTTCTTAATAAAGTTCCTTACTTTCTTTCCATTGTATTATTGAATTTCTGGCTGTGCTGAGGAGGAAAGGGTCTGGTTTAGGAAGCAAGATCATTTATGGCTCAGGATTTAGGGATTTTACAGAGTAGAAGAAAAAAAATATACTTTGTTTCAATATTATTAAAAATAAACCAACTGAATAAGTATGAAAAAGTGAAATGAAAGCACAGATCAGATGTCAAAGGGTAAATCACTGGTTTAATGATAGATTGAGCTCAACTGATTTATCTCATCTCTCTTAGCTGAAGACAGAAAATCTTTATGGTCCTAAATTTACTATCCACAGCTTGTAGCTTTTCTATATTTTAGATTCTCTCTTTCAGGTCCATCTCCATTTCAGCTCTCTGGTGATATATAGCTGAAACTTGGATAACAGCCTTTGTGCATTAGTTTTCTCATTTTCTAGTATACATGTTGTTAAATTTTTCTCGGTACGAGTTTTCTGTGATATACTAACATTATTATTTTTCTTTCAAAAGCTTAAAAAAAAGTAATAGGATAAAGAGTATTAATACATTTTCTTGGTGTTAGCCCTAGGCAATAGTAAAAGTATAAATGGATATGTATGCTTTTTCTGGGAGTGAGCCTCATATAATGCAGTATTATACTACTACCATCTTTCCTGGGAGTGGAAGTTAGGATGAGCAATGATGGGATTGTTCAGCTTGAGGGTGATAGGGTGATGAAGCCATGTGTAGTGAAAATACAAATCAAATGGTCAGTCCCTAATGCAATTTACTTTATCCTTCTAGACGGGGATTAGAGCAGAATTGGACATCGTCAGGATGTTAAAGGGACCCCAAGAACTGAGGTCTGTTTGACAATACATGGCCTTACTTTTTTGGGGGTTTTTTCTGATCTCTGCCCTTGGTGCGAAGAAAATCCCTCCTCCTGTCAAATTTATATCTTCTTTGTGGTCAAGCTTAACTGCTCAGAGGTGGTATCTGTCTTTTGCTGCAAGCCACTAAAAGTACTATTTTCTTTTAAAATTAAAATACATATTTTCTGTGCAATGCTTCATTGCTCTAATAAGGGGACATTTAACTCTCAGAGGCAGGGTGCTGTAGGATACCCTGATGCCCTTGCACTCTGAAAACCCCCTATGCTTTATTCCTCGTGGTATATGAGAAATATTAGTAAATATGTTATTTAATGTGTGAGTCTTTTAGGAAAACCTAGGCATGAGGCATCACGTGTCATGTCTGTTTGCTCTGAGAAATAATTTGCCCACTAATGACATTTTCAGTATGAAAATTGCTGACTTTGTAAGTGATGAAAACTTTCAAGGTGGAAAAACAAAAACCCCTCATTTTTTACATCAAGCAAAGTGCCTGTAAACAGATGATTTATGGCTTGTTATGTGACCTGTCTCAGTAATAATGAAATATTCAAATACCATAACCTTTCCCATCTGTTCAGTGAGCAACTGTAACTTGGTGTTTGGCATCTGATCTTTGCAGCAATTAAACTCACTCTTTACATAAGTTACACAGGTGATGATGATATGTTAGAGGCCAATAATATTTTCCAGCAGTTCACTTCAAGTAACACACACAGATGCAGTTGGAGCCTGTTCACAGCACAATGTAAACTTTACAGTCCTTTCTAATCTTGAACATCTAAGAAAGGAGGACAAACGGAAGTCTTAGTTTCCAAATTTTTAATTCAACCTTAATCAGATGATGGAAATCTCCTCATTCAGTATTTAACAATCTTGACTGCCTTCCAAAATTGCTTATGACAAGATCAGAAATGCAGCTGTGCAAATTTATAGATGTTTGGTTAGAATATGTGAGCTTACTGTCTATTATTCTGTTTTTAAATAAATTTTCCTTATTGGTCATAGGTCTATTTTGCATATTGATTCTTGAAATTTTTCGAAGTCAAATTGAAGTAGAGCTTGTTCTGTTGGATAACACAGAAACTAGTTTTGTAAGTACTGTTGAAATTGTGATTTATACTCAGAAATCTCAAGAATTTCAAATATCTGCTTTTTCCAATCCCTAAAATGAGTTTTCTGTGTAAGTGGTGCACTGTGCATAACTTCATCTGTATACTAATCTTAGGCTATGAAGTATCTCAACAAGAAACTTTGTTTTCAGCATTCCTTTAAAATACATATTACAATATAAAATACAGAGTGGAGTAACAATTTTATACTTCATGTAGTTGGAATCCTTTCTCATTTAAAAGATAATGAGAGATAAACAATAGATTGACTAAACAGACCTGTTATAGACTTGTTTTTATAGGTGGTTTACGTGTTCAAGTGAAAGAACTTGTTTTTATTCTGGGAATGGAGGAAAGAGGATGCCTTGTTAATGACACTTGACTGATCCTTCAATTCTGAGATTTTGTTTCCATTACTGCTCTGGCTTTCCTTTTATAGCAGAAAATTCTCTCCGGCACTGCCAATGCCTTTGATACCTTAGCTCTTTTTTACTTTTTTTTTTCTTTTTTCTTTTTTTTTTTTTTGCATAACTTTGAGAAAGAAAATTTTATTTCTCCCATGGGCTGCGAGAACCCACCATTTGACTCTAGCTGGTTTTATTTTTAAATTTTTTTTCTTTAGGTTTTGTTAGTTTTGTCCCTTAGTGGCTTTTGTTTGTTTGTTTGTTTTATTTCTAATGTTTTTTCAGAGTTAATTTTGGTTATCATTTATTTGCTTCCTTTCTTTTGTCTTTGTGTTGTCTCCTTTATCTAAACTTTTGGATTTATTCAAGGGAAAACACTCATAGCTGTGATATGTGACAGTATCATATAATGAAAAAGTTCATGCACTTTAATTGATTTTGTGTCATTTGAGGGAGCTGCTGTAATGTCTTTTGTCATCAACTTCTTATTTGTTGAACTATTCCTTTATAACTGGTCTATTCCTGACGTACTTTGACCTTTCCTACGCTTGGCTCTTTCACATACATTGATATCCTAAAGAACTGATCTAAAGATTTCTGTGAGAACTTAGAAGTTTCAATGTCTTTATGAAGAGAATTTCAAATTAATTCATAAATATTTGGGAGTGGTTTACAGAGGTATTGTTTTGGCTGTGGGAACCACACCAGGTGGACTTTGTCTGACCTGATACTGTCAAGCTCTGGTCTTGCTCATGACATCTTCTATGCAGACAATACTAGGAACTTTTTTCACCTGATCCAAAAGTTAGAATGATAAATATTTCAGCTCTCTGATAGAAATTTATTTATCAGCATTGCTGTGAAATTATTGTTTGTCAATTGACTCCCATTTTTATGCTACCTTTCTGTTTTACAGATCTTCATTTCCTATGAATTTTAGCTATGGTGAGAAAACTTGGAGTTTTCTCTTTCATTTTGACTCCTTTCTGAAATTATTATTAATTTTGACTAATTCTAGGGCCTTGAAGATAATCTCAATTTCAGAGATCAAACCAAGTACTTTTGTAATTACAAAATATTGCTTTTTCCCCCAAGTAACTTTGTAATTCTGAATCAGACTCTGTCTCTTGGGAGAGAAAGAGATGTTAATAAAACAAAACTTACTCACTTTTTCTCATGTTTCTGAAATGTGTAAATGACATTGAGCTTTAAAAAGCAGTTTTTGATCCTGTAGTTATATACAGTACATCAGAAAAGAAAGAAAAAGGACAAGAAATACAACTACACACTGATGCAGAAGTGTTGATTTTTGCAGGGGTACAGCTAATTTTCTTCACAGTAGTTAATATAGGGCTCTACTATAGACTTGTGCTGAAAAGAGGAATGTTTCTGTTACTGATGAGAAGTGCTTATACCGAGTCAAAGCCTCATCTGCTTCTCACTCCTTCCCTCCAGTGAGGAGGCTGGGGAAGTTGGTAGGGAATTCAACCAGGATATCTTACCCAAAGTAATATTCTAGACCACATGACATCATGCTCAGCATATAGAGCTGGGAGAAAGAGAAGAAAGTGGAGGGGATGTTAGAAGTGGTGATGTTTGTCTCCCCAAGTCAACATTACACATGAAGGAGTCCTGCTTTCCTGGAGATGGCCGAACACCTGCCTGCCCATGGGAAGTGTGAATGAGTTCTTGTTTTGCTTTGTTTTGCTAATTAAACTGTCTTTCTCTCTACCCACAAGCTTTCTCATTTTTATGCTTATTATTCTCTGCCCCGTCCCATCAGGAAAGAGTCAGTCAGTGGCTCTGTATTTCTTAGTTGATATTTGAGATTAAACAATGGTAACAATGTAGGAAACCATTTAGTTAATTTAAAACGTAAAAATCATATCTTGTAATGATATTTATTGCTGTGAATTCTTTGAATCATTATAGAAACTGGATGAGTAAGTGACAATGAAATCATGAAGAGTGAGATAGCAGTCTGGTTGCATAAAAGATTTATCCAAAGATATGCTGATACATCTGTTATTTTGTGTGTCAGTTTTTGGAGGCTTTGAGGGATATTTGCAGATGAAATGTTGGCAGTGGATATCAAACGTAACAAAAATAACTAAGATTTGTGTACAGTGTCTGATAAGACCTGAAATCTCTTTCTTTATGCAATTGCTTCATAAATTATACTTAGACATATTTATATGACTTCACACACCTCTTGCCAGGGTAAGTCATTTGGAGTGTCAAAATTCTGCAATCAAGGGTTTGCAGAAATAAGATAATCATTCCTGAGAAATTTTTCAAACTTGCTGTTCATATTCTTTTTGGTGCAAATGTTTTTATCTCCAAAACAGAAGAGTTAAGTTTTAAAACTTACTCTGGACTTTTCCCCCCAAAGTAATGAAATCACTTTTATTTCTACTGATGCCTAGACACGGTTAGAGGGGTTGGGGTCTTTACCTCAGTATATTAATCAGGATCCTGTTCAGTGCATCCACTTCACCCAGGTGAAGTGTGGCAAAAAAATGCCGCCCCGCCAATCATACACACCAGTTATAGACTTTACACATCAGCATGTCTAACAAGGGGGCCCAATAATGAGGTTGGGGTGGGCTAACCCCTAGTTTACAGAATCCTCCTGCCAGGAGACCTTGGGTTCCTGAGATAGTAGGAATGTTTGGTCTCCCTGGCTCTGCAGTTCTGGGGTGTTTAGTCTCAGGCCTGAAGAACACTTACAAAACACTAAGCACTAAACTAAGTAAAAGGTTGCAAGTATGCATACTGCTATTACTTGTGGATACAGAGAACTGTGTAAAAGGTATATAAAAGAAAAGACAAAAATCATTCTGGCATCACTACCTTTTCTTTTACACCAAAAATTTACAGTGTTTAGATATAAATAAAGTCAACTAACTGTTAAGTGTTCTTAACCTGCAATTCTGTACAGTAATATTTTGAACCCTGTTAAGGAAAAGGTATTTTGGTTTCTGTAATTAAATGTATATTCATTATGAAGAACTCCTGGTATGAGAACAATAGAGGTAATTTGAAATCTATTTTTAAATGTATTCTTAGAAACAAATAAAACAAAACCAGAGAACTAAAATATGTCCCTACAAAATAATATTCAAGCTAACAACCATAATAAACCAATAGTCTTTTTAATACTGTGTGGGAACTAATACCTTTGATTCTTATGCAAACATCTCATTCTCATATGAATATCCATAATCTTAGAAAGATCTATCAAAGAAAAAATACCCAAGGGTACATCTGTGAAGCTTTTTAAGAATCTGAATATGCTAATTGAATGCTTCTGCAGTTCTATTTAGCTAAACAATTCTGTGTTAATTGCACATAATTCTGTGTAGGCTAATTTTTTATATTAAATAAAATTAACATGTTTACATAAAAATAGGACTCTCTATGCTCTAGCTAACATTCCATAATTGTATTACGAGATATATGAGCACAAAGAACTTATATATAAAAATGAGTTCTACTCTTGATATTGGTGGAAATAAATGTAAGGCCTAAGATAAGTGATTTATTCTGGTGGAATTAATTTTTTCAATTTCATGCCTTGGATTTTTAAATGCTATTCCAATGTAGAGATGATTTTCTATTGAATTGACACATACATGAACTTGATCCTTCGGCAAACTTTATTTCTCTCTGCAACTTCTGTTGATTCCTGTTTCCTAAGATAATTTCTCCAGTCATTTTAACCACACACCAACAGTCACTCAAATATTTTGTCATCAATGTGTTTTTCATTATATGGATAGAGAAGGGTTAAAATAAGGAGCATCGTAACTGAATGGAGGCAGGTTGGTTTTGGGGAAATAAAAGGGAAAAAGAAACAACAAAAAAAGTGTTCTTATGCCAAGATCTGTGTAGATTTGTCTCTGAGGTTATGTTGAATTATAATTTTGTTCAATATATAGTAGCTCTCAACCAAAAGCTAATTATTATAAGTTTTGGGGACAGCAACTTATAATAAGAACATCATATTTTACAAATTATATCCTTTAAGAATTTGGCTATGAAGTGTATCTTCTCTGTATTCTTTCAGCAGGAAACCAGGGTTATTCCATGAATGCAAAAATATGTCAACTGTAATATTACTCTACTAAGACTTTATGGCTAAGGGGTAAATTAAAATCCCCAAACTCTATGCTTCCTTTCCTATGACTCTTGAATAATGCCAATGCTTTGTTTGGTTAGATTATATATTTCCTACTTCATACTGCTCCATTATGTGCTTTTGTTCTGCTATCAATTTGTAGTTACTGATTGAAATCTGGGCATAAGCATGTCTTTTTTGGGGAGGTCAATCTATTCATTTACCAGTCCAGATAGGAAAACCTGGTTTTAAATATGCTTCTGCTTCAGCAACTGACTTCTTACCCGAACGATCTTTACATATCTGCTACACTCCTAATCTCACATCTGAGACACATGAATTCCATTGACTCTTCAGGCATCACAAGATTTTGCAAAGAGACTACAGCAAGTTTTTTTGGTTTTTTTCCCCAAAACTTGCTGGAAACTGTTAGTTTCCAATTTTACAATTTTCTATTAATATTTCCTTCTTACATGTAGACAACATCATACTGGTATATAATTCTGTAAAACATAAAACTTCAACCACAATACACCTGGTTTTTTGGGTTTGTTTTTTTTTTTTCAACACCATATCTGTTGTAAAATTGCTTTTTTTAAAAAATACTGAATTGAAAAGTTACTAAACTGTAATAAAAATTATGTATGCAGCACATTATACAATGATTTAAATTGTAATGAAATGGAAGAAATTTTGGACATAGTGTACAAAAGCTTTGGGGAAATGTTTTGTTTATTCAAAAAATAAAACATATAAAGGTATAATGCGGAGTACTGAAAATAATTTTATTTAGTAAATTATTTTGGCTTACAGGTTTTAACAGAGGTGAGTGAACACCTACAGCCTTGTTTCTGTAAGTGCTGTAAGACAAGCTTAGTGAAGACATCTGATGCCTAGGGGAAATAGGACTGATACGTTGTCAAAATGTTAAGAACCACTCAAACAGGCTACAGAAACAGTAGTGAGTAACTATCCATTTCAGGAGTTGTATCTGAGCTAAATGAATCTATAGAATTCATATATGTAATCTTCTATATAAATTGATGGATTTGATCTTTTACCCGTTGTAATTCAGGTATTATTTTTCAATTATATTCATTGAGACCTGTAAAGGAGACAAAGTAATTGAGATTACTAGGTAATTAGATAATTCAGTAGGAGATAAACAAGACTAAAAAGCAGTCTCTATGGAATTAGTGGTTTTGTGGTTCAAATTAAGTATATGTGAGCTCGGGTATGTTCATCTACTTGATCCCTTTGTTTCCTATCTCCTATGGGGAATCATTAATTTGAGCCCCCTAGACAACACGATAATTAGCTGTAGGGCTATACACATATATTCCTAATAAATTATCCCCTCTATATTGTCCCTCCCCAAAAGAAAAAATGTCTTTTTAAATATTTCTGCTTTTTTGCAAACTCTTCAGAGAGTTATCAGATCAGTACCGTTATCACACAAAATCCCAGAGTGTTTTGTGTTGAAAGAAACCTTTGGGGACCCTACAGTCCAAACCTCATGGTAAAACAGGTACACCTTAAGCAAATTGTACATGATTGCATCCAGGAGGGTTTCAAGTATCTCCGGAGAAGGAGGTTCGACAACCTTTTGGGGCAGTCTGTTCCAGTGCTGTGTCACCCTAAAAATAAGGATGAATTTCCTCATATTCAGATGGAACTTTCAGTGTTTCAGTTTCTTCCTGTTCCTCTTATTCTGTTGCTAGGCACCACTTAGGCCCCATCCTCTTGGCATCCTTAAGATATTTTTATGCATATATTTATGTGCTCTTACTTAGTTAAGGTATGCTGTCAGTCACAAAATTTCCTGTCCCAAGCAATTGTAAGAAAATGAACAGTCCATTGCATTAATCTCTGACTAGATTATTTGTTTGGGCTAAACAGAAAGAGGATTACTTCAAGAGAATCTCAGATTTGATTTAAAAGCATAAAAAAATGTTTCATCCTAGTCAGAATATGACGGCTCCAAGACAGAAGAACAGACACACCGATGCCAAGATAGACAAAAATGTGTTGGTATTTACAATGTATTCTCATTAAATCAGGAGGCATCAGGACTTAATAGACTTGGAGTGCAATTGAGTCCAACCAGCTGTCTGGAAAACCTCTGTGTTGTGCACCTGCTCAAATATAATTTCTCTGCCTTTGTACCCCATCCATGTTTTTTTTCTTTCTATGTATCTCCACTTGAAAATGTGACAAAATTTTAATCAGAAAAATGTGTAGAAAGTATGTAGAAAGAGAAAGGAAAGGGATAATTAATTTTATTGAACTGGTAAAACAGAGAATCCTGTAAAGTGGACTAGGTAAACTACAGGGAACTGTATTGTAGCAAACGTGTACAGACATAGGAAAGACCTGTGTGAGTCGCTTACATTTTCTTTCTCATTAATTTCTGTGATTTTGCTCACTACATTAGTTATTAAATTGTCTGAATGAAATAAGTAAAATTGTAGAGAGAATTGTGTAGCAGTGAAAGTAATACAAAATTTTAGACTACTTATACTCTTTTTATACATTCCTTCCCAAAAGATACATACAAATGAAATATTTTAATAATACTTCAAAAATCTTTTAATATTTGGTTCAGATGTGAGTAATATTTTTAGTGCTACTGCTAGATTGCAACGATTGGGCTATAATTGATATATCAGCTAAGTTGAAAAAATATTTCAGAAATTCATTTACCTACTATTTGTCATTTGTCTTTTGATGAATTATCCGTTGCTTTTCATTCTAACTATAGGCTGCTGGAAAATGGCATCATATTTCAAATGAAGGAAACTGAAAATCGCAGAGAATTATGTTTGTTCTACAGTGTTTACAATCAAAATAATTTAAATTTTTTTACCTTGGATTTTGTTTAGTGCAATTTCATTTTTTTCTGTTTACTATAAATTTTTCCCAGTTTTAATTTTCTTCTCTGTCTTTCAAAACAAACAGGCTTTCCAAAAATCAAAATTCTATCCACCTCCTCCTAAGCCCCACTTGTTTTTAACTGTAAAAGAACATTGACCATATGATGCCAAGTTCTGGTGTTGTCTGAGAAATAATATTTTTATTATCAGCAGAAAAGAATCCTTTCAAATAAAATTCTTCTGGGAAAATTATTCAGCTAGGTTCTAAAATCTGATTTGTTTGACAAAATAGGACACAATGTTAACATGATTGAGAAAAAAACTCCACACAACAGAACCTTGGAAAAAAAAATAAAAGTATTTCAGTGGGCAACAAAGGAAAAGGTACCTAAAAGCACTTGGAAGTTCTAGTGAAATCAGTGGGGTCCTGATGATCTGTAGAGTGTTAGAGCTATTTCATACAGGTGTCTGCCACTGGTGTCCTGGATGCATGAAAAATACAGCACCAGGCTGTCGTGTATCTACCAGCACAAGTTTGGATGCTGGTAGATACACGACATCAATCATCACTCACCTGTAGCAGAAGCACTGAATAATTTAGAATTATCAGTCCCATTCTGCCAGTTTAAACTAGAGGAGCAGAATCCTTAAGAAAGTTTATCTGACACAGCTGGGAAATGCCAAGAAAACCCTCTTGAGACTGCTTAATGGAGAATAAAAAGGGAGGAAAAGTCATTGTGCAGTGCAGAACTTGTATGAAAAATACAACCAAAGTCCTAATAATCCTGTTTAATCACACATGGAAATAGAATTATGGGAGTCTGGAGTTCTCAGAAAGGTTGCATGTGAAAAAAACATACGCATCTAAGAACACAGTGCATTCAAAAGCCAGGCAACCTTTTGGGTTTGCTTAATTGGAGACCAAGCCAGGACCTTATGGACTTACATCATAGATGAAATGAACATGTAATAATTGATTTTCCAGACACCATTTATTTTTCTGCTTCATGGATATGTACTTATATATATAGGAAACTTTTCATAACTTTGTAAAGAAAGGTTTGAAAAAAGAACTCCTTTAAAATTCAGTAAGAACTAGAGACTAAGGACTGAAGTCTCTGTTAGTCGCCTCACCTGCTGTGACGCTGAGAACTCTTTATTCTGTAATACTTCTCAAGCTGGCAGGGGAGTTACTGCTCGAAAGGACTTCACACAGCAAGAGGCACATTGAGGTTGGTGGCAAAATACCCAGGTGTGATGTGCAGCAATACTAGTTCAGTCACTGAGTTCATCTGAGATACTGATGTTGTTCCTGAAAAATAGTAGAGTTGGTACTCCATGAACTAATGTCCAGTAATAATAGTGGTGACTAGAGCAGAGTTTGCCTCTATAGCACAGGGATCAGAACTAGTTTCTCAGATACAATCAATGGAAAGAAATGAAACTTACAGGGGAGAAAAATAATTCTCCACTCTAGAATGGATGACAAAAATATAGATTTCTATTATTAAGAATAATTCTTTCATTTCCTGATGCTTATATACAAATTTTTATATGACAAAAAATGAATCTGTAATCAATTGGAAAGTAAAATGGTACAATCCTTAGTAGGAGATTTTTACAGAGTAGAACTCAAAATTAATTTTAAAATTACAGATTTATATTTTTATTTAGAAAGCATAATCCCATCAAATTTGAACTTTCATGGTTTCTTTAGGAAAAAAAGTCAAATGTTTCAACTTTTCTTAAGGCAGAACATCCATTTCCTTTTTCCAAATTATGCCTATAGTTCAATGTAGAAATACAAATTCTTTTACTATTACCAAAACAAATAATGAACTGGAATAGATTGCCCAGAGACATTGCAGTGTCCTGCTAATGGAGGTACCTAAGAACAGGTGAGACACATCTGCCACAAATGTTGTTGATGTAACTGATGTTTGCCTATCAGTATTGTGATAGCCCAATATCCAGATGCCTCCTTCTGCTCATTTTCTAGGACTGTGGTTTATATAAGCCATTAAAAAAAAATCAAGTGTGTGTGATATTTCATTTTGATTCTGAGTGAAACAAATTCTTAAACCACAGAACTCCTTAAGAACTTCAAGTTCTTCTGGTAACATCTGTTGGGTTAGTCAGAGGTTTCTAAGACCTTAATCTTGGAAATTTCTTCAGACTTCTGAAACCTCCTGTCTGACTATGCCAGCAAAGTGGGACACTTCTCTAGTTCTGCTCTTTTTAAAGCCAGCTTAAGAACCACACCATCCTGGGTTCAGGAGAAGAATTTTGTCATCTGTTTCACTTTCATGATTGAGTATAATGGTTGTGGGAATAGTCTGTGTATACTAACAGAAAAAAAAAAAAGAAAATATTATTTTTATTAATAAACAGTAGAAATGGACACAGCTACAGAAAGGTACAGTGGTAGTGCAATATATATATATATATATGTATATATATATATATATATATATAAAATATCCTGTGATTTGGATAAGTCACTACAAGGAGAATTCATCCCTATTACTGGATTCTGTTAATTTTACCTTTTTATCTCTGGGGTTTATTGCATAAATAGTCTTTCTGCAGTTCTGTATATTCTGTGCAACAACAAAATACATAATTTAGAGGGCTTTGTGTATATATTTACAATGTAGAGAAATTTCAGTTTACTTCAGAAAGAAGTCCTACATCCTGAATATATATTTAGCCTTCTTTTTTTTTTTTTTTTTTTTTTTAACATGCTTTTGGAATCAAATATTAATGACATTTAATTAGAGGCTTAAAATCCTAAACCTTTTAGCATGGATGACAATCCAGAGAATATTGCCTACCCAGTTTCATCACAAAATAGAAAATATACCCTCGGCACACACAGATGTTGCCACCCTTGTCTTTGCAATATGAGTTTCACGCTGAGGAGTTAATAGTATATTTCAACATGATTCTCAGAGATATCAGAGCTGTTTGAGTCATTAATTCATGCTTTGTGTACTGCTACACCAGATACTACCAGCTAAAAACTATGTCAAAACACACGTGAGATCCAAAATATGTTGTCCTTGCCAGAGTGAATAAGCTAAGCATAGTAACACAATGACTCTCTTAAAAGTCATGCATTCATGTCTAGAGAAATGTAGTTTGTTCCTAAGTATTAGGAGGCATCATTTCACTGCTTCACAGGCATTGCTAAGAGTATGATTTTTTTTTTTTTCTACTGGGGAAAGGGTAGAAAATACTCTTACATATGGAACATTACTTCAAAAACCTTGAGCGAGAATATAAAACAGGTACAACATAGTCTCTGATTTAGTTTATCATCTATGTATTCCCTCTTGCCTAGTTTTGCCGATTGGTGTCTAGCTATGATTTTTTTGTTTGTTTTGGAATTTGTTTTGGAGGGTTTTTTTAGAGGGAGAGGCCTGCTTGTTTGTTTGCTTTTTATAAATAATGTGCATTTTTACAGCTACAGATTAACCAAAAGGATCTTAAAAAAAATCAAATTAATGGAAGAGAGTATGCAACAGCTGTTGGAATAGCTTATGAACAAATAACTGAGAGGTAGAGATGACTTTTTACAAATTTCAGAATATTTTTATTTAGCAAACAGAATACCAGGGTTTGATGGTGTTGAGCACTGATGTTTCCAGATATTCCTTAGAGTGATTTTACATGGGACTGGTCCAGGCCTGTAAGGACCTTTGTAAGTAACGCAGCTAATATTTAATCCATCTAGAGCAAATGTAACCTGTGACATGCAATACACATGAATAAATAAGATGTTTGGGAAATGCTGGAGGTTTTATATTTCCTTAACTGTAGTCCTCTCAAGGGACTCCTGGGCTTTTTCGTGTGCTGATCAATTTGCAATGGCCTCTGGTATCAAGATATCTGAAAACATTTTTTAGCATGGAATAAAGTATCTGATTCTACTGAAAAAGCTTCCATATTCCATGTCTGCAAGACAGCTGAGATAGAAACACAACAGTAATATAATAGCAACAAAGCTAAGCCTAATAATGAAATGGCTACTATGTATTTAATGCAAAAAACCAATTTTTAAAAATCCTGTTAAAGAAACACCTTTACTATTACCTAAAGAAAAAATGAAATTTGTAGACCTTTTGTTTTTTAAATGATACAAATTGCAGTTGTTAGAAGCTGGTTTGCTTCTTTGCTTTGTGAAAATGCAGTCCAACCACCAAGTGTAGATCTTCTTCTATGAAAATGTCTTTTGTCTGGTTGCATGTTTTACTTCACCCTCTTTGCTGGATCAGCCAGGGTCATGGCAACAAGTGAGCAGTGGTCAATGGTTTCAGCAGTCTTTCATCAGAGAAGGAGGGAGGGAAAGACAAAAAATTACCAGATACATCTCTTCTCCTTGCTTTTTCCTCAGAAAAGATTTTTTTTTATTTACTCATCCACTAGACTAAGTCCATTTTATATTGTAGATGTTTAGTTAAGTCTGAATTGAAGAAGTGTAGGTACACATCTGACAACAATAAAATGTAGTTTGAAATTCAGGTTCATTCTAATGACACAGTGTCAGTATTGGAGAGAACTTGATGGATAAGATTTTTTTTAGTTATAAATTAAACATTGTAAATTAATCCAATTTCCCTTATTTGACTTGTGTATATATATAAAAAATATTTAGGCTAATTTGTCACCTTTCACTTTCCTGAGGTAGTAGTTTTCAATAACTTGTCACTACCACTTTTTTACTAGGGCTGAAAACTACATATATAGAAGAGCAGATGCTTTAAGCAGAGGAGTTGAGCTTTTCTCTCTCCAACTTTTTTTAATAACAAGCAGCATCATGTCACAGCATGTGTCAAAGTAAACCAAGACAAGAAGAATTTATTATAAGGAAATGGCTGAATTGTAAATATCATATAAAGTTGACAATATCAGTCATTTCAGAAGACACTTGCTGCAGCACAGGGCGCGTTGCTCCATAGCTCCTGTCAAAACTCAGCAAAATACATGAGGGCTCCATGCCCTCATATAAAGGGGCGAGTTAAACTCATTTCTTAAATGTGGTTATTCCCATCTCCTACTTACAGACATTCTCTGTCTCTGAAGACCTTCTTATCTTCTCTTTTCAAATAACGCTACATGATTTTGCAGCTCTCTTTGGTGGCAGTGGTTGAGAAAGGAAAAAGCGGTAATTAAGTCTTCAGCTGAGACCACAAAACACAGCCTCTGTGGCATAAAAATAGAAAATTAAAATGCATACAGCATGTGTGCATTTGTGCAATTTTATTTTTAGAGTTCTAATTGTAAGCTGGCAAATCATTGTGTGCTGGTAAGATGTAGACATCATCCAAACATTTCTAAGCTCAGTATGTCATTTGATTGTCTTTTCCATAATTTATGGTCTTGGCCATAGAACAGAAGACAAAAGTGTCAAACAAAAACTTGCACACAGACATTTCAAAATATGATAACCTGCTTTTACAGACTTTCAGTGAAATAGTGAATCAAACAACATTTTCCTTCTGTACCTATTCAGGCTGAAATATTTCCCATGAACATCCCTACTGTTCATGTTATCTATACAAGAACTTTGCAGAGTAATTACATGGAAAGAGAGAAATTATGAAAGTTGATAATTACACTTGAAATAGCATTTTAAAAATCTGCAGATGTTTTGTTGCTGGACTTTATTCTGTATGACTTCCTGACTATCATTCTAGTTATGCTAGAAGCCACAGAACTCAGATTTACAGTTGCTTAATACAACGTAGACTTACCATGAATGACTTTTTTCCTCTGTCAGATAAAACTAAAATTTGAAATTAAGTCACTGCATTTTTTCATACAAATTATTATTGGTGTTTTCTTTTGTTAGTACCCAGTGAGAGTTATGAATCATTACTGCAGTAATTTCTAGTATTGGTTGTTATTATTGGCTAGTTTTTGTACTACACTGTGTAAGTAAGGCCAGAGTTGAGTAAGAAGAAAGTGAGCTATTATCTTCTCTTAAGTTCTGTCACATAATGCTGGTGAAAAGAAATGTGACATATAATTCATATGTTGATAGCTAAATAAAGACTTTGACACTTGAAAATTGTCACATTGGTTCTGTTTAAAAATAAAGATATGACATATTATAATTTATATATCAATGTGTCAGAAATCTGTTTCAAAGTGCAGTCATTTTAACAGAAATGTTTTTAATAATATTGTATTCTGTAAATATTTTCCTGCAGTGGTTTTCAGTGTTAAAGTCAAAATATGGTTTTCATTTCCTACTCTTTGTCTTCCTCTTCCATCCCCAATTTTCTACCTTTTCAAACAGCCTGCTATCTAAATGCTGAGACACATTTGTTTTGTGGAGGAGGGGTGAACACGATCTGAAGTTAGTGAGCAATCTTCGTGGTGGTGAAATGATATCTTGCTTCCTCTGTCATGGTTATATAGGCTGTAGGTCATAGGAATAAACTCACAAACCTTGTGGTTTGGTTTTGTTTCGGGCTTGTTAGTTTTTTTCCTTTCTGAAAACTAAGCAGCCACAACAAAGTATCAGCTTCATGCTGTTTCAGCTGAACTCCAGCTGTCTTCTGTACAAACCAGATATGTAATGTAAATATGCATACCCAGAGTGCATCTACGAAAGCTTTAGGGTGGAGAAGCATTATTTGAACTGAGGCATTATGTGTGGAGACATTGCAAGCACTGGATGAGGGGAAGGGCACAGTGCAACTTTCTTCTTTCCTTCAAATGATCTGCGTCAATCTGTGTGCTTTTCCCAAAAAATTGCTTGGCCTGTCCTGTATTATCCTCTGGGTGCCTTTTCACCTTGCCAGAATGCTTCCAACCCCAGTCTGCACCAGCTCCTGTCAGCTGGTGGTTCAGAACTCACAGGTCTATTTGAGATACAAGAGGGGTTCAACTCTCCAGCACCCCCACGAGCTCTGACTGTCACTCAGGTGGAAACTGCCTCCTTTAGAATTTCTGAATCACAGTCAAAGAATACATTTTTGTCTCTCAATAAGATATGCATACAGAAACTTTTTGCCAACTGCGTAATATGTTTACTTGTAATGGTGTTTTTTTGGAAATATGGGAATATTCAGAAACTGATGATTGTTTTTAGCACATAGAAAAATTTTTTCTTATGTATTTGAAAACATGTCCTGGCCCATCAATTTGTGATTCATACTCTAGGTGAGAGAATATGCTCAGTGTTCTATAAGCTGATTAAATTTTATACTGAGAAATTAGGTTGTGTGTGTAAGTGCTTCATGGACCTCCTATAAGGAGTCAGGTATTCGTCTCCTAAAACACCAAGTCTACTTTGATCCTTTAGATGTTTATTTTTCATTTTTTGAAGAGTGGGCTTGAGCAGTGAGAGATGATGGGCTATAATTTTTTTTTCTCCCTGTATCACCACAGCGTCGCCATCAAAGTAATCATGACTTTTCCCCAGTGGAGAACCTCAGGAATTTTGAGAGATTGTTTTTTATTTTGAGGAGTTTGTAAAACTAATTTTATTGTAGAAAATCTGGCAACAAAGCTTCAGGATTTCAGACAGCTAATTGCTAAGATTGCTGATTTTCTCAGTATAGCAAAAGTTAAGAAATGTGATAAAATAAATATAATTTCCATTATTGTGAGGATATATTGCTTACATGAAAATAGATGGACCCATTTATTCTCCTATGGCCATGACCTTTCTCTAGGTTTTTGCTGTAGTGGTGATGAGCTCTGAGGCACCTTCAAAAAGGATTCTAATAGCTTGTCACTCTCATTTTGGTCTTAATAAGAATTTTTTATTTTTATTTTTTCATTTTAGTCTGGAAAAATAATTTTGCTTCAGCAAATTTTAGTTGAGTTTCAGCATGTAATTTTCATCTTTTTCAGTGTTGACTTAATCTTTTAAAAATCAATCTGGGCAGTTCTAAGGGGGTAAAACCGTGCTGAATGACCAATTAATTTTTGATCATATAACCTGCTGCTGCATTTTATCTTTTTTTTAAGTGATATAATGATTGCCATATAGTATCAAAATGAAACTATTAAGAAAATATCTGATTAGGGCGTTCTTTTTGTGAAGGGAAAAACAAGTACTCTGAATTTATTCTGATTCAGAATATCTGTAAAAATGCATAGTTAAGGGTCCCCACTTTGAATATGAAATAATTTTACAATAAAATTTCTAAAGAAAGAAAATTCAGGGAACTTAGTCATCCCTTTAAGTCTTGATGAATTTTTGTTCCCTTCCTGCATTAAAGATGGGGTTACCAGTTTACTGCAGCAGCATCTTTCCTTCCAAGCACATTGCAAGGGATGATAACAAGCCTGAATGTTTTTTTCTCAGTATGGATTTTTAGCCTTGTTGGAGTATGAATATTATGCTCACAAGGACTAAAATAATTGACTTGATATCGTAAGAGATCATGAGAGCAGCAGCACTTTATAGTTTTTCAAACATAAATGTGATTCATCTTTGGTCTGCAGGATTTCCTGGCAAGGAAGACACCAAATCAAAACTAGGTATGGAAACAGTCACCATTGTCAAATTACAGTTTTACATGCAGAGATAAAATCACAATCATGTCTATAACTTAGCTGGTGCATAGCAGAGCCACACTACAGTGAAGCTACACTGTGGAAACCAGTATTGATCTTCTGTCACTAGGCACACAGACTTTTTATTTTCTGCTGAGGTAGAGGCTACAGACAGACCTTTACTGCCTTTTCTATCTCCAGTTGCTCATTGTATCTCATCAACTGAAGATTACTATTCCTCTGTGTGATTTGTACAACATTTCCCCTATTCTGTATCAGAAAAATGCAACCAAATTTAATCATGCCACTTGCATATACTAAAACGTAGCGTGGGTTGGGTTGGGTTTTTTTTGGTTGGTTGGATGGTTGGTTTTTTGGGGATGTTTTGGGTTTTGTGTTCTGGGAACTTTTTTGGTGTTGTTCTTTTTATTTTTTGTTTTTGTTTTTGTTTGTTTGTTTGTATTTTGTCTGATTGATTTTGTGTTTTGTTTTGTATTTTTAATTGCATTTCACTTTTGGTTTGGTTTGGTTTGGTTTGGTTCTTTTTCTTGGAATAATTACATTAGATGTCTTACTTGAACAACTGAGGAAGGTTAGAGGCATGAGAATTTCCAGTGGAGGGGTGGCAACAGACAGGTGATGAGAAAGAGGGGAAAAAAGAGACAATCAAAAATATGGTTTTCAAGTAGAATATTGATCCAACACTTGGAATACTGGGGATATTATTAAGGTACCTCTCTCTATATATGTGCTGTATTTGTGTTAAAGAAGAAGTAGTTGTTAGAAAATAGATCAAAATCACTGGGCTCACTTAACCTACTGTTCCTTAATTAGATTGTCTTATTTTTGCACTAAGCAGTTTTAACTCATAAATTAAATTTTGGCAAATTAGGTTATAGCACCAGGGAGGTTGTATGTCTTTAAATAAATGTAATTTTATATTTATTGAAACTAAAATGGAGGGGTTTTTTTTAAGACATACTAACCTCCTTGTGCTGTAACTCAATTATCTTATAACATTACAACATCTAAAGCTACATAAAATAGATATCTATTAAGCATCTATTAAATTATTTTACTTTTGCCATCCTCTGGACAATCCATAGCTCAGACTTTCTTTTTTTTTTTTCTTTTTCATAGTGTAAGTAGCATAAATGTTCCTCTATAATGTGTGCTAAGTAGGTTTACCTAGGCTTTTATTTAAAATATTTATATTTCTTTCTTTACTCTTTTGTCAGGAGCTTATTTTTGGTTTATCTTTGCTTTGTTTTATTATGTATTATAATTCATTATTGAACTAAAGGAAAGCTGAAGTCAGAAAACCAAAATACTAAAGTCTTAGAAAGAAACATATGAAGAGAAGACACCAGAAATTGTTTTGCACAGCATAATGAATCATACATTTTCTCCTCTGAAAGCTGATATGATGGAGATTTGGATTTTTTTTTCTTTTGGTGTAGGCTCACTTCTTCAGTCTGGTGTTTCAGCACAATACGACTACAGGCATTTTCTAACTTAACTCAAAGAATCCTACCCCTTCCTAAATAATATATCTTATTGGGTTGTTCCAGTTCTACTCATGCTGTAACCCTGTGTGACTTGTGGTCTACTGAGAATTGATTGTAGGATCCTCTTACACACATTAACAGGTATTATCATCAACAGTGCTTGCTGCTGACATATTGCCATGGCCTCAAAAAAGAGGATTTTCTAAAGCTCACTCCAGATAACTTTGTAACACCGATAATATCTGTATTCTATACTGTAACTGGCACTTAAACAAATTGGAAGGGATATGCTCTATGTAAATGAATAAAGGTGACTGTTAAGAATGTTCTGCATTAAACAAGAGTCTGTACTACACAAAACTGATTAGTTACAGTGTTATTCCCTTTTGACATCGCAGTGGTGAACGTCCAATTACAGGTGCTGTTGATGTACCTCAGAATATAAGAAAAGCTGCTAAAACTGGAGAAATACACATTTTTTACAAAAATTATACAGTTACTGCTGAGTGATGCTGACTGTGTGCACATGAAGTTGCTTATCTGGGTGAGGAAGAAGCAATTACAGAGCAGTAACTCAGCCCCACTGCAGTCAGTACTTCAGGGATTATAAATATATATATATATATTTGTGTGATTATCTCATACCAGGCCATTAAGTTTTCAATAGATTTAGTTATAACATATGGTAATAATACTTGGACTTAAGTTTGCCAGGAGTCATATGGAGACTGGAAGACTGGAAGTTAATACTTAGAAAACAAAATTTGGCATTAATTACCTAGAGAGTTTCTGCAGCACAATATTATCTGGAGTAACCAGGGGATTCGCTACCTCTCTTCAAAGATATTCTGTTAGAATAAAACACCATTTTTTCCCAAAATATCAAGAAAAAATAAATTTATGTCAATGGTTCTTGACATTTAGAATCCTCCATCAGGCTTTTCTGTTCTGTGTTATCCTCAAAAGACAGTGCTACTAACATTTAGCAGTATGGAGTTGATTCTGAGTACCCCATGGGAATTATTTTCTAATTTAATATTACAACATGGTATAAATTGTTTACCACGGTGAAATGAAACTGTAAAGAGCAGATGCTCTGTTCTAGAATTTCCACCTATGAAATTGTAATATTATGTCTTCAAAGGAGAATCAGAACAAAATAACTTTCTACAGCTTTAGAGTACTGATAGGCATAAAGAGAAGCTTATCATTTGAATGTCTGTATCTTGAGTTTTTCACTAAAATTTAGGAATATCAGAGCAAATGCAAGGGCAAGGTAATATCAGACCAAGAGTCCCAGCCTCTGAGAATTTTAAAATATTTTGTTGCAACTTTGCTTCAATCATAGACTTATGTTAGTGTATTCAAATATTGTTTGTATTTTCTGCCTTGTAATTGTGAAATAAATTTCTAAAGCATTTCTAGACTTGCTTGGTTTAAGTTAAAATTAACTGAATTTTAAAATGTAATTCTGAAAAACATCTTGGACTGTAAGTAGCACAGGTTAAACTACTCACTGTGATCATGTTCATATATTGCAACCACTTGATTCAGTGGTTTTCATGAGTCTATCTAAAGAACAATGAAGAAATTTAAACGAAAGTAAAACTCTTTAAGTACATTTTATTGAATAAGCATTAACAGGATGGTATCTTTATTGTTCCTGGACTGGCTACTTAAACTGTTAAAATACAGATAGCCAAAAGAAATTTTTTAATCCCTCAAGGACAAGGTACACAAACCTTGACATCCTCCATCTTGAAGTCAGAAAATATCACTGTTTGTCTTTAGTGGAGCAGCATGTTTAAAGTTCTGTCCTGAGTAAGAGTATTGTGGTTTAGAGTAAACTGGTAATCCCAGTATTCCATAACGGATTTGATGGAGAGAATGAGATAAATATGGACATTGTGTAGTGCATGCACAAGCTTGTATTTGCCAAGAGAAGCATTGTTCCTAACTCAGTGCTTTGAAAACAAATCAATTTCTTGATGAACAAAAGGAAGAGGTATATTAGCCATTTTTATCAGCTGCCTGCCTTAGCACATGACATCCAGTTTTCTCCAATCACTTTCTTGCTGAGTAATTATACATATGTCTTTCCATGTGTCTTGTCTGATTTATAAAGACTACCACTGACTTGCCTTTACTTTTTTATGCACATGAACTGGGATGGGTACTTTTTCTTTCCATAAATCTGTGAATTGTAACTACTAGTCTATTGAGTAACAAAGCCCTATTACATACCAGTAGATGTTTTGTGAACTAATCCAAAAACTCCAGGAATTGTCAAAGAAGTTAATTATTCAGGAACAAGATCAAACCCTTAATAGATGGCAAAGGAACTTTGAATAACAGTGAAACATGAGTTCTAGTTTATGAAATAATTTGAATCCAACATATGACAATATTTGAAAGTTTATGAGCATCTCGGATTTTCCTGCCTTGCCCCCCCTAATTTGTCATTTCACACTCGTAACAGAAGGGTTAAGTTTTGCAGCTGCTAAGATATACATGCTCTAAATTTGCAGTTGAATGAAGTTCAAGGTGTCACCATTTCTGTTCATCTCACTGCACTTGGCAAAGGGGCTTAGGGGAACTGACAGTACCTGCTGCATTGCCCTGGGGACATGGGAATTGAGAGCACTGAGCAGGAGGATTGGAATGGTGCTTCAAGTAAAACCCTTACTACTTTTTCTCTGCCTTAGAGCAACACCTGCAAGCAGTAATTCTGTCTGTCATGACTACAAACTAAGAAAGCCAGTGAAAGTGATTGTTGTACACCCTTCATGACCTGATGTTCCCATTGGCAAAGTTGGCAGAGAGAACTGGTTTGATTCAAGGATTGCAGTGGCAGTCATTAGCTGCTCACATGATTTGTGTGCAAAGAAGTGAGAAGAGGAAATTTCCATAATGCTGCAGCTGTAAAGGGTGAATCTAGCTAAATTTGAAATCTATCCATTATAGGAAAGAATATTCTTCTATTTCAGGTAAATTGAGACTTCATTACAGGCTTCCTAGGAAAAGTAATGAACTTCTCACTGACTGTTAGTGGGCTCCAATTCATATCTGTGTTTCAGCAAAATAAAACTTTGATGCAGCAAGAAATGGATAGTTTTATTTTGCAGCCCCCAGTACTGACAGGCTATTTTCTTTCTGTCACCTTTGTTCCTAAAGCTTCTAAATCCTGCCATGCCAAAAGAGAAATTTCAGGTTTTGCTCTTCAATATCTCCAGATTTTCATCACAGGTTCTGCACATAGTTTTCTACATCAGTATCAAATTGCATTTGTTACCTTTTGGTGTCAGTGTAATTGATAAGCTTGTAGAAACCCAGAAAATAAGGGCAAATGTTTATGTGCCAAACACCAATAACTGGATGGCTCTGGATCCAGGCAAGGACTGCTGCTAATAACAGGTGATGATTGTTGGTGTCGACCAAGGATTGTCGGTATTAACACACTGTGGGAAAGAACAAGCTGTGACTTGAGAAAAGAGCCATGCAGAGGTAGTGCAGCACTTTTCTGGGACAAATATCCTTGCTACAGTCCTGGAGAAAAGTACAGCACAGTAGAGATCAAGCTCAGGAATGAGGCCAAGGAGTGAGCAGGGACTGAATGGGGGGGATCAGGACAACCAAAGACTCCCCAAAGCCCTCTCACGCGTTTCCAGAAAGGGCTGTAAGATAGGACTGTATGTTAACTCATCTGCATATAAAGTGAGAAACCTATCCTTAGGGTGGGGAAAACCTATCTACACAAAGTTACCCCAACCACGACAGGACACTGCCCTCCAGGACCCTGGACATTCTATCAATTGTGCTTAGGCAATTGATCGACCCTGAAATCAGAATGAATGTCCTATCAGTTGGATTAACCCTGGAACCAGGACTTCAGATATCTTTTTCTGACACTTTTTCTCTATTTCTTTCTCTTCCTCTTTAATTAATATTTTCCTTTCTCTCTTCCCTTTCACCCTACCCCTTTATCCAAAACCCACTGCCCTGTGCTCATGTAGTTGGTCAGGACCAACACACCAATTTCCATTTCAATCTTGTAATTTACTAACAAAGCTTTCTGCTTGTTTGTAAGCCCTCTGACTTTTGTTGTTCCTGTCGATCAGGAGCATTTGAACACTAGGTGTTTTGTTCCCCATCAGGGAGGGATGTCACAGAAGCATATGACAGAATTCTGAAACATTTTGGGGCATTTACACTAATAACAGAGAGAAAATTCTAATACGTAAATGAATTCAAAGTTGCTCAACAATTTTAAAACAATTTTAGGTGCTTGGTTATTCATGTTCTTATCACTATATAAGTTAAAATAGAAAGGTATAAAAATCAATTTGAAAAAAAGGCCCAAATATGAAGAGTACTTTTTCTTAAGAACCATTCAGAGAATGAAGTCTTCATCAATCCATTAATGAAATTACCTTCTATTTCACGTGCACACGTAGTTAACTGAACAGCTTAAACTTTCTTTAGTTTTTTTTTGGAAGTGAGAGTAAACTGAGTTTACTTAACAGCATCCAGACTAGAAAGCAAGACTTGTCTTGAATATAATCACATCAAACACACAGTGGACCAGAAGAATCAAAGGTAACACCTTACCTGCTCAGTGTGGTAGAAATGAAAGAATGGAAAAACTTATGAAGCAAAAAGTAAAAAAGAAATAAAAAGTTATAAATTACCAGCTGAGATGAGAGGTTTCAAAAATGCTCTTATGTGATTATAGGACTCTTACTATTGAGAAAGAAAAATCAATGCTATTTTTCACACCTAAATAGTAGGAACTTGAGTGTCAAAATGATTTACATTAATTTTAGATTGTGTTTAATTCATAGAGACTAATTATCTGCTTAAGAAACTGGAAGCATCTTTCAAATACCATCTTTCAGTGGTATCTAGTGCATGCAATTGTCACTGGTCCCAAGGGGAGACACAGTCTCTGATCAGAAGATAAGATAAGATTGTACATTTGCAGTCATAACTGTAGTCTGACAGCTTGTTACAGCTTTGTTCATTTTATATTGCTTACAAAAGAGGTTCTTTGTTGTCAGGATGGGTTTGTCCTGTTCACAGATGTATGCCTATCTTGTTTTATGTACAGCTGATTTATGCTTTCTTATTCTTTTTCTTTCATTAAAAAATAAGTTCTACAACCAAAATTACATTTTGGTGTTGTGCATGAAGAAGGCAACAAAACTCTAAAGTTCTTCTGGATTGGTTTATTCTGTCACAGTAGTCCTTTAAGGCAGATGTGTGATGTAGGGCTTGAATAATTTCCCAGAAAGTTTAAGTCACTTGACTTTGCCTGTATGTGTTTAATTCTGCAGAGATATAAAAGAAATCATCCATTGAGTTGCCTTGTATTAGTTTTTTATTATTTTATTATATGTTTTTGATAATGTTTCCATACATTTTCTGGAGAGGGGGAGGATGGAGACTATATATCAGAACATATTTAAAAGCCTAAATTATAAAATAGATCCACATTAGTACTTTGATACAAATCTCTAGTGTTATTTGAGAAGTAGTTACCATAATGTGTTAAATCCAGTTAAAGTAGGAATAGTAAACTACGTAATGAAATTGTTGTATTACACATTAATATTGTGAAGCTGAAAACTATGTATGTGTCATAACCATATGCTAGAAATCTATCTATCTATATATATATATATGTCAATTGTTACTTTATTTTCAACCTGGGTCTGTTTATGCTAGAGTCCATGGACTTCCAGAAATTAGGTATAGGTACCAACCATTTTTTTGAGACTAGGAACACTTATTTCAAACAAACAAAAAGACAAGCCCAAAACCACAAGCTAGCAACAACAACAACAACAACAACAACACCACCACCAACAACAACAGAAAGAATCGGGTTTTAATATCTAGTAAAAATCTGGAGAAATTTTTTGCCCCAAATGATCCTTGTTAATGATAAAGGAAATTTGCTTATATTTGTATGCAGAACAATCATCAGCTCTAATACATGCAGAGCTGGTCCATTGCCCTTCTTCCAGTTTTTACTGAAATGAGTTGGTACCATTGTGTGGTGCTTGGGAATAGTGCTGCTACTTGTGTTGCCTGCTCCTTATCCCAAAGCTTCTAGGGTTACATTCTTAGAGAAAAATAGTTCAAGTTACATAAAGATTAAAAAACTCTGCTTGCAATCGGACTATGATTCTACATTATTTTAAGGCACTGCAGCAGCACTGAAGATGGCAGTTGTCTTTAAAGGCTTTTATCAAATTCCCCTCATGATTAATGTATTCTGCCTCTACTCAGGGACAGTTTTTCCCAGTGTTGGCTTCCTTTAGATATCCTAGTTTCTTTGGATGACCACATTTGTCACACTTGATGCACATACACACATTTTGACATGAGCCATCCATTGCTTCATGCAGGGAGTAATTATTTTTCAGTGAAAAGTGTAGTAAGATATATTCTTTTATCTTTAATCTATATTCTTTTGAGTTATTTATATTTTCTGCACCTGTTTAAAACCTAAGCAGTATTATCTTTAGGCAGTCAATGATTAGCAGTGGTAAGATCTAATTATTAATTTTGGAAGTACTGTGGTAATAAGGTAAAAATAAAAAATCTTAAGTTTAAAAATAATGGTAAGTAAGTTCAGTTCTTTTGTTGCTTTAGAAAGTTGGCTGCTGTTTTAGATTCAATCTCTTTTGGAAAAATGGAGCAGAAAGGAAGGAAAAACAGTAAAAAATGCTGAGCACCACTGCCTACACTGAAAGTTTCAAGAAATGAAAATGGCAAGTGACAGCTATTGAGCCGTGCTCATCCTATAAGGTTCTTTGTCAAGTTGAACATTATTGTAGTTGAAGCCTGAAAGAACCAAATTCAATGCTGAGCTTTAGAAATTCAACTCCTCCTGTAACAAAATGGGACATTTCCTGTGTTGTGGGACTGAGTTTGGGATGAATTGTCAACACACTGCAACTCTATCAGCTGATTTTGGAGAGAACATTTTTTCAGATTGCTAATGCTGGTCCGTTTCCGTCTAGGATGAAATGCACTACAGGATACAAAACAATTCAGGGAGCTTCAATTCCCCGTCTACTGGGAATGATGGGGAAAAAACCACAAGGATGCAGAGTACAATTTTTTTTTTGGTTGATTTGGTTCAGTGGAGAAAGCAGTGGACAAAACCATAGCAGTAGCATTAAGTACGTCTTCATTTGCATATTATATTTACTATGGCATTTCTAAATTAGTTTTTGCTAAATCATTATTTAGAAAACAAGGAAAGTGCTAACTGGAGGGTGGCAGATGCAGGACTACTAGGAAATGATGAAAAGCTATTTATATATTTCATCAAAGCTAGCTGCTATGCAAGCTGAAAAAAAGCTGTGCTTTTTAATGTCAGACATAATTTCTATGATGTATGTTCTCCTGTATTATTTTTGTGTGTCTGAAGGCCCTTCATTATTTTAATCCATGCATCACTAAAAAAATCTTTTGCATCACCTAAATAATTCACAACAATGAAACTTCCTCTCTGTAAAATGAACGCATAAAACAATTAAATGGAAAACACCCAGTAACTAACATTCTGATAAATTGTCACTTGATATTTTTAAGAAATTTCTTCAATAAACTGGAAATTACAGAGAAGATGCAGTATCTTCTGATTGTAGTTATCTGAGTATACATCATTGATTTCTATGTCAGAATGTGCAGTGAGGGTGGAAAGGGAGCCTTTAGAAAACAACAATTCAATCAAGTGGCTTTTTTAGTTGTGATACATCAATATATATGAGAGGGGTTTACTGGAGGAACAAATCCTTTATTTCTCTCTATAGTCAATTTTTTTATCAAGAACAAGTCAGAGAACCATGTTTTGATAGGTTAAGTAATGACTGCAAGTGTAACTAAGAAACATGTATGGGTAAAAGGAAAGGTCTTCAGTGTATTTGAGCAAAATCTGTTAGAAGAATGATAATAACTGGTGCAAAAGTAGTCTCTTCTGAGAGTTATATTCAAATATTCTAGTAATTTTCAAAATTATTAACCCAGTAAATTTGGGATAGAAATCCATTATCTTGAAATTATGTTGCAGGCCCAAGAGATGGGAGAAAAATATTTAGCATTATTTATTTATTATTTATTATTTTAAAAAAATGCCAGATTTTTTTCTGACAGCACAGCACAAATGGTACTAAGTTAGTAATTTTTACTTATTTGCATATACTATGTACCTATATATACACCTGGGTTACCATTTGAAAAAATTTAAATATCTTAAATATTACTAATTAACCTGCCTTGAAGAAGAAAGGACTTAATTGATACTTTCATTATATTTTGCCTTAACCCTTACATAGCATTAGTCTGTAAAAGGTGGGGCATTTATTGCATGAATATAAAAATCATTATAGTATAGTATATATTTTTAAGAAAAAAGCCACTAAAGGGTCCCTGCTCAGCAGCTGTTGGTGGATATGTCTCTTGCTTGTTGCAACATCAAATTTGCTCAAGACTAAGACAAAAAGTGGGATAATTACCCACTGTCAAAATAGAGAGTGAATGCTGTACAAAAAGTGTCTGTCCACCTTCTTAATTTTCTGTAACTTTTTTCTGCTTTTGCATTACGTAATCCAGGGAAAGCTGATTAAACTTTCCCCTTCCCAGTACAATAGAGTGTTCTAATCATTGCCTTGTGTGTTTTCTGTTGCTTAAGGAATTGAAAGTTGTCTAAAGTAGTGATTTCCTTGATTCTTAAATGTAGTTGAGTGTGCCAAATTAATATTCTTAAGGAATGGAGGGGTGGGGGGGACGCATTTTAGGAAACATAAGAATTATTTCAACTCAAAGCAGACACAAAATTAATTATGCCCTAAACTCCCCTGACTATTAAGACAATTTTAAAATAAATTCTGTGATTGTTGTCTATGATGTGATTTGTTATCCACAAATTTATAATAATATTGATTTCTGCTAGTTTTTCTACTCCCATGTGTCACAGCTTCACTGTTTCTCCTTATGGAATCAGCTTTGAAGACAGGCACTGTGTGCTATCTCTTAAAATACAGCTTTGTTATCAGCTTTTAGACGTATCTAACTGATGTATGGGTATAATTATATGTATAATACATATGTATTATATGTACAACTTATGTATGCGGTGTCCAATTGAAAAGATTTGTGGTAAAACCAAGAGATGTGTGTATATGGTCTAACAATGTAGAGCTGGTAATAGAGAGTCAGACAAAAGTTCATTTAGCTTGTGACCTCTCAGAGAGTGGTGGTCTAGAGATGAAAGGCAAGAACTATGTAACAGAATAGCAAAACTTTCCTAGGATATTCCCATTTTCAAGCTGTTACGTGGCACGAGGATCTGTGGGTTTTTGTACTTAATAGAAAGATCTCTTTTTGGCTTATTTCAACCTGCTACTTAAGGTGAAGTCTGTGGGCATCTGATTATTTGTCCTGGAAGAAACAGAATAAGAAATCCTTTGTTAATCCTTTTGCCATTCATGATTTTGTAGATCTTTGTTACATCTTCTAATCACCTTGTCCTATGCGGAAGAGTTTTAGTTTAATTGTCTTGTGTGTGAAAACAGCTCCATAAGTTACCCTTGGTGACTTGCTCTGAAACTTTTCCAGATGGGGAATTTCATCAGTTTTGAATTCTCAGTAGGTAAGAAAAGTATCTAAATATGACTTTTCTCTCCTCTACTATTTTATTTCCAAAGTTTTATTCAGTTAATAAGAATGTAGCTATGTACATAACTATGGAGTTTTTGAGTGCCTAGTCAGTGCATTTAATTTGATAATTATTTATGGCAGTGTCAGGAGGTGACAGCGTGAATCTAGTAGTTGTTATACATATCTTTTAATGCCATTTGAAGTCAAAATATAAAATTGAGGTCAAAGGGATATGAATCAAATTCATTATTGTGACTTAATGTATTTCCAAATATAGCTTTGAAAGAGATGAATTTATTTTAGCCTTCTGAAATTATTTAGTATGTAATTCCCTTATTTTATTAATTGTTTTTATTTTTTAAATTTTATCACAAGAAGTTAAGTTTTATAATTATAGGTTTAAAATATTAGATGCTGTCACTTGGAAAAATTCCACTTTCTTGTTATTTGTGTGACCTATGTCATGAATATAAAAAATTTTGCAAAACTCAATTTAATGAAGGATCATCTGGATTCCAATAATTCAACCAATAAAACCATAACCAAGGAAAATGGATATTGATTTTTCTAAAGATGACAGTTTATGTTACATCTTCAGCCTGGGAAATGAAGGAATAGATTAATTAATGACTTCGAAGAGTTTATATGACCTATGAACAAAAGGCTGAAGTTTCTGCTTCAATTAATTTGAAGTTCAGCAATTTCTGGGTCTACTTTCATGTAAACAAATGACCCAGTGATTTGAATATATTCCTTCCAGTAGGATGCCGAAGCCATTTCTTCCTTCACACATTCCTTAATCACCATGTATTATGTGTAGACATGAGAAAGAGGGAGAAGTTTGGAATTTTGAAGTCCTTTTATTCTCCTTAAATGGAGAAGAAAAATATTTTTAAACAGTTGCATATTGAGGAAATTAAAAACAAAAACAGGCACCCTACCAAATGAGAAAACCCATATATATTTTTCCAATGTGTACAGAAGTCAGGTACAGAAATGTTCAGTACTTTATGTATTTGCCTAGAAATAAACACAAGCTGAAAAAAAGAAAAAAACGGCAGGTTACAAAACATTTATGATACTTTATGAGGAGTAACACATCAAATTTTCTTTTGACCATAATTCATCTGAATATTTTCATAAACCTTGTAGAAATGGAAAAGACTAATTTTAAGAAAGAAGAAAATTTTTCTGGCTAATATCTTTGAGAGAGGCAGAAATGATGCTATGACAAATAGGTCAAGATACATTAATTATTCTTCCCATGTTACAGGTGAACAATAATTTGTTTGAGGACATAGGAATGTATTTTTTTTAAATTTCTGCTGACATTGGCAACTGCTGGTTGAAAACATGACACAAATGAGGAAAAATATTTTATCTCACAGTGTTTGGCTTATGAGCTCAATCACCAGTATTTCAGGTGCACTTTCTACTTCTATTTCCACCACTAACTTTGACTAAAGTATTTCATATTTTACTCTTCTTACCAAAACTGTCTGCTTAGGAGTAGAGCCATAGGCAACCAGCAGAAGTGCTCAACATTAAAAAATTTTATCCAAATATGATACTAAAGATTGGACTGTGTCTCACCTATTTTCAATATCTAACTTCTGATTTTAACACTTCTTACTGCATCAACCCAGATGCTCAGATCTCTTTCCACAGGGCTTCTCTCCAGACTCTTTGGGCCCCATTTTGGGTGTAAAACCAGGATTATTCCATCACCCTACTGCAACCCCACTGAACCCTTAGGACCCAACCTGCCAGCCAGCTGGTCACTCAATGTATTATGAGCTTGTCCTGCTGTATGTTGCCGTCAGTCATATCTATTGGAGTCCTTATAACAGCAGAAATTACTAAAGTTTTCCAGTGTAAATATGAACACCAGGCCAAGAGCATGCACTACATAATTACTTCCACGTTTCAGAAGTAATAGGATTTGTAAAGTAGTAGGATTTACAGAGAAACTATGCTGTATTTTATCAGAAACTATATTTTTACTCTTTTAGGAAGATGTAAATTCTTTATGCATAGTCCAAAATTAGTTGATTTGGTTGAAGTTTAGATCAATTGTTTTTTGAATATTCTTGGATTTTTTTTCATTTTAGAAGTTGCTCACATTTTTAAAGAAAATGTTTTGTCTTCTTGCTTTTATTTGTTCCTAGATTATGTGTCCAACTGTTCTTTAAATATATTAATACACCACGATATCTTATTTTTCTGTTGACCATATCATAATGCTATTTATTTATTAAATAAAATTTATGGTTGTAAAAGAGATTACATAAATTTTAACTTTTTTACAGAACATCACCTTTAAACAGAAATAACCTTGAAGATACTAGGGCATAATTTGTTTTATTTTGTTTCAGTTGAGTCTCTACTGTGAAATGAGGAGCACATTTGTACCGTCTCTTTCAGGCTGCTTCCTTCAAGCAATGAAAATTTGAAGGAAAACTTTTCCTATTAGGTAGAAAAAGTTTTTCATTCTATTAGTCATTTTCTAAATAAACAGAAGACTTGTATTTCCTGAAATATTCAGCATTTTTTCTGAAGACTCTGCTGAGAAAAGGATTAGAAAAAAGTAAGTACTTTTACAGATTATTTGTTTGTATCATTGCAGAGGTAACTGCTGACCCATAATAAAGTAAAAAGCATTAAAAAGGCAATGATTATATGACAGTCATTATCACAGATATCAGTCACCTACTGTAGTAAAACTCTGGATATTTTACATTCTACTATGTCAAGATGGTTGGCAAATGACATTTAATGGCAACCTACTCTGTTTTCTGATTAGTATTTCTGCCTTTCTGACTACTGCCATCTGTTCTTCTCTCCCATTTTATTTTGCTCCGTGTATTGTATAGAAGAAAACAGAATTAAAATTATTTGTGTCTCATTTCATATTCTTCCATCCCTATGTGGTTATTTTCTGTGAGCAGCAGGTCCTCTTATCACAATATAATGACTACTGTGGTGACTAGAGGAATAAAATGTAACATTATTTTAACATTATTATCATCTCTAAGTTAAGTTGATGAGGTCCTGACAGATCTGCTGACTTTTCTCAATGCCATTTACAAGAACGATTCAATTACATCTATTGTGTAAGTGTTTCCTCTGGAGAGAGTATAGAAGAGATAAAAATAGCTTTCCAGGTTTCTGATCAGACTATTCTAAAAGAAGATTGTTCATCCTACCATACAATCAAACAACTGGCTGAGATTTTTATGGCCTACAAGGTGATATTTTTTCCTTTCAAACTTTGTTCACTAATTAATTTTAGAATTAAATCAATCAGTGTTCAGCTTATGATGCACCTCAAAGGCACCTTGCTAGAGTTAATTTTTTAAAAAAGAGGAGCTACAGAGAATGTCAATTTATTTTTAGATTGACTGTATTTTCAAAAAGTATGTAAGCAGTTAAGACAAAATAAATTAATTTCAATATTGAAAAATGTAGTATATTTTTAAACCCAAAGACATTCAGAGGGATCTCAACACATTGGAGAAACAGACAAATGAGAATCTCATGAAGATCAGTGAACAGAAATGCCAAGTCCTGAGCTGGGGACAAATAAGTCCACACACCAATATATACTGCAGGCTGACTGACTGACTGGAAAGCTGCTGGAAAGTACTTTTTTTCAAGAAGGACCTTAGGTACTGGTAGTGAACACGCTGACCATGAACCAGTGATGTGATCTGTGGTAAAGAAGGCCAACAGCATCCTGGACTATGATAGAAAGATGCCACAATTTAGATAAAGAGAGGAGGTCCTTCCCCTCTATTCAGCACAATGGAGTGCTTTGTCCATCTTTGGGCTCTTCAGAACCTCAAGAGAGTTACAGAATTATAGAATCATAGAGCTACTGAAGCAAATCCAGGACAAGTCCACAAAGATGTTTAAGGGACTAGACCATCATCCACATGTGAGTCTGAGACACCTAAAGTCATTTAGCCTGGAGAAGAGAAAGCTCAAGCAAATCTTACCAGAGTGTATAAATACCTTTTGAAACTGACCAAAGAATACAGACCCTGTCTTTTCTCAGTGATATCCAGTGACAAGACAATAAAAAATGGACACAAAATGAAAGACATGACATTCTAGTTAAATATTAAAAAAAAAACAACCAAACCCGAACAAACATTTTATTTTAAGAACAGCCAAACTCGAAAGAGGTTGAGTAGACAGATGGTCCAATCTCCATCCTTGAAGATACTCAAACCCAGTTGTACACAGCCCAGCTGACCATCCTTTGAACTGCAGTAAGGAAGACAGAACCTGAAAACCTCCAGAAGTGCTTTCCTAACTCAACTCTTCTGTGATTCTGTAATTGAGCTATGTCAGAAAGGAGCTCTACCTTTAGCAATGTGCTTTTGTCCTAAGGAGACAATATATGAAAGGTAAAGTGTAACCACAGAAGTACATTGCTGTAGTTCAGCTCTGAACATCCCTCTTGTAACAAGAGAGAAAAAAGAGAAACATCGGTGTGGATGGGACCTCGTGAGATTAGTATGTCTGAACCATGAACAAAAACCTCAGATAAAATTTACAGATTGTGGCCATCTGGCAAATTTGTCAGTGGGGAGCTATCAGTCCTCATTAAGGGAAGATAGAAGATCACTATCAACAAAATGTTCCACAAGGAAAGGACTAGTGGAGGGAAAGCAGAATCATACTAAAAAGACAAATCTCAAGTCCAAAAGGAAACATCAAGGGAATGGAATCATCAAACTAATGGACCAGAAAGATAACTACAGTATGTATATATATTCATATTAAAGGCCAAATTACTTCTAATTACCATTTAAATCTTCCTTAGTAAGCCTATAATTCTACCTTTCTCCTTCCCTCTCTTTTGCATTGGTTTCTCCTGTTCTTCTTCTATTTATTCTTTCTTTTCCTAGGTAGGAGTTATTACACTACTGAATTACTGTCTATACAGATGTTACTTATTTCTCTATTTTTTTTTTTCAGAATTCCAGTGGAAATACAAATAATCAGTTGAATTAATTCTGATGCTCTGCAGTTTCACTTAATTTTTAATCTTCTTTAGTTTCAACATATCTTTTTTTTCTTTTTAATTTATATTCTAGTTGTTTTAGATTTAAAAATTCTTTTTAGGTGCAACGCAAACGTATTTCCATAATCAAAGCTTCACTTGAATGCAAATCACTGGAAGTGTTTAAAAATGCCTCCTCCCTGAATAAAAAGGGAATTATTAACAAAATTTTTAGGAAGTCAAACAGTGATTATTCCTATGAAAGAGAAAAAATATTTAGAGTAGAATTTTTAAAATGCATTCTGTTTAGTATTATAAATGTGGGTGAGTAGAAGAATCTGGATGTACCTCTTTAGACCATACTTATTTTTCATCTGTGCATTTGAAATTATTATGAAAAATATGTCAATGCCTGCAAAGTATATGTTTATAGACTGTAGTGAATAACCACTGAATTCTACATCTAGTCTTATTCTGCCATGCTTCTGGGTGATGGAACAGCATTTGGAACTCTTCTGAAATCTTTCTAATTTTTCAACATCAGTTTTTTGAAATCACAGAGGCAGAATGTTGTTTGCTTGTCCAGTATTGGTCTTTCTGAAAGATTATTTTTTTCTTCATGATTTTTCATTTGTATTCTCTTGGTCTTCTTTAGTTAGAGAATTATTTTGAAACCTACTGTAGAATAGGTGTTTATGACTTCTCTGTTGCAGTGTTGCAAAATATAACCCTGAATTTGCGAAGTTACATTGTGTACACAAGCTGTACCAACGCTTATAATATGGCATTTGGCTGTATTAAGATATCAATTCAAAACAGCCCACATTACTGAAAAGACAAGATCTATCCCTGAGATCTCACTTCCATAGCAATTTGTTCTTCTGTCATTCTTTTCACAATTTTTGCCAACATATTTATTCTTGATGGATATAAACTGCCTACATTAAATCCCTGAAATACCAATGTCTCGTGAAGGTTCAGTGAAAAATTTAGCTCATAATTTAGAAATTTAGAAATTCTTAGTTTGAAATATGTAATATCGATTCCTTTTTATTATCTGAAGTATTTCTCTATACAATACCTTGTTGAAATCTGTTATTCAACATATCTTTTTATAAACCCTGTCTTTCTGAAATCTAAACTACAAAGCTATTTTATGGCCTGTTTTCTAATCCATTCATTTACTTTTCAGCAATTCCACTTAATCTTTTTGGATTTTGTCTGTCTACCTTTTTTTAATCAATTACCAAAATAACCAGTCTGTTCATATCTGAATCTGTCTATTCTTTTAATTATGTGTTACCTTTCTTCATTAGTCAAATTTTTTGTTCTTAGTACCACACACCATTCTATATGCTGATAAAAATTCCTTGGAACTAAAAACTGTTACCAGATAAGGTGGTTTGTTTTCTTTTTTTTTTTTCAGATGTTTCCGAGATGAAAGCATGAAGGTTTATAATCAGACCACTGCACTTTAAAAACTTTGATCAGATGACCTGAAAATCCGTGCTTGTAGCATCATGTTTCTTTTATTTAGAAAGGCTGTCATCAGAAAATTTTGTGAAATTCATCAATAATCTTCTGTCTTTGATCTCCTCATCTCTTCTGGTTAGGATAGTACAAACAATATCCTGTTGTCTCCTTACATGTCATCAAAATTACCTGTCATTATATGTTCTTAGGATAACGAGCAGACAGAACTGATGTTGTGTGCTGTGCATTTGATCAGAAAATTCAGGCTTTTGCCCAGTCATAATTTGGTCACATGATGGTTTTTTCTTCTTTTTGCTTCCCATTTGATGCCCACTGAGTCAAAATAAAAAACCCTAGATCTTTAATGCATTATAGAGCATCTATGATTTTAACTATATATCTATGCTTTAGTGATCATCATCCCCATCCTAGGTTATGCTATGGACTAAAAGTTTCATACCACATCCATTTGGCAAAGAACATTACGACAAATCACAAGATTATATTTTAATAACAATAAATATTCGACTGGATAAATGGTGTTTTTTTCCTTTGATGGACTTTACACTTCCATACTAAACTAGTAATTCCACTAAAACAAAGTGGAAATCCTTGGAAAAGTGTAAATTTACTTGCCTATTTTGTAGAATAAAGGATGATTGCTTGTATTAGTACATGGGACTTAAGTATCTTAATGCAATAACTCATCAAGTGTGCATTTTGAAAAGCTCTCAAAATGGGGAATTTCATTGCTCAGTTAAAAAGGAGAATAGTTTTTAGGAAACTGCCATATCAAATTGTTTTCATTAGATTGCCTAGAGATAATGAATAATAGCTGGCTATTGAATATTGTTGTTCATATCAGTGTAGCATAGCTGTAAATTTTGAATTTTTTGGTCAGCCACTGCTTTGTCATTCATTCTTTTTTGAGGATTTTGTCATACATCAAAAATAATTTTTCATAATATTGATAAGAAATTTTAAAGTTGTCTTATAATACATTATTTCATAGTCTGAGGAACATACGTTAGTATTGTAGTCTAATGAAATATCGTATAATGTATCAAATGTTGAATACCATATTCTCAGGAATACGAGACTTTGAAACCTTTTATTTAAAGAATAAATATGTTTGCCTGAAGACACTGAAATGTGAACCCCATACTTTTTTACTGAGTAAAACAGTAGCTGAGTAAAACATAAAAGCAGTATATATGCTGGTTTTTTATTAGAACATGAAATAAGAACTGAAAGAGCCAGCTTTTGCCTTTGGTATTGTATAACTTTATTACTGAAACACATCAGTTTACACTTAATCATAGAGCTAGAAAAACTATGAAACAGTTTCTGCCATTTGGTAGTTGAAGGAGACTGATTCATGTGTCTGCTATGAAAGAAGATTAATAACAGTGGTACACAAGTGAGTTCAGAATTAACTGAGCTGTATTCAGAAGATACTGAAGTTAAAAAAAATCAAAAAACCCTCTCTCCCTAAAAAAAATAAAACAGGTATGAAGACCATATGATTGAGAGAAGTAGAAAATTGCATGGTGCTGTGTTAATTATGTTAAGCATTTTCAGATGTTGCACTTCTGTTACTGGAGAAAACATAAGAAACTTTTACCTTGGCACATGTCCTGTCTTCTACCTTGTTGGTCATTACAGAATTGTTATCTTTTAGTAACAGAATTCTCCTTAGACAAATATGAGTAACCAAATAAGAGTGCTGGCAAGCTGCCTTAGATGGCTTCACAGATCATCCTTTCTATCCTCGTTGGTTCAGATGTGTAGTAGGTGTAGAAAAGACTATTCTGAACTACAGTTGTCTGAATGGTTTTATCCCATCCTAAAATAAGGATGAGGAAAAATTTACTTGGTGAGATGCAATTGCAGAAAAAATATAGAAATAAATAATTTAATTTTATCTGCATTTCTGCAGTTTTTTTCTTATTCTAACCCTTCGATTTCTAGCCCTCCTCTCTTTATAAACTGCTTTTCTCCTGATGCTGAAAATAATTTTATTTCCCCATTATAGTAAAGGGAGAGATTTACACTAAGTATTTAAACTGTTCTTTTAAATATGTTTCAAATTAACACATTATTTCATCTCTTTAGTCAACTGAGAGAACTTCATTTTTTGAGAAGGATGACTTATAGCTAGTACAGCTGTGTTTAAGGAATTTAAATTTTATTTAGGTTATAAAATTATGAGAAAGAGACCTTATTGAAAAGTGTTCTGTCAGTTAGTATTACAGCAATGTTTCACAACCATTTACAGTTTTCTGTTTGAAAATAATTAAGTTACAGTTGTTGTCTGAGGTTAATTTAGGTTCATAGTGACTTCAGGGGTTTTGCCACTGAATTGTGAGAGGCGAGATTTTAATAATCTTTACAGATTTTTAAAGACATAATTTTTCTTTTTAAGTAACTAGTTATTTTGATTGGAAAACATAATTTTTCTTTTTTTTTTTTTTAGGAACTAGTCATTTTGATTGGAATAGCCTTTTTTCAACTTTCTGGTACTTTTTCTGTGTACATTTGCTTTACACCTACACAGGCTTGGAATAAAGACAACAGGCAACACACTTAGGAATATTTTTTATGTGGTTGGATATAATACTCCAGATGTTGCACATTTTTAAATGGCTGAATAAAACTCATTAAGAAAGTTCAAATATCAAAACCTAAAGGTAAATACTGAGCTTTTTTTCTGTTGTTTTTGTTCAGACTGTATGTTGGCTTACAGAATGATTTCATATATACCAGAGAGAAAAATAAAACTTGGAGCATAAAAGTAAGTCCAAAACAATTTTCAAAGTGAAAAGAAAAGGTAAATAGGAAACCAAACAAAATATATTATAATCAAAGACTGTTTTTGGGATTTATGAAAGTCAAAAATTATGAGTTTTTCAGCTTTCAGAAACATTCAGTGCTTAGTTGAATAGCCATACAGAATATCATGCTCATCATTGTAGTGTCAGGACAAACATATGACATTCATTCAAGAAAACACTCATTATCATTAGAAAACCAATTCAATTAAGAAGGCTTCTTGGATTTCTTGGATTTAAAAATGTACAAGGAGATACTTCTCCCTCTTCCCCCAGATCACTGAATCAAAAATGTTTATTCTTTTACATACCCAGGCTTCCAGGCCTTGATAAAGAAAAATACAAAGACCTAGGCATGTAGAAATGAATAACTAAGTAGCCAGTATGCACATTTCTGGTCATTAATGAATATTTTTCAGCTTACATTCCCTTTTTTTTTTTTTTTCCATTTCAGTGATACTATTTCCCCCAATCTTCTCTAGTTTGTTTCTTCATTTCATTTTTACTACAAACCACTTACAATTTTCAAATTGCTGGTTTATTTTCTTTTCTACAAAACTTCTACTTTTTTCCACTTTTTCTCCTATAATAAAATTTCTTTGAAGCATGGAAGCATGGGGATTTTTTTTTTTCTTGTTTTGTCTGTGTTTCTGAAAGCTCTATATTTATCTTGTTTATTTCAGGTAAATCATATCATTGCTTTCACACATGAACATGCTTTATTGCTAAAAGATAATATCTATTAAACTAAAACATATTTTCTTTTAAATTTAAGTCTTATATCTACATGCCTGTTTTATAAGCCTTGATTATGATAAACAATTGGAATGAAATTTCTGTTGCTGAGTACTGATAAAAATGGAACAAGTTTGTTGCTTTATAATTGACATTTACTTCTGAGTCAAAAGGATGGCTGAAGGTATAATTCCAATTTTATACCTTTGCAATTTTTCGATTAGGAATTTAACCAAATAATTTGTTGCTTATAATTTATTAAGCAAAATAATGAACTTTTAAAAATATATATTTTTTACGTTTTTACACAATATGCAAAAAAATTATAAAATACTTTACTTAATAACCAGTCAAATTTAGGACAGTTGGAAGAGAAGGGAGTACTCACAGAAAAATTCATAGAATATCTTTAACAAACTTCATTTTAACAAGTCTTTTGTGCTTTTTGCCATGTCTTTTGTTTCTCTTGTATAGGCAAGACCTGAGAAAAGGGAGTAGGAAAACATTTTGCACTATGAATTACAAGTTTGTTCCATGAATTAGTGGAAAAAGTGCTAAGCCCCAAAATTTACAAGCAAAGATACATAATCAGCAACATAATCTTTGCATGCTTTTTTTCTGAAATGATGAGGCATTGCTGACCAGGTTAGCTTCTAACTAAATTTTAGCTCGGACCTGCTGGATCAAGTGGAAATTTTAGTTTTAATTCTTCTATTGTTGATATTCAGTCCTTGCTTCCCATGCAGAAAATGGTGGTCTCCCAGGGAAACTTGTGAAGGTGATATTAAGTTCACAGAGAGTGCTGTCAAGGTGCACAGTGAAGAAATGTCAGTGAGGCTTAAGCAGTAAATTAATTGTTTAATCCAACATCTCCTGTACTCATTAGAGAGAAACCTAGCTTTGCATTTTACATCTTGAGGTTAGAAAGAGAACTTGTTCCATGTATGTTGAAACTTTCAGGAGACTTGTTAATAACTTTGGGGTTTTTTTTTTGATCAGAGTATGTGTTGTGCATAGAAAACTGAAAAACTGAGTTCTGCGCTGAATTTGTTGTCTGTGAACATCCACCAAATACTCTCATCCTTCTCCTTTAGCCTTTGAAGCAGTGTCTTCCACCTCAGAGAACCTAACTCACCTCTTTGGCTTCAGTTGCATCCGAATTAATCTGCAATTTCCTTCTTTTAAAATATACAGTGAAAAAGGTTCCTATATAAAGTTTGGTTTAAGTGACTACCCCTGTATTTCATAAAAGTCACGTGGAGAGGAACAGATGAGTTTGGAATCTCATACATGCTGGCAAGTGTTGACATTTTCCTTCCTACTACCCCACAACAGGAGGGGTCTCTTTGCCTGACACAGTGAAGAATGTCAAGGATGGGCCTGAGCTCTGGCCAAGTCGAGTATCAAAAATACTGAACTGGGCCTTCCTGAAAAAGACTGACAGACATAAAGGTGCTCTCTCATTCTCTTGTTGGATTAAGTCCCGAGCATTAATTTAAGACCTCTATGCTTATTTTTCTTTTACAATTGGCATGGATAGAGGGATGTACTTCACATACACCTCATTTGCAAGAGAGAAGGAATAATATCCTTCATTGATATAAACCATTGAGTTAACAAATTTCAGTGGTAAATATGTCAGTGGCTTAATAAGATTTGATGGTGAGGCACATATGATTATGTACCACATAGATGACAAGGTCGGATGAAACTCTCAGGGACACCCCATCGTTGAGCCATGAGGTTCAAAAAAGACCTTTTGGTGTTCTAAACTCCTTCTTAGAGAGGACTCTAAGTGCCACAGGATCCAATCCTAGTCCCAGACTTGGACAATGCTTTATGTTTAAGGGATTGTTTGTGCACAATCAATCTTTTATATCACTTAGAAAAAATTTCAATGTTTATCACACTATTATTTACTGAGATCCTGCTGTGGCAACAAATCTCTTAGCTTCAAAGACTAACCTTAAAAAGCATCCTTATTCAGAGGGAGATCCTGCCATGCAGAGGGCTGCCATACTGGAGAGCTCAATGGGCCCTGGGCTACCTTCTATTTATGGAATAAAATGAAATAGTCATATTTGTATATCAGTAATATGTTGAGGTCACTGTCCCAGACAGCTCTTGGCTAACCTGTTGCTAGCTGTTCCCCAAAGTCCACAGTCAGATGCATGTAGCTATCACATCTCTGCTGGTGGGTATGGATTTAACGGGGGGAAACACATCCTCACATCTACATAAAAAAATGCCTGTAGCAGAAATGGATTGAAAATAAGAAATTTCCTTTTTAAAGAAATATTTTAATTAAATGTGTAATTGTAACCAGTTATTTTTTGATAATAACTTTTGATTCTCACTCCCCATGCTGGTTATTTTTGTTTTGTTCTTGGGAGGTTTTTGGTTTGTTTTAAAACTCATTGAATCTTATTCACTTCCCCTTCTATTTTGAACCGTCAATTTGTCATACATCTGTTAACCGTAATAGTAATTTATTACCATGAGTAAATCACTTCTACAGAAAAAATGACATTGCATTTTTATTGATACCCAGTGATGCATACTGTCTGGAGAAAATACCAAAAATCAGGTTCCTATATTTGGGTATTTTCTTTTAATTTTCTCCAAACTTACTGATACGTTAAATATGACTACCATTAAAAAAATCACAAAAAATGAGATTAAAAAATAGAGGTCTAATTATATGGAATATGGTAATGTTTAATTATAAAAACACTTCTATATAAATCAAAGAAAATTCTTTCACTTAAAGTGGAGTAGCAGTAGTTGTGTGACTTCTACAGATGTCATTTTTGCATATCTGATCAAAATATTTTATAATCTTTGGTTCTGTTAATATTTATAAATGATGTCCACTTGTGGAGATTTAGGGAACTGATTTATTTCCAAAGAATTTTAGTACAATTTTCCTGTCCTGGACTTTTCTGAGAATGTACTAAACATTTTTAACATATGATTTCTGTTATTAATTTATTTATAATCTTAATTATAAAGAACATAAAGGCACTATTTAAAAAAGAGGGTTCTGAGAGAAAAAATTTAGTTATGAGAAGTTAATTAGAATCATACTCACTGATAGAATTTGAATGATTTTATGAAGTTTACTTGGAAGCTCATTTTTTGCAAAAACATAGTAAATTATTAACTTTAAAAATAAAATTAATGAAGACACTTATATAATTTATCTATAAGAGGCACCAAAAATAGGACCACATATGTTAAAGTCAGCTCTTTTATTATTATACTCTTTATTCTTTTATTATCTAAAATGCTGTGAAGAACCTTTAAATTTAAGTACACTAAGCTATTTGAAGGTTTTTTAGGATACATGGACTAGCCTTTTGCCCTAAGATTTCAAGAATAAATTGATATTCACTGATATTACAGGAACAAATAGTGAACATAGCCCACAGATTTTGGAAAAAGATTTCTCTTCTTTTTTTTCCCAATAATAATGGGCATTCACCAGAATTATATTTTGCAAGAATTAGTTTTAATTACTTCAGTGTTTTCAACCAAAATCTGTCGTTGGGAAATTCTATCTTTTTTTTGTTTAATTTGCAATATGAAGCAAATCACTTGCAGAGTTGTAGCAGACATTTATTTGCTTAAAATAAAATCACAAAAATACCTAGAATGTATAAAATACTGCTATTTTTTTTCCTGATTACTGTGTATTTCAAATGTTTTTGAGGAATTCTTTGACATTTTTTTTAGAAATGCATGATCTTAATTATTCAATGTTGAATCAGTGAGTGTGTAAATAAGGGAAGAACTATGCTGAATTTTTACAAATAAGGGTATGTTTTAATGCTTGGTAAAGATGCAGTATCATCCTGAAAAACGACTGTTAACTGATAAGCAGATTTCCATGGAAAACATATTTCTATTAAAAGCTTATGTAGAGAAAGCCTGCTCTGTGATCTTTCCAGACACAGAGATGAGACTGATTGGTCTGTAATTTCCAAATCTTCCTTGTATCCCTTTTTAAAAACGTAGGTTTTTCTTCTCCTTTTCCACATGAATTAAATGAATCATGTTCTAACATCAGCTGCTGATTTATGTTGTGGGAATTCAGCTATGAGACTGAATTTTCAATTCATGTTTTCTAAACATCATTCTAACTCTGTGCTTATTTGTCCTAGAATTTAAGGTCATGTAGATTTTTAGCAATTCTGAATGATTTATTAATCTCTTCGATACTACAACATTTGCATCTTCACATTTTAAACTTTGCCTCTTTTCCTTTGTTTGGGCTTACTATGGAGTTCATCTCGATTTCTTTATGCTCTCTCATGCTTTTATTTTGATTTATTTTGCCTACCCGTGTTCACAAATTGCCACATTTTAGTATCCTTGAGTCGTATTCTACTCATAGTTTATGTTAATATGTCTTTGTTGCTTAACAAAGACAATAATAGATGTTTTAGGGAATTATATCTAAATACCAAATATGCACAAGAAAATGAACTTTTATTTGAAAGAATATACGTTTGCATGATGATGTTCTGTCAATCCTTTGAAGGGAAAAATAAAGATCCTAGAACACATATATAAAAAGTTAAATATGAGAAAGTGTCTATTATTAGTATAAAACAATCTCCCAGAACAATTTTTGTGTCCATTTGTAACTATAAATGTTTTCTAAGTTTCTAGAAACTAGAAATTTGCTATGGCAGGTAAAATTAAAGAAAATTACTGGTATCTTCATAAATATGAAGGAATGGGTATATTATACACTATACTTCAAATCATAAGTACTTTATTTTCCTCATGTTTTTCTACCTTTCTTTCTTTCCTCATCTGTCTTCTTTTCCTGCATTTCTAGTTTCAAGTTGCACACTATTTGCTTTTGTTTTCTACTTTTATCTTCTTTTTTATCTCTGCCTAATTTCTGAAATGGGTTTTTTAACCTCTTTATGTTCCCAGCTGTCTGACTATTGTCAACAGAACTGTTGGCAACCCCATTATTAGTGCTGATTCAGAAATGGTCAGAGCCCTTTATCAGGCAACACAAAAGAAAAGAAAAACCATCACATATATGGTTTATACTAATTTTAAATAATTTGTTTCTATGTTTATTGGTCTACAGTCAGCAAGTTTATTTTCTTTGTTTTGATATGTATTTATCAAGTTATAAATTTATTCAAGAAATATTGCTCGTCTGTCTGGAGAATAACATCTGAATTTTCTTCTTGAAAACCTAGATGTGTGTCTTCCTCTTGAGAAAGTGCCACAAATATGAAATAAAAAAAATACCAATTACTTCAGAATAACTGGAACGAGTGATTGTAACTAGACGTTTTCAAAGGCCTTGTTTCCTCAGAAGAAAATAAAAGAACATTTTGACAGGGATTGTTTCAAAATGGCACAGACTGCTTGTGAGCGTGACTGATATGCCTTTAGTATTTAAATTACCTCAGATTATGCTGTATCTCATAACATTTTCATATCAAATGCAAACTTTCATAACTGATAATAAGCAATCTGAAATTATTCAACTACCATAAAAATACATTTACAAAAACAGTTTAGAATTCTTTAAAAGAAAATAAACCAGGAAAATATGTTTAAAAGCTGTTCAGTGATATAGTACAATATTTATGGAGGCCGGTCTTATTCTTTTTGGAAGCTGATGATATAATTTAATTTTCTTTTGCTTTAGTAGAAGTAGACAAAAAAATGTTATGGATCCAGAAGGGCAGGAATATGGAAAAGAAGGAAACCAGAGTGGTAATTGATATACATTATTGCTGAAATACCAAATGTCTTACAGAACATATGCAAAACTACATAATACAGAACTTCTCCACAAAGATTCAATACTGAGACTCAAAGCTGAACATAAGCTTTGAACTAATGGGCAATGATTTCTAGTATTTAGTTGGGCTGACCTTAACCAGCTGTCAGACTCTCTATCCAGTCACTCTCTCGCTCCTCTCTGACCCCAGCAGCACAGGGGGACAAAATAGGATGAAAGACTTTGCGGGTCAGTTACCATCAGAGGTGAAACAGACTCAAGAAAGGGTAGATTAATTTATCGCTGATTAAAAATAGAGTTGGAAGGTGAGACGCAAAGACAACTAAAACACCTTCTCTCTTACACACACACACACACACACACACATACACACACACTCAATACTTTTTCCCAGATTTCAGCTTCACTCCATTGTTCCTGACTCTGCCACCTTCTGTCCCCCAGGTGATACAGGGTAGGGGAAGCATGGTGTTATGATTAGTCCACAACACCTCCTTTCTGCCTCTTATTCTGCCTCACACTTGTCTCCTGCAACAACATCCCTCTCACTGGTTGCAGTCCTTCAAAAACTGCTCTAGCACAGGTCCTTTCTGTGGGCTGCAGGAACTGTTTTTTCCCCATGGTTCTTTGCATGGGCTGCAGTGGGACATCCTGTTTCTCAGTGATCTCCACAGAATGCAGGGATATTTCTCTTCCTGAAGTACCTCCTCCCCCTCTTTCTTCACTGACTGCTGTTGCAGAGTTGTTTCACAACCCCTTATTCCCCTCACACCTCTTTCTCAACTGCTGCATGGACTTTTGGCTTTTTGATAGTACTTTTAGAGGTCATTGCCTGTAGAAGAGTCCTTCAGCTAGTGTTACACAGCTGGTCAGTGAGGTTTTAACTGTATTGAACTATGAAAATTCAGTTTGCTCAACCAAACCCTGACTTACAGCCAGCATCTTTCAAAAGGAGGCTTTCCTAGGTTTCCTTCCTTTTGAGAAAGTTATCCTACTGGGGCAGGAAATTATAGTATTTTCCAAAATCCCCATTGTATGAACAATCTAAAACAAAGGCTTTGGGGAATTATTTCTGAGTTCATATGTTCTGTAACTTTATAAAATCATTAAAATAAACACCATAATGATAAGAAACAACTTGAAGTAAATTATCAAAATGTGCTGCTGTTACAATAGAGCATAAATTCTTTAATTTTTACCTGTGTGTGTCCTTTCTGAGGAAAATATAGGAGAATATAGTGCTTCCGTTTTGTCAATAAGTCCGTAAAAATTTCAAAGAAAAATAAAAAATAAGAATGAATATATACAAGACCAAGAAGACCACTCACGGGAGAAATGGAAGAGTACAAATGAACTTTACTTAGTAGATTTAGTAATTAAATCAGGACAATTTCTAAGATGGTTTTAAATTACTGATAGTGAAGTCTAATTTTCTTCTGGCATCACGTGTAATGGGAATTTTTCTCAAACTTTTTCTGTTTGATTAGTCTGTCAGCACTTCAGGAACCAAGACCCTTGTGCCTGATCTGTTATGTCCCATTATGGGGACCCTTCACTGAACACTGTTCTGGGTTGGAGGACCATTTGACTGATTTGTTCTAGGTCTCATGCAAACAGAAATCCCACCTCCTGGGTCTCCATACTTTTAACTGGTCTGTGGCTGCCTAGGAAAGATCCAGGAGCAAATGCCAAGAGAATCAGAGAGACCCTCTCCTAGGCCTCTACTGTTGAGTATGTCACCTCCTATGTCAAAAGTTAGCGCTATTAAAGGACTCACACTAATCTATGGAATAAAATTCTTTAATAATTTAATAGAAAATTGTGACAGGAGAGGATTCAGGATTTCTGATGATAATAACTGGCTGCAAAAACACATTTAAAACAATATACTAATGAACTCTAATCCCTAACAAAAGAAGGCTTGATATAATCATTCTGATACATACTGTACGGTTCTTACGAAATAGGCATCCCTGAGGGGAAGAAGACAAGTTCAGCCTGTTGACTGCTCCCAGAAGTTACAATAGACTCTTCCCTAACTTCTCCCCATTTTTAACTCAAAATATTTTTACATGTAGGTGGAGCTTGAAGGGCTCTATTCATATATCACATTCAGTGGGCAGTGTCCTACCTTGGAGGTACCTAACATCAGCATTATATATGAGGTAACCTTTGGGACATAGGTGTATGCCTATGATTTTGCCATGCTTGCTGGTTCTACAGCAAAATATCATCCTTTTCCTCCCTTGCTTGAAAGCTGATATGCAGGTATCAGCTACCAGGTACCACCAGGCTCCCCCTCTTGCAAGGATTTCAGCAGAGCCTGGCCATGGTATTTCCACTCTGCTCCACCCTCCATTTAGTCCCCCTTAGCTCGTGTTGTGTGTGGGAAATCAGGCATGCTGGCTATATTCCATCCAGGGAGTAGCAAACATGTTTTCTTCATATAATTTCTCATACTGCTGTAACACATACTTTCCACTCTGCTCCATCCTCTGTTTCTTCTCCTTTAGCACGTATGCTGACTACAGATTTTGTAGTTTTCCAGTTTTCTTTAATTTTAAATTCTGTTTTCCCTACAACTGGTTTATATTATTGTTCAGGTAAGTTAAGAACAGATTTTTCTTGTTCATCTGATTTATAACCATGCTGTCTATGCTTTTCATTTAAGTGAAGAAATGCATATGCCTACCAATACAAATGCAGAAGTACTCAGATCTAAACCACTTAGATAACACAACAGATCTAGAACAAAACCGTGCCAGTGAACCTAAAAGAACCCGAAAAGTAGATCTGCTTGCCATTTACTCCACATCAGATACTGAATAAATTGATCAATATTAAAATTAGAAAGAAAAAAAGTCTTCTACTTCATTAAAAGTGCTCAGAACACTTCTGTTCAGCCCTACCCTTCTCACTCTTTGAGCGAAAAATAAGTTTCAGTCATAGTATAATACTACTGTAATTCTTTAATTGTGCTCTGTGCTGCTACAATATAAAGTATTCTTAGATAATAATAAAAAAGAAAAATGAAAATGGTAATTATTAATACTGGCAAATATTAATAAATATAATATTTCTTTCCAGTGATGTCTTAAGAATCTTTTGGTTATGATGTAAGATGGTGCCCATTTCATTTAGACAATCTATATCATTAAGAAACTATTGTGAGTAACTAATCTTGTTTTATCACTGATTATTTTTTATATCATCAGTGAAAATGCTAGTTTTCCGTGTCACTGTGGTAAGGAAGGGAGGTATGGGGGAGGGGAAGAAAAAGACTTTTCATTTGCAATTTTTGTGAGCAACATTCCCTTCAGCATATAAATAGAGGAATCAATTACCTCAGAATCTATATGAAGATAATTTTGCCTCTGCAGATAATGAACTGTTTTTAGTGATGAAACTGAAAATTAATCCATTACTAATAATGAGGCTGAGAATGTAATAGATTTATATACCACCTCTTCTCTCAAAGACACCACATAAATCATAGGGTAAAAAATAAACAGAGAAATTCAAGGACACAAAAACCACAGAAAATACATCCTTGTATAATGCAAATGTACAATGAACGGTGCTTGAAAATTTAAGTTCATGTTAGTAGCCTACATTTTGGAAAGAAAAAATGTTCTGTGCTACAGGATTTAGTCTGTTTTGTAAATTGAAGTTGCTGAATTTAATATGTTAGTAATCCATTATATAAATTAGTAGTCCATATTCATGGACATCTGCTACTAAAATTTCAGCATAGCATACATTCTTTGCGAATAAATTATATGTTAAAAAGGAAGTGTGCTTTATATTCTCAACAAAATAGGTTGAGAGAGCATATGGATAGTTTGCCCGTTATCTATAGTCTTACACTTCTTGCTTAAGAACAAAAAGAAGTAGTTTCCCTGACTTTTTGATTTTCTGTCATGAATCTTAGAGGCAGTCAGATGATACAAAGGTGATCAAAAGAATGAGAACTAAGACTTACAGACTATGTTAAGGCCAGAGGCAGCAGTTTATGCCCGCATTTTTGACATTGTCTGGAATCTTAAGGCCAAAGGCTTGCATTGAATGATTTCTTTTGAAAAATGTTACCATTTTTTATTTTAAAATTTCAAGAAATGTGCCAGTCTTCATTCCTCTTGATATTGGGTTTTTGACCACAAAAATTAAAATTGGTCTTTTATGAAATATTTCCCCTTGCTTGGCTTTTCTCAGATGTTAGCTAAGTCAATTAACTTTACAGTATTTTCTCCTGTGCTCATGCTAGTTCTACATCTTAATTTCTGCATCTTAATTTCTCACACATAATGTTCATCTTACCTCACTGGAATCTTCATCATTTTTTAGTACTTTAGTGGCTTACAGCGTATGGAAAGGTATCACTGACTAAATTCCTAGAATATCAGTGCTTTTATTTTTTATAACAGTTGTCTTACCTGCTTGCCACTGAGGAACTTTCTGATGTACGAAGAGACATAAGCAACACTTAGCACCAGCAGTGCCATTCTGTTTCTTCCCTTATGAGGAGGACATTAACTAGGTGTGATTTAAAATATTGTATGCCCAACTATATGTTTCACCTCTACAGAGCAAAAGAGTGAGCAGTGGAGGCTGAGTATTAGATTTTTGAGTTGGTTTCATTATAATGAAAGGATTTCTACTTTAGTAGAGATGAGAAACTATAGATGTACCAGTAGTTTTAACCCTCTAAGGCTTAAATCAAATTTTAAGGAACCTAAGGGCTTTGGAAATAGTAGCCTTAAGGTTGGATTTGTCTTTTCATTGAGCTTGGGGTATTGAGTGTAGCAACAGACCTAATGAAGTGTCAAGATATTTTCAATGGAATATTCCACTAATTAGCAATTTCATAGAAATAAATTCATTGATGTCACTAAGACAATGAGCTCTGAATTTCCATGAAGAAATAAGAAAAGGAAAGCAGAGACAAATGCAGTAACTTCCATAAGAAAAAAAACAACGTTATGGTTATGTAAAAGATGGCTTAAAAGAAGAATGAAAAAAAATTCCATTAGATCTATGTACATCAAAATTCTTCTAATATTTTCTGAAAAATGGCCAAACTGTACTTTTTTAAAATTAAAATGTTTATCTGATTTTTAATAAGATGCTAACTATAGTCAAGGCTATTGAGTATTCAAATGCAACATAATTGAATACTTCTGGATACAATATCATAATGCTTACTAGGTGAGTTTCTTAGACATCACTTAATGGAATAAGAAAGACTTTCTTAAGGAAATAAGGAGAAAATGCCACTATTCTTTCTGTTTCTAAATATTTGCTGTTCTTGAAAGTGTTTGTTGTAATATAGACATGACAGAGTACAGTAACTTTTACTTTTACTCTGTGATTTACAGTGGAGACAGATTTCAAAGAAGAAAATAGAAATATTGCAATAATGTTAAAAATAATTTTTTAATCAGGTTAGTGTCTGAATGCATGTATGGATTCCTACACATCATACATACAGATGCAGTAAGCTTTCAGCTGAAGTCATATTTGAAACAAATAACGAACCTGACTTCATAAAAAAATATATTTCCAAGCCACAGATAATTGACAGGTAGAAGGTAATAATCCATGTCACAGATAACTAAGATTTATAAAAAGCTATTATCTCATCAACACAACTGAGGACATCTATGAATAGCAGTTCCAAGGAAATTTGCTATCAGTGTTCGTTCACTGTATTTTATTCCTCCTAGTGCTGGTTAATTCTTTCTCTTTATATCTACAATTCATATTTTTGTAAATAAAAGTATATAAACTTGTTCTTTGGGGGCGGTGGTGGTCATGGCTTCTTATTTGTTTGGGGTGGGTTTTGTTCATTTTGGTTTTTGATTGCTTGGGCTTTCACTTGTTTTAGTTTGGTTTGTTTTTTAAAACCTGTTTCTTCTGTCTTTAGAAGAGCTATCTGTTTACTAAGAGGAGATAAAATAATCACTGCACTGCTGTGAGTGCTGACAGGAAATGAGAAATATCTCCAGTGTCTGTAAGGAATTTATTCTTCACATACACAGCACCATTCATTCTGTTTCTTCCTGCTTTCTCAAACATTCCTAGCAGATCGGTTGGTTTGTTCTCCTCCTAGGGCCTGTCAATATCTTTGTTCTTTCTTTCTCTCTGTAGCCACTGAAGCCTTGATATTTCAGCTGGTTTACTTTTATTTTAGTCTTGGTGGACGGGGGACATTTTCTGACTTGTGAGGTATGTGATATCACACCATCAATTTATTAATATCTAAAGTAGGAACAGAGCTTTTACATCAGATTACATGAAAAAGATATATCTGATCTTTGGTATGGGCTTTCCTGTTACACACTTTAATTAAGATCAGTGAGATTACTTCAAAGCAGAAAGATTAACATTCTTTTTTTTTTTCTTTTATTTCAAACAACAGAAAACTTCCTCTGTTACCTGGGCTGATTTAATAAAGCTTGAAACTCTAACCTGTGGAGAATTTTTTTTTTTTCGTTGGTTGTTTTTTATTTTTTTATGGGATACAAGACCATCCTCCTACATTAGGAGAGTAATTTTATTAAATTTTTTTTATGAGTTTGTCTCATAGACTTTTTCCTCTCTGCATTTTATTGCAGTATTTCAATGGCCTGTTTAAACCCAACAGTTTTCCAGCTTTCCTTAGTCTCCCTAACTGGAATACCAGTAATATTTCCAAACTAAAAGGCATGTAACCTCCGTATATAATATATTGATTTCTTTTAAAGCTAAAAAAGTGAGCGTATTTTTGTTTGTTGATGTTTATTTCAGGTTCTGAAAATATGTATATTTTATAGAAAAAGATATATGGAAATAAATGGATTTACAGCATTTCATCTGTATTCCTTCATTTCCCCTCCCTTCTTAATTTGTCAACTCTCTAATTAGATCAGATCTAAGAGTTTCACTTTGATTCTGTACCAAATTAAAGATCACTTAATCACTTGTTCCAGTGCAAATGTACTTCTTTTAAGCAACATTTATGTTAATTTTGTCCCAGATAAGATTTTGCTGCCATTCACTAGCATGAGGTTCAATTGATTCATTTGGAGACATCCCAATTAAGTGAATATTCCAAATACATGAGTGTTAAATGAAACATAAAAAATGGAAGACAAAGTACATTAAATCCAAAGAAACTTTTTTTTTTTTTTAATATGAATTTGCCTGAATTCTGGCATTGCTATGTATGCTTTTTGGACACTACAGCTTTCATAATATTTCTTTTAAAAGCCATAAAATGGAAAGCATTTTCTTTCATTTTCTTGTAGCCAGCTTGGCAAAACACTTCCAATAAGTATCCAAAATAAGTGCTTATCTTGAGAGATTAAATTTATTCATTTTTCACCTCTACACACAGTGGAGTCAAATAACTTCCATGAAAAATACATTCTAGGAAACAATTGACTATTTTTCTGTCCACATAGTGGAAACAATTTCAGTGTACCAAACTGAACATAAAGGTTCTAAAACTTTTTGTTTGAGCCTCCTATGCTAAAATTGCTTGATTCTCTTTAATGAGGAATGCATTTTTCTTTTTTCTCCTCGGTCAGTGTTGTGCATGAAATTCCTTATCTGCCAGAAACCACAAGACTGAACTTAGTTGGCATATATACCTAAAAAATACTATAGTAAGAAAGCAAATGCATAAATCTGCGCTTGATCTTACCCATGTTCTTCTCTCTGTTGAATTATTCATTCAAAGAGTGGAGAAAACAATACTAGAATCAGTGCTGGAGTCAGAAATGCTAACACTCTCAAGAAAGCTGCAGTTCTTATCATGCATTGCCCTAGAATTCTTTTTTATGTTGTTAACACTACTATATAACACTACTAAATGGTATGGCTTAGAAGAGACAATTTGGAAATTAGTGGCTATCCATTTCGGTCAGTGTCAAATATGGAAGTTCACAAACAAAAACAGAGTTCATCCTAAGAAGATGTAAGTGAGCCTGAAATCACCATGTTGGATCTCTGACGTATTGGGAAAGCTTACTTTTACTTTGAAAGAATACAATAATAATTGGGATGTATGCACTCTTCAGTGCATTAAGCAAACACAGGAACTGAATCTTCTGCTAGGCAGTCAATAAATTCCAAACAGCACAGCAGCCTCTTGTTACTAGCAGTAAATGGGCAGAGAGTCTGCAGACAATTAGTTGCGAATTCTAACTGATGACTAAAGTTCTTTCACAGAGCTATTTCTCTGCTAAGCAATACTGGTTTATTGTTACAAGATTTATAGTTAGTTTCTGCCTCTTACTTGATACTGCTCCAGAGCCTGCAGTTCAGATCCAAGGTACATCTTCTGGTAAAGTCTCAGACATATTTTTGTAAATGCTGAATGAGACTTCATATTTTAACTTCAACTAAATGTTATGGAAATTACTGCCTTTTTTAATGGTATCTATTAAATTTTAAATTTGCTGTAATATAATTTCAGCTGATTTTATTTTTTTTGTTTGAGGGAGATACTGCTTTGCAGAGACATTTCAGAGGAAAAAGTAATAAAAAACTGACAGAGATAATTATGGCAGCTGAAAATTTGCATTAATACAAAGTTCTTTATTTTTACACTTTTTCTATTATAATTTGAGTGGATTGTCATGTCAGTACAGCATACATCCCATAATTTGAATAAATTTCTTTTATAGATTCATTATAATATATTCAAAATAATGAGCAAATGGTCCTATGATTGACATTGGTATTATTGTGCTGTTTTGTTCACTGCTTTTTTTTTTTTCCCTTTATTAAGGTCTACGTTGTATTATTAATTAACTGGTCATATAAAAAATAGCAGAATTAGCCCTTTTTTCCCAACTAAAGACCCAAATACAGTACCGTGTAACCAGAAAGTTACTGAATCCACAGGATCCATAGGAATTTTGTGCCCCTCTGTTTTTTTAGGACAATTCTGAAGCTACAGGATATAGAAGGTGTATCTACCCTGGTAGCAGAAGGGTTTTATGAGTTGCTGGGCATCAGATGACATATTGCAGCAGACTACTGGTAGTTCACTGTAGTTTATTAAACCTGAGCACTTTAGAGTTAAGTTGTATGGTACAGGAAAAGACTCATTTTGGAACTTGACTTGAAAATCTCGGACAATTTTCTTTTATTTGACAAATCTTTGCTATTTCATATTTTCTGTTTTAATAAACATATCTTAATGCTGCAAGATATTTTTATTATGCAATATTTATTTGAGGATCTGTTTATTAGTTTCTGTTCCCTGGGTTTATAAAGTCATACATTACCTTACTATTTGAAATATTTCTGCTTCCTGCTTAATTGTGCAAATGCTTGCATTATTGATTTCAGTCAGTACTTCCAAATGTTTATCAAGAAAACTTAGTTTAATTGTAATTTAATCTTTCATCTGGTTCCTCAATTCAGGTGAGGTAATTTATCAAATTATCCTAAAAGGTGCTGAAACATCACCAGTATTTGTCCTATTTTATTTTTTAATTTGGGAAGGAATATGTACACAAGCTGTAATATGGAAAAGTTGATGTGAAAGAGCTCAGATCTTGATACATCTGCTCAGCTCTAAGAGACTGGTTTAGTCTGTTCTGGACTGGAAGGGCAAAGAAACAATAGACAAACCTTGCTACAAAACTGCTGTTGGCTTCACACCCTCACAAGAGAGTTAGGGTGGAAAACTAGAGGTTCATAGAAAGCCCATGTGGAACCTCCCAAGTAAAACCGAGGAATCTGGACTAGGGCTATGTGATTACAAAGTCCAAAAGTGTTGTAAACAAGAGGTGGGGGGGTGTGCAGGTGCCACAAATGAGACATGGCTCTCCACTGCTCTAGCCATACTCACTAGTATTAAAAACAAACAAACAAACAAACAAACAAACAAACAAAGCAAATATACTAAGCCCAACCCAAGGCCAAAACCAAAAAAGAGATATTATATATCACTAAGTGGTGGGGTTTGCATTTTGTGTCCAGCTGACATCAACTCCCCAGTTATTCAAACAGATAGTTAAAAAAAAAAAAGTAAAGAAAATCCAATTTCTGGAATTCAGGAAAGCCTAATGTTTCCTGTATCAGAACTGCCAGAAACTGTAAATATTAGTAATATAAGAAATAACAATTTTAAATTCATATTATGCATGAAGAAGACTTGCTTAATTTCTTGCCAGACTCTGAAATGTCCAGAAATCCTGAATTCGGTACAAGATTATTACAAGAGTGAAAAAGGAAAACATATGGTGTTCTATAATCCTTTCTAGCTGTCTGCTGTAATTTTTGTACTTTTCTGTTTTCACGGTACACTTATACCACTGTAGCATACAAACACCTAACAATCAATGGTGAGGGAATTTTTCCTAAATTAAATCATACACATTAGATTATTTTAAAGCAGTTATTTTGTTGCAATTCATTTTTATGGGTTTTATGATTCCTTACAATGCTCCAGTGCTTCAACTCAGATGACAGATATTTTCTGCAATGGATATTTTATTTTGAGGAAATGTGTTTTTCAGAAAATTTTCTGAGGTTGTGATGTTAATAAAAATTTTATACGATTTTCTTTGACCTTGGGACCTGGTCTCTGCGTCTCAGGGTTTCCTGCATGTATGTTGAGGTTTAATATTAGATTTAAAATTTACATGTTATTGTAGACCTCATTTCAGTGATGATGTAGTCAATCTTCTTGTTCAGATTCCTGTAAAAATGTGTTTTCAGGTTCCTTTGAGTGCTGCACACATACAGCATTATCGCACCTGGGGCTGTTGAGCTGCCTGCTGCCTGTCAAAACCACAGCCAGGGCATGTGGCATCTCTCAGCAGTCCTGTGTGAGAGACAGGTACATTTGGGAGGGTGGGAGAAGATGGAAAAGAGGGAGAAGGGACATTACTGCAGACAAGGGCTGGTGACATGCTCTGGGAGGATGTGGCCAGTGACAGAGTAGGGGCTGCTCTGAGGGACTGGGGACCACGGGCAGCATTGCTTGGGGCAGGAGCAGCCTGGAAGGGCTGCAGCTGAGGGCTACCCCTGCTGCAACACGGGGAAAGGAGTGAGAGGCAAGGAGCAGCATGAAGAAGTCATTATGCTCTGGCCCTCAGCCTCTTCACCACCCAACACCTCACTGAAGGATCTGGGAGGGACTGAACATAATGCCCTTCAGCAAAAGTGAAGGGATGATGAGACTCAGAAGGGGAGAAGAGAGGTGTTTGCCTGAAGCTGAAACTGGCTAAGGGGTAGGAAAAGTGTTTCTTTAACTATTTGCTGAACTGTTTGATTTCCTTAATATCTGAATGGATTATCAGAATTTTTGTGTTAACCAGCAGTAATTAAACAAAGCAAAATTCCACAAATTAAGATCTTTTTGTCCACCACAACCTGTATATTGCATACCTCTTGTTTTTTAACACGTCTGCTCTTAGATGCCATTCAGTAAAATGGTGTAGCAACATTTTCTTCAGACAATCTCAAAGTAAATTCACGAATGTTATTCTTTTTTGACAATAAAGGGAGGGACATGCTAGTAGAAGATATCCAATGGCAGTTGATCTTTCTGATGTATGTACTCTGGACTGCTTTTTCTGTTAAGAGAATGAAAATATTTTTTATTCATAGATTCAGAGTGCATTTCTGTATATCAAAGTTGATATTTGTGACTCTTCTCCCATGAACTCAAGCGCTGTAATCTTTCCTGAGGACTGTATTTTCATTATTAAAACTTTTTTATTATTTATTATTAATATATATAATATAATATATTAATTATATTATATATATATTATATATAAAATATATAATATAATATATTAATATATATAATATAATATAATATAATATAATATAATATAATATAAATTATTATTTATTATCATTATTAAAACTAATTATTTTCATTATTAAAACTTATTGTTAGTAATCCTGACACAGTTTCGAGTATGCATACATACTCTGGTGCTTTCCAAGTGGAGCTCTCAGCTGGCCCTCCAGCTACTCAAAATAGCTCTTACGTTTTAGTTGGTGGAGGGAGCCAGTTAAACATGATAATTTCACTTCAGAATCAAGCCTGTGGGAATATATTCAATTCACAGACCAAGACAAAATCTTTTTCTTGCTGATGTTCTGCTTTGCTAAGGCGGCCTGCAGCAATGTCAAATTTGATAGTGTTCCACTCTCCAAAGCACAGGCAAAGTGACTGGGATATGAAAAGACAAGGAAGCACTCTGAATGAGCTGTGGAGAAAGAGAGGAGTAGAACTAGCTTTGTTTCACTACAGCCAGGTTCTGGCATGGGTTTTGACTCAAAAGTGGGCTGCTTAAGGGGTTGTTTTGTTTTGTTGTCACAAGGCCATTTGCTAATAAAGAGCTTGGTAACTCTATAGTGTAGGTGATGGCAATTTTTTTCATTTTTAACCAATAATGAAAAAGCGTTTTTCATTTAATGAATAGGCACTTAGTGATAATTGTGAATATTTTATATCTTTAGAAAATAGACCACTTTATAACTGAAAATATAATTCTATATACACACCAATTTTCTGTATGTGCAGAAAATCAGTGCCATTTTGCCAGAAGTAGAAAAAAAATTGGCAATGAGAACTTTTTACTACACCTCAAGAGACATTAAATGGAAATGTTTGCTATTTGCTGCCATATGAAAGTGCAGTGGTCACAACTGTCTTTTTTTCTGAATCTTTAATGTAATTCCTTCATTGGTTATGTGCACACATATGTAATCTCAAAATATCTGCATTCTTTTCTGCTTTCTTAGTCTAATAAAATGAATATTCAATTATCTATTTTTCTTTCAGATACGTAAACTATTTCCTGGTAATATTGATGTCACTGTTTACTCAATGTAAATGAATCTGAGTGTTACGGTTCATGTGAAGTAACAGATATACTTTTAATTTTCCTTTTTTTCTTAAGTCTTGGCTAAATATAAGGATCCCTTTGATGTGTAAGGGTAAGTTTAGGAGGGACTGATTATCTGTATGGGTACTGGAGTGACAATTTACAGGGTCAAGGATCTTGTCCTATTGTGTAAATGGTTTGAGAAGTATCAAAGGGGTTAACTGATTACAGGAGAAGCTTATAGTAAAATTCATGTGCAAAAGAGAATAGAAATGAGATAGTCTCTTAACACTTAGAAAAGAAAAATAAATACATAAAATTATAAAAAAATATATGTACTGGCTTTATGAAATTAAAACACAGAAGTTTATAACTTGGCTGTGTTCTGTAATGTGCTATACAGTCAAGCTTGCTTTACACCTTCACACATGTTATCTCTGCACTTCTATAATGTTATGTCCTGAGCCTATTTATATGGGAGGTTGTTTTTATAGCACTAACAACCTCTCAACTAGTGAACATGCACAGTACTCATATTCAAAGAGCCCAGCCCTAAAGTGTGATTTGGGGTCAGTAAGGAAAAGATATCCTTTGACAGCAAAAGTTCCTTGCTGTCTCTTTAAGAAATTACTTCTGTGATAGTTTGTCTGAATTATTTCTCATAATACCTTGTTTTAGACCCTCAGCTACGTAGATGCATTGGAGAGTATGGCAATCTCTAGCAGGCACTTGCTAAAGCTTGTAGGCTGCAATTTCTTAGTTTCCAGTCATTTCATGGATGTACATGCCAAGGTAATGAGATCAAATAATGAGCTATTCATCATCAGAGACCTTTGGGTCTGTTCTTCTAATGAAGGGTTTGGAAGTGAATAACCTTTTCATTTTTCACTTCATGGAGTTTTTCTCCTAAGTAAAGAGAAAAAAAATCTTGCCTCTCCTGTTTTACATCTATTGGCACACTGTAGAAGAAATTCCTGGAAGCAGTGTTGGCAGACAGGCTATTGATAAGGTTGCACAAGAAGTTTTGAAGCACTGATAGACTAATTTGTTTACATATGCTTTGCCACAGGATTGATTCCCATGAATCACATAATTAAAAGGGTATTTCTGTATAGAAATTGAGTAATAATGTTTTTCAAGTTTGGACATGTTACGTATAGACTACAACAGACTTTGCCTTTCTAATGGTGACATATTCTCAGAGCACAACCTCCTGGATTCTGATGCAAGCTACAGATTTTATATATGAACGGAAAGCGCATTGAGTTATATAGGAAGTTCAGGAGAGTATTGATGTAGCTGTGTATCTATTGACATACAAAAAATGATAAATTTAGTTTGAACACTGATTTGGTGGAAATTTTTGGAAAAAAATTATATTTAGCATTTATATTTAGTAAGAATCTGTCCTAAATGGTAATTTTACCTGCTTTTATGATAACAGGGTGTATTAAAGGAATGTTGCACCTAAAACTTGACTTTCTATTCCTTCCATAATGAAGTTAATCAAACAAAAACCACAAGTAGGAGGAAGAGCAATATAACAGATAATAGCCTGGCAATGAATACTAGACCCTCTTCTATGCCAGTTGTACATAGGCTAGTTTGAAATAGATCAGTAAGGACTGGGAAGTGGAATTAGAAGTCCTGACTACGGCACCTAGACTCTGTGGACATAACAGAGACTGCAAGTTAATGCCTTGGTATAAAGGTTGAAGAGGAATATTAGAAAAAGATACTTCTTCTGAGACTGCACCTACACAAGTCTACTTTTTGGATACTTGCATTGATTTGAAACCTGTCACTCAGGGAGCTTTTCCCTTACAAAAACTCAGGATTTAAGGCAATAATAAATGTCATCTTGGTCTGGTAGGTCACTGATTAGGTTCTGCCAGGAAGCAAAAGATCTGTCTTAAATACTTCCTTTACACTGGGTCTCTCCACTTGTATGCCTGTTGTACAAGATATTGTCTTAGTTTGCTAGATATATGATTCCTTTTGTTGCAGCTGTGCTTTCATGGAAAAGATCATTGAGTCGGAGGGAAGATGCCTCTGTTGGAGTGATCAAGAGATGTAGTGGTTTCTGAGACTCACTTCAGGGATTGACTGTAAATTTGAAGTTACGCAGTCATTAGATAAAATTAAAAACTCAGATTTGTACATCCACTGCTTGGCTATTTATTTGGAAGAGTCTATGAATACTTTTAGTGAAACTGTCAGGTGCTGGTAGAAAAAGAGAAGCACCATAGATGGATTAACCTCAAGGACAATGCTAAACGACAGAGATAAAATAGTTTGTACTATGTATATGTTACATGAAGGTTGCAGTATGCCAGTCTCTATTTGAAAGGGTATTTTTAAAGATAAATTTCACCAGAGATTAAGATTCCACACAATTGAAACAGAAGTCGTTCAGAATAAGAACTTGGTCTTTGTGGATCCATTTTGTGAACTTCTCATAGGCAGTTTGATCAAATTGTCCTCTTTTGAAAATGTACTGGGGCTTTATTTTATTCCCTGCAACAGTATGAAATAGAGTGTATTTTTATTATTTTTTTCCAGTTTAAGGGAAATGTCCTTCTTTTTTAGGTTGATTTCATGGTAAAAAGAAAACTCTGAAAATGGCAGTTTAAATCTCAGGAGTCACAGATTAATCAATGCATATTGCAAACACAGATGTCTCTGTGTTAAAATATACTAACTGTAGTACAAAGACATGAAACCTCATTATTGACTGACTGACTGACTGAAAATCTTTTTCTCCTAAATTGTCCCCAGATACCACTGAAGTGTCACTGTGTTGAAATTAATGTATCCAACCTGCCTCTAGGCCCTACCCAAGGCCTTTGCAGTGTTCTTTATATACTGTTGAAATTTCTCATTCTGGAGTCATTGGTGGCCCCTTCAATACCTATCATATATTAATCTGTTGTGATGTCTTGGGGTTGAAACTTTCACTATGTTCTCTGTACTTTAGTTCTCATTCAGAGACTAAAGAGAATCTAGACTTTCTACAAAATTGACTTTCTCCTTAATTAGAAGTTCTTTTCTACCTCCTTTCAAACATTAAGCATTCACACGTCTTGGGGAGCTGAGGTGACTTCCATATCTTCAGATGTGATTATTACAGATTATTTTGATAAAAAAATTGCTTTTAAAGATTGAAAACCACATTGACAATTTCTTAAATATGTACACAATGAGTGTTATGTAGAAGGAAAGTTATGCTACTTTCACTTGCTAGACCAATTTATTAGTTTCACCAAGGTTCATATGATCATGTAGCACTGAAGATAAAATCAAAGCAAGCCTTGTATTTATCTGTTGTATAATAGAATTAAAACACGTTTTGAGTTTCTGCATTGGCTAAATACAGTGCACTGTCAAGACTGAAAGCTCAGAACATGATGTCCAGTGGTAAAGATTAGAAACGTTTTTGTTTCAGAGTTTTGATACACAAAAATGATTTCTGATTAAGATGCTTAAGGAAAATGCAATGTATTTGGTAAGGAATATAAACATTTTGAAACAATTCAATCCATATTTTCTTCTATATAAATTCAGTTCATGTGACATAAATTAATATAAGACTCTGAATATGGACAGCATACATTCACAGTGGTAGTAAACTTAGAAGAAAAAATCATGGTGAAAGGTAAGTCAATCTGAAATACATTTTGTATTATAAAGCAGACCGATTTTTGAAAATAGGTATTTTCTTACAATAACAGTTACATTACACCATGATAATAAATATACATGATTCTACATATCTGTCAATTGAGTAGAAAGTGCTACTACATTTCTGATTAATATCAAACTGAGATTTGTTAATTGCTTCACATAAGGTGTATTATTTCAATGCATAAAACAGTTTGAGATCAAAATTTTCACAAGATGTGTATCCCACCCACTGGGAAAGAACTTGTGCATGTATGTCAAGACAGAAAGCGGGTCTTCCCCAAGGTTTGAAGTTATATTATCATTGATGCTTTTGGGGTTTTTTTGTTGGTTTGATTTTGGTAGTTGTGGTGTTGATGGTGGTTTGGGTTTTGGTTTTGGTTTTTTGGAGGGAGAAGAGAGGGAAGATGGGGAAAATTCAGGTTTCTAATGGAAATTCTCTTAGAATTTAGAAGGTGATTTTTGAAAAAAAATTGAAATTCACTAGTTAATCTGGTCAATCAGGGTCTCCGCAGTGTATCCAAACATTTTACTTTCCTATTTGGTTTTATTTTTATTTACTTACTAAATCCAAGCAAAGAAGCCTTAGTTGCATAACAATCATCTACACAGCACAGTGCTAATGTGTTACAAGCAGATACACCACCTCCAGTTATGGTACAGTTATTACTTCTTAGTAGCTAGCAAATAATAATGTTCTTAAATTTTTGGTTTTTTTTTGGGGGGGGGGAGGGTTGTTTGTTTGTTTATTTGTTTGTGTTTTTTTAAGGGAGAATGTAAAGAATAGCGAAAGTTCTTGAAACAATTTTGGAAGCTTCATCTGAAAACAACAATAGAAGAAGATCAAGAAAAAAGACTATAAAGAAGTATGGTGAGAGAAGCCATTCACTTAAAAATTAATTTGAAGTTAACTTGGACTAACTGTCATGAGAAAGAAAAGCAGAAATCCGGAAACACATGCAGAAAAATCAGTCTAATAGAACTTGCTGTTTTCTCACATACTCTTGCTTCATTTGTAAGGAATATTTGACCACAAAATTCTCTGAGTGGAGAAGCTTATTTTTTATTCTATTCCACCAGGCATGGTAAACTATAGTCCTCCCTACTGATTAATTTCTGGCATTCTAATGGGAAGGCAAAACACAGTGTTTAACATCAAAAGTGTATAAATTCATCCTACCACATCTGATTGAGGAATTTATTCCAGGAGACATGCAGAGGAGCAGGCCAGTGTTGCTCTCTAATAAATTATTATTAAGAAAATGGTACAGTAGTCACTTTTCAATCTTCAAAGAGTTTTGTCTGATCAAGGATACGGTGAATTGGCTGATTTGTTTACCTGGTTCAGTTTCTCTGCCTAGCATGAATACAAAGCTGCTTGGAGTGTTTTGAAAAACACTTCAGCATAATTACTATGCACATCATTGATCTGCTAGCCTCCTGGAGTTTCTTGTATTTCATTGCCTTTCCTGCATGTAATACTTAAATGACAGACATGTTTTTGACACTGAAATTTCGGGTTTTATCCTGAAATACATTATTAATAAAAAAAGAATAAAATTATTGATGTCTCCCTATAGCTCTCTGTATTGTTTGTTTTCTTAAACAGCTAAAGTCTTCCCTTAACACATGAAGAAAAAAATCTTGAAACTTTTCTATACTGAACTAAATTTTCCTTTTTTTTTGTCTGCAGGCATGTTACCTGTTACCACCATGTTAACTGTACCTCCTTTTGGTAAATTTGCAAGTTTACTTCTCTTATCTAGAAATAGGCTCAAATCAGTTACTTTCTACTGAAATTGCTTAAAGACCTGGTTGTTAAAGCACTGCTGTGGACTAAATAGGGAAAATAGTATACCTAGGCAAATTTTTTTTATAAAAAAGTGATCTAATGGTAGTCAGGAGTTTCTGAAAGAGAAGAAAGAAAATAGATGCTTACAGAATAGGAGTGAGTAAACTCAGCTTCTCAAGGGTCATGTCTCCTGTTAGAAATTCCTCAGAGTTCAGCTGCTTCAGAAAAACATAAATAAGTATCTTGGCTATGCATAAGAGTCTAGGGTCTGATCTGGATTTGTGAGGCCTGTAGTTCACATTTCTCTGTCTTCCCCTTGTTTTATTTAGTGGGCGTATGAAACTGTTGAAGAACTAGTTTGGAAGTCTGGCAAGCAAGGCAGAAGTGTTATTTCATATGTATTATGAGGAGATTTCCAGGAATGAGCATCAATAGCAGGAAACCAGTCTACCTCCAAAGATGGAGTGGTTTTCTCTGAAACAAGGCTTACAAGGCTTACTTGGGTTTTTTTTAATTTGTTAATTAGACATGAAAATAAGGATATTTTTGCATCCCTTCAAAGTGATCTCAATATTTAAGACCAAGGCTAAATGGACTCAGTTACCAAAACTCTAATTACAGAAGTCGACAGTTTTATGAATTGACTTCCTGCAAGCACAAGTTACACAGAAATCACAGAATCACAGAATCACAGAATCATCAAGGTTGGAAGAGACCTTCAAGACCATCTAGTGCAGCTGTCAACCTAGCATACTTACCCCTAAACAATATCCCCAAGGTACACATCCAGATGCCTGTTGAACACTTCCGAAGGCACTGTTCAAGATCAACACGATTCAGGAAGAAAATTGAGTGAATAGGCACATTTGTTTGAACCGTGCAGGTCACCAGGGCCTGGGGAGTACCTAGGATGTCTCTGTGTTCTCCTTCTCCATTCTGGATCCTGTTGATTACGGGATTGGATAGAGAACATAGAATTCCTGATTGACCTATTAAAATTTATTTGTCTCCCAACATTTGGTTCTTGCTGTTGCTGGAGGTAAAATTCTGTCCCTCTCAAAGGTTCTCATCACCATCACTATTTTGACAGTGATTGATTGGCAGTTTCTTTATGCTCAAAGAACAGATTTGTTCTTATAATTAAGCTACTACTTTGTCCTACATGGCTGATTAATATCCTAATGTTACTCTCAGCCAGGGCCAACACCTACCAACTGTGACAAGAAATTAATACTGTTCAAGTAAATTGAAAAAGAAGCTTAAGTTATCCATAAAATGTGCTACTCAATATGTTTCAGTATTTTTCTCAATATGGCTGATGCCATCATCTAGACTTTGAATACTTACTCAAAATACTTTTTATTTGACTGAGTGGTGACACAATTTCTATTATATTTGGAAGGTGGTTCTATGTCCCAACAGCATTTTCATCAGTCCTTTCATTTTCAGAACTTCTAAACTCCTACTTACAGTACTCTCACCTCTTAATAAATACAAGCTGAAGAAAAGCACAGAGATTGGTGCCTTAAAATATGGACGCCATTAAGCTGCAAATTAAGGAGGGGCTGACACAGGCCACTGCATTTGAGGCAATCTGTAAGGGCCTTACTTGAGACTACTGTTTATAGGGCCACAAGATGATTTGCTTTAGACATTTGAAGTTTCCATCCTGGCTGTAATCCATGTTTTTAACTACTGGACTCTTTCCAAAAAGTCCACTGACAATGGTGATGTTCACTCAGGTATGATTCAGGTTAATGATTTACCAAGGTTAACAAAGGATAATCCTTTGTTCCCCTCCTTGGCTGGGCAGATGACATTCCTTTTCCGACCCAAATCATTCCTATCTTTACCTTGCAAGAACTCTTGATATAATGAAGGGAGGCTTCACCACCCAGCTGATACAGTAGGGAGGTGCTTCACTGCTCAGTTGGTTCAGTCAAGGCTAATCAGGAGTTCCTGAGATAATGGAGAAGGATTGAGGAGGATAAGGGAAAATGTACACCACAGCCAGGAGCTGCCAATTGCTGCTTGGGGATGGTCTGGGCATTGGTCAGTGGATGGTGAGTAATTTTATTGTACACCACCTGGTTTCATTCCTCTCTCTGTGCCTCTCTGTCTCTCCTTTTCATCACTATTATTATTAGGGGTATTGGTATTTTTATTATTAGTTTTAGTATTTTTAGTTCTATTATCACATTTTATTTTGTTTCAATTATTAAACTGTTCTTTTGTCAACCCAGGAATTTCACTTTTTCTGATCCTTCTCCTCATCCCATCTTAAGGGAGAGTGGAAGTGGGGAGTGAGTGAATGGCTGCATGGCAGAACTTAGTTGTCAGCTGGGACTAAACCACGACACATATTTTTCCAGTATAGTATTTGTTTGCTATGATGAGAAAATACTGATGAACAGATTGACAGTTTAACCTAAAATTATAGAAGAATTCTCATGTATTCATTATATTTTGACTGAATGTTTTGTCCTTTTTTGAAAACTGTTGGCCTCCAGTACAACTTTTCTTCTTTCTGAAAAAAGTTTCATGTCATCAATGGATTCAAAGGTTTGCTTCAGCGCAGTTAAATCTGTCATCTAAATTATAATAGTTATCAAATGAACTGTTTCCTGCACTTGACTGAATTGCAGAAAAATTAGATTCTTATTAGAAGATTCTCATATAAAGAAATTTTGTTAAATAATTCTGTTATTTTCTTATGGGATGTGTGATAAGTAGCATGCAGAACAAGTTATATTTTTTCTTCTCTCTTCACAGAAGAAACCACACATGACAATGGGACAATTTGAACCAGTCTGGAGATAAGCCTGCAGCAATAGGTCAAGTAGTAAAATATAAAGATGCCTGTACTTACTGACAAGTATTTAAACTTGTCAAGAATAATAAGTTTTTCAGCAGACAGGGGGGAAAAAAGCCTTTGATAAGAGGAGAACTAATAGGGAAGCATGGGAAAAAATCTACTTGAAAGAAGAGCAAGAATGAAAGAAAAGAGGGTAGTAACAAAAGGAGGATTTGGAGGAGGGAAGAATAGAGGCAAAACATACTGAAGAACCTGTTGAACTCTAGGAAATCTTAGCTGAGGAACAAAGGGAGAGTACTAATGGATAAAATACACAAGCATTACTCTCAAGAAGGAAACTAGAAATGGTATGGTGAACAAAAAAGAATAAAAAGCAGATGTTGTTAGACTACCTGCTAGATGCTGCAGAGCTCCAATCTTCTCTTCTGCAATAAAAGAATTCTAGTATTCTTTAACATTGTTATTTACACCTATATACAGACACATGGAAACGATGAATCAAGACATGTGGATAGATATAACTCCAAGAGTGTCTCACTATTAGATGTATGTATTTAAATGGTTTAAATGAAAACATCCGTTTTCATTTGCAGTATTATGCAGGTGATTTTACTCCTGTTTACATGGCTGCTATGTTCAGAAGATTTTCTGAGATTTTCCTCAATTTGCTTGGGTTTTTTGCTTGGTTTTGTTTGCTTATTAATATTTTAATTATAACAAATTTACAGGACTACTTCTCCTCTTCTTCCTACTTCTCTTGTAGGAAGCTCATGAACACTTGTTTTTATGTAATGAATTTAGAAGTTTAAGTATCCTGAAAGATAGAAAGTTTTGGTTTTATTTGTACATTTTGTTTTCATGAAGTTAGGTAAAAAATATATATTTATGTTGTCAAATTTTGAACAGGAATACCACTTTGATTCTTCACTTATTGTTACAATGAAAGTTATTCTTCCTTTTCATATAGAAAGGTCCTAGGAACAATAACATTGTTCAAAACTCATCTGTAAAAGTTAGGACTTCAACAGCAGTCACATTCTCCAAATAGGAAGCAATAATTAGGACAGAGAAGGAGTGAGCTCACAAACATTTATGACAATTTTTGCCTCTATTTATTGCTAAATATGCTGCTAATTCCTTCAGGGAGTCATAACATCCCTAAAAGAATGAATTTGACAGGGAGTGCAAAGTGTTTTAGAGAGCTTGTTACTTGAATATGACTGAGAAGGTTTTAAACAATCAAAAAAGTCTTTTATAAATATCATGAAGAAAGAAGTGAAGAAAGGGATGAAGAAAATATTCAGGAAAAAATTAATAAAATTAAAAGTGAGGAAACAATAAGAAACTAGAAAAGGAAAACAATGAATTATTGTATTAGAAAGTGTGTATTTTGAAGATACCAGGGCATTTCTGGGCTATTGTGCATATTTTTGTCCCACATCTAGTAATTTCTTTAATAATGTTGTCATATACTGACTTCTACTTGATCATTAAGCATGTTATTTTAGATTTCACTATCCTGATGTCAAAATGATTAATGGCTTTTCTTTTATATACCTTTTACACAGTTCTGTGTATCCACAAGTATTAACAGGCATACTTGTAACCCTTCACTTAGTCTAGTGCTTAGTGTTTTGTAAGTGTTCTGCAGGCCCTGAGACTAAACACCCCAGAACTGCAGAGCCAGGGAGACCAAACATTCCTCCTATCTCAGGAAGCCAAGGTCTCCTAGGACAGATTCTGTAAACTAGAGGGTAGCCCACTCCAGCCCCACTATTGGGCTCCCTTGTTAAGATATGTTGATGTGTAAAGTCTATAACTTGTGTATGTGATTGATGGTGGGTGTGCATTTTGTCATGCTGTCACCTGGGTGAAGTGGATGCATCCAACGGGATCCTAATTAAAATACTGAGGTAACGACCCCCAACCCTCTAACCATGTCTAGCTTCATTTTCCTAACACCAGGAAAAAGGCATCATCCTGCAGATACCTTACTGAGATGTTCTCGTGTTTATTTCTCCTCCTGTTTAAAACCAACAACTTTCTTTCAGGACACACTTTTTCATAGTCCTCAGTGATTTGGTCGGGGGTACACCATTGCTATTTGTGCGGGAAGTCTACCATTATCCTCATACCTTCTTGCTTAATATTTAATAAATGATCATAGTCACTTAGAGATTTAAAGCCCTGTGTTACAACTGAATAAGAATAATATCCTCTACTTAAGAGAATTTGGGATAAAGAGCATGAATACATTGTTGACACTTTTACATAAAGATACAGCCATAAATACTTACACACAGCTACAGAACGAAGATCAGTCTACACAAATAAGTTAAAATTTAAATAATTTGAACATCTGGGGTTCTTTTTCAGTTGAAAAAAAAATAACTTTGAATGATATCTTCTACTGTATTTAGAGTGTTTATTTACTTTTTACTTCTAACTAGAAATAGTTGGTGAAATCACTTTTACAGAAGAGATCTTCAGGTTAAAAAAACTCTGAACAATCAGTGAAGAGACTGAGGAAGGAAAGCCAGTCTGCTAGTTTATGTTTGGCTTTAGATCTCAAAATATTAATTTTTGGCATTTCCCTTCTTTACTCCTAAATCCAGCCTGTATCTCAAAAACTATGAAAATTGTAGGGTTTTTTACTAAACCTTTGAATAAAACTGGAAAAAAAAACCTATAAGAAAGTGAGATTCTCAATATTTTACAGTTTCCCAAAACCCTGTTGCAGATGAATATGTTTAACTCTAATTTTTATGTTCTCATTTCTTCCCATAATGTCTGTGGCTGTATTTTTGCCACATGGGGAGCATATTAGAAGAATAATGTCTTGATGACTTGTAACCTATTTTGTATGTCTATACTTATTTCTGTAAAGGTACATATTTTTATAATGAATGTTTTATATTTTTAGGGTTTTTTCACTTTTTTATCTGTCTTAGAGTAAGAACAGCACATCTAGAAGAGACTAATTCACGAATAGAAATGGGTGGTTTTTTTCTCCGAAATGTAACATTTCATAGGATCACAGAATATTGGAGGTTCTAAGTAATCACTGAAGGTCATCTAGTCCAATCCCTCTGCTTAAGAAGGGCCAACAAGAGCACAGAGCTCCAGAGAGTTCTTCAGTATCTTGAAAGATGGAGACTCCACAACCTCTGTAAGCAATTTGCATCAACACTTAATCACCTTCACAGTAAGAATGTTTCCTGACTTTCAGGCAGAACTCCTGTGTTTCTATTTGTGCCTCTTGTCTGTCACCAGGCACCACTGAAAAAGGTGTATAATTCAGTAAATTCTCAATATAATAAAATAAAAGCTTTTTAATTCTAGAATTTTTTTTCTTCAAATAAAAGAAGATGCTCCTTTCTTCTGCCTCTAACTTCAATAATCAGAGTGGGGAATTATAGGAAATTAACGTATCAATTTAGCAAGTAATTCCCATTCAGAAACTCAAACACAATGTTATGTCTCATTGGTATAAATGAGGGTTATGTACACATCTAAGTTTAAACAAAAATCTAAGGGCTTTCTTGAAAAGGACATGAATGTAAATCCATGCTTTTACCCAACTTGTAGGAATGAATAGAGCTGCTGTAACCATCAAATTAGTACTTAAGAATATGGAACTTTCAGAGGGAACCAATTTATTTTAGATAGAAATAAAAATTACCTATTGCAGACACAGCATAAAAGTTGCTTATATAAATCCTAAGATACAGATGTAAATTAAAGAAAAAAGGTTCTCACTTTCCATGGAGCACCAATTCAGCCAATTTCTGCTGCTTCAGACATGTGTTCAGCCATAGCTCATATGTATTCATCAGTACTGATTCATTACTAGGAATGAACTATAGTCCTAATCCAATAAAATTCAATATTAAAAAAGTAATGATCACTCTTACATAACTACCTACATACAAGTACCCCACAATGCAGCACAGTACTCATCAGATTAAGTTTCATTTAATTAAAAGCTCAATCAAAAAGATCAGTATTAATATCAGTCAAAAATGGGTATTTTGTGTCAAAGCATTTGATATTAGGATATAAGGAAGATGAGGTGCAAAATTTCTAAATGACTTAGTACTTAACAAGCTCAATAAGAACTTTTATATTATTAAAAACTTCTGCCTTTGAAAGTCAACAAGGCGAACATGCTACTGAGATAATAAGAGCTCAACTAGAAGCAGTGAAGGATTTGCAGATCCAAAGCCCCACTCGAAGTAACTTTTAAAACTTGTATTGAAAAGTTTGTTAGTAATTTTTTAAAAGTTCTCATGTTCATGTGATATCAAATGCATTATTTTATATTTTCTGCTGAAAAATACATATTTCTGCAGCCTTTTTTTCTGTATGAAATGACTTTGTTTGAGGTTGCATAGCTTCACTTTCTATGACCGAACTGTTTCCCAGTGTTTTGTACTCACAAGTAGATGGAATAAATGCAGACATGTATTTCTATCTCTGTAAAGCTGAAAGAAACACAGTTAATACTTTTTTCCTGGACAACTCTGGAGTTAGGGTCGGTCTATGGAGAAAATTCTCAAGTATGTAGACTCAGAAAAGTTTTCCTTGATATCTATATTTTAATGCCATGTTATGCGATGTTGTGTTAGAGTTAAGTGAAGTTAACCTAATCCTTTTGCCCCCACTACATTTTTTTCATTATCAAGACTTGCAAATTCTTTCGAATTATAGTCTTAAATGATTTTTCCAGATATTTGCCCAACGCTCAGTTCATGATGGTTGCCCCAGCAAGAAGAGCTATGAATGCTCCCCAATGATTTGAATTTTGACTTCTGCTTCAACAGTATATGACATATCTCTCACTTTCTCTCCTATACTCCTTCTATTATTTTGACTTATTATCAAAACACCTCTCCAGTATCTCCTTCCTGTATCTTTCAATTTGGACAAGATAGCATCATTTTCCATAGTGAATTCTAATTGCTTTGACAGGATGTAATTCTGGAATTGTCTGCTTTTCATTGTTCTATGTTTAAGTGTCATGATGCCAACCAGAAACCAATCTCTTGAGAGTAAGCAGTTAACTCCATTGGTTCCAGACTGTCAGCTTCATATTATGTCTAAACAGATTGGAAAACTTCCTCCTTTATATATAATTAACAGCACTTTTATGGTATTTACTACAAGAATTGCTATTCTCAGTGCTGTAATACCTTTCAGTGGCAATGTCTTGGCATAAATTAATAGAGATTTTATTTTTTTTTAAGCTGTAGTATTTTAAAATTGAAGGCATATAGTATAGTGTTATGTAAGTTTCTCTCCCTTGTCCCTCACATTTATGAAGCTTTTTTGGTTCTCTCTTTGCCTAGACCATTTCTACTACTCTTGATTTTGTTGCCCTTTTACTTCTCTTTCTTCCTATTTCAGATTACACAGCCCTATGGAACTGATTGAAGTACAACACTTCAAGTCAAAGAAGTCTAAGTTTTAAAACTAAAATTACAATGGGCAGTTTTAAAGCAACATTTAAAAAGAAACATTTTAGAATCTGAGAGTAAATTCCTTTCTCTGTAAAAGCCACATGTATTGATATTTTTCAGTATTGTGTTCTCTTTTCCAAATTAATTACCAACTAATGTAGCAGCTGATAAAACTCTAATTAAGCTATAATTGAGTCATATTATAGTAATCAAATTATTGTTTAGGAATAATGCTAAAGTTTTAAATATACACAGGTCAAAATTGTTATATCAGAACTTATTATAGGACAGAAGACTTGTCTGTAATAAAAATAGAAGTTATATAAAGGGGGAAGAAATCTATTTTATTGAAGCTATCGAAACAATAAAAAATTAATTGCTCAGGCTTTAGTTCAATGAATTTATATTACCCTTAATCTAAACCAGACATACTGCAGCATTGCTTTGCTGGGAATCACTTATGAACTTGCACTGATTTATGAACATACATATTATATGTCTATATTTCCCCTAGAATTCACACTGTAAAACTGAAAAAAATTATTTAATTTGATCAGCTTTTATGTGGAAGAATTTAGATTGAAGGAAACTGGAGCATTGTTAATAAAAATTTAAAAAAATATAAAGGAAACAGAACAATAACCAAAAAACAACCAACCAAAAAGATATCCAAAAGACATAAAAAATCTACACAAACTAACAAAAGCCCCAAATCAAGTCAACTCTCATCCTTTTGTGGAAATGAGCCTTCTTTAACTAGCTATTAATTCTGAACTTTTCTAGAGCATTACCTCTCCATGCTTTTTCAGAGCATGTGGTATTTTTGCTGTAAATTTGTAAGAAATTCTAAACACCCAAGCAGTGAGAGTAAATGAGATACCTGTTTTTCTGCATATCCAAGACAAAAAAAAAGTTCAATGTATTTAAAATTGCTAAACTGTTAGAAAACATACTTGCCCACATAATTGTGGAAGTAAAGTACAGAACTCATGTCTACAATACTTTAACATTAACTTATAAATATTGAGTCATAATGTGTTAACAGAACCACTTTATTCATCAGTTTCCTGCTTTAACATTAGAAAACAAACAGTTTGAAAGCTTTTCTCGTTCAAAGAAGGTGCCAAATATTTGATACTAAATTATTTTATATCAAACCTCTTCCAGAGTCAGTAATTGTCAGATCCACAGCTTAATGTGATCTTTTATAATCATGACAACATCAAAGGCCAGTGATTCAGGGATTAAAGTGGGAATTAATTTATAAACAACCTCAGAGAAAATTGTGAAATGACTTATTAATAGTTCTGCTTAAAAATCATGTGAGACTGTAAAGTATCGGTTGTGTTCATAGGTAGGAATGATGGTAGAAGTTGATTTTCTGCTTCCATCTAGGACTAATTTACTTCTGCAGTTTTGTCTGCAGATTTCATTAGACCAATATATTGTTTAGACAGTTATTTTGTCTGCTCTATTCTATCAATTTTTAAAACTTTACTTAAAAATAATGCACATTTCTGGAAGAGTCATTAGCAGAAGTTCAAAATATTTTTAACAGCATATAGCATAGTGCTTTAATTGCCAATATGCTTAGTGATTTATGTGTTCCCATTTGCATACAAGTGTTAGAAAGAACTGAATCATACATGTTAAAACAGATGGGTGAATATCGACTTCAATGTATAATGGAGTTTAGAGCATAAGATAAAAAAAAATAAACAGATGTGAATGAAACACTTTTAAAAATTCCTTTCTGCAAGTTTTGTAGAGATTTTTTTAGGCTCTCTCTCAATTAAAACCATTAAATTCTGCATAAAGCAATTTATAACCAAATTTTTATTTCTAATTAATTTACTAGGAAAAACAACACCTTCTCATTCACACATTTCTCCCTTTTTTTTTTTTTTTTTTTTTTTTTTCCAAACCATGTCTCTACCCCAAAACTAACATTTTGGCAATTTAGTGTTCATTTGTGGCAAAGGGTTTGCTGTTGACTTCTCAGAAATTGTAGATGTTTATTTACTTATACCATAGCCCTCTGTATTATCTTACCACAGTGGTGATTTTATTTCAAAAAGGAATCGGGCAATTTTTTTCCCTCTTTTCTATATTTGAAATGAAAGTTATTTTGATGTCTATGTGCGTAAGAAAACTGTAGGAATTGAGACTTAAAACAATATTATTCTTTATTCTCTCTAGTTCAACATGATTTATTTAACTTCTTTTTACCTTGGCACTGAGACAAATTCTTTTTCCATTTCTGAAAGAGTTGTCTTTCTAATATGATGAAGAGAAAAGATTATTACTCTTTAAATATAATATCATCACTCCCAGTAGATCATTCTAGATAGAATATATTTTTTGTGATCAATTACTTTGAAAGAGTCACTTATATATTATGCTTTAATTACTGAAAAATTATACAGTTAGCTTGTAACATTTCCATATAAGATGTAAAGGCAATAAAGGTACGGGGTTTTTTATGTTTTCTGACATAGACCAGCTTCTTACTCTCAGTAATGCTGTCCATGAATGTACAAGAAAAAATATTGTAGGTTAGACTTTTCCTAGCATTGTTTTGTTGCAAAACAGTGGGTAAAGATGCAGCTTTCCTTCTAAAACCATTATGCTGAAAATTCAGTTGAGAAGAGCCCTCTAACTTAGGTATGCATGAAGAGTTTTTTCCTGACACAGATCTTAGTGGCAGACCTCCAGACTGCTGTACACCATTAGTGGAAGTACCCTTTTCCTCCCCATAGAGCTGACACAGAGTCAAGCGACAAACTAGCCCAGACAAGTTAGCTGAGTAAGTGCAGTAAATCTGACTCCAAAATCTGTACAAAGAGCTGAGTGGCTTTGATTAAAAACTTAAAAGTTTGGAATGGTTTCACCTGTACCTGTCCAGTCAGCAGGTATGTTTCTGGTTTAATACCTGGCATTTGAAGTCAGGTAGACCACTCTTGCTAGGAGTCCTGCTTTGAATATTGAATTATCAAGTCTGTGCATTCTGTTGCTAGAAACTCACTGCAGGAAAGAGGCGTCACTCTCTTGATAGACAGGAATGTGCATGGTCTTTTTCAGGGATTTACTTATACCCATGCATTGTTTCTTACAAGTCCTGTAAATAGATCAAAAGTATGTATTTCACCAAAGTATTCTTTCTTTCACTGAGAGAAATTACTACTTTTTAAAGGTGGCAGCTGCAACACTGTGGTGGTCACAAAATGAAAGGGAAATACGTGTCACTCTGGTGGGTTTAGTTGTATCCCCTCTCAAATTATTAAAACAGGCCTCAGAAATCACTCTCGGCATGAGGGTGACTATTTTCCCCTTTCCCAGTCTCTGCCAAGTGTATGCCAAGAAATGCAGTCAGATGTTCCATACTGCTTGTATGCTGAGCCTCTCCTGTGAAGGTTTTTTCCATTGAAAAGAGGTACTCCCAGACATCCTTCCTAAATGTCACGGGATTGAAGCAATGCCTTCAGCATTAAGGTTCCATGGACAGTGACATAGACCACAGGCACCTGACAGCAGCTGGACACAGGCCCCTGAGAGGAAGATCTTAGTTGGGAATTATGTTGGTGTATCTTTTTCTTTTCTTGTACAACTGCTAAACCAAGACTTTTCGTGCCCTGAATACACTAACCTGATGTTTATATTTGCTTTTAACTCATACTAGAGTTATAAAAAATTTAGTACTATTATTGTCCTTGATGCTTGCCTGGTTATCTGCTTTTTTTCTGATGGTTCAGTTGTTTCCTCTTTATAATGCCTACTAAGCTACCTAGTTTTAAAGGGCAGGATTTTTTTTACCTTGGTGGCTTTATATGAAATAATGGGCAAAAAAATTGTGAGAGAAACTTTGATAGGAATTAGAGAGAAATGGCTCTGACGCTCAGGTTGATTCTATGATTCCTTATATTTTCACTGTGAATTTAACTTATGTTTGACACTATCTGAGAACAAACCTCTGTAAAGAGAGCTTAAGAAATTATCTATATCATACTGCATATCTCAAATAAGGATAAATTATATTCACATAGTTTCAATATGTATATTCTTGCAAGGTCTTAAATTATGGTGAGTACCCAGAGAGCTTATTCCAATGTTTTACTGTTGTTATGACTAGAAAGCTTCTTTTAATATCTAACCTGAGTCTCCCTTCTTGCAGCTCAAACCTGTTGTAATTTTACTTATCCACATTCACTGTAGATTATTCCCTTTGATGTCTTTTATGCGTCTGAGAGCAGCTATTATCCTTAACACCTGTCTCCTTTTTAAACCAAACGCTGGAATATTTTCCAGTCCTTTCTTGTAGACCATTATTTCTAGATCCCTCCTTATTCTTCTGCACTCACTAGATTGCTATTTTCTTGAGCTGCAATGTACAAAAATGACAGTCAAAGTTATTGACTATTTATGTTTTTTATTTCCTACTAATGAATTCATATACATACACACATACACACACACATTTAGTAACAGCATGACATTATTGGCCCATGTCCATCTATGGATCTGTTATAACCACAGATCTTTCCTGCACAACTGCTCACTACTTGTGTCACTGTAAAAGTATGACTGTCAATTGCCAGTCTGTGACTTGACAAATTCAGATCCAACCTTGGAATATAACTGAATTCAGTATTGGCTTACAAAATATAAATAATGTTTATTGCAATTGAGTTACTGATAGATTCACTTCAAATGACAGAGAAACTGTTCTGCCTATCTCTTTCTTTGGACATAAACAATAGGTAATTTCACTCTATCCACCTCTGTGGCCAGTTCTTAGTGAATCAGCCTAGAGACTGTTTTCTTAATTTGCTTATGAAAATAGAATGCAAAGAAATTAAAATGTTTATTGCATTCCAGATATCTTAGCTGTTGCTTCTGTTCACAATATGTGTTACCAGATTAGAAAGAAAGGGGAAAAAAAGTATGTGCTTTGCTCTTTCCTTTTCAAAGATTGTTGTTTTCTTGCATATACCTGCAAATCTTATTTTTTGAGGGGCAAAATTATTTTTCTAATTTAAATTTCTTTCCCTTTTTTTCTTCTCTGAAGACCAGAATTTATCTTTGTCATGTCTTTCAATACAATGGGCTACTAAAGATAACTTTTAGCAAATCTAAGATTGCTACAGCCAGATCTACACGTGTCTAGAGCAAAATTTGTCAGGTCCAGCTGAAAACTTTAATATTTTTACATGGATTTGTTTCACAAAAAAATTCAGATGACAATCACAAGAAGTGCAACTACAATAGAGCAAGATAACCCTTGAATAATGAAAGAGCAAGTTACAGGGTACTCGACTAAATTAGAGGCTTTCAGAAGTAATCTCTAACCTTTCTTTTTCTATCAGATTTGAGATCTCATCCTTTGTCTCTAATATTATGTTAGTGCCCTTTTTTCTTTGATTTTTATGGCATTAAATGTCTGATTTAAACTGACCTTTTTATTTAAGACTGGAAAAGACTTGCATGCAAAGAAGCATTCAACACCGAGGCCTTTCTCAGAGTAATTTTTGCTAGTTTTAAAAGCCCACTAACTAGAAAAACTTTAGTAACTTTGGTCCTATTACTTTTACAGAACATCAATTTGTTAATCTTTATGTCTCTTTCTATTATTTGTAGCTTGGGGTTTTTTTATTATTTGGCACTGCAAGCTCTAAAATTTGTGTTCAGTACCTGTAGACTTCATTTTTTTCAACATTTCTCTTCTATCTCATGTAAATAAAGCAGATCTGATTCCATTGTACAGTGAATGAACTCTTTATCTTTTCAAAAATACCACAACAGATAGGATTTATGCTATCATGATACACAGTTGTATTCACATGCAAAATAAAGAAATCTAGATTATCAATAGTTATGCTATTCAAAATATGAAATAGTACATCTCAACAGGGTGAATTCCTTATGATAATTAATTTGTTAGTCTTAAATTAACCAGTTTCAGAATTTAATTATAAATGTAATGTCTCCTTATAGAACTATAAAAAGGTAAAATCTGTAATTTGATTCACTAAGCAACCTGCCTAATCATACTGCATATCTATTAATATATCCATGTTTGTAACTTGCACCATAAATTTATAGTGTGCTTTTCTAGTCAAGAAATTACATGCTTCTCAGAAGTGAACTCATATTCTTGTGTCCAGGTTAAGCTTGAATTATGAGTATCTTTCACGAAAGAGTGAAAATGAACTTCAAGATACTTAAACAAAACCCATAAGGAAAAGAATAAGTGATCATTATGAAAAATGTATTACTGGCAGGAAAAAAAAAAAAACTCTTGATGTTCCTCTTTCCCAATTTTTTTTCAGATTTTTTTTTGTTTCATAGCAAAAAATACAAGGACAAACCCAAAAGATTTAGAAATTAAACACAACTTTGGTTTCTATTTGTCTTTTAATTCTATACCTTCTGTTATTTACTCCCTTCCATTTGAAGATGTTGCAGAAATGAAGAAAACCCTGGAAAAATATGAGGATTATGATAATGAATCCTACTTGAAAAAAAAATAACTGGGTTTTAAATTTTAGTATTTTTTCACTCACCTTGCATATGCATGTTTTCCATCCATTAACTTGAATCTTTTGGCTTCTCCATTGCTCTAGTTTTGACATATAAGCTTTCTTTTTGAAGCTGATGCAAAGTTCTACATTCTGTACTCTGTTAGGAACTACATGTTTTTTAAAACCAGATTTAATTTTGAAATTTTCAATAAAATTCATGGGTACTTGTTGCGGCGACTAAACCCATTCTCCCCCAACACCTAACCCTGTCCCAGAACTCCCCTTTCTCTCATATCCTATTGGCTCCTGACCATCTCTCTCCTCCCCTTTTCTTCCCTTCTCCGACCTATCTCCACCCTCCAGCCCTCAGACTATTAGTCTATGATGTTCTGCCCGCCCCTTAACTTCTTGGGATAAAACCCCATAATTTCCGGTCTCTGTTGCCATTTGGTTCTTGCTTCGTTCAAGATAGTAAATATCTTGGAATCACAGGCCAGCTGGTCCCTGCCACCTCTTTGTCTCCAGGGACACCTCAGAGTGTGTCAGTGGCTGCCTGAGTCCATCTGCAGGGGCAGCCTGTGTTTGTGTAGGTGGTGTGTGAAGCATCTTATGAGTGGCTCCACAAGGGACACTGCAGGAAGACGCATGGCGCTGGTCCACCCGAACACAGCATGCCATGTCGTGTGGTGCCTGAATAGGGACTGGTACTTAGTCAGATTTTTATTACAGTAGATTTTTTTACAAAATCTATGAAATTTCTATAGGATGCTGTATATTGGTGTAGGAACGTCTATCATAATTTTATTGTATGTATATTTTTGCATCTTATATATGTTTTTTGTGTGTAAATTCAACTTAAAATTGTGAAACTCCATCAATAGTTTCTTGACAGGCAAAATCAAGATTAGATGAACTGGGTGTGGATTGATCCCTTTGTCTTCTAAAAGGGCCAAAGAGCTCTGAATATTGCAACTACATCATGCCAGTCATACTAAAGCATTGCTCCCATTCGGTCTTTTTTTCCAGTAGTGATATTTTACTTTGATGGAACAGAAAATGAAAAAGCCAACACTGCGTAGGAAACCAATGAGAAGGGAAGAGAAATCTGTTTTTCTCTGGGTAGCATTCCATACAGACAGAACATAGGAAACTATAAACATCTGGAAAATGGAACTTGGGAATAAGATGCTTTCTTTTTTGGGAATAAGTCTTCCTATTGAATACTGCAGTTACATGCTATCTGGATAAACTCTGATCAAACAGGGTAATTTCCTCCTTTCACGCACATAGGAGAATGTGCAAATAATTTTTCTTTACATAATGAAACAATTGAAAATGCGAAAGATATTATTATAAATTATCTCCCTTTGCACCCATTAGGTGGGAAACACTTTAATATCTTTCAAACTGAGAAGCATAATTGTTTGATGAGCCCAATCTCCATTACATATATCATCCTCTAATTATAATGTATTAGCTTTACAAGTGATTATGGAGCAGTTGGTTAATCTAAGCAAGAAATCAATAATTCAAACCAATAGTTAAATTGCATGAACTACTTCTGTATTGATGTGGACAATTAGTGACTTTATTTACTTTATTTAATATCTTTTCCAGAATAAAATATATTCTTCTAAAGTGCCCATATCACCTAAATTATCATCAGAAGACATGAACAATTGTGTGAGTATAAAAGTGGATGAATACAGAAGGAAATGAATTATTTTAAATAAGCATAATGTAGTATTTTATGACAGATGTAGAGAAAAATCCTTTCCTACTTCTGGTTTAGAACCACTCAGTCTTTTGTTTAAAGCTCACCAAGTTTTCTTTTGTTTCAATGGGCTTTGTCTTCACAGTGATTCCGCCCATTAGAATCACTTAAAAGTGTAAATCTATGAGAAAAGGGGACTAGCGGGAAATACTTGCAATGCAAGATCTCTTGAACTGCTCAAAAATCCCTGACCAACGAACCAACCAAAAAATCCAAAACCAGGAAAAGGAATTGTGCTTGTGATGTGCTGAGTGATTCTTTTAAACTCTTTTGGTTTTTCGGGGGTTTTTTGGGGTTTTTGTTGTTGTTTTTGGTTTTTTTGTTTTTGTTTTTGCTTTGTTTTGTTTTGGTTTTCGTTTATTTGAGTTTTTTTTTATTTTGGTTTGATTTTTTTATAATTTTATTTTAAATGTGATTATTTTTAAGGAGAGACATTAGTAACCTTAGATTAAGAAAAGAGCTGGAGATTTTGCTTCTGTTTTACAGTCAGACATTCTGTACCTGAGCCAGGGCACTTTAGACACTAATCTCCTTGTGCAGATTACACTTTTTTTTAGCTCTGGTCTTCATTCAAAGCTTTAAAATGTGGATTCTGACTCTTGTTGATTACCCACAAAATGCAGCCAGTCTTTTTGATACATTTTCAGAAGCAATTAAGAAATGTATAAACAACATTTAAACATAAACAACAGAAATAAAACAGACTTTAAAAAGTTTTGTTTCTCCTGACAAACAACAATGGACTGTATTCTGTTCACAGGAACATGGTGTGTTATTTGCTGTAACTTTTAAAAATAATTTTAGTTTATGGAGTAGTGAATTTACAGGGGATGACTTTCAGTATGATGGAGTAGTACTAGCATGTGGTAATGTAGAATTCCTTCAATTTTCTTTTATTTGTTATCTTTTCAGGTTTATGTTGGATTACATCTAAGAGTATTCATTAAATGAGTGGTGTCCTATTTCATGTCTTTTTGATGCTTTTTACCCTCTGTTGAAGCAAGTATGCACTAATGCTTAACATTTCAATGCTTTCAAGAGTGTGACAAAAAATATTGATATTTGTGAAAGATATTTATTACATGGCATTCTATACAAAAATGCATATTTTAATGGTGGTATCTGCTTGAAGAAAGGTGGACGTATGCTGACATATAATATTTCTAAACCACATAATAGTTCTAAAATATTATTTTCAATTATCTTTTAAGTTTGATAGTATACAGGTGAACCAAAGACATTATGTGATATAACAATTTAAAAGTAACCCACTATATCTAAATTGATAAAAAATTTCTACTTTAAAGAAGCTGTACAGAAGATAAAGTAGCATTTCATCATTCTCATAGGGATCTCTAAGTAATCCTGTGTGCCAACCAAGATTCATTCATGTGTAATGGCTGTTAACCAATGCTAGGATAAAGACATTTGTATTCCAGGGAATTTAGGAATTTTGGGCAAGCGCTAACCCCACTTGTGTTAGGTAACATAAGATATTTGTTGAAGTGAAAAGTATGATGTGATTCTTTTTTCTATGCTTAAAAGTTTAAGCTGTGAATGTATGTTGATGTTTCTCCATAATTGTTCTTGTCACTTTGAGAATTTAGGCATAAATGGGCCCTCTCCAAAGCCCTCTAAAGCTAATTTATTTGAAATGTGTTCAAAATCAATTATGAAAACAATCAAGAAAATTTTGGAAAAATATTTACGAATAGCTGATGAATAAGGGCAGTAATGAAGATAGATAATTGCAATAATTATTCAAAAGAAAATGGTTAGAAAAACCAAAAATGCTAAAGCATACTGAAAAGATATATTTGTGCTTTTTCCTTCTGTTTAATAAAGTTTAGGCTGGAGATCAAATGGCATCTAGGAGAATACTGTCCATTGGGTTATGTGCTTCATTGTGGGTCTCCATGTGCTAAACTAAAATACTTTTTCTCTCCCTCCACATTTCATCTATGGCAAATGAGGCAGATATGGTAGGACAGAGAAGACTAGAACTTTAGTCTCTTTCCATTCAGTGGGGGGAAATTTCAGTACTGAAAGTGTAAATATTTTATTTTCATATTCTGTTTAACATGTTATTTTATCCATGAGTATATTATTTTAAAAAACCTTCTATTTGTCTTTCCTCTCTGTAAATCTTTAAAATAAATATATTCATCTAAAAATTTACACTTCAGTGCATTCTCAATGTAATTCAATATTTACCATAATATGTCAGTCTTTTTCCATGTATCTATGGAGACCATCTATAATTATAATATCAGAATCATTTAGCATAACATGTTGATATAAAGACTGTCTTATACATAAAATGAATCTGCAGTGCTCTTGATATCGCAAGGAGTTGATTTTAGATGTGGATAAAGTTTTTTGTATTTGTTCGTTAAAGGACAGTTTCAATCTCTAAAATTTTCTGGGAAGGTTTTGTCCTGCTCGTGGTTTTCATCAACCAATAATGTCCCTTAGTAATTTGTAGTATGCCCCCTGACCTGCATGTGTGTCATATTCTGTGTCCTTTCTTTTGCAATTCCTAACTAAAATTTGCAAAATCCTAACATTAATGAAAATGTATTTGCAAGCCCTTTTTGTCATCTTCTATAAAGCTAAACTCTCCATAATCTTCATAATTTTACAATCACTGTACACTGCATCAGATTTCTTATTCTAAATCTATGTTTTATTCCCTTCAGAAGTCACATAGCACAAAATCTGGGAGTTAAAAATAGATTGTTCCTTCCTTGGAGATGTACTGATCATGGATAAAACATTTCAAAGAAGTTGGAGCTGGGAGACTCTGAAGATTGGATTTATATCAGATCAAAACATCTAAATTTTTTGGGTTTTATATATAGGTGTCCATAATTAACATATATCTAAGCTCCCCTTGTAGTCAATGGGGAGGTAATCCATACAATCAGTGGAACTTAGATATCTATAAAGGTAACTTATTGATCAGCTGCACAGAGCTATTGTTCAGACCTGGAATCTATTTTGGTGTGTTATCACTCTTTCAGTTTCCTAAACTTAGTAGTACTATTCTCAAAAGTTCCTATAGAATGGTTAAGCTTGGAAAATACCTCTGATATCACCAAGTCCAACCTGTGACCATACAACTCAATGCCAGCTAAATCATAAGCCATGGACATGTACCATATCCAGTCATTTCTTGAGCACTTCTGGGGATGATGACTCCACCACCTCCCTGGGCAGCCCATTCCAAAGCATTTATTTCCAGTGAAGACAAAGTTCTTGATGTTTAACCTGAACCTACCCTGACACAGCTTAATGCCATCTCCTCTTTTCCTGTTGCTAGCTGCTCATGAGAAGACCCTTAACTTGCTACAAGCCCTTTAGGTGGTTGTAGAGAGAGATATGGTCTCTCCTGAGCCTCCAGGATAAACAACCCAAGCTCCCTCAGCCATTCCTCATAAGGATTGTGTTTCAGACCCTTCACCAGCTTTGTTGCCTTTCTCTGCCCCTTAATGTCCTTCTTGCAGTGAAGGACCCAGAACTGGACACAGTAATCACAGTGTGGCCTCACCAGTGCCAAGTATGTGCAATCCAGGTGTGCCCTGGTTCTGCTGGCCATACTATTCTTGGATAGTCAGGATGACGTGGGCATTCTTGGCCACCTGGGCACACTCAGGCTAATGTTCAACTGGCTGTCGACCAGCAATTCCAACCCCTTTTCTGCTGGGCAGCTTTCCAGACACATTTCACCAAACCTGGTGTGATGCTTGATGTTGTTTTGACCCAAGTGCAGATCTCAGAACTTTTCCTTATTGAATCTCAAAATATTGGCCTGTCCAGTTCTCTGTGCAAAGCCTTCCTGCCCTCCATCCTCCGTCAGATCAACACTTTGACAAAATAGTGTAATTTCTGCACATTTACTGAGGGTGCACTAGATCCAGGTCACTGATTAAGATATTAAACTGGACTGGTCCCAGCACTGAGCCCTTAGGAGCCCCACTAGTGACCAGCTGTCCAATGGATGTACCGGCATTCCCTACCATGCTGTGGGCCTGGCCATTCAGACAGTTTCTAACACAATGGCTCAGATGCAGCAGAGTCGACCTGCCCAAGCCATGGGCTGCAAGCTTCTTCAGGAGAATGCCATAAAATCAAGTATTGCTTTTACTTTACTTTATTTTACTGAAGCCCAGGTAAATAAACTACATCCTCAATCTTCCCCTCCTTTCCTAGCATCATGAAAGGAGATCAGGTTGGCCAAGCTGGACATGTTTTTTTCTAAAACCAGACTCTGTTTTGGTTGTCTTGTACATGCTGTGTGATTGCACTATGATCCATAGCCTTTCCTGAAGCCATGGTCAGACCAAAGGCCTACAAGTCCCTTCTGATCCATCTTGTAGATGGATATCACACTGGTTAAACTATAGTCATCTGGGACACCCCCTGCTTAACCAGGACTTACTCTAAATGATGGAGAGTGGCTTGGTTGTGTCCTCTGACAACTTCTTCAGTACCCTCAGGTGAATCCCATCCTGCTGGTCCCACAGTGGGTGGCACTCACACAAGTCACTAACTACTTTCCCCTGGGTTGTAGAGGGTCTCCTCTCTACCAGTTCAGGAGGCTGGTAGCTTGAGGATAACTGATCTTTCTGTTAGAGACTGCGGCAAAGAAGGCATTCAATAGCTGAGCCTTCTTCTCATCCTTGGTGATAATTTTCCCGCCATATCCAATGAAGGATGGAGATTTTCCTTGGCCTTCCTTCTGCTATTTATAAAAACACTTCTATTAATCTTTCACAGTGTGGCCAGATTGAGCTCTAGCTGAGCTTTCACCTTTCTAATTTTCTCTCTACATGACCTAACAGCATCCTTGTATTCTTCCTGAGTTGCCTGGCCCTTCTTCCAAAGGTTATAAATTCTCCTTTTCCCCTGAGTTCCAGTGAAATCTTCAGTGTTTTTATCTGATTATAATAGATGCCTCAACCTGAATTAAAGTGCAAATGAGACCATATGCTGGTCAATAGTATGGATTTTATTTAACAGTTAATACAAAGTAGAGAGATAGAAAGGAATGGGGGGGCATAAGCAGGGAAGGAGAGTGAAAGAGAGAGATTAAGCAAAAGATATCACCATCATGTGGATTCCTGTGGGTACCGCTGGTCCTTCTTCATGCTGCTTTTCAGTGGTAGGGATCCCAGAGTTTTTCTTCTGGAGATACCACTTTTATATAGTCCAAGCCCAAATCCTGGGTATCTACAGCCTGTACATGCCATTCCCACAACTTGGTCTGGCATGTGTATCCCTTCCCCAGTTTGCCACCTTGCGAATTTTTTGTCCATATAAATCTAATCTTAAGTTTCCACAATCTGCACAATCTACAATTCCAGAATCTGTGGAATTCTGTCCAGTGTGTTAATTCCGAATCTTTACCTTCTTTAGGCCTGGAATCAATGCCTTCCTGGTTTGGTTTCTGTGCTTCTCTCAAGTTGTGGTGGTTTATCTTATGGGAATTTCCTTTTTCAACAGAGTTTTGAGACACACAACTACATTCTTTAAGCCCTCACGTTCAGCCAGGTCAGTCTTCTTCCCTGATGTCTCATCTTTCAGCACATAGAGATAGCCAGTCTTCCTGGACACCTTTCTCAGAAAGGACTGTTTTCCATAAGACTCTCTGAACCAGAAAAAGACAAAGTCCAATATCCAGAAGTCCAACGTAGAAGTTTTGCTGACGTCCTTCCTTATTTCACCAAGGATTGAAAACTGTCATTTTGTGGTTGCTGTGCCCTCCAACTACTATATCTCCCACCAGCCCTTCTCTGTTTGCAAACAGCCTGTCTAGCAGGTCACTGCCCCTGGTGGGGTCACTTACCAGCTGTGTCAGGAAGCTCCACACACTCCAGGAACCTCCTAGAATTCCCTTCTCTCTACTGTGTTGAGTTTCTAATAGACATCCAGCAAGTCCCACAAAAACAATGGCCGGTAATCGTGAAAATGCAGCCAGACACCTCTAGAATTCTTCATCTTCCTCTTCATCCTCGCTGGGTGTTCTATGACAGACTGCTTTGATGACTTTCCCTCTAACTCTTATCCATATGCACGCAAGCTTATTTTCACAATCCTTGAGACCCCTCAAAGCACTCCCCAGTGTACAGAGCCACCCCACTGGCTACCCTTTCTTGTCCATGCCTTCTGAAGAGCCTGTAGCCATCCACTCCTGTATACAGTGATGTGAGTCATCCCACCACATTTCTGTGGTGGTGACTACAGCACAGCTTCCTTCCATGGCTTCTCGCTCCTCTTTTTTGTTGCGCATGCTGGGTGCATTAGTGTACATGCACTTCAACTGGGCTGATTTCACCCCTGCCCAGACTTTCCACCCTTAGGCTCATCTCTGGAGAGCCTGGTTTCATCTCCTTCTCCCTTAAAACCTAGTTTAAAGGCCTCTCAATCAGCCCTGCCAAATCGTGGGCTAGGATAATTTCCCCCCTTTTTTTTTAGAGGTGAAAAACATCTTTTCAGGATCCAAGCAGGCCTCTAAACAGTTTGAAACAGAGCCAAAAAGAGAGAGGGAAGGTGTTAATGATGGGAAGAGAGATTGCATAAACAGAAAGTGTGTCACCTTAATCAGAACCCAGGGAATTTCCAGCAAAGCAGCTTTTAAGCCATTGCTAGTGAAGTTCAACATAGAGAATCACACAGTCAGATGACACAGGGCTGAGGAGAATATCACAAAGGAGAAGTCATGATAATTCTGTGTTTTCAGATGAAAGGTAGGTCAGAGGATAGAAATTATCAAATAGACAATTAGAAAATATGTGCTATTTAAAGCCTTTTTTCTTTGACAGGAAGTGTGGTGCACTCTCTTTTATACAAATGTTGTAAGGTTAAGAATTAAGATAAGAAAGCTGGTATGTTATGCCTTGAATGAAGGCAATGCTGAAATCAGAAACTTGATGAGAGAAAAATTATAATAACATAAAAATATAAAATTATGCTATAAAATATAGAGAAATTAGAACATATGGTGGTGAATTGGGAGTATACATTTAGAATTCTTGGAATTAAACCACATTAGTAAACTTTCCATCTCAAGTACCAGAAATTTCATTCTTAGGCCTAAACAATAAGAGTATTGTAATCTGTCTGCATTGCCACCCAAACAACCAGGGAGGTGAAATGGACTGGTATATCCGGAGGCAGGTCAGGGAGAGCCTGAGAGAAATACATATATGACCTATTTATAATAATATGAATTATTCTATAGAAAAAGGCCAAATCACAACAGGTGATATCAGTAATTATACTGTAAGGTACTTACATTCAGCATCCCTGTTGAAGTATCAACAGTCAAAAAATTCACTGTTAAATTTTAGTAAGAAATAAGTGAAAATGAGAACCCTTGCTAAAAGCCAGGTAAATGTGACATCTGCTTTTGAGAATTACATGCTAGCAGGAAGTCCATAAAGCATTGAAGACCATACTGGTAGCACAGTGCTAGTTCACACCCATTTATGAAATGCTTGAGAAAGCCTAAAAGGAGGCCAGCATGGCTAAACACCAAAGGGAAACGTTAATAAGAGTGAGAAGCACGTGAACAAAGAAAAGGTTTACAGAATGTGATAGACAAAAATGTGAACAGAGTTGGGCCGGAAAAGAGTTTGATGAAGAGCTGTGTTAAGGAGTCAAAACTAGTACTAACTTCCTGAGACATGAGGAAAAAGAAGCCTCCCATTACCTGTAAGATGTATGGACAGTAAGCATAAAAGGAACTCCTGGAAAATATACCGTTGGAAAGATAAATTAATTCTTTACAGGAATATTCACCATGAAGTAGATGGAGACATTCACATACTAGAACGTTTTCATAATGGGAACTTGCTGGAAAATCTGAAATCGAAGTAATAGATGCAAGAGTGTTACAAATAACTAGTATACGCACCTCCCTGGCTCTAAGACTAGGCAGCACTCACCTGGACAACTCAACAGACTTTCTAGGAAGTGTAGGACAAAATAGGAGAATTGCTTAAGTAATATCTAATCTTGGAGTACTGTCTTGGTGTTCTTCATACTTGGTGGGGGTGACACCAAAATTTAGAATAAAGTTCCACAGACTCGGTATACATTCCATATTTTATGTGCTTGTGAATCACTTCCAGAATCTGTATAAACTTTTCATCCACAATTTTCTCTTAGCAAGGGGTCACACAGATCTGCTGCCTCTTGTATGGAGGGGGAAAATGATTTAAAAATAAAATTTTTTTTGCTTGTTTTAGACCTTAGTGGAATAAAGTATTTGTTCCACCACCACAAGGTATTTCATTTATATCTATAAATTCTGTCCTTTTTTGAAATTCCAAAGACACCATTCCCCTTCATATATTATTACTTTCTTTTAGGATTTATTTATTTTAATTATTATTTTGGGAAAAAATATGAAGTAATGTACTAGTTGCAAAGCACAATTTTATTAAAATAGACTCTAATTCAGATGTATATATTTAATAAAAATAGGAAAGATAAACCTGCAGAAAAAAAAAAATGTTTACAAGAACTGTGGTCTCTTTTCAAACAATGATAACGACTTTGATGTACAAATAACATGGAACTTTTATCTTTTGCTGTTATATTTAGTTCAGATAGAAATTCACTACTTTCAAACTTATATATTGCAGCATTAAATCTTTTAGGGAATCTAGTCTGATTAAGGGCAACATGCTAAGTCCAGCTTGTAAGCGGCATTAATGAAATTGCTCTCAGTTAAGTGTAGTCTTTGTGTTCGATGAGATATACAAAACAAGGTAAAACGTTGCATAACTAAACTATATTAACTGTTGTCTTGGACATTCACTTCCATGCATGTTAGAAAACTGGAGTAATAATCTCATTTTAATGTAAATTTTTGAAATTGTGACTAGGTGTATGCATAATCTGTGTGTGGCTACATACCAAAGAAAGTGAACAGCAAGTATTCCTGTGCACTTGTTTGAAAAACGCTGGCATGTAGAGCTCCGCTATAGCAATACTTGGAATGCCAGGCTAGTACTAGTTCTTATGATACACCTGCAGAACAAATGTTTTTGATATTGTACTTCCATTTCAAATGATGATGTGTATGTGTATAAAGCTGTATAAACAGAAATGTTTTGCAAGAGCTCTCTGTTTATCTATAGCTAAAGGCTGCAGCAGTTTTGTGTTCATAACATATATTAAGATTCTAGTTACTCAGTCTTGCGATGCTATGGTAAATAACAAATGATTCAGGAGCTGAAGGCGTCTTTAAAATATGTACTGATATGGATACTATATGATCTACAGTCTTATCCTTCATGTGTGAAATCTTTCACATGAAACTCGAACCCTTCTAGAAATAATCTTTTTGCTTCCTCTCCTTCCAATACCATATTATATAATTTATTTTGACAGTATCTAAGTTTCCCCCACATCCCAACCTGTTAAGACAATTATCTGAAAAAAATTTAAAGTTGCTGACTCATGTTTGGGTGCCTTTGATCTGTTGCATTGAGACCTTATCTAAACTGAGTTTTTTTAATTCCATACTTTGTCTCACCTGGATTTACTTAAGACACCATATATGATGACATCAAAATTTTGCCACATCTTATTTTCTGCTGAGAGGTGGGTATGCTTCATAAAGTGTTTTCTATAGAACTGTAGGGAATTCCAGACAAGGTGTGCAATAAAAAGGAAACTGCTTTGTCATGAAGCATCCAAAAATTCTATGTCTAAGTACTGAAAAAGTACTTATAGTATTGATTCTAATCAATGCTTTTGTTCCAGTTTCTTCAGAAATATTAGCTCAAATAATTACCCCTATCGTATTTGCTGACTCTGAAACTTGTACGTATTTCTGAAATCTGGTCTTGTTCCAATTCAATCAAATCCATTTTTACTTTAAAGGCTGGATTTTAGCTATCCTCAAAATTTGAAGTGATGATCGGAAAACTAATTTTCAGAACAGTTTATCTACTAGTAATGTATTGTGTGCCCACTCTTCATAGTCTTCTGTGTTTCCAATGATTAATAAAAATGTTAAAATTTCAGCAGTGCCTGAAACAGTAAGTGGGTTACACAATTTGTGAGCTATAGTTTGAGTTCAGCAATAATTTTTAGGGCAATATTCTTTTTTTACCTGTGCTTTTTGAAGAAAGTAAATACAGAAGTTGTGGTGATTAAAATATATTATTTAGCTTTCCTCTGAAAATCATCAAAGAAATTTACATATACACCTTTTAAGTTATCTTATATTCTAATATTAGTAAATACTGAATTTTTAATGATTTCATTCAATTTATTTATGAGTCAACATTCATAATAGATTTGAGTTAACCTGCCCCTGGGCAAGACAGTGTTTTTTCCACCACAGATTAAATTGACACCTTCACATTTTCAATCAGTTTAGAATATATGACAATTGATAGCATCAATTAATTTTGAAGTAGTGACCATCTATTTGTTGATCACATGTCATAAGCTCCGAAGCTTGCAGTAAAAGTAAAAAGTCTGTATGCTTATTTTTTCATGGTGTCAGGTGGATTTTTTAAGATGTAATGACTTTATTATGTGAAAGATAGTTAGCTATGACATTGCCTCAAAAGAAGTTTAAGAGGAACTGAATCTGTTCTGAACATCAGATTATGTTTTTGATGTACTGTAAACACTGAACAAGCTGAGATACTGCAAATTGTAATCTGCATTTCACTGTCATTTTTCCCTAGAAATTTGTGGTATATCACACTTTTTGAAGCTTTCTGTCATTTTCTGAAACAAAAGTCAGGGACAACATTCTTATCATGTTCATTGGTTTTAACACTTCAGTTCATCTGTTTGCTTTTTATCTCCAGATCAGCCCTTTGACAGATGCTGGAATCTGTACATGCCAGTTCATGAACAAGAAAAGGAGTCACTAAGGGGGTTATTCCCATCTTTGAAAGATAAATCTGTTGAGATTAAAAATGAGCTTCTGAGGTTAAGTAGGAGACTGATTGATTAAGTTGGAGAAGCCCAAAGGTCTTTTTTTTTTTTTTTTTAAAATGAATTTTCCCTAAAAAATAGATACCAGGCAGCTACCAGGAAGAAAGCTTAATGTTAAAATAAAAGAAGTAAGATGGAAAACTTAGCCCCTTTGAAAAAATAGCTGACTGATTATGACTATGCTCAGAAATAGGAATTATTTCTGCAGCATAGGGTACGTGGCTACTGGTTCAGTATAAATATGGCAACTTCTCTCTTAGACTTAAAATTATCATAGATGGTTTTAAAAACAATTTTCAAATAATTTCTGCTGTCAGCTAATTCCCTGAACACACTGTTTTGGCACAAAGATTATTAGCCGTAAAAAGGAAAAAATAGGATTGATAAGATTAAGTAAGGGAGTTAATATGCTTCTATCTAAACATTTGTACACAATGATCAATTCATAATGGTACTGCCATTATGCATAGTATGAAAGCTCTTACCTTACTATTTAATCAAAGGGAATATTGAATAATTGTAGTTTATGAAGGGAAAAGATAAAATTGTTTGCTAGTTTCCAAAAGTTACTTTCAAAAATTATGTAGAGCACTGGCTGCTCTTCTGTAGTTATTTCCCTCCTTGTTAAATTTAATTAAAGATGCACAATTTTATATGAGAGTTTTATTGAGAAGACTCCCCACCATGTTCCCTTGAATTATTGCAAATGAAAGATTATTATTCTTCATATACTAAGAAATAAGTTTTGGGGTGGGGGGGTAGAATAAAGATAACTGTAGCATCTTTCTAGAAGGAAAGAAAAGCTTCATTTATGGAGCACAAAGCTGCTGTGGTCAGAGTGATCCATCTTAATGTCTCTGTAATGTTTATTTGGGAAGTGCTGAAGCTTAATTCCTGCCTTCCTGGATGGAACTTGATACTGTCCTGCTAGTTAGCTGGAACATCTGTCCATTCCAAGTAATGATAGACACTTTAAAAAAAATATATAGTCTTCTAGGAGGAATTATGGAACTCGCTAAAATACTATTTCTTCGGATGTAATGGAGGAGTTTATTTGCACTTGGGCAAAAACAAATGCATGCACTTAAATACAATTAAATATAATTACTGTAAGCTTAGTCTTCAAAACTTCTCCTGAAGTGCCTTCAGAAAAAGTTTAAAGTAGATCAATGAAAAGATAATTTCTTTTAATCTCCTGTTCTTTAGTCTACATGTCAAAAATTGACCTGATAAGACCCTGATTTGGGAAAATATCTAAACACAAGCTGAAGTCTTGTTAACTCCTGTTGACTGTAGTTGGGAAATGTACATGTTGATTATCTATCCGAACCAAGTATAGATTCTGATGAGACTTAAAATGTTCTTGAATACTTTTGTAAATATATGTAAAATTTTCAACCAGCAAAATACTGCTTGCTAAGATGCATGAATGACCTGCTGCAGTTCTGATGCTATTTTAAAAGTAAAAATATTAGTTTTAGTGGGCTGAAGAATCAAATAAATCAGCACATCAAAGATGAGGAAGCTTATGAATCTCAGTAATGAAAATTAAATGGCTGTGTAATTTGTAGTGCTTATCAAAGTATAAATATAGTAATTTATCTGTTCCTGTCCATTGTTTTCTATTATATATATATGGAAAATTCATGCCAGAGGAATATTTTTATTTTATTATCATATAAAGCAAAATGAGGAAATAATATGTAGATTATTAAACAAAAGTTCCAGGAAATAAAATGTATAAATGTGAGGATTCATTGTTCCATTCTGGAATGCTATGGCATGGAACAATGGCTCTCCACAATTTTTCCCCATGTCAAGCTCTAAAATTTTTTGGACTTCAGAAAGAAGACAGCACAAGATTCTTATGACAAATCAACTATCAGCAGTGACTGAGTGAATCTTAAGATGAAAGGAGATTGTTGTGTCTTACTGTAGAACTAACAAATGGTAGAAGTGAAAGGGCATATTCCTGGTCTGCTCTTGATATTCACTAATGTTGCGTTCTGAAAGTTGCAAATTATGTTGTACCAAACCTTTAAAGACTGCAAGCTAAGCCATGAACCATGATTGCAACTTAGTGATTAGGAGCCAATTAAGAGCATGGCAGTTGAGGCAAAGAATCAAAGAATAAATTACTATCAAATTTTAGTGCACAAAACAACCTCACAGTTTGGCCCATTTGCTTTCCAATCTTAAAATAAAACATGCCAAGGACAATTAAAAACATTCTGAATGCACCCAGGTGTAAATACACTTGAATGCAATTACCAAAGGAAATTATTGTCTATAAACAAATGTATGAATATTCACTTAATCTGAGCCATGAAATCAACCTTTCAGGCTGCTAATTGCTAATAGAGTTTTTAGACAAATGTCTGTCTCAAAATAAGAACTTCAGCTGAAGGTCTTATCCTGATGTAGACCAAGCACATAAGCATTTGGGCACTGGTTTCCATTATAAACAAACTTGCCCCTTTGATGTATAACAGTCACTATCTAAATGTCTAGTAAAGTACAGGATGTATAGACCACACCCTGCTCTTACACTCCTGGCCTATGGAACATTCCCTGCTGCATCCTCATGATTAGGATATTTGTGGCTACATAAATGGATGATAATCTCCTGTGGACTCATGCTCTGAGTTAAGAGTTCTTATAAGAAGTTCTGATAAGACATATCTTGTTTTTGTAGTTCAACATTTGTCCTTTCTTTTATCAAAGCTCACTGATGAACAATATGCCTTCAGCCTATTATAATTTAGACTCTCTTTTTTTTTCTTTGTTGTTATCCTTTCTGACAAATCAGTTCAGTTTAAATAAAAATCATGGCTAAAAACTTATTTAATTGGTATTGTTTCTCCTCTGTCTTCTTTCCTCTATTTTCCTCAGTGTCTATTTTAAGCTCTGCAACCTCAGTTTTTGCTACTGTGACCAAACTGAGAATCAATGGTACTGCTTATAGCCTTCAGATTGAAAGAGATAAAGTTAAGTCAACCTCAGGCATATTAGTTGTTCTAATATGGAAACTTTTCCTTAAGATCTACACAAGTGATCATTGGCATAAAATATTTCAATGGAGAGAATAATATTTCTGATTAGAAAAGTTTTTTTTAAAGACTTTCCAAGATACTTCTGTGATGAAATATATAGGGCAGTTTTTGTCAGTTTGGGTTGTTTTTTGGGTTTTTTTTTTGGTCAGTTGGTTGGTTTTGTGTGAGGGGAAGTCTGTGGGGGATATTATTACTATTCTTTTATTTTATTTTAGGAGTGGAGCAACTAAGACTCTTTAGAAATGTAGAATATAAGAACATTTTTAACCTTCATATAATTAATAATTAACATTTATTTCTCATTTTCCACTTCAGTAGTGGACTCAAAAGGCAATATTCAGCTCTTGAGAGTGCAGGTACGCATAAAATATTCTAATGCTTTTTTTGGTTTCAGGCACAAGTTTATAGTTCTGCACATCATAATACTAACTTCACTGGCAAAATCCAGAAGAAAACCTGTATTCAACCTTGCTGGCCCAAACACCAGGATGTATGACTTGTGATTATCCTTAAAACCATTTCTTCTGCATTTCAATATTGCACAAACAACATGTTTTCAAAAACTATACCCTTAAAATCATCTCTACAGTGTCTTTTGCAAGCATGCCCCGTTATATCTCTGTATAAACTCTCCTTAGTGGACACTCACTGATCTGTATTGCTTATTGATTAGCTAAAAGTTTTCTTTGGTGCACTGGAGTTTGTCTAATACACACAGACAGTGCTTTACAGTGGTTTTAAATATCTAGGTAAGTCAGTAAGCTTCCCCTTTTCCCTTTATTAATGCAGGATGATTTTCTTTTATTAACAGCACAAGAATGAAGGATCTAGTAGAGAGACAGGTCTGAAATGCATTAACTATCTGGGTGTAAATTGATCTAAATACCACCTTCCAACTTCTTAAACAGCTAGCAACTGCTTATAAACTGGTCAATTTAATATTTCGATGTTTTTAGAGAGTTGTGACGCTTTACAGATAGAAGCTAAAATCGTAACTTACGCTTGAAAAATTTGCACTATTTATCTCAAACATTCAAAAATAGAGAGAGGCTTTTGAATATTTGCATCTCAAATTTCAAGTTTCCCTCTGTATCAGAGGAAGTGAAAATACTTTTTTCAACTCCATCACTGATAAATAAGAAAGATTTTCTTGTAAGAATGTAACTCCAGAAGTTATGGCTCTGCTAAACCAGGAAGAAAAAAAACCATTACCTACTGTGAGGATAAAATCAAGGGCGTAGGAATTAATGGATTTTTCAAATGTTATGGGGATATTTTGTGAACATGTAATTTAGAACTAAATAGATACTAAGCATCTGCTAATGACTTTTCAGATTTGAGGCATGCTGGAGGTATTTCAAAGAATATTCTAACACTGCTTGAGAGATCAGATAATACAAAGGGAAGGCTGCATATAGACCTGGTTCTCTGGGGTTTTTGTATAAAACAGCAATAAAAGCTTTAACATGTTTTGTGATGCGTTAACCCTGGCTGTGTGCCAGGTACTCACCAAAGCCCCTCTATCGTTCTCTTTCCTCATCTGGACAATGGAGAGAAAATAACACAAAAGACTTATGGGTCAAGATAAGCATGGGGAGAAAGAAGTCACCAATTACTCTCATGGTAAAAACAGACTCACTTGGGGAAATTACTTTATCTACTGCCAATCAGACCAGAGCAGAAAAATGAGAAATGAAATAAAGTATTTAAAATACTTTCAACTCACTTTTCTCTTCTTCTTGCATTTAACTTTGCTCTTTTGACCTCTACTTTCCTCCTTGCAGCAGTGCCGGTAGACAAGGAATGAGGATTGTGGTCAGATAATCACGTTGTCTCTGCTGCTGCTTCGTCCGCATGTGAAGGACTCCTCACACTGGTTTCCCTCCTCCACTGTAGTCTCCCTCCCAGAGGAGTTCTCCATGAACTTCTGGGTCCTTCCTACAGGCTGCAGTTCTTCATTAACTGCCAAAACGTGGGTCCCTTCCTTGGAGGCAATCTTTTTGGAACAGCCTGCTCTAGGGTGGGTTACAAGACCTGCAATCAAACCTGCCCCAGCATGGGCTCTTCTCTCCAAAGGCCCACAAGTCCTGCCAGAATTCAGCTTCAGCATGGGTTTATAGCCTCCTTTGGGCATTCATCTGCTATGATGTGGCAGTTTTTCTAATGTGTTCCCATTTGTTTCTCCAGCAGAAGTTATTGAATTCCTCCCCCCCCCCCCCCCCTTTTAAATATGTTATCCCAGCTACCACAGCTGTTGATGGGCTCAGCCTTGGCTCCAAAAGTTCATTTTGGAGTCATTTATGTTTGGCTCTGTCAGATATAAATGAAGCTTCCAGTAACTTTTTACAGCAGCCACGCTGTAGCCTCAGTACAAAAACCTGGCTGTGCAAACCCAAATAGTATCTGAAAAATTATCTGATGTCTAAGCAAAAATGACTTGAGTGTAGGAGGTTGCTTATTGTGTAAACTATCACTAAGTAATTGTGTTGATTCAGCATTTAAAACAGCCCATTTCTTCAAATAAGAGCAAAGAATTATCTTCTAGGACAGGTCCTGAGGATTGTATTTATTGTGTCTGTATAATTATATATACATGTGCATGTATGTATATATCTATATCTATGTATCTATATCTATATCTATATCTATATATATATATAACGTAATAAGCAGAAAAAATGAGTTTGTCTTCTACTGAAAGACAAGAAGTAAATGAAAAAGATTTTGCTAAACACTGCCATTTTCAGATTATTAACCTTAGCTATTTTAAGGAAACATTTCAATAATTTAGTCATTGCCAACCTATGCAGGATTTGGTATATGTTGTACACATACAACATTGTTTTTCTAAATCTATTGTCAATTGATACATTTCTTAAAAAATAAATGGTGATAGTGGTTTCCGTCAGAATACTGTTTAGTTCCCTACTTAGAAAAAAACTCTCAAATGAGCCCTAATTTCAAGAACATCACACCTAAAATCACCCAAGTAAATAAACAGAAACGAAGTGAGATGTGTAAGACTTTGTCCATTCTCATAATATTGAATGATTTTATGCTATTCCACTCACTGTTATAAGACCTCTGTTTAGACGTGTCATGTACTGTCATTTGAGTAAATTTCTTTTTTCCCCTAAGTCTCAAAGTTTTTCATAGTTTCAAGTGCCTAATTATTTTAGCTGTTTTAATCAAATAATAAATAGTCATTTTTGTGATCAAGAACTGATTGAGAATGTGAAGTACTTTTTAAATTTTAACAGTTTATGACATTATAATCAAGATTTGATTTTATACCATTGTTTCACTTTGCTATGTTATGACTGTACTTGGAAGGTAAGGAGAAATTCTGCTGCCTCTTCATGAGAGAAAATGGAAGGTGTAGAACAGAAATTCAATCAAGCAGGAAAGAATAATTACAAAAACTTGCTTACTCAAATAGTACTCAAAAATTGTGTGATATAAATTCTGTGATATAATGATTAAATCACAGTGTCTGCAGCATTGCAATGTTATATTATTACATTTTCTGGAAGAAATACCAAGACAACCACTTCAACAACTTGTTTTCTGTGAACATGGGATGAATAATTTTGCAATCTTTTTTTCTCTTTTGATATGGTAAGAAAAAACAGCAATTAATAGAAAATACACAACATTCATACAGAGAGTTGACATGTAGAAGACTAGGGCAGTTCTGACACTTGGAGTTGAAATACATAAATTATTTCAGCTTATATGCCATTGAAAAAAATGAAACAAGGATTTCTTAGTTTAATATAAGAGAATATAAATTACTTTATTAGAAATATGACAGAAACAACTCTTAGATTTTCAATTTTACCTGTGTATACCATTGAGATTCATGCAAATTTTTATCATTCCTTTTCTCCCTAAAATATGTCTCTGTAACTGTGTATGTATAGGATATCCAGATTTACCCACTTTTTAATGTTTCTAGGTTGAGTGAAAGAAATACTTTCTTATCCTCTATGCATCGTGGAAACTAACACCAAGTATTATTTTCTGTTGTGAGAAAAGTCATGTAGAATTAATTGGATAATGAAAGCATATTTCACGTCAACTGTAGAAAAGTTTATTACTGGCCCTTCTATATCTTTGTCCTATGACTGTTTGCTGCTTTCCACTGCAGAAAATTATGATAGATTTCTAAACTCATACCCAGTCAAGAATCTTTTCAAATTTATAATACAGATACAGAAACACTCATTGGCATGAACAGAGGTTGAGTATAAACTGAGTGATAAGTCTAACAATAAAGAAATATAGATTATTCTTGTAACTTGAGATGTGATCTAGTGGAGCATACACAAATTAGTACAGTGGCAGCAGTGGATGTCATCTTTATTAAATGCCCCAGGCCCAGCTACCTTACTGACACTGGAGACAAGTTCAGGAGAAAATGGTAAAGATGCGACAATGAGGGTGAAAAACAAACCCAGTGGAGAACACATTAAGAAATCTCCCTGAACTGTAAAAAGTGGGAGTGTATCTGTAAGTGGGAATAGCTGAAGATTCTTTCTGCTTATGCAAAGAACTGCAAAATAAAAGTGCAAGGTAATAATAAGTTCCTTGAATTTATATTTTAACAGAAAATTTCTGCAAAAGATATGAAGCCACAATAGCTGAAGTGCATTTACAATTCACAGCCTTTGTGTTCTATATGTATGTACAGGAAAAGAAATAGGTAATACTAAGAAAACAAGAGTAAGATTCTAAAAAAGAAGAGTACCTGTTTATGTAACCTCAGCGTTACAGGAAGAATTCAGATAGAAAACTGCAAATATATATGTAGAGAGAAAGAGGGAGAAATCATCTTCCTCTCTAGATTTTATTGCTTTTTTCTTTTTTTTAAGAGCTCCTAAAAACAATTTTGATAAGTTTTTCCTACTATAAATAATTCAGTAAGTTTTTCTGGCCATGGGTATTTTGGAATAATATAGACATTTGTGTTGTCTTAATGAAAAGGGTGTAAATATTTTAATCAGGTTAAAATAAACAGCCTAAATTAATTTGAGAATGCATGGAAAGACTAATAACAAGGAAATAAAGAAACTACTAACATCAGCTAAAGTAGTTGCTTAAGAATAAGTCCATCTGTTACAAGAGCACAAAAAATACTTTACTGGTATCTGATCCTATATACTTCAACTTTTTCATTACTCTTTCCTGCTCTCCTTTCCTCTATCTCAAATGTTAGGTAAAATCTCTATATTACATATATAGAGATTTAAAACATTCTAGCTCTTAGTTATCAAAAGTCAAGTTAAATGGGGAAGTGTCAGCCAGAGAGGTTTTTTTTCCTTAGGCCAGTATGGTTTACTAACTTTATCAGTGGCTTGGGAGGGGGATTGCTAATAAGGTTCTCATATGATGTACAATTGTTCCAGTGGCATAGAGGAACATAAATTCAGCAAAAATTAAAAAGTTTGGTATAGGGAAAGAGTAACAATAGTAATAATTACCCTGTGAGAAGATGTATTGTTGGAAGTAATGTTGCTAAAATTAATAACTATATATAACCGATTTAACCTTCCAGTGATGTTGCTGTTTGAGATAAAACTGTCTTAGTTCTCTAAGCAGAGAAACAACAACTCCTGTGCATACTGGTAAGGCAAGTTGATTTCTCCCCCAAGAACCATATTAAGTCAGAAAACTTGTATTTTAAATTTTGTAAGATGAAAAAAATGATGAAATTAAAATAATATTTAAATTTTAGAATGCTTCATCATTGTTTACAGGCAATAAATGAGAAGGTTAAGGAGCTGATTAATCTATCACATAAGTGCAATTATAGAATGATGCAGTTTGTGCACTGAGAGTGTACATTTAACTGCAAAGGCAATTAAACTTTGAAGTTATTTATCAGAAAAAAAGGACGGTCAATACAGAAATTTTTTAACTGGAAGCAGGTCTTTTTTTGAAGGGAGTATTTTTCATCACAACCAAAATTTTCTGGATCCTCATGGAGAAATTCGATATCTTATGTAAGAATGAACTCAGTCTTGCAAGCCTCCTGTGTCTGTCATCTAAATAAACAGCTTTAATTTGACTGCTGCATATATCTTTAAGCAGCTAGGTTTTCAAGTCCACGGGGTTTTAGTTTATAGTCCTAACATTCCCCTGTTTTTTTTCAATTAGGTTTCCTTGATTATGCTGCTTTCCATGAAGTAGGGCTTTGCAAAACTAGCTGTAAATTCAGTTAGGCTGGTACTGTATGAGGTTCACAAGTGCGCAAACAGATTTACAGGAGTTCATCTAAAAGGTCTAAATGGCCACTCTTCCCAGCACCCTCTGTGTAACACCCTGTGTCCACTTTACTTGCCTCAGCATATTGTGTTCTGTTAAAAGATTTTGATTAAGGAAGGAATTTGTGTTCTTTGCTCCTCTTGAAATGGGGGTGAGTGGAAGTCTTTAGAGAGAGAAGGGAAACTCTCCTCTCATAGCAAGTGAGCATGCCAGTTGGGCAAGAAAAGACGATGTGGTAAACATGGAAGCCTGCAATTCAGAAAGCCTGAAAATCCTCAAAGATAAGTGGCAAGGCAGGATTCACAGCGTAGAAAATGTCATTTCTTCGATGGGATTGTGAAGGGTTTCCTGCTGCTGAGGAAGAGGATAAATGTCACTATACTAAAAGAGACTGAAGGAAAAGGCCCACATTAGGGATAAAGTGGTAAAAGGTGTGAAAGAATACTTATGTTAATCTGTTCTGTTTTGTCCATTAGAGGTGATATTTTCCTTTTCAAAAATATTCTTGTTCTAACTTTTTTATTCATGTTTTTGAATTTTTCTTGTTATCTTTGTTTTAACAATAAGGATGCAGATCAGCCTCAAAAATTTAGGTTTGTGTGTCATCCTGGGATTATTCAGTTTTACTGGAAGTACTATCACGGGTTATTCTATCAACTTTGTTATTCAGGAAATAGCATCTGTTTTCTGAGAGGCAAAACCAACCATTCAGTATTTAGAGGATGAAAAGAAGTGAGTTTTATGGATACAACTGGGGATGTAGTTTCTTGAGCTTTTGCTTCTTCAGGCAAGCTTTGAACTGAACATCTGAATTTGCCTTCCAGTTAGATGTCAACATGGAGAAGATGTTCTCATCATCTCTGTAAATCTTAAAGAGCAATGGGACTCAATTTTCCTCTCTCTGATACTGGAATAGTGAAAAAGGATAGGGGTTGCCTTTTTTTCAGTCAATATCTTCAGTTATTAATCAGTGTGATGTTTAATTCAGGGATAACTCTAATTAAATTATCTGCAATAGCTGCATATAACAAAGGCCTTGAAAGAATCTCAAACATAGCAGATTCTCCAGATAAGAGATGGATCTTCTTTTACACTGAGAAACAGAAAAATCAGATGAAGGGTTGGAAAGAAGCTGTAAAGATAATCTTGTTATTTTCTTTTCCTGGGATATACATGACACTCAGTTTTCCCATCTGGGTTACTGATATGTTCAGTATATAAAATATCTCATTTACTCAGTTTTTCACTTGAAAACTGCATAGCTTGGCAATGTTTGAGGAACATAATGCATAATAAAAGAAATAGTTGTAAGCACCGGGCCCCATTGCAGCTTATTAGCAGAGCTGTGTCCTCAGTAGACTTCCAAGGATTTGGAGAGACTGAGTACTGGCAAGCAAAGCCTTACTGTTGAATGAGCAGCCACTCTAATGAAGCCAGAACGGCTCTGCTTAGCACAGCCTCTGGTGTGGCTCACATGGATTGAATTGTAAATGAAACTGGTGTAAAACTGCAATACATTCATGCGATAGTGTATTATGTAGGCTTAATTTAAGCCTGAGAAGAACAATGGAATAAAATCACCCAAAACATTTTTATTAATAACCGAAGAGAATTAATTTATTAACACAAAGCAGAAGAGCTTGCTGGAGTCCTATATTGTAAGCTTCTTTTAAAATATTGTCTAATTTTTTTAAAACTCAATTTTAGAATTATATCAATTAAGAGTTTATAAACATTTCAACTACTGTCAACAGATATTTCAGCAACTATCAACAGTTTTGATACTCATAAGGTGATTTCTAGAAGGTCTCCAGTGAGTCCATTGATGCCTAAATTTTGTATTTGATCCCAATATGTAAATATCTGTAGTCTGTTATCACTCACCAATTTTAAGATAAGAAATCTAAAACTGGAAGAAAGTGGATCGGCTCCTTATTTTGGGCAGGTGAATTTGTCTAATTAATTCTTCCTATGCTATGAGAGTGAAGGAGTCTTTCCCTTACGCTGTGGAATAATAGCAGAACAAAATCTGATCTTATAGTCACTGTAGTGACTGCATGTCTTCTTCCTCTGTCCTTCCAGTTGTGTGCAGCAACACTGGAGAAAACAGATGGACCCAGCCTATTAATACATGGTTCTGTGGCTAGTGTCATCACCACAGTTTTGTGTTTTTCAGTTAAGAGGTGGTCTATGCAGTACTAGACCTGCTGGCATTGGTTGGGATTCACCTTTCTGAAATGGAAAGAGGGTCTTTGTTTCTGAGCTACAGAGACAGAGATTTAACTGATTTGAAAGGAGCGAGCAGAGCTCCAGGCTTGCCTGTGCTAGCAAGTGCCCTCAGTCTGTTGCACTGCAGCACATGAGAAGCCTTACAGAGATGAGCTAGGGGCTCCTGAGGCAGGAAACCAGTAAAACCACATAAACACCTGAGAAATACCACAAATTTGTTAAAATGTGTTCCCCTAAGAAGGTGACACATCTCAGCGCAGCTGAAGTGCCCCTGCACCAATGGGCACAGCGTCATCAACAGGAGAGGAGCTGGAAGCCACAGGGCTGCTAGAAAGCTGTGACCTAGATGCCCTTATTGAAATTTGATATAATATGCCTGTAAAAACCACTACTTTTCTTCTTATCTAATACAGGGCATCATATCTTGATGAAAGCTTTGTGTTTTTAAACAGAGGCATGCAGAAAGAACAGCTTCATAGTATGCATTGAGCTTCTTATGCTCTTCAGGACAAGAAGAGAACTAGATACGAGAAACTATGAGATTCCAGTCTGGCTTCAGTTGCCATTATTTCTGCCTTATGTAAGAAGTCGTGAAGACTCCTTCTCTTACTGGTCACTGCTGGTGAATCATTGCTGGTGAATCATTGCTGGTGAAATGTTACTGATGAAAAAACACTCATTCAAAACACAAAATAGAGATATGATGCTGTTGTTTTACTTATGCTAGCAACTTCATAAAACAAAGAAACTTTTTCTTTTCACTTGGAAATGTCAATTCAAGGCAACAGCTAAACTGTGTCAAGTGAGTTGAAGAGCCCAAAAATCAGGTTTTAGAAGTTAACAGTTTGGTATAACAAAAGGGAACTCCTGAATATGACTCAGACAACATAAGAAACCAATATGTTTTGTTTTTCTTGTTCCTCCTAAGTTGTTCCTGACATCCAATTTCATACACAGAGCTGTCAGACTATCTGTGAGATGACAGTTCAGAACTTGGTGCAGACATCTCTGAGCTCACTATGATTTTTGACAAGTATGTAAACTCCATGAGCTGCTGCAAGAAGAATTGTACTAAGCAACCTCTTACCCAGGAGAAATTTTTCAAAACACCTCCCTGAGGAAATACTTTATAGATGGTCTCAATATCATGAAATAGCTTGTTGAAAGCAGTTGAATTAATGTGGGTGGCATTTTTATGGGGATGGTCAGCAATATGTAACAAGAAGTTATAGAACTATAGAATTTATGTCACTGTAGACTAAGAAAACCATTTCCTGCATTTGAACCAAAAAAGCACAGTGATGTCTTTCAATTAACTAATCTTATTTGAATGGTTATGGGTGAAGAACAACACCTGTTCTAAGACTTGTGTCTTAACATTTAAGAGCAAATGTTGATTTGTGAAGGTTGGCATAAGGACTTTGATGATATTTATCACATTAAATTTGATTTTTAAATTTTAAATTTAATTTTTTTCTCAAATGTCTAAATTCAACTTGCTTTTATTTGAAAGCAGACTTATACTTTTCATTTCAGTTACAAAATTATATATCTTGAAATTTGCTTTATAACTGCCGTTGCTCCCTAGCAAATAATGCTCCCTAAATAGCAATTTTATTAGACATAAGAAGAGGGAACTTCTATGCTAAAACCCAAGAAGTAGTAGAAGAAAGAGAAAAACTCCAGTGTGCAGAGAAGGAACCACCACATTAATGATGCAGCGCTATTTCAAATTGTAGGTTTTGCAATAGTTTTATTTTGACTGGGTTATCTCAAATGACTCACTGTCTGAGTTAGAGCAAGAATCCTAAATTAGAATGATACTACTTTTAATTTTTTTAATACTATATAAATTGCAGAGCTTTTGATTGGATTTTCTGTTTCTTAGGTGCAATTTCACCATTGGCTTATGCCTGTCAGAACTTGTGCAGCCTTCAAGGCGAGTAGTTCCACTCCATCCTTAGCCACCCTCTTAGTCATTCACTTGAGTCAGTTCTAGCACCTGTGCAGCCATGCCTGAAGAACATTATGCCTTTGATTCTACTAAGAATTATTAAGAGTAAATGATTAGTCCTTGGTTTGATCAGGTAATTGATACAACTGCCATGTGGCCACAGGCTTCTTAGACCTGACACAGGGGAGAAGAAGACTGGAGGAGAGCAATACTTCTTTTGGTACAGGTACAAATTCAAATCAGCTTTCACTGACAATTCTACTTGCAAGCCTGCCATTTAAATAGCTCTAAACTTTTAATTTATGCTTGTGTGTGTATATATATATACATATATATGTATAAATCTGTAGATATATCTACACACACATGTGTATGCATATGTATAATATTGCATTCTTCTTGCAAAATGTTTTCTGGTTATGAACCAAATTTTCCAAAAATTAATGAGTATCCATAGTAGGTAGAATCAGTGACTTCTTCCTTTGGAAAACCATAAGGAGTTCTTATGCTCATCATTATTATGCATCTAGTTTATTTTAAACTTTTTGTCAGAAGCAAAATATTTCACAACTCCTGAATAAAATTATTTCCCTGAAAGATTAGCTCTCTGTTCAATTTCATAGAAGATAAGAAACTAGGGAATTGTAGCCCAAATTCCTCGGGATTCCTTTCTGGAGGAATATTTATAATGGGGGTTTTCAAGGCTAAAATAAAGCTCTGAAGATGCTGAATGTTTTTGGGTTTTTTTCACTAACAAGTAAAATTATATTTGGGTTATCTAATTGAAATTGTGACTTTAAGTTCAAGAATAGTAAAAATTATTGTTTGTAAAAAAATTGTTGATACAAAAATCTCATGCCTTTTTCTGTAACTTAAATTTCTCTAGAGCTTTTATTTTCATAAGTATTTGTATTCTCATCTTGCACTACTCTTCATGTTCTGAATTTCTTTCTTACATCTTCTAATTTCAGCTGTAATCTTTGCCAACACCACTTTATCTTTCTTATGATTTCCATTTTGAAACTATGCTTTTTTATTTAGTCTTTCTATCTGTATTGCCACAACTGAGTAATACTAATTTTTTTCCCTTCAGTGAAGGGCACTTCAACTAATGCAAATCGGTTTTGGTTCACTGGCAAAATGGACCTGAGTTAATTTACATGAGCTTAGCCTGAAATGGCTAAAAAATAACTACTGTGTATGTACATAACTACAAGGACAACTGAGTAGAGGCATGCAATTTGCCCCACAAAATTATAAAAATGTAAAACTGTGGTCTTTCAATAGTGTTTAATTTTTAAAAATATCTTGAATATACAACTCTTGGTAACAAGCTGTACTAGCTAAAATAGAGATTCCAGTATTTCCATTGTAAATGCTACAAATCAAATAGAAAAATAATTGAAAAATAGCTCTTCTTCTTATCCCTTTATGTCCAATAAGACATTTCCAAGGAGAATACTAACAGTGACAAGTGAAGAGAATATTCAGGACTTTCAGGTACATATTGCTGTGTAAAATTTTACTTCTTTGGCTATTAAAAAGCTGTCAATGTTATTTCTACTTTTTTAGATAAATAAAATATGACTTCTAAGTTGTACTGTGTTAGCTATTTTGAAAATGAGGTAAGCAAATCAAGGGTAGACACTAACAAGAATGACCACAGCTAATTTTCTTTTTTGTATCTTTTTTTCCTTCCTTGCCTTTTATCCTCCTGCTCTTTTTGTCATGAAGGTGATATTACTCATGTATATTCTTTTGACCCATAAAAGAAGGGATGACAGGTTGGAAAAAATAAGCTTTATAAATTCTAGTAAAGCACATTTTATTCTGGTAATCTAATACACATAGAAGTAGATTTACTTAGGCCAGGTAACTTTTCTGACACTGCTGTGTGAGTAAAAAACCAAATATTCTTGTAGGTTGTCTTTGTATTGACCTAGATAACTGAGTATTAGATATTTAGTTTACAAAAGCTCAGCATTGACCAGCTGGTCAGAAACATAATATTTTGCACTTTTAAAGTACTTCAGTACAAATACATCCTCATGTTGTATAATATGGCAGGACTTTTTAGATATTGCTTGTATATTCCTTGCTACAAAGTTGGCTGACCTCTTGTGCCAACAGGAGAAAGATTCCTATCACATCGCCCTTCTAGGTTGTTCTACTGTTTCCTGTAGCAAGATTTTCCATGTTCTCTTTTTTTTAAGAATCTGTCCTTTTTTTTGCTGTTTTTTTGTCTTTGTTGTTGTTGTTTTGTCTTTTTATCTGAAGAGAAGAAAAAGGTGGTACCACCCTGACTGACAAGCAATGGCTCTATGGCAAATGTCAGCTATCCTTAAAGCACATTTTGTGGATTTTACTCCAGTAATGTCATAACCACCCTTTAAAGTGATGTGGAGACTGTGATTGATTTCTTTCTCATCCTTACAAAACCCACTCTTTTTTCAATCTAAATACATCTTAATGTTTTTGTGCTCCCCTCAGTCTGTGCAACACACTGAAAATTTATGGCCAAAAAATACAGTGCTCAGCAGCTCAACTTCTGCATCTAGCTTTATTCTATGTATACAGAGCTAAAAGCAAACAGAAAAAAAAATCTGGCATTTCCTGTTGGTTTAATTTATTTAGTTCGTTTCAACTACATTTTGTAGAATGTAAGATGTGGATTACCCAGGAGAAAAAAAAAAAAAAAAGCAGAAAACCAGATTCAATATCACCCCTTATTAACTTTTCTACTTTCCTGGCAGAAATTGTTTCTGTCAATACTTTAATTTCAACTGAGCTGAATAAGAAAAAAACATATGGTTTTTGGCTACATGGTAACTGCAGATCGGATTTGTTCTATAAATGTTATGCTCTATAGTTTCTTTCATCTAAAGTTCTTAGGTCATGATAAAAATCCTAATTTTTTTCAGGTTTTATGTTTCTAGGCTAACAGCGTTGAGTTATACTGGTACTCGTGAACTTTAGGGCAAAAGTGTGATGAGAACAAATATGCTGCTGTATAACTCCTTTAGGCATTGCTTTTGACATTAATACAGCAGGACAGAATTTTTCCTAGTTATGTGCAGCAAAAAGAAAGGACAGGTTCATGTTGATTTTATTTATCACTGCATCTGAAACATATCTCAATACTGAAAGCAACTTTGCGATCATTTAAAACACTAACAATCATGTACATCAAAGGTACCTTTCATCCACACTGAGACTGATACAAACAAGAGAGATAGGGAAGACAAGATTGGAAAAAAATGTGAAATCGGATATTCTGCTATGAATCTTGGCTGGCACACCTGCAGTCATGGAAAGAGATACAATTCCTACTTCACCAAAAAAAAAAAAAAATATATATATATATGTAAAATCATAGACGATAAGTATTCTGCTTTCAGCAGACTTCAGTCAGGACAGAATCAGTGGATGCCCAGCAGGCACTGACACTTGCATCACTAGACTGGTGGTCACAGTGAAGGTGGGAGGCAATGATTCTCTTTCCCTGTGTTTGCGTGGCAAATGGGTTGGGCCAAATTAGCTACAGGGAAAACACTTGGTGATGAAGAAACATTAAAACACAGCCTGTTCTTTTTAGGATCATGTAATGATGTTCCCAGATGTTCCCAAGTGAAATAAAGTAGCAGGATACTTTTCTTTAACTTCTTTAATTCCTTTATTCTCCAGAAATGGGAACTTTGATTAGACTGAAGAATCTTGGTCTGCAGAAAACGGGGTGTTTACTGGATTTTAGTCAACATTATTATGTAGTCTACCTAACATTTCCACTCAGCACTGCAGTATAGGGATTCTTTGGGGGTTGATTTTTTTGTTTGTGGCGGCTGCAAGGAGTTTATCTTTCAGTTTACTGTTGTAGATCTCTCTAAACCAGCTGGTTCAGTCTATACTTACTTTAACCAAGATACTAAGGATTAAAGAGTTCATTTACTTATTTTGTGTGATCCAGGTATTTTGTGATAGTTTGGAAATAGAATCCAAGATCAAGAACTTGATCACCTTTGTTTTTCAAATAGAAGATTGCTGTCTTTACAGCTCATTGCAGCCATTTACTGAGACAGCAGATTAAGAAGCTAACCTATGTCATACTTGGAAGACTATGCTGTCCTTTTATTTAGAGATATCTGAACATTGAAAAAGTTCTTAAAAACTTTTTTTTTTAAGTTTCTGTAAAACATTCTTAAAGTGAGGTAGACTAATTTTGTACTCTTACTGCTGTCAAAAGCTCAAAACAATTCTGATTTCTAATAGATGTTCTATTACTACCCTTGAGATATTTTCTTTGTTATACATCATCTATAATTTAATCAGCTAGTACAGTAGTTGCAGGTATCTGTCTTTCATTAAAGGGAGTTATCTTTCAAAAATTCCTTATCAGTTGTATATTTGCACTGAAATAAGTAATGGATATTTAAACACTGAGCTATATGACCCAAGAGATTAGAAACCCTCAGAGATGCTTAATAGACAAATTATGATTTTATTTTTTTTTAGATTTGAAAGTACCTTGAATTAATTAAAGTTTCTCAGAATCCTTCAGAAAGTATAATCAAAGGATACGTGTCCCTGTCAAAGTAGATGGCTTCAGTGATCTATCTTTCTATTAATTTTTTCACTGTTTGGAAGCACGGCTAAAGTGACAAGGATAGTCTTCATCATGGAAATAATCTGTTTGCTGTTCCTTAGTGATTTATGTTTCCCATAGAGCTTCAATGAGCACAAGATAAGATCATAAAATTAGAAAAAATTCGCATTATTTAACTTTTGATCAAGCAACAGAGAAGAATTAATCTACAGTATATTCACTACCTGGGAGTAATGTAGGCCAAAATTAAAATTCTACCTATCTACTGTGTGTGCAGATAGATGAATTAATAAAATATACATGAAGAGCTACTAACCAAAATGTGTGTTAAATTCATTGTAGATAGTTGTTTACTTGAGGCAGAATATCAGTGATAGAACAGTCTGGCTCTTTCTTTTTTACATGAATATATATTACCTAAATGTGATTGCATAGAAAAATTCAATCTCCTGATAGGAGAAAGCCTTCAATTATGCTTGAGGGGAGAGGTAGCTATATGATTAATACCAGTAACCTAAATAAAAATGTATTCAGAAGTGCACACACACGTTTTACTTAAATTATGTCTTAATTTTGCCTTAATGGAGCAAGTTTATGTCATTCTTAGAGCTTGAATTTAAGGGGTTCTGAGCAATGCAGTTTTCTCAGTCGGGATGGTTGGATCAGGATCTGAAAAGTGTGTTCCTGGAGCTCTGCCGAGTATTTTTCAGAATTAAGTTGTTTGTAAGTATAAAATGTGTCAGTGTTCCTATGTATGTGATAAAAGCAGACTTAAAATGTTAAATTTGAAATATTGTTGGGGATTTTTTCACTCGCATCTGAGAAACTTCCAGAATCTCTTTTTTCATGCTGAGGTGAAGTTCCTCTCTTCTCACTATACAGTAGAATATACCTATATTCTACCTTTAACCTAAACTGGGTGCTTGTCTTCTGAACCACAGCAGTGTTGCACTCATCCTATTCTTTATTACAGCTGTGTTCTTACAGTTTGCATTTCTGAACACACACAGCTTTAAAAAAGAATTTTTTTATCTCATTCACAATAAAGCCAAAACAATGTTTTAAATATAAACAAACAAACAAATAAGATCATTTTATTTATTCAAGTCAGAAAATAAATGAAAGCTACTACTTTTACATTACAAAGGTCTAGGAGAATATATAATTATTTTCTGTTTTCCCTCACTCTGCTGCAGCCTGTTACAGGCACAATAGAAGTAGGATAACTAAATAACTAACAATTAAAATAATCTACAAACAAACAAAAATGATCTAGCAGTTGCAATGTTACCAATGAAAAATCAAGTTACACAATAACTTACATGACATTATTTTCAGAATTAATGTAATCACTTAAAATATTCTGCCATGAAACAGAGCTTACAAGATACAACAGTGAAACAGAAATTGTCCTCATCAAAGAGGTCATAATAGGTTCTGAAAATGTACGTCCTTCTTTTGTATGAGATTACTGAAATGCTGTATAAACTTCATTCATCATCTGACTATTATATTTTAATTATTGACATAATATTCCAGGTCAAGGAAAATTCTGTACTTGGACAGATGAGACCAACAGAGTTTTTTAAATAGATGAAACCTGTAAGTAGGCTTGAATGTATTAGCACAATTTGATTCTGATTTGCCAATACAATTAGTGTGTGATGCGTTCTCCCTATGGGGTGAGAGCAGTCATATACTTCATTATGCTCACAGGAGAGTAAAAAACCAATTACCTTTGCTTCAAGGACACTAAGCAAAGCAGAAAGCCACTATGCAGAATTGAATTGCAGCATAACCATTATCTTCAGAGTGTGCAAGTTTCATTGGTACTTGTATGGATTAAAATTTCACATTTCTGAGAGATCTTCCTCTCATATCATATCTTTTCACCACACATGGTTTTCCATTTCTAGCTATCAAGAAAATGCAGAGGTGGGCTCTTCTGTTATCTTCCTACACTCGTTATCAAGCTCAGAAATTCTTCATTAGTTGATTATTCAGATGGCTTGTCAAGATTAGCTTTATCATTCAAACACCAAAAACCTTCCAATTTTTGAGAGCTGGAACACATGCAAAAGGTTTACTGAGAATGATAATGCACAGGTGAGCCAAATAATCTTCTAAATTCTAATGAAAATGTGGGTAAAGTCTGAAGAGATCATTCATATGACTGACATTTCCAAATTAGTACAACTGGATAATCACTAACAAATGTTGTTTTATCTATATGCAGGTTAGTAGTTATTGAATGAAGTTGCGCTTGAAGGCACTTTTCTGTTCTTGGTAATGCTGTCTCTACAACTGCTTGAATATTTTTTGCTCAGATTTGAGGCAGTGCTCAGGTATTCCTAGCAACTTTAAACCATTCTGAGGCATTCAAGTAGTCAAGAGGAGAGTCAGCTTTTTGGCATAGCCTTTGGACAAGAACAGGTAAAAGTATTGCTACAAGCTGTCAGCATCAGGATTTAACAAGAAAATTTTAATCCAGTGAACTAATTTGTGTAAAAGATAATTTCTCGTTCAAATTACAATTTTCTTGTTTAGATCTGTTTTAAAGATTTCTGTGAGAGTTGAATGACAGCCGTGTAATTAAGTTTTTGGAATGTATGTCAATGAAAATTAAAGTTGAAGGAAATTTTAAAATATACTCCAACACTTAAAAGCAGTTTTTTTCAGCTGTATATGCCGGGAAAAGGCTGGGTAACTGTTTTATACTATAAATAACTCCAAGACAGAAATAGCATATTATGCAAGAGTGATACAATAAACTTAACTGATTCTATGTGATTAAAAATAGAATATAGAATTACTTGATTCATCTAACTGTTAGTTTAATGAACAATATTATGAAACCTTAAGTTGTTAGCAATGGAAACAGTGGAATGTGTCTCTTCTTTCTTAAATTTTGTATCCTCTGAGATTGATTTGTTACAAATATACTAGTGTGTAGGAGATACAGAGAACATATCTCAAGTAAGAATTTCAAACTTGTTAATATTCTGTACCCTTCTTTCATTGTTTGCTACTGCCACCAATATTTCAACTTGCTTTCTTTAGAAATTTTGAGGAAAATGTTAATTTTATTTCATAAGGAAAATTAATCTGCCTATTTCTGTCTGTTAATTACAACTATCCTCTGATTTCACCTTCTTGAAGATGGCTATAATGATTTCTTCTACATATTGAAGAGAAATAAATAATCTGAAAGGACTAAATATCCTATTAAAAATGTCAATACTTGAAAGAAATGGTCTCTCATCTTCAGTCTAGTAACTTCATTTTAAATGTCTTTCATACTTATACCATGATGTCTTAGTGTAGAATATTATTAATAGCATGTAAAATACACTCCACCTATCTGTTTATGCAGTTTTAGAGCATGAAACTGCAAGTCTAACATTAAGTATCTATGTTGATTTTGATATACAATAGTATTACTTGTGAAAATTCCAAAAAAAGAGGAGTACTTTAATGGTCAACACACTAAGAAACTTAAATATCTTTTGAAATGTACTTTCTTCATAAACTCTTTTTTCTTGAAACTTCAGGAAGAACTTTTCTCAATGTTACCTTATAACACAGTCTATTAATAAAATATATTTTTAACTGATTTTTTGTCTAGCATAAAAACTGTTACACAAAGCTGAATATTGGGAGTGAATTACTTTAACTCTCTACAGTCCTTCCAGTTTCAGTCAGGTTAACATTGTCTTACATGGAGTTTTCCTTCAAGTTTGCAAAATTTCAAGTTCTAAACAGCTTTAACATGAACTTAACAACTGCAATGACTACATAGAGAAATTAATATTTTTCACTACATAACTAAAAATTAAAGTGCCCAAACCATGGAAAGTTTTATATTTCTGCAAATACTAATCTTAAATATAGATTTCCGATATCTTGTAGTTATCAAAACATATGCTGCTACTTCATGCTTGCCCAGTTTGTATGTAGTACAGAAAGCTAACAGCTTGCTAAAGCAATTTTTTAGTTCAGACTTAAGCTTTGCTAGTTCCTGAGAACAGTGTTGAAGTGTGAAAACTCATACTTTCACAATGTTGAAGAATTTGTATTTTCACAACCTTATTAACTGCAATAACCTATCTAGTCAAAATTAATTGCAATTGAAATAAAGGTATTTCCTACTATTAGAGATAATTTCTGTTTCTCCTGACTTGACAAACGGTGTTATTTTTTGTTGTTTTACTTGGTTCCCTCTAGTTTTACTGTGCATATTTTATGTCAAAAATTTGTTTTTCCAGTTTCTTGACATATAGGTGATCTCAAAATAGTTACAGTGTATCAGAATGTTTCCAGAATAATATGTAAAATTTCTGCCTTGGGGATTCTTATAACAGTTTAACCCAAATGATGGCAAATGTGTGTTTTTTGGAGTTAGGGAGCCGAAAATGTATTGGACTAGCTGGAAATTTATTTTCATGTTCACCCACTTGAAAAAACTGTATTGTTTCAGTGGTTGCAGGTGGCTCTTCAACATTATTTTTTAAAAAAATTATCTTTGTTAATAGAGGTATTACAGATTTTTTTCCACTTATAATTACCATGGTTATGAAAGACTAAGACTACTTTTATTTTGGAAAAGCTTTTTTATAGTCATGTTAATTTAAATACTGAGTGTACTGCATTTTTCAATACAACCAACTCCACGTGTGAAATTTTTGCCTTAAATAAGAACCTTTATCCTGCTATTTAGTATGACTGATCAAATGTTAAAAAATAAGCATAAACAGAGTGATAAAAAAATACAAATAGAATATTTTATTAGGGGTAACTCCCTAGAGTGTAGTAGATTGTAAGCTTTCCTGAGCCTACATGTCCTCACTGTAAACATGGACAAAGAATATGAGGGAAGTTAGAATAATTCTGGCTTTGTTGCTCAAGCTGCAAATTAACTGACTCATTATTTTGTAAATATCTAAAGACCTTCTATGTAGTTGAGACCACTGTGGCAATCAATTTCCTATATTGCAATATGATTATTACTTATAGTACCTTAAGATTCCCACGGATTTCCAATCTCTTAAATATTGTCATAAATCTTATCTTGGTTCAAGCAAGATTGAGATTCTGCAGGTGGAAGAGATGGATTTTTTTTATTTTTTTACATGAAACAATGGCTGAAAAATTCTAAGGACTTCCCAAGCATCTCAGACTGCAGTCATAATCAAAATTTTGTGATAAGCAAGTTATCAAGCTTTTATAGTAGATCTGGATTTAAGCATTACACTGGTCCAGATATACCTATTTCTGTGAAGAATCTGTGGAATTTACTGTCAGCAGCTGAAATGAAGGGCCACTGCTAGTCCACCTTTTCAACTCAGATTATTGAAATATTGACATTTCCAAATGTGAGAGATCCTGCAGTAAACCTGAAAAGAAATCAGGCATTCCCCTCACTCTGAGAAGAGGAAGCACTGGCTCTCAAACAGCAGGCACCCTATGAGCTGCTATTTGCTTTGACTCTCTAGAGGTAATCCATATCAGACAGCTATAGATCAGTCAGGAAGCCCACATCTGAAATGTCTTCCTTTGGTATTTACACATTCTCAAAGTCAAACTTGTGCAGAAGGAAAAATCTTATCAACACAGCTCATACAACAGAACATCTAAAACTGCTGACCGTTTTTTTCTTACTTCTGCTGCAGGTTCAGTAGGAATGACCCATCGTTTCTCAACTGCATGACCCCATTGGCTTATTGCCTTTTGACTTCTGGTAAGCACCTACTCCCTTTAGTCTGAAAAAGCCTAACAGGGAAATGGCTGAAACAGAGCTTCAGTACACCTCTGTTAGTCCCGTGGCTTAATAGTGCAGCTGGAACATGATGCCCTAGTGAGATTTGCTATCCAAGATGTACCTCAATAAGAGGTGCATCACCTATAAGCAGACTAAGCTGCTACATTTCTTTTCAAAGCTGTCCACTCTTTTCAGTTATTCTGTGTACTGTATAAGCCTGCAGGTTGAAGTGTTCTCTATCTGCTTGTCTTTTTCTACTGAAACCCTGAAATCTCAAAATTTTACAATTATGAAGATGGTCCTCCTGAGTTGAATAAAATATCGGTCTTTCTATTAGGTATTTATTTTCATCCTTGAAAATTTTCAAACAAGACCAAATAGGAGAAAATTCAGACCTATGGGCACAGAAACAGAATTTTGCAGGGGTGAAAAAGCCTGTATAAAGAAACTGCTTTTTAACTCCTTCCTGGGCTTGACAACCTGTTCAAATGCATAAATTGTTTGATAACTCCCCTCTGAAAATATGCTTCAATTTTAGAAGTGAGTGGAAATTCTACTCTGGCTCACAAACTATCTTAGGACAAGTACTATGAATCCTGTGATTTAACTGTCTAAGAGTGCTGCTTGTTTGGTGGTTTGTTTTTTGGTTTTTTTTTTTTATGTTCTGTACATTCGCAAGAGGCTGAAAATATCTAGCTTTCAGTGAACAGCAGTCCATTAAACTGGGTTGATCTCAAGCATTGTTGCTCAATGTACTACTCTAGCTGTACTCTGAACATGCCTCCAGCCCTAAAGCCAGGCACAGAAGGCAGCGAGCACGCTGACTGTAATGACAGTGTTGCAACTCTTGTGCAGATCAGCACCAGGCAGAAGGTCCACATCCTGAATTTATGTTTAATCCATGCTGTCACTATGAAGGAGTAGAAAGTGTATGAATCAATTCATCATTGCTTGAGCAGCAACCTGCATCCTCTCACTGTAAGTTCCAGGGGGAAGGGTGGCAGAAATGCTATTTAATTTGCTAGATAGGGAGGACTAGATGAATGAAACTGTTTTCCCCTGGCATGCTGAATAGTGTTTCCTGTCTGTATTACTCAAACTGATCAGTAGCACTTCAACAGATGATCATAACTCTCTTGTGGGAAGAGGCACCAGAAACTGGACAGACAAAATAATCACTGGAATAGCTATTCCTCCTTGCTGGTAATCACATCAAAATCTAATATGATATATTTGCAAATACTAAATTTAAGGACTGGAAACATTTTACATCTTTGGTGCACAGAAAAAGTGGGGAAATGCTACCTCCACTGTCAGGCCTCAATCAGGCCTCAACTAGAACTCATATTTCCTGTGATTTCTGAGACACTTGCCAATACAGAGAGCTGCCCCTTTGTGAAAACCAGTGCACTCTGTGAATGAACACATTATATTCAGTCTCAACCTGTTTTGATGCCTCCTACAGGGACCTGCAAGAAACTGAAGAACAGTGCAAGCTGTATCAAATGGAAAAATAGATTTATTTTCATGTGTCTTTAAATAAATTTGTAACTATCCCAATAGAATCCCAAAGCATTCAGACACTAACAAATCTCAAAAATATTGATTCTTCATATACAATCCTAAAGGTCATAGTTTTCTTCTATACAGTTTTCCTTAAAAGTTAACCCTGAATAGAGGGCTGAGTGATTTCCTGCAATGTTTATACTACTTTTATTTTGGGATATCTGACCTTTGAAGACTTTAGATATGGACAAAATACCAATTTATAATTAATTTTTTTCATCTGATTTGAGGCAATGGGGAGGAAGAAAATGGTTCCAAATTAAAAAAAAAAAAAAAGAAAAAAAAAGAAGCTCAGAAAATGACACAAGTTGTACAGTTAATGTACATCAAGATGACCAGTACTATTCAAGGAAGTAGACTATTATATGACTAAATTTTTTTTAAATGTTTTTTATAGAAAGAGAGAAGAAAAATGTTATCCCAAGGGCAGAAACAGCCTTTGAAATTACAATGTCTTGTGCTGCAGATTTTGTGAAAGACTAGTAAGAGGCTACTGTCCACTTTCATGAAATAAATATGAAAACATTTGGAGCTTAAAATAGTTGTCACGAAGTAGTGTGTCCTCCAATTGGCTAGCATCTTGTTCTACCTGAAAGACATTCAGTATACACATTTACAAAATGCACACCAGTATGCCTAAAAGAATCAGGTTTCACACTCTAATAAATCTGCCTCATGAAAGCTTGTGATAGCCTTACCAAGGAATAAAATTTTCTGTCATAGGACAGTGAAATTTGAACGTTAATATGTTATAAAATCATGGTTTAGTTAATGACAAGATTTATGTGAATAGTAAAAGAGGAAAAAAAAATATCTTGAAAAGGAAATGCCTTATAGTTTAGAATTTTAGTGTAAGAAGTATTTCTATTCTTGTTGACAATTCAAAGAATGCATGGGGCTTTTTGAGTACAGAAACATCTAAATAATAGGCAGAATGTGTGACTGTTTTTATATACATAGAGATATAAAATTATGCATACATTTATTTTGTCAATCATGTGCCTGTTGTATTGCAGACTTAGACAGATTCCCCCATAATTTGCTTACAGTCACAAACTTATATAATTGAATCCTTGTGTTAATAGTTGATGTTACATATTGTAAGAATTTACATTGACAATATTATATATTAATAATACATACTTTGCAATATATATGTTGCCTTTTCTGCAAGTGGAACACAGAAGCAAGGAAGAAATTTATCCTATATTTAGGTACCTTTCCTGCTACTACCAAAATGGATGATGATGCTGTTGACACTTACAGGGGCAGAGAAGAGGAAAGATTTCAAAGGCAGGAAAAGTGTTCCGGTTTTTTGTTTGTTTGTTTGTTTGCTTGTTTGGTTGCTTGGTTGCTTGCTTGTTTGTTTAGCATAGATGATACATAGGGTGAATTTACTGTCAAAAGTGTTAGCAAATCACCTGCAAATACATTAATTTCTCTTTGGTTCATAAGCACAACTGTTGATTGAGAGGATAAACTTCCACATTTGACAAATGAATACAATTCCCATGTAACTAAGTATTATTTTGAGCTTTTCTTTATACTTGGATTTTTGTTGTTAGACAGCTTTGATTTCTAAAATAAAATTAGGAAACCCATCCAGTGATGAAACAACCCTTTCATAATTTAGAGTAAATTTAATTGATATTTTTGAGGTTTCTTGCATTGCTAATCAAAAGAGAAGTTCTTTATTTAGTGTATGTTTTGAAAATCCATTTTTCCTGCTTTAAGAGAATTCACGAATTTGTATTTAACTCATTGTCAGATCCAGAAGCAGGTGTGATGTTGGTTATAAACTCTCATCTGAATGAACAAGGACACCAATCCAAAAGTCAGGGAACTCTTTATTGTGTAACTGTCTTAACTCTGGCAACCAGCACCCTATTTAATTGTAGAATTATTGGCCAACAAGATATCAGCTTCTAAAACAAATTTTAACAAGCTTCCAACTCTCACAACAGAGTTTAGGCATGGAGTAAGGGGAAGAATGTGATAACCTTACATGCCAGGATAAAACAGAAGAGGAGAGAATAAAGATGAGAAAGAGAGAGAAAAAGATAACCCCTACTTAGACCCTTCTTGTCACCATGGATGGTCTGGATCTGGGATGGACAAAAAAGAAAGAGCACATGGGACCAGTCAACTTCCTTGGTATATACCTCTTATGTAAAAGAGATTTTTCATTGTTCATATATGCAGGGTCAGTCTTTTGGAGCACTCCAGGAAATGACTCGTGGGTAGCTGAGGTCCTGTGAGCCCCTGGAGCCCTCTTGAGGTACAAGCATGCTGAGCATGATTTGCAGGGCAGACTTGCAAACCCAGGAACTGAGAGGTGAAGTTGGCTCAGAACAGCTGTGCCCCACCTCCGCAGGAATCTCTCTTACAATCACAACTTTTCTGTCACAATAGTCATTTGCCTATGACAATTAACCATGTTTACATTAGTCATCTTTACCTGTGCTCTACAAAAAGTCAGACAGTAAACAGAAATATGAGCCCCCTTAGTTTTTAAATGGGCTGTGTAACTTACTTCTTTTAAGTCTTTTTATATTATAAATAGGGAGGTTTTTGGTTTGATGGATATAACTAACAGTATTCCCACTATACTGGTGATGGAGAAATATGCCATCAAGTAGTGAAATGAGGATTACCTAATCAGCCCGTGGCAAAACTAACAACAAATTATAATTTTCTCCAATTTTAATCTTTATTCACATATTTTATTTGCTTGCCTGCTGCATTCAGTTAGCAATGATAGCACATCATTGTCAAATATTATTTTTACTATTCAGATAAGTTTAATTTAAGCCTGATAACCAGCTTCTTTAACATAAATCACGATCCCTTTGAGACAAATACTAAAGTCCTGGAAAGGCATAATATTCCTATTTATATCAACGTAGATGCAAACCTTATTCATAAATAATTTAATAAACCTTTCCCTACCCAGAAAAGATTTTTTATTTAGCCAGTTTGACTAGGAAAGCCCTGTATAAGCATCATGTCTAGATAAGAAGTCAGTATTCAAAACAATGGCTTTCAAATATGCAGGAGTTCAGTTACCCTTAGGCCCTTTCCCCATTTGAAATCAGTAGATGAATTCCCAGACATTTACTTTAAGTACTGTGGGATCCCTAACAGTTTCCTTCATTTCCTAAATTTACAGTAGGGTAGTTTTGTAAGTGACAAGTTCACCTTATCAGCCTGTCACTAGGAAGCTCTTTTAATTTGGAGTTCAAAATGTTCTAGATACAGAAGTTCTTTGAGTCTCTGAAAATATATATAATTTACATGGCATTCTGCATATTCAAAGCACTGTGTAGGCATCACGACTTAAGCGTTATCTGTCCCAGAAACAGCAATGAGGAAATGTTATGCACATTTTACAGCAATAAAAACTTGAGGCAGAAGGGTGAAAAAAGCTCAGCCAAAACCATGAGATGAGTAACTGGTAGATGCAATTAGGAACCAGACACAGCTAATTTTGTCTTTTAATTCACTTCTCCAAATTCTGCTGCTTTTCAAGGATGCAGCTCCTTGACTAGGGTCCTAGATAACTTTGTGACTGTTTTCTTTCACCATGTTGAAAACAAAACAGAACGGAGGAAAATAGAGCTGCAATTAGCTGTGAAAGGCAGCCAATAGGGCTTTGTAAATCTCTTGAAGGCTCTGATAATTAAGGGATTGTCAACATTGATTCTTTACTGTCTGAATGAGGCGTCTATTATTCAGAAAAATAAACCAAAAAGAAAAAAGCAATTCTTTGTATTGTCCTTACATGTAGTCAGCCTAAAGAAAGCCTAAGAAAAAAATAAAAACTGAAGAATTCAGTCTAATTCATTACTTTGTTGTTGAGTGAGGGATGATTTTAAAATGTCATTCTCCCTCCATCATTTTTTACAAAATATAAGGCATTTGATCTCTTTCAATCTTAGTCTTCAGATTAACAAAGGAAAACACAGTTGTTTCAAATGTCCTCTAAAAGTGGGTAGTTTCTGAATATTGGTGCCTTAGCAGTTTGACCAGAGTATGAAAGTGATAATAGTTGTAGAACTGGTTTTAGTTAAACAGTTGGGGAGGAATAGATTTTTTTTCTGTTTTTTTCTTGAAATAAGACAAATTAATGAAATTTTATAAATACTTTTTATTTAAATCCATTCCATGGTTTTTATTAAAAAAAAAAATCAAGGTAAATCATTGTTATTGGTTTTCTTTTCTTTGGTCCCAAAGGGCAATTTAATAGATATAAAGTGATAGGGGCAGGTTTAAACTGTGTCCCATAACATTGGTACATCCATGAAACATCCTTTCCAAATAAATAAATACAAGGTATTGTTACTATTTTCACTCCAAGAAGATATTCTCCAGTCTAGCTCTCTCTGTGCTATCAGACCTGCAGGAAGTATTTGGGATTCGTAATGTCCCTCTTCTAGTAGGCTGTGTTTTCCCACTTCCCATGGTTCTGCAAAGCCTGCTCTGAAAGAGTCTGTTTGAGCAGGAAGGTTAGACAGGATGTCCTTCAGAGATCCCTTCCCACCTTAACCATATTCTGATTATCTTCCTAGTGTCTGGAAAGGCACTGTCTGGAAATTTCTAGAGCTAAGCAATGATGCTATGAGCTCAAGTTAACCATAAGCTTTTTGCTATCGTAAGTAGCTCTTTCCTCACAAAGACCAATTTTCCCCAAATATTTTCATAATCAGAACTCTGGATAGTGCCAAAGTAGTAGCTTCTATGTCATGATCTTAACATACCACTAAATTCAGTTATTGGATGTTATAATAGTAAAATTAATATAGTTATAAACACAGAGAGGTTCCGCTGATCACACATTGAACTGGAGTCACGGAGAACTTCAAGAGCTTTATCTTGTTTTGAACAATAGTGGAAACTTTAAGGTCTGGTACTCCAGACGGGATTTTGGGGAATGGGGTAGAGTACATTCTCGACTAGTGCACACTTCTCAGCTAAATTGAAGAAAAAAAGAAAATATTAGAGGAACCAGGAATAGACTTTGAAGCTGGGATAGTAATGGTGAGACAAATGCTGCTTTGGTTATCCTGGGTTTTCCCCTGAAAATTCAACTGAATTAAATGAATATAAGCTAGAACTGATTTACCACTTTGTTACTAAAATAACAATTGAGCTCATTGTTGTCTAAAAGGTTAATTTGATGTACAGTACTTGGAAAACCTAGTTATGTGTAATAAAATTTCCATTATCTTACTTTATAAAAAAATCATCAACATCCTTTTTAGGTATGAAGACTATTTTGTGAAATGTTTTTACTGTGTCCTAGAACAGTGAAGAAAAATCAGTAGAATTTTCTTCCTGGGTGCTAGCAGTTGGGCTTTCATTACTCTGTTATGTGGTGAAGTGCCTCCAGTTCATGAAACAACTCAACAAAGAAACATAACTAACAATGTTAGAAGATATTTTTCAGTGTTATCTCATTTTTGGTGTTTAAAAAAAAAAAATCCTAGACAAATGAAAAAGGGAATTTCTATAAATTTTTTTTCAGGAAAGGAATTGATATTATGTCCTGTACATTTTGTAGGTTTTCCCTGCAGGAACTCTAATGAATAATGACTATTTGTTGTTACCCCATCTGTTCCCACTGGCAAAATTTAAGACAAATACATATACTATCTTAATCTGTATTGTCACTCTAAGTCTTTGCAGCTATATTTTTTTGGAGTTGAAGGAACTATCCAAAGATGGTTTTTTGGGTGAGTTTTTTTGGAGCGGATTTTTTCTAACAGAGCAGTCCATCACTGTATGTTTTAGCTAAACATGTAAAATTCTGAGTCTGATTTTTATAACCTGTTCATTTCAAACAAATGGATCTTAAGTGAAACAGCAGGGGCCATCTAATGCAAGAAACATGAGGTTGCTGGCCTTTGCTCAGTAGTAATAACACAGAAATTGCAATTCAATTCCCAACTTTGTATTTTACTTGTGCCCCGGTGCAGATTAATTGGAGAAGAGATCTGAAACCGCACTACAGTGTGTCAT
>JAHLSL010000006.1:16016402-16086863 GCA_025920805.1 Petroica traversi | reverse complement strand
GTCATGAGTAAGTGAAAGGTCAGGCAAGCAGTTTTGAAACGTGTAGAAGGAAGGAGCAAGCTATGAATTAAATATTTCTGCAGGAAATTATTGAGTAATTACATAGAGGGAGGAGGAAGAAGAAGAATTATATGGAATTTAATGAATGTGGAAAGAAAAAAAAAAAGACAAAAAGTATAAAACCAAGCTGTATTTCCCAAATATTTGCACTTTAAAATTTTATTAGATTACTAAAGAAGCAGAGGACATCCTATCTGGACCATCTTTTCACGAAGCACAGCTGACAGGACTTATGCCATGCTTGCTCCACTATGATTACAACCTAGCCTGATTTCTTCCCACTCCTCTCCCTTTTCAAAAATCCTGAACAGAATGTGCATAGTTTGCATGACATCGTTCTAGCTAGGGTCACATGAGAAACTTACAAGAAAAAGATAAAATCTGGAGATCTCTAAAGGATAACAACTGCAAATAACTGGTTAAAAAAACATACAAAAAAATCTGAAACAGCAACAAGTGTTCTCAGTTTCCTAATTCTCTGGGCTCTGATCTTCAGCTGTTATTCTGCATAGGGCAGCTAGGCTGATAGGTGTTCAGATTAACAAAGCTCGGGGACGTATTTCTTCAGTGGAGATTAAAAGGTCAGGATTTAATTATTTAATTTCTTATTAGACAGAGATGGATGACTTCTTTCATTTATATTTTTTGCTCTTAAAACAAAGTCAGTTGAGATAGTGGTCACCAAATTTGAAAGCCAGTAACTCAGGTGTATTGTTTGCAAAAAAAACCCCAAACAAACAAACAACAAAAAACCAAACAAAAAACAAAAAATGCAAGTTACATAATCTACAGATGTATTTGGTTTTAAGAATATGTTTTGTATATTCAGTGTAAATTGAGACATGAAAGGTATGTTACCATTAGAACTTACTCATTGCCACAGTATGTGGCAACATTCATAATTATAGTAGGCAAGTACTGTATGGAATTCCATGCACATATGGAATCTTCGCAAAGAACTCAGGCTCTGGAAGAGTCATAGAAGTATTGATAAGCTTCAGTTATATGTGCACATGGGTATTCAACTCATTCACACATTGATATCTTATGTGAACAATCCAAAGCAGCATATATATATATATATATATATATATAAAGATTTCAGTATGATAAAGCAAAGCAAGCCTCAAGATCTGCTGATATTGCTCACCATTTTTCTGCATAATAGGAAAATCTAAAATTTTAATTTGCTTTTGCATCTCTTAAAAGAAGGATATTTAAACATTTTTGAAGATTTTTTTTAAAGTAAATCAAGAATTTGAGCATTGATCACTGATATCAATAAAACAGACTGGTAAAAAAAAGTCAGAATACAACTACTGGGGGAAAAAAAAAGACAAAACAACAACAAGAAGAAAAGCTATGTGTTAGTATGTATTTTCATTATAAATATAAAGAGCCAAAAATATCCAGGTACGTCTTAGGTCACTTTTATTGTATCCTAATGCTTATGAATAGCCCTTAATTATATCTTCACATCCAATTTCCTTCACATGTAGAATCTTCACCAGTCTTCTTATGGATGGAGATCTCTTAGTGCTGCCTGGTCCCACCTTGCTGATTAAACAAATTAACGAGGTATCTAGAGTGAAATTCATCCGTGTCTTGGGAGTCCTCTGAGGAATTGTGTTCTCTCCTGTGTATTATTTCCTTGAATACAGAAAGCTTTATTTCTCTGTAAGCTTTTTTAAAATGTCGGAACAGGAAGTTCACTGTACTCTATATCACAAGAGGGAGTTGGGGCACAAGGGTATGAATTCCTAACCATGTGAGTATTTTGAAACATACTTAAGTGCCTTAGTACTCCTTGACACAACCATAATACTTTCTGTGCAAAAAGAAAAAGGGTCTCATTTTGGTCACATTTTCATATTCTGTGTATTTAGACTAAATACATTCAGCCACTCCTCCAGCTGCGAATGGTAGCTGTTTACAACAGCTTTAGAACCCAGCTAAATTTGTGATAGACTGACTTAATTTTCCCCTTTTTTGTTTCTGCTACCATTACCTCACAAAATGCTTCTGCTTTGCAACCATATTTTTCCATGTTCGTTTTTATTGAACTTGCTCATTTCTTTCCAAAATCTGAATGTAATCCTTTATTTTGTCTCTTCTCTACAGTATTCCTCACTACCTCATTTTCCCTCCTTCTTCAATCAATTTTTAGTATTAAAATTACAACACATCTGTTATCTGTGATAACACACTTTAATCCTGTTGCAGCATGATTTGATATTGTTGTTGGGTTTTTATGGCTTTTTTTTTTTTCTTAAAAAAATACATGGCTCAAAGCACTTTAGGGATACAAATTCCTGGGGATTTTTTTGTTCCTATCATCACATCGTATGATACTGTGCACTGTAACTGTTCCAGTAAAAAATATTTCCTCAAATTCCAGCTACTGAAATTCCATACTTTGCATTAGTGCTGACTTATTAACTATGAAACTTTGTACTAGAAACCTTTTCATTCTTGAATATAAACCATTCTGAAACAGGAGTTAGTGATATCTTCTGGTCCATTATAAAGGGATTACTCACATGAGATATGCTCCTCTTGAGGATGGCAGTGCTAAATGTAGCCTTTGACCACAGCTACTGAACTGTCCTGTCTGGAGTTTTGTTGCTATTGAAGACAGATATACTGACATATTTCTTATTCCTCTTATTCTATAGTTCTCTATGATATAATTTAAAACTGATTTTCTGGTTTTCTTTCACTTTCTAAATTACATGCATAATAGCTACTGAAGCATTTCACATAGCAGTAAACATTGCCTCCTGCAGTTTCTGTGGTTATGATCCCATAACATTATTGCCTCTCACATGTTCCACAAATGAGGAGGTTATCATTTAATTAACCCTGATAATGTCAAAAGGAAATGTATAAATGCCAAGCTATTTCCAACATATTTTTTTTTAATGGATGAGCACAGAGAAACTGGTAATATCTCACACTAAGGTGCTAGAAGCTAAGAAAAAAATAAAAGCAAAACACCAGAAAAAATCCACCAAAGCCTTTTTAATTTAAGGTTTTTCTGTTATCCTTTTCTTTAGCAAAACCAGTCATAAAACGGTACATTTTATTCCACAATGCAATGGCTGAGGACCTGACAAATGTGGACACTGAAGAAGAAAAGAAGCCATAAAAGTGTGCACTTAGAATTTGGTCTCACAATTATAAAGTAAACTTGTATTTACTTATTTCAATTTGCTGAGTCAGTCCTGCTGTTATTTTTTTTTTTTTTAATGTTGAACAGCTCCAATATGTCATTTGCAGGACATGTTATAATGGGCTATTTGAATGTACATCTAAATCTAAATTATGGGCATTATAGATAATAATTAGCATTAAAAATGCTTGTAAACAGGACATCCTTAACTTATGCACACCTGTATACAACTCTCCTCATATAGGCATAACGTTTTTTTAACAAGGTCATTACACATGTATGGTAGATTTCACAGCACTCACTACAGCCTCTATTTAGCTTAATGAAATGGTTTAACATCTAATCGTTAGTGAGGGTGATAGAGTCAGCATTAACACCTAGAAAGAAACCAACACTCACCAGTTTTTCAGTGTTTCCTGAAAGCCCCAGCATTTTGTTTGATAGGTTGACAACTCATGCAGTGACAGGTTACAAACATGACAATTTCTTATATTCTTTATTACCAAAAGGCACATGCTGTGACATAAGACACTGTTGTACCTCCACATATTAACCATATTAGGGGCTTACTTTTTAATGCATTTCATTCCAATAAAAAAATTAATAAAATATTGTCTTAAACATAGTAAATTATATTTTCTGAAATTAATATTATTTATGCAAATAATGTCTGATTCTCTGTAGGAATATATTCTTGTAAGTATTCTTATTAAGACAACTTAGGTACATGATGAGATTTTTAATATTCTCGTAGAGTTTTCAGAACAGTTTTTAAAATTAAATAGTTACCTCTGCACTAGAGAGAGTAAATTTAAATGCAATAGAAAGCTGGTTTTACCCCTCTAAGAGAAAAAGTTAAAAATCTGTTATGGAATGACTTTTTCCTGCCTGAGGCAAGCTGAAAAATCTTGATGCCCTACAAAATTAACATTGTCTAAGCATTTTTTATTCCCTTAATATTCAGCAGCTCTCAGTGATATAATGTCTGTGTAGGACAGTGAAGCTGGCCCTTCTTTTCCCACAGACATTGGTTTAGTATGAATTGATTTGATAAAAGAAGTTTTTATTCCCTGTGTAAGGACAAACGACACAAGTAGTTTTCACAAAAAGCTTTTTCTGTAGCCAACAATTCTGATTTCACTAAGTTTAAATTTAATAGAATTCTTAAAAGATGCTGATATGTGTATAAAGATGCCCAAGTGTATAAAATTTTTTTTTATAATTATGATGGTAAGGTATCTCTGTGTGATGGTAGCTCTTTTGAAATATTTGTTTGGCATAAAATGTCGTGTTAAAATGTCTATAGCACATTATCAGTTAAACATGACAATTAAAAATAACCATCAGAACATTTGATCTTCTACAATTCTTTTCCTACATGAGTATGTTAGCAAATCTGATTAAAAGGTTTCCAGCGCTGAATTTCTGCATAACAATTTTCCACATACATCCTTGTGAAAATTGGTCTCATGAAAGCTGAAAGCAAAACTCCTATCTTAGAGTAAAATTAAGACCTCTCTCATAATTGCAAACATCAAGATTATGAAACTGCGTATTGAGTATGATTCTAATCTACATGGGGCTTAGAAATCTATCACAGGTAATAAATGTCTGATCTAAACAGATTATCATAAATATATTTTGTAAGAGGCACCAAGTTACAAACAAATTAAAAACACAAAAATGTTCAGAAAGATGTTGTAATGTAGAATTTGAGAAAGAAAAGATGGAAAACAGGAAAATAAAATAAAAAAAATAATATTCTCATTTATTTGAGACACATATATTACTGTATACTATGCTACTGAAAAGTGATTCTTGAGCGATAGCCTGAGAAATCTTTTGGGAAAAATTATCTTTAGAGCAAGAGTTAAACTTTCTGTTCCTTATGATATTAAACCACTCATTTAGGGCATGAGTAACCCCTCCTCACCTCATTATATGCTCTTTACCTGAGCACTTTTTTTCTTTACCGTAATTCCCTATTGAAATATCATTTGTATAAAATATTGCTCTTCTGAAAGCATTGATTTTTATCGTAATGCCTAAAAACATCCTAGATAAATCTAAAGATCTGGAAAATGTTACTATTCTTGTCTACTTTCATAGTCCTCCTTTTGAAAAACACACACTGTATTCCTGAAAATATTTCAGGCCTTTGTCTTGTTTTGCAACATTGCTTTGATCTAAAAGAGGAATAAATATCAGCTTTAAACATGATCAACACACAGCTCTATTTCAACTTTCTTTGTCTTGCTGCCTCCCTCTAACATATAGTGGGATGTTCTATGCCTATATCTGTGATCAGGTGTCACACTGTCATTCTCATGCTCATAGCTGCCAGATAAAAAAAGGTTAGAAGTTCAGCCTGCATTTTCTTACTTGAAATCTATGAAAGACAATGTACTCATGAATGTGCCTAAAATTAGGCATTGACCAGGATGACTTCTGTAAATGGTGGCACTGACTCATTTCAGAGGAAGAAGCCAAATGCTCAGGACCTGTCCAAGTAAGACCACTGCATTTACACCTGGCCTAAATGGTGGGGGTTGTTTACTTGCTTTTATAAAGCCCTTCTTTTGTACAGCAAATGATCCTGTGTTTGCAGATATGTTCATGTCTCCATTATGTGATTAAAGAAAAATATTTATCAAATATGAAGCAATTTTCAGTGGGATTATCTCTGTGTTTGATAAGCTGTTGTTTTTCCTACCTGCCTATATTGTTATGAGAGGAAAATATATCTAATACCTGTCCATCAAACACATATTTGGGAAAAAGTCTGCATTTTTTTCCAATTTATTGATTGAGTAAAATTTAAAAGTAAAATAAAAATTAGTGTTACAAGCGAAATAATTTTATACTTTTGAGTTTGGGGAGGGTGTTGTGCTTTGTGTGTGTGTGTGTGTGTGTGTGTGTGTGTGTGTGTGTGTGTGAAAATACAACACATCATATAATCATCTCTAATTTTTAATAAAAAATCAGAGAATATAAAGTTAAGATTTGCAGCTGGAGGCTTAGAAGTTGAACTATCTTCATAATTATTCATAAATGTGATAAGACAAAAGACCTTCATATTGCAATATAAACTTAACTGTTTTATTCTGCATAAGGCCCTATGGCCATTTTATTTTTGTCTTTAGTTGCACTGGGGGAAATATTACACAACTTTTTAAAGACATATATATGTAAAAATGAAGTGCCGTGTTTTACAGTTCAAGAGACTTCAGCACACAATTGAGATACACACATAAAATTTTTTACATAGTTAAAATACTTCCTCATATTTATGACACTAATCTGATGAAGTAAGAGGTGAAAAGCACATGTTAGGAAACCTGATTAAAATTTTCACTTGCAAATTATTTAGCTCATTGTGAAAGAAATCACCACACCTATTGTAGTATGGCTAATCTCATGTTTCTTGAGGAATATACAAAATTAGATGCCACAGGCAGGCTAAAATGCATAATTAATTGTGAAATAGTTGTAATAATAATTTACATGGAAGACCTCTCTCTGTGGTTTCATTGCTAGTAGAGTAATAATCAGCTGGGTAAGGGAAAGACTCCAAATAGGACCAAGTCCAAGTTGGAATTAAGATATTATGAAGTGAGCAGTAAACCTGCATATATTTTTCCTAACTTCCTATATATAAAATTTATTATTATCTATTGCTTTGTTGCAGTACTATCTGAGTAAACACCTTCTCCTTACTTTTATGGTACTGTAGAATTCAACTAAAATTTGAAACATATTGCCTCATTCAGTTTTAGTTCTTAATCTCCTAGTATGAAAAATTAGAGTCACCAGTAGTGCTTGGTTATGCTGGGGTGAATATCTAAGAGTTCTGCTGCAATCAAAACTACAAATTATAGTTGGCCCAAAGGTCCAGGAGGTAAGAGAGAACTGTTCTTTTACCTTCTTGTTTTTCTCTTACCACTGAAGGACAGGGTGAAGAACTGTAGGGGAGTTCCATAAAGCCCAAATATTTTTACAGCCTATGTGAAAATTGTAATTATTTTATTCTATTTTTAACATTTGTGGAGCAGGTTCTGCTGTTGAATCTAGCTGGTCTGTGAAAATGACTTTTCAAGGTGCTATTTTCTTCCCCATAGGTCATAGCAACAGGCAGCTCAGGCTAGCCCTAAGTTATTCAGAAAGATTTGATGTTTATGTTAAAACCAGAAACAGACCCGAGGACTGTTCATTCAAAACTGCAACAACTTATCAGCGTTTATTGGCAAAAATACCAAAGATTTACAAATTTGCAAATATAATGGCAAGGTGCCTAAAATTTAACAAGTGCCCGACAGTTTTACTAATGCCTGATTTCTTGCATGTTAGAAACAACTGTTGTGCCAGAAAAGCCCAGGGAAGAAACAGAAGCCAACATCATGGCTTTGTTGCTCTTGCCAGGATGAATTACTGTTATTATTAACTGATATAGCAATCACAAGACACTGAGAATTTAGATTTTAAAGATATGAAACAATTCTTTCAAAATCAGCTTCCTAGGAATCTAGTTCCTATTATTTTTGCTTACAAAGCAACATTAAATTTTAGATAGTTAGATGGGGGGGAAGAGAAAGAATAGCACACTAAATAAAAAGCTGAATGAAGAAGGTGTGGGAACAAATACGGGAATAAATTTCACACAGACGCTGTCTTGGTTTAGGGCAAATATTTAGGAGGAAACCTCTGGGGGGGTCTCCTCTAGGAAGAGCCGATTCCAATCACCCCTCCCCCTACAGGTCTGGGAAGAATTTCCTTAGAGAAAAGTAGAAAAAACTATTTATTTAACAAATAGAATATTCACAAGCATAGGAAAAATTTGGATAATATGAAAACAATGAAACCTCTCCTTCCTCTGAAGAGATGGTAGATTCAGAGTCCGTCTGAGTCCGGTTCAGTTCTCCAGTGGGGGGGCCGATTGCTGGGCCCGGCTGTAGAAGTCGGCGAGGGAGGGGGCCCCCGGGGGTTCTCTGGTGTCTTGGGCCCACGCGATGCCAACCAGTCCCAGGAAGAGGAAAAAGGAAAAAATACCTAGCAAAAGAAACAAAGTCTCTCCCTGCAAAAAACCGAGAAAAATCCCAGGAAACCCTCCGCTGTGAGGTATTCCAGCACCCATACCAGAGAGAATAAAAAAAAAACCGCAGTCCCACTGGAATGTAGCCTCTCCGCTCTCTCAAGGCCTTTCTAAGTGATAAGATGGGACTCCTGCAGACAAACGACGAGTGGTTTTTTTTTTCCTCCACTTTCACTCTCTCTGTCTCTCTGGGCCTAACTTAAAGCTGTAGAGCTTAATGTCCAGCATAAGCAAGAGGACGATTGGGGATACAAACAGGTCATATGGCCAACCCAGGACAGACACACACAGAATGGTTGAAATTGGAAGGAGACAGTGGAAGGAGAATCATGTGAGGAAAGACTGAGTGAGATGGGAATATTCAGCCTGGGTAAGAGAGGCTCAGGATGAATCTTATTATTGTGTTTGGATACGTGATGGGAAAGGGTTAAGAAGGTGGAATCAGAATCTTCTCAGTGGTTTTACATGTCAGGAAAAGTGGCAATGGGACCAAAAGGAAAGATAAGGAATTCTATTTTGATATAAGGAAAAAAAAAATTGATCAAACACTGGAATAGCTTTCCCAGAGAGGTCCTGAAGTCTCTATTCTTGGAAATATTTAGCATTTGGTAGACCATGGCCCTCTGCAAACTGCTCATGCTGGATCTGTCCATTCTTGCAGGACTGCAACCCTTGCAAAGGATCCATGCTTTGGCAATTCTTGAGGAACTACAGTCTTCCCACTGGAGGTGCTCCCTAAGGACTGTTCCTGTAGAACAGACCCACACTAAACAGGAAAGACAAAGAGGCAGCAGTCCCTGTTTCTCATCCGCCTGCACCACTAAGGGGAAGGAGGTAGAAGAATTAGAAGTAAAGTTGAGCTTGCAGAGAAGGGAGGAGTGGGGGGATGGGGGATGGTGTTTTAATTTTGTTTTATTTCAGTTATTTCCCCAGTTTGAGTGTGTTTTGTCTGTGAAAGAAATTAGTGAGTGATATCCCTATCATTATCTCAATCCGTGTGCTTTTACATTTCTGCCCTGTATTTCCTCTCTCAGTTCAATTGAGTGAAGAGAGTAATAGAACAGCTTGGTAGGTGCCTGGCAGGCAGAGAAGATCAACCCACCACATCTGCATAATGTAGTCACTGGACTTCTTTTCAATGGTATGAGGACCCTCAGATCCTTATCTGGCAAACTGCTTTCCAGCTGGTCATAACCCAGCACATACCAATGCCTGGGTTACTCCTGCTCACATGCAGGACTTGGAATTCCCCTTTGTTAAATAGAATGAGTTCTCTTCAAATTTACAAGATCCCTCTGAATGGTGGCACATCCATCCGGTCTATAATCCATCCAGTTTTGTGTGCTCTGCATTCTTGGTGAAGTTTTGCTCATTGTCCCATTGTCCCGGTCATTAATAGGGTGCTATACAGTATGGGCTTCAGTGTTGGCCTCTGAAGCACTCCACTAGAGATCAGCCTCTACAGGGAAATTTTATCACTGACAAGAGCCCTATGAGCCCAGCAGTGGAGCCCATTTTCAATCAGCCTCCCTTTCCATTTATCTAGAACTAATTTCATTATTTGTCCATCAGGAAGTTATGGAAGATAGCAACAACAGCCTTAATGAAGTCAAGATAAGCACCATCCACCCCTCTGTCCACATCCTTTAGTTACCTTATCTTAGATGTCAGGTTGGCCATCCTTTGTTATATTTGAGTAGTAATAAACCCCAGACTTTCTCTTAAAGAGGATTTTACATGTGTACATTTTATTTTATTGTATTTAAAAGAAAAGTCTGAATTCTTAGCAGACCAACTAAAGGCAGAATGAGCAGCAAAGGAGAAGGAAAGGATTAAATCTGAAGGTAAAGAGATACAGATACTTTCAGTTACAGAAGAAGTATCAAGAGAAGACAACTAATGCTGAAGAAATATGTCAAAACTATAAATTACTCCCATTACAGGATACACTCTGTGTGGAAACACTGGTGAGAGTTTTAGAAAAAGCCAAATCTGAATAAAACAGTAGTCAAAGAGTAACTTTGCCAGAGGCATTTTTAACAGGCTAAAAGAAGGGAGTTCAGCTAGGAGGAGACTAAAACAATCATGACTAAAAAACTAAAAAGTGCTTGGATGGAGCTTTTGATTCTGCAGTAGACAAACAAGCAGCTTACAGGGATATGGAAGGAAAAAATACAAGATCTAACAAATGATGGTGATATGTGAGATAGAAAAGAAGATTAAAGTAATACAAAGGATTGCATGGCTGGAAAGCTTTGTGAGCCTGGGGGGTAATGACAGATAAGAAGTCAGAGGAATGCATTAGGACTATTTTAGTTGCAAACAACCTGATCACATGAAGCTTCTTCCAGGACATTCAAAAGACATTGTCTTTCAGGAATAATCTACAGAAAAATATAATATATTAGCATGAAGACCACCTTTGTGTTTACTGGCATTGTAGTGCTCTAACTCCTGTAATTTTTTTCTCCGTATGGTACATATCATTGCCTACTTCTTATGTAGCTTCTCTGTCCAGCATTGAGAAATACAATATTTTATGAAGAACATGTTAGAAATTGTTTCATTTTGTCATGTATGACTTAACAAACAGGTCACATATCTCAACACAATATCAAACAAAACTCATAGCAAGTATTTATTTAATGTTTACCACTTTTCTAAATTCAACATATTGGTTTTTATACATTCTTTGATGCATCAAAGATTTTTATTCTTGGCAATTTTAGAACAGAATCATCTAAATTGAAAAAAATAAAAGGTTTGATACACAATTAAAGCTTTATAAACTATGATGAAATTCAAAAAATCTTCTGTTATTTCAGATTCCATTTAACTGGAAAAGTGGGGAAAACAACAGCAAAGGGAAATCTAATACAGACTCACCAGAGCAGAAGTTTACAGGTGTTCTCCTGAACACGTTTTTTGATGAGCAACACTTACATCTTCAACTGTGGATTACATTTGGGGGTTGATCATTTCTGAGATCACATTCATAAGTCATTAGCTGTATGTGCTATTTATTTAATATATGTTTGATAACACAGCACTTACATTCTTACTTCTGACTTGCATGTCATAAAATTCAATTGAAAAAAGGCATGATAAATAATAAAGGGAGTTCAAATAGTTATTCATAGCCTTCTAAAAGTCATACTTTTAAGATGCAAAAGTCATAAAGAACATATGTAAATCATACTGTGATGTTACAGGCCAAATTTTCTGATTAATTTAAAATATAAGGAACCAGTTTTTTAAATAACTAGAATAAATTAATTCTATAGAAGTATAGGTGTCAACAGTAGCAGAACTTTATGGGAGATCAAACCATATTATGCACCTTGCTTTGTTGTGCTAGTCAAAGGGGAGAATTGGGAAGAAAGACTGCTTGTAGTTTGGAGCTTAATATATGTAGGGAAGCCCAGACTGCATCTGAGATGATGTTGTATCTACACAGACATTAAAAACAACACGAAGTTTATCACCTGAGATAAATGCTGATGTTGTCATCTTTCTTCTTACACAGGAGGAAAAAGGAAGCAACATTTGTTTCTGCTGCAGCATGAGGAGACTTCATCTAAAAATGTTTACTGCAGCACAGTAAAGCAGAAAGTAGATGACACAGAACAAATATTTTTAGAGAACTGGCATGAACAGTGCAATGGAAGATATAAGGAGTAAAGATATGAGAATGATATGAATGCTGAAGATACCTAGATTGTGGGTTTGGAAGCAAAGGCAAAAATAGGTCTTCTTTAAGGATACTCCTTTTGCTAAGAATTTCAGCAAACATGCAAGACAATGAAGCACACTGAAATATAAAAAAATTTCCAGCACCCACAGAAAAAATATGATATTTCTCAAGGTATGGAATAGCCACATGTGTTAAACAGTGATGATTAAACAGCTGTTTGGGCATTAGGCAGCAATCTGTGCAAGCATTTAGTCCTCCCAAAAAAGCAGTCAGTTTATTTTCTCATTGAGTATTACACACATTGTCTGTATTCACATAACTAGAGATATCTCTATGTCCTGAAGGCGACACTAGTTTTCAGCCAGTTAATAGTGGCATTTGGTAGATTCAGCCAAAAATGTATCATTATAACCAACTGTCATCAATCTGTAATAACTTTTTTTGAGTATTTTCAGAAAATATGCTTGTCCTTTCATTTGCTTAGTCTGACCTAAAGAAAATACACCCTTGATTAGCATGAGAAAAACTGTTGGGGAAAATACTGGGGACAACTGGAGATGAATACCTTCAGCTTTGCCTATTGGAGGCAGTTAGCAGGGCTTCTTCAGGATTCAAACCCTGGGGAAGGATTTAGTTTCATTTCACAATGAAAGTAAAAAGCAACAGGTACAACTTCTGAAAATACTGTACTCAAAACTCAGATCTTTCATTTTATTTCTAAGTTCCTTAATCACTGATTCTTGGAAATATGATAGATTTTGGACTGACATGCCCTGATATTGTTTTTTTTTATTTTTTTCCTTCATGAAATAGCTAAACATATGTAGCAACTTAAAAATGGGATAAAGAAAGTCCTTAATTTTTTTCAATTTTCTTTTAATATTTTGTCTGTTTATAGTCTTCATGCTGAATTCTGACTTCTCTCTTAGTGTTTTTAAGTTCAATAAAGTTATTTACAATGTATGCCAGTAAATGTGAACTCTTAACCTTACTCTGTCCTCCATCTCTTTCAAGGCTGCCTCTCTCCACTACACTATAAAGCAAAGTATTATTGTTAAATCTTTCTATACTGACATACTAAATATCTTTGAAAACTGAGTTTTTTACTATACTGCAGATTTTTGCAAATTCTGCAACATGATTAACCCTTCTTTGTTTCATATGTATTAAATTCTGCTCTCAAGAAATGACTTGACAAATTAATAAAACAGATATATAATCCTATTAGCAAAGCATTTCACAAATGCTTACAATTAGTTTAGCAAGGCACTTACATAGAAAAATTTATCTACAATTTTCTGAAAGATATTGTTCATCAGGTGAAAAACTAGAAAATTTAAAACAAACAAACAAAATGAGAAAGAATAATTATTTCATTTTTTAATGATATATATAGATTTCATTTTCAGTAACTCAAACTATACTTTTTCTCACTAATGGGAATTTACAGTAACTTATATTTACAGATATTTCAAAGTTCTGAATTCTTCTGGAATCTCCATGCTCTAGGGACAGGTAGGAGTAAAAATAACAGGTCACTCTTTCCAAGTAATTTACTAATAGGAAACTCTGAAAAACAGACAGATTCAAGAAGTGACTGTTCTGTGAATGTATACTGCTCAGCATTCATTACAATTAGAAAAATGAAAAATATCTGTTGGGATTCTAAAGAGGGGAAACAGAGAGGAAAATGTGTTCTAAAAGTAAAAAATGCCATGTGTGAGTACAGTAAAGTTGGGCAAGAAAGGAAAGAACTACAAATGTGTTTTTATGTTAATTGTTTTTCCAAACAAGCTATCAGTGTCCAATAAATAATATATGTAGGAGTGGAACTGTTTTGTTTTTTAATACACCTTATAGAAATTTGTTTGATAGACACACTGTCTTCTTCTAGAGTGTGGTTATCTTTAAGATTGATGGGTTGCATAATTTCAAGCAATAGTTCTTCTCCCCTAGGGCCATTTAACTTCTGTTGAGGGCTTTCTATTCTCACTTTAAATATTTTATGTGCAAACTCTTTAATGAATACAATTTAAATATGTGCTGTGTTTCATGCTGAACCAATGAATACCATAAATAAAACCACTCTGTCATGCTGATCTATTACACTGTTGGTTTAAAAAAATCTCTCAGTGCATCCTAACAATATTTCTGTTAAAGTATGCAAACCATTAGACAACCTAAGACATATGAAATGACACAGTGACAATGAGAATTTGTACAGATTTATCTTTTTATGCAATTGGCAAAGGAAAAGCAAAAAATTATTCTTTTTTTAAAAGCAACTTAATCTCTCCTTCATCAAAAAATTAGATATGATATATTAAATTATACACTATGGTACTAGAATGCTAAGTTTTCAGCAGTTTCTTATGGGATTATTATGTCATACACCTTGGAAATTCTTGGGTAAAATTATTGTGCCGGTTTTAGTTCGGAACTCAGTGTATTATTTTATAAAAAAAAAATAGAGGTGAAACGCACAAAAGCAAGAGATCTGAAAAAGGTTTCTATGAAATTTAAGCCTCATCTGATAACAATGATTCATAGATGGAGTTATTGGAACAATAGTTTGAGCTTGTGGAAGACTTTTCATAAACACCACCATGGGCAGATTAACTAATAAACCCTTAATAAACTGAATATCATGTAGACTTGCCTGAGCTGGGCAAAGAAAAGCTGCATAAAAGCTCTTCCTCTTATTAGCTTATTCAAATCAAAAGGTGAAGCTACATAAATATTCTAACAGAGTCACATTAAGAACAGAATGAAGTTTTTCATCCAAGCGTTTGATTGGGCAAGCACCGGTGTACTGAGTCTGGGCAGGTTTTTATAATCCTCTGAAGAATATTACAGAAGGTCTTGGACAAACTGACTGCAGGGAGGAGAATTTAAATTCCTGGGTAATATTTGGCACATTCAAGGATGCTGGGGAAAACCTTTTTTATTTGTAAGTTCATAACAAGATTTTGTGTTACCTGAGCCTATTAAGGATGGAAAATTTCTTTACCCGTAGAATAATTTCAATAAAAATTAATTATGCCCTATCTTTTTTAGACTAAATAAAGCTTAAAACTTTTATGCAGTGCACTAATAGCCTTTATTTTTTGACCCAAGATTTTCTGTCAGACTTACCCACAGACATGTTTCTTCAAGTCCTTTGATTTATGAAATTAATGGACAAAAATCTACAGAACCTAGGAAGTGGAACTAATCATGTGAGTATATTTAACCATATCTCTATGTGTTTGCATAGTTCAATCCTATACCAACAATGGAAATAAAATTAATTTCAGATATTATAATGAATCATATAATGTTCCATAAACAGATGCCTAAATATTCTCAGTTCAAAATACTAACCACTTACAAAAAAAGAGTGAATATAATGATAAAAATAGGATACTTTAGAATAAATAATGTATTTGCATATTTCTCCAATGTGTTACATCTCAGATATGTTATAAAGCACTTTGCTGGTAACCAGCAATAAAAAGCTGGGGAAGAAGAAGGAAACCACAGGGGACATTTGGAGTGATGGTGTTCATTTTCTCAAGTTACCTGATGGGACTCTGATTTCCTGGAAATGGCTGAGCACCTGCCAGTCCATGGGAAGTGGTGAATGTATTCCTGGATGTAATTTGCTTTACTTATTAAACTGTCTTTATCTCATAAACCATCGGCTTTCTCATTTTTACTCTTGGTATTTTCTCCACTGTCCCAATATGGAGGAAGAGAGAGAACCTCTGTAGTGTGTGCTGGCTGGGGTCAAACCATTACAAGCAGTATAAAAAATGGAAGAAAATTAATCTCTTATATTGATCTTCTCCACTACAGGCAGCAGAGAACCTGAAATCTGAAAACCTATCTTTCTTTACAAGCAAATACAAAATATTAACGAGCATTAAAAAAAAAAGATTGGGCAAGACAACATTAAAATAATCTATTAATAATGCAAGTGTGTCTGTGTTCAAAAATTGGAAACCATTTATTGAATGGCACATAAGTGCCCCATGTGTAAAGGCTTATAATCAATGTTAATGTATTAGCAAAGTCATTCTCTTGCAAGTACTTTACATTAGCTCCCTTTTCTTGGTATATCTTAAAGCAGTGATGCGGCCAGTGACCCAAAAAAAGGGGAATCCACCATTTTGCTGCTGTAAAACATGTATCAAAAGCCAAGGAAATTCTAGAATAAAGTTAAAGTGTGGGTTAATTCTTCATGACAGTATTTTATGTCTTGATATTCATAACTAACAGCTTAATTAATTAGCATACTAGAAACACCCATGTTGCTCAGGTAAAATAATCATTACTATCTGGACGTAATTAGCAGCACAGTAGTGACAGTTGTACCATTATAGCTACGGCAATAATATTTTACAAGTTCATTTTTGGTCTATTATGCTGTAGAATAATTGCCTTTGTAAAGATAGTAAGAATATTTAAAGAATCATATGTTATACCAAGATAAGTAACAGTGTCATAGCCGTACTTAACATAGGCTAACATAAGTTTTTTTCCACTTCTTAGGGATATTAGTTGAAGAAAATTAACTTATGTGAAATAATAACTGCTTCTTTCAGTAAATGGGGTTGTTTTACTAATTCATTTTAGTGTGTATATGTGTTTGTTATAATATATGTATCCAATACCATGCTGAGTAGCTGATACCTTATCTAGAGCCTTGTCAGACGCACTTAAATCAGCCTAATTTCTTAGTGAACATCATCTTTTACCTTTATTATTTTAATGTATATTTAATAAAGATATGCATTTTATTAAAAAACAATATTACTGAATATATAATTTGACAGCCTATATGAAATTTGCACTATAAATGCATGAACATTTGTTAATATTGCTTTAGCATCTGTGAGTTGTGACATATTAGCTTTATTATAAAAGTGAATTAGGAAATAAGAGACAGATGACTGGCAGTGTTCCAGTGTGGCCTATATTGCTATAGTATTATAAACTAAACCAGTGGTACAAGGTCGTTAGTCTAGTCACTTGTTTGTCATTTAAGACCAAACAAATAATGAGGCTTAGAAAAAGGTTTCATATAATTTTCCTTTATTGTTTTATTTAAGTAAAGTATGTCTTTTTCCATTTAAAATATTTCCAATTTTTATTCTGTTTTGGAAAATATATAGAGAAATTAATTCTTAAATTTTCAGTAAAACTGGCTTCAGTATTCACAAATGGAACAGAGGAAAGCAGAAATACCATTATTTGTAAGACTTACAGTTAAGGGCTTCATTCCTCTTTGAAGAGATAGACAAAGATACTGGAAAATTTATTTTCTTATTTCGGTCTACTGCTTCTAAACAATCAATGTGTGATGATTTAATAAAACAGTAATGATTGCAAAGCCATCGAACTATTGATAAACACACATGCACACACAGATACTTCTAATAGTTTTGGAAATACTTGAATATTAAAATAGAGTCTTTTGAGACGTTTGTTAATTTCCTTATTTTCATTAACACTGAAGACTTTCTGTGATCTTCTCAATTTTGGTTCATTTCCATGCATGTGAAGAAGAGGTTTTACAAAGGTTTTACTTTGTTCCAATCTTCCATATGTATTACATGAAGATTGGGGAATGGCAAGTAGATAGAGACGAATGCCTTAGGATGGTGCTTATATTATTGAAGAAGACATGGAAATCTGGTATGCTTTAAGGACATAAATGCCAGGGAATGAAAATAATTAAATAGGTAAAAAGGCAGCTCTGTAGATATAGTTTGCAAAAGAAGAACCAACACTACATTGTGCATGCTTCTACATGAATGACAGATTTTAAAATATTTAGGTAAGGAAACTTTGGATGTTTGTTCCCAAATGCAGAAATTACTATAGCAGGCGTATTGGAAACTTGGTGGAATACTGTCAGTCCAACATACAGTCAGTATGACTGTCAGTCATACTGGAACATCAGGATGACAGATTTGACCATAGCTGTGATGGAAGAATATTTATTAGACGTCAAGACATCCTAAAATCAAATCACAAATTAACTACCTATCTAAATAAGTATCAAATTCTGTACATAATGAAATCACAAGGCCTAAATAGAAAAAAATGTAGTATTTAATCTGTACTACTGATTATACACCTAGGATGTTGATACTGCCTGGATATTTGCTAGGCTGCAATTGAAACTGGACAGCTTTTTGTTAGACATCCACAAAGGGTCGTTAAATTAATGGGTATTATAATATGACTGAAAATAATTTGGATAGGAAAGCAACTTCTGTTCCTTAGGCAATTACAGTTCTTCAATTCCTTAGGCATTTATCTTAAGTTCATGAACATTTATTGCATTCATTTTGGCTCTTTGTATGTTTAAACTGCAGTAAATTGCAACAGAACCGAAGTCCAAGATCAGCATATTGTTTTGAATTGTGATTCCACGTAAAGTAGCCACCTTAAATGCTTACCAACCAATCTAGCAAGTTGCACAAGCGCTGTAAAAGGCAGGTACAATAGGGAGCAAATTTCTTCCTAACAAATAAGGAATAATTTTGTATTCAAATTTGTAAATTTACTGCCACCATTTTAATTATTAAAATTAAATTTAAAGGAAAAAAAAAAGGCAAATCCTTCTACATTTTAACATCAATTTAAGACTTCTGGGTTCTAAATTATCTGAAATGGCCAGGAGATCACTGAAAACACAGGGAAAAAAATTTCAGTTACCGTAGTTCAGTTTACACTGACTAAGATAAATGGAAGGTACTTCAGAGATTTATATCAGACATGGCAGTTCTTTAGAGGCTGTTGTAGTCAGCCTCATAAAAAAGAATTCTGTGTCATCTAGACATGGACAACTATTGGGATGGAGGATGTAAAAGAGGAAGAAAATATCTGAATTTTGTGTCATCTAGACATGGACAACTATTGGGATGGAGGATGTAAATGAGGAAGAAAATATCTGAAAGAGCAGATTTCTGGGTTATAGAAAGCAGTATAGTAATTGAATTAATGACCCACACAGGGAAAGGATGAAATTAATTTTACTCATGTAAAAATGGAATGACCTGCAGCAGGAGGATGAAAATCAAAGTTGTGTTCATGTTTTGTACCATAAATGTGGGGAAGCCTCTTCTTTAAGGGCCAGGAGACAAGACAGTCTGCAAGTGTGCAGAATCCTAGAAGCTGAAACTACTCACTGCCTGCCTTTCTGACTCTTCTCAAATCTTAGACAATGGCACATCATCATTCTTAAGACACACTGTTTATGTGTAAGATGGGAAGGAATAATCACTGTTAATTGATGGATCAAAATATTAGTCTGAATGTATACCTGTCTCCATGAGGCTGTAGGACTAAATAAAAATGCCCAGCAAAAGCTGAGCCTTTTTCTTTCCATGAGAGCTCGTGGTATTTCTGTGCCAGACATCTCCATCTGTGGAGTCCAAACCTGCATCTCATAAAGCACTCTTTGTTCTTTCCTTTAGATTTCTTTTATATCAAACAGACACCTCATCTAAGACTTCCAGTGTTTACCTGAAATAGTACATGGGTAGAGAAGAGTAAATTAAAGCAAAATTTAAATTTAAGGAAGGCTCAATGTTAAGGGAGAAAATGTCCTGAAAATATTTGGATTTCTTTCAGCAGGTGTCCCCAAGCTACCAGTGCACCCAAACACATAGAACAAATTGGTCTTTTCCATAAAATAGCAGCAGCTTTGAATGATGGATGCAAGGCTTGTAATGCTAAATTCACAAGGATAGCTTTATATATGTAGTTTTTTATATTAACTACCATGCATTTAAGAAAACACAAAATTTTTTCCCCCAGGCTTTCAGATTGTTTTCTAGCATTTTAGATTAATTTTCATACACTTTTATTCAATTTGGATTTTAAGGACTGATTCGGGGAACTGTTCAAAAGAAGTATGCAAGCACAGATTTGAGACTCAGATCATATGATGAAAACTTTTAACAAAGTTTTCATTACTACTGATCCCAAAACTTCTAAATAAACTTTTATGTGAAAGAATCCTTACTGAACTTCAAGATAATTTTAATGATTTAGTGATTTATATAAAATTATATGCATTTTGAGTCTGTTACAATCTTTTTTTACTTTTTTAGAACTTTTTTTAATGTTTCATGTTTTCTATATAAATAGTTTTATTTAGCTATAAAAACTGGTTCCAAAATGAGATGTTATGAAAATATTTGACTTTTGATGTGTAACTCTATAAAGGTCTGGATATTTTTTATTATTAATTTAATTACAATAAAATATATTAAGATAATAGGTAAGGAAAGATTAAAATGCTAATATTTAGAACATATGTGTTATATCTTTAATAGTTCTTTACTGTTCTTCATTACAGAAGTTAACATAAATAACTTGAATACAAGGTTTTGGCAACACAAAAGATCATCTTCATCCCTGATCAGAGAAACATTCAAAGACATAGTCACGAGCTCCAATGGTTTAACTGAGTTATGAGTTATTCCTCTTAGGAGACTTCTGAGCATATCTCACTTTTCTCCCTGACAATCTTTACAGAGGCTGTTAATTCACAAAGCAACAAGAAGAAGCAAAACTAACTGAAGAGTGTTAACATCTAAAAAATTAAGCAAATTTCTGGTCCTTTATTTAAAAGATGCATATATATATATATATATCCCAAATATAAAGATTTTCTACTATAATAGTAATTTTTTTCATGTTTTTTCATTTTCATGTTTTTTTCATGTCATTAGTTTTCCTTTTCCTTGAAAGTTTGTGACAAAAATATTTTTTCACCCTGGACTAATTAATATATTCTTAAAGTATTGTCTTTTTCATATGATAGAGCATTCCTGACTGCCACTTTGATGTTACGTATTTTCATTTCAATCTTTTTGAAGAACTATAATGGTGGGGCATGAAGTTTTTCATCAGAGCAAAATGAAGGACAAACAAGACCAGTGATACCACTGATAGGATGGAAAAGTAACTGTGTCTTTAGTGTTTCCTCCATGGTCAGTTTTGAATATTTGGGAAGCATGATATGTTGAAGGAAGTCAGAGTGGAGCTGCGTAATGCAAAACCTGTTAAGGAGGACAGAAAAAACTAAGGTAGCTACTCAGTTCTTAAAATGTCTCTCTTCTTTCTTTCTTTCTTCTTAATTTGTATGTAATCTCTTATCTTAAATTGTTACAGATTTCCTTCTTAGTTTGTATTTTTACAATTTAATCCTTAAAGGACATATATAAACATTAATCATAATACCTTATCACAAATAAATACACACTACATTTGAGCATGCACTGAGACTTCATCAGAGAGCTAAGCATGTGTTTCAGCTCTGTTCTGAGAGATTTTTTTCTACCTTGGAGCTTTATCCTAGTGCTTGCCATTTCATCCAGATTCCTTTAAGCTTCCCGTAAGAGATTAAGTTGCCTTTAATGGAAATGGGATAAGGTCGTAACTAAACTGGAATTACTATAAAGCTGTATACCATGTAAATCAGGTTGTCACTTAGTTTAAAAAGTCATAGATAATACTAACATGCTCTTTCCTGAGGCAATAGTATCTGATTTAATATGGTAATGCTCTTACATCAAATACAGAAGCAGACCTTCATGCATGTATTTCCAGTTTATGAAAAGATTGCTTCAAGGTTATCTTGAATTGTCATTACATTTTAAAACAGAAATGTCAATATTGTTCTTAGGCAAAATTTCATTAGTATTCCTAATATTCATTATAAATTTGCTTTCAGTAGACATTGAGGAGCTTTTAGTAGATAAAGGGTTTTTTGTGTTAAAAGATTTTCATCATTAATTTACAATAAAGTGTTAAAATTGCCATTTTCACCCTCACTAACCCATGAAATCACTTGTCTGTCTGATTTATTGGGAGCTTAGCATATTTTAACAAATGAGATAGAGGAATAGATGCCTTGTGAGAAATAAGCTTCCATTTTTACAGATATAAGAAATCTCATAACAAATCTGTCATGAAAATTACAAACGCAAGGCATACTGTGGATCATAAAATTTTTTTTCCCGAGTGTTTGTAGGCTGAACACTTTGCTTTCATTACACCTTAGATGAGCATTTTTATTTATTGATATTTTTGGACACATGAGAGCAATATGGTTACTGTCAAAATTCCAAGGAAGTATGAGATGAACTTTTGGCATCTCACAAAGAGTATTAAATCATTATGCCAAGTGTGTTACAGATGTGGAATGCCTCCTGTGTTAGCAGCTGATGATGAAACAATAGAGAATAGAAAACCCAGAGTAAAAGAGTATAAAGGACAGACCACAGGGATGATCATATACGGTCTTTGAGACATAAAATAGCATCACAGAAACCTCTTGAAAACATGTCAGAATAAAGACTGCTCAGATTCACTCCTACTTTTATATTTTTTGGCAACTGGAAAATATCCTTGGCATTTTTTAAGGTACAATTGTCTTATTCGAAAAACATAGTGTCAATGTTATAATCAGTTGACTCTTGCATTAAGAACAAGAATTTCATTAAAAAATCATGCAAAGTACTTGAAGAAACTCTGAGCAAACAATACAGACACATATATGATCTTTCTAATAATAAAGATAATTAAAGGGATACAAAATATTTGCCAAAATATTTTGAATTTACAAATTCATATAATATATTCTAGTTCAATATTTGGTATGAAATCTGTCAGATTTACATTTTGAACAATTTTTTATACAAGAAATATAATTTCTAATTTTATAATCCCTTTGATAAACTTCTATAAAATACCTTTGAGTCCCATCAAGCCCTTTGCATTTCAGATCAGAAGTTACTTATCTCTTAGGGTACAGTTGAATTTCACTGAAAAACAGTGTACAGATTGCCATTCTCTGCACCTAAAATAAGGTTTCAGGGACAGCCATCTTCCTGCTTTCTCAGTTTTCAAAAACAGGGATATACTTCTTGAGTGATTCTTATGACCCCCTCATAAGGCACATGTATCAGCTCCTCAGCTTCCCAAAGCATGGAGGGCACTGTCCAGCCTCTTGAGTCTGACCTCTCATCGATCTCTTCTTTTTGGAGGACAAACATGGTTTTGAAAATCTAGAAAGAACATTTTTCCCTTTTCCTTTCCAGGTCTAAAATACTTTTTTCAAGGGCTAGGAAACACACTATGTACTTTATCATTGAGTAATGTCTAATCCCATATTTTATGATATTTCCTAAACAAATAGAATGACACAATTCTTCTTAATCTATCAGCTTAATGCATCTGCAGCATTTGGCAGAGAGTCATGCATGTAGAAATAAAAGGCTCCATATCACCAATTGAATTCTGAGATCATCAGGGCCAAGGCACATAAACATCAACAAGGGAGTTGTATATTGTGTGCTTCAGCCAGCCAAATGACATTGCTCCACGGAATTATAAAGTATTTAATTTGAAAATTATTTCTAAGTGTAAGAGCATTTATTTGTGAACATTCTGGGCACAAAAGCTTTAAACACCATTGTGCTGTGTCCCAGTGCTAGGAAATGAGAGTGCACTAAGAAGTAGTGGGAGTTACACATCAATAATTCAGTAAGAACTGAAAATAAAAACACCCAAATAAGTAACTTATTTGCACTGTCCAGAAGTGAACAGCTAATAAAGATGAGAAGTCTGCTTAACTTTGTGTAATTTTGAAAAAATCAAATATAAATAAAGAAACAAACAAACAAGATGTATAAGTTTCTAGCATTTTCCTATCCTAAAAATTGAAAATAATTTTTATTTAAATTTATCAGAAAAGTCAGATTATTCTATCTCCTAGAATATAAAATCTTACTGCTTTTGGAGGCCTGACACTGTATATTATTCAGATGAATAGCACCTATGTAGTTCACTCAATAGGAGAAGAAAAATGAAAACTAAATTAGAACCAGGGAAGTTCTGTTGTTTGCCTTCATAACCATTTCTACAGTGTTTATTCAGGGTGTTTAAATGAAATTGGGAGATTAAAGTGGCTCTAGACACTATCTGACGTGGATTAGAAAGCTCAGAACATTGCTTGCTCTTCCTCCCTGTTTCTTTCCATTAGATGTGGCACAAGGAACTCAATGCATCAGCTCTCCTGTCAACAGCCAGGATTTGGCACTGCAGAGCCCATATGGATGCTGTAAAGTGCCAGTGCTGAAGCAAGGGAGTGCAAGACAGCTATAGACATCTTACCATGCTCGTGACCAAGTTTCTAAGCAATCAGTATTTTTACTCTCCTAAAAACAAAGGACAGTATTCTCCTCTGATGTTTTTTACAGTTCTTACAAGTGTTGCCAAGGTTGACAGCTTAATGGAGAACACAATGTTTCGCCATAAAACTTTCTGTCAGCACATTTTGCTCAGACTTTTAGTTCGAGTAAAGCACATTTTAAACCTTTGAAACAATAATCAAAACAAATCTCAAGGGGAAAAAATATAAAGGGAAATAGAAATGTGGTAAAAGCCAAAAGTGTTTGAAAATTGGAAAGGCAGTTTACTTAAATGATTTTCTGCATAAGCCATCATGGAGATAAAATTGGGGTTGACTGGGACTCAAATACGTTGCTTAAAAAATCCTATAATGTCACACTTCCTTTGGTTTAAAAGCAAGAAGAGTTTCAGTGTCCCCGTAATACACACTGCTTGATTTTTCTCCTCCGTTAGTTTCTTAACATGATGGGCATTGTGATAGATACTGCTATTATTCCCAAGTGTATTTATGTGTTGAAGTGAGTTGTATTTTGCCTTTCATTCGAGAAACAGAACATCTTTCTTTTTTGCTGATGACAAATATCAAGTTAGTATTTATACCACATGATTTTGTTGCTCTCAAGTTCTGTTGAAATTCATCTCTCTCATAGTCAGTAAGATGAGTTCTACTATGATAAAGGAATCTGTCACTTTAATCCTTGCAGTATCAAACTTTCAGAAAAGTTGTGTTTCACTACTAATATAGTATTTTAAAAGGTGACTTACTTATCAGTAGAACTATGCCTTACTTTTTATGGGTCAAGAGATTTTCCACAAAAGAAGTAAAGGCAAACTGGTACATACTGACAAAAGAACTAAGAACTTAGGGAAAATCTACTTTTAACAAGAGGTTCATTGACCTCCATGTGGTAAAAAAAAATAATTCCCTGGTCAGTCCCAGAGTACAGTTTCTTGCCTGTCTCAGCAGTTAATAATACTTTGTCAAAAATATCTATTGAGATGTATATTGATATATCCAAAGACAGAAGACAGAAGGGAACTAGCAGTTTGCTAATTACACTGTGAGAAATTTTTTTACTAATCATTGCAACATAGATTTCTGTGGGTTTTCTGAAAACTGTTTCATAAAGATTATCAATATGCCTCTAAATTGCATTAACAGCGAAGTAATTTCTCTATAAATTAATCAAGACCGGACAGTGTAATCATGCCCTCCCTTTTAATAGCCTTGAGATTTGCCTAAATTTGACCTAGTTCAGTGAAAGCATTTTTTTGATTTTGAAATCAGTTTAAGATTCCACATCTACATGAAAACGTAGAGTTCATATCTGCTTGATGAGGAACAAAGCATGGAAACAAAAGATTCCTTAAAGATTTGTCCAAAGCGTACCTCTAAGTTTGTATATTTAAATGGATTGTCTGGCACTTTCAAGTCAAGATTTCTATGAATAATACACTAAAATTCTGCTGAGTGTGTTAGGTGTGTAGCCCCTCAGAACTTAATGTGCACTGTTGAAACCAATTGAAAATATCCTTCTGGATGAACCAAATCATACCTTGCTGCCAGTATATTTATATCTCTTGAAAGGGCCTATTATATGTATTTACTGCTGCCAAAAACATTGTTTCAGTCTCTATAAGTTTTTACATTGGTGTTAATTGTGCTTTTACAGTAGTTACAGTTTTCTCAGCATGATTAAAATAAAATAAAACATTGACAATTGTGAGGCACAGCAAGACCTTTGTGAGGCAGCAATCATGCTAACTAGTGATGAAAATTGAGTTAAAATACCCGAGACACACAAAAAAAATCAAGATTTTAGAAGATACTGCACAATGTATTCTTTTTCTTCTCTTCAAAGTGTCCCCTCTTGTACTATATATTGCATACTGATAAGTGAATCTTGTTTACTAACCAAGTCATTGGTGCATGGCTGAAAATTGGATAGTCGAAAAAATTATTTTCTTCTAGGATAAATTGGAGGCATCTCTTTTTGTGCTTTAAACCAAATTAATTTTCATACAATCAAGCTAATTATTTTTTTGTTTTTTTAGTTCTACAGTTCAGGCTCAGTCTAGAATAGAGCTCAAAATTCACTACGGGTTCACTATATGTGAGATCTGCTAAAATAGGAGTGTTTAGAAATGTGCACAGTAATCAATTCAACTCAGTTGCAATTTGATGGAAGATGAAATTCCTAAGAGTTAAATTTATGTATGGGAAAAAATATTGACTACTCATTAGCTATACCATATGTATCCTAGAGTGGAATTGTCTGGATTGGATTTAGCAAGGTGCTGTCTCTCCTGTTCAAAAGCAACCTCCTCTCATTATACCAAGTGCAGTTTATATTCTGTAAGTGTAAACCTAAAATAAACTCACTTTGACAAAATTACTATACCTTTATATGGAGGAAACTGAGGGCAGAATTTGGCAAAACTTCCCACAGTGTCCTGATTGTGTCCAGTTAATTCTAATAAAAGACTATTTTTCTGACGGAATGTAGAGTAGTTTCAAATCTCAAGCAAAATCATAATATCCATAAAATTATATACCTATTATTAAATCGAAGCATTTTCTTGATATTTTCCAGGAAAAAGCTGAAGATGCAGTTACTCTAATAGCTGTGAAATCTGTGTTACATTCATTAGGGATGATTTCCGAGCTGTAACACAGCTAAGACTCCAAGGATTTGCAGAGTGAAAGGCGTGCACTGCACAGAATACAGTCCTAATTTGTGTAGGATTAGATAACTCATGATTCTGCATTTTTCTTGGGTTTTGTTGGTGTTTCAGCTAGTAATTTCTATTTTAGAAATCTGAAATTAAAGATTGCAGTGATCATTATGTTATCTGATAATTATTAATGTATGTTCAACAAGACAAATATATCCCTTTCACGAAGCTCAAATAAAAAAAAATCATTCAGAGGTTTCATTGTATCAAAAGGACAAAATAAAAATTATCCCTTTAGATTTATGTAACACTAAAAATTGTTTAGGAACCTCATGGTTATTTAAGCTTTTACCACTAGTTTATGTTGTTAATTTTCACCTATAGTGAATCTAAATCCAGCTTCTTCCAGAAAGATTGTTCAGATTATCAAATGACACATATTTTCTTCACATGAGTTAATTAGACAAATAATTTTTCAGTCACCCCATTCAAAAGTTCTTCATTTGCTGGATAGTATACTTGATCTGCCAAATGTGTTTGTTTCATTCCTCATATATCTAAAATATTTCCAGTATATTTTCTCAGTAATTTGAAAGGTAAAAACTTGGTCCGAATCCAAATGAAAATCAAGATTTCTGAAATATCAACCTTGTATTATTATTTGAAAATAACAATCAATACTTAGGTACTCTTTTTTTTTACACTTTTTTTAGATGTCTCCATGGAGTTCTAGTAGTATCTCATGCATTTGTATGCACGTGGTTAGTAGGCAACATGACTTTTTTATGTTCAGTTCTTGGTCTTCATTCTACTAGTTTTTTATGATTACAGTCATTTGAAGTAATATATGTAACAGCCTTGTGATATCCTCATCGGCTTGTGGATAACTGCTAAAATACACAAATCAGGTCTAAGTTTATTGTTGTCTTTTTGGCTTAGCTGTTGAAAGAAATTATTCAACTAGGGATTCATGGTTGATTTTATTGTTGTTGTTATTAATTTTATATTCCGTCCATCACTGAGACTGACTTTAATTTTTGTCCATATTTTAGCTCACTGCAATTAGTTTAACATGTTATGGTATCACTAGAACTTAAACTGTTTAATATTTCCTCCCTGAGCTTTGACTTGCCTAAATTGTATCATTTTATCTTTCTTTTTAGCAAATGTACTTTTACTGCAAAATAGTGGAAGTGAGGGAGTGAGCCCTATGACATAATTTTTACAGACAGTAAGTATGCACTTTTAAAATTGTTCCTGCTGTGGTTTCAGATAAATCCTAATTATTATTTTTGACAGATGACAATATAAATTTTGGATTCTATAGTGATGGAAACAATGAAATACCTGTTAGTCTCATGGTATATTTCTAAGGCAAATAGATTTTTATGCAGAAAACTCCACAGCTGTAAATAAGCATTACAATAAAAGAAAACTTTGCTTTTTTATCAGGGTTTTGCAAAGTTCCCTAAAAATGTTCTTTTGCGTTTGTTCTACCTTTAAGTTAGGCTCCTGGTAGTTACAGAGCTTTTGGGGAGATTTTTTTGTGTTTGAGCTATATCACAGGACAGTTTAATAAATTCCTCCTAGACGCATATGAGACTTGTCTGAAATAACATTAGATGAGTTGTACATAGATAACTCAGGTAACAGATAACATATCACACTTTAACATCAGCTTCTCCTCTTCATATTTAGCTGGTGGGCATTATTCCTTACATCAAACTAATGAAAAAATTGTATTGACTTGTACATGTTGCTGTTGCTCTTGTGAACAAGATCTTTTTGTTGTGAAACATGAAAACATCTATGTTATTCTTATATAAACATATATATGAAAATCTCATGTTAACAGCAGTATCTGCTAAAGACTGATGACTGCTGAAATTTAAAATTCTGTCATAGAGAAGTTGAGTCATACAGCTGGAAATATGTCAAGTCTAGACTGTATTTTTGGTGTCCACTTGCACAGAATCACAGAACTCTGAACAGCATCCCAGAGCTCAGCTTAGCTTCCCCTTTATAGTTGTTGTCAGGATTCTGAGAGAGCAAGAATATGCAGTTTTAAGGAAGAAAATGTTATTATCTGCTTTTTGATGCTGATTTCTTTGGCATTATAAACTAGGCTAAATACTGTGAGGGTTTTTTTGTTTGTTTTTTGGTTTTTTGTTTGGTTTTTCTTGCCATTTGGCTCATCGCCAGTAACACCACAGATGTTCAGGTGTGAAAACTGACATAAAATATTTTAGATTTCTCAGAATTGGAATTTTTTTTTCTGATTTTATTAAAGCAGGAAAAGAATGTGAAAATGTATCAGTATGAGTAGTTTTACTGTGGTAAACAAACACATCATGGAAATAATAGGACTTTGATGTGAAACATAGTCCCACAGCAATAATAATCTGAAGACATACTAATGACTAATTTAGCGATCACACAAATTTCCTAAAACTTTCAAAGCATTTTGGTTAATAAGTGTCCTCCTTCAGGAGGGAAAAAAACACAAAAAAAACTGCAAAAAACATTTTTTAAAGCATGAGCAGAGGAGGGCAAGATGATAAGAGGGAAAATAAATTGTTATGTCCTCACAAAGCTTTTCCTTTAACTCCTTTGTAAATACAAATAAAAAAGCCTAGCTTGTACTGTGTGTACTAAACACTACATTGCCTGATGTTAAATGAAGCCGTGAAGGTCAGGAAACTTATGAGGCATATAAGGAGTAAGATTACAAAGAGCACAGTAAAGAGAAAATCAAAAAAGGGGTTCTAATATAGGGTAGAATATTTTGGAAAGCCAACCTCTTTCAGAGTACAAACTGATTCTATACATTTCAACACGATTTAGTACCTTTGATCCAGCAAGGCATGATAGTTTCCAGTGAACATAATTCCACAGGGAAAATGTTTTGCTGAGTTGGAATGCCAGTAGTGAACAAATGAAGCAGGACAGAGTACACATTGTTCAGAAATTCAGTGGCTTAATTAGAATGAGAGAACTGATTCAACCATTTAAGAAAATACAACAACAAATGCTTTTTCCAATCTCCCTTCATTTGGCCATTTAAAGAAGAAGCAATAGTGAAACATTGCCCTAATGTTTCCTGTATTGTCAGGCCTTATATGACAGAGATTAGACAACAGTCATTCCTGTGTTTGTGGGGAGAGCTGAGGAACAGCTGATTTTCAGAATGAAACAAGCACCCCTTTTGTTGATAAATTATTTTGTCTATTAGTTCATCCTGACTTTACATAGCTGCTGAACAATATTGCAGTGGTTTAAAGACAGTAAGGATCCAGATATCTTTAAGTGAATGAAGCTCCTGTATTATTATCTTATATATGTCTGTCTTTTGAGTTTTTTGTATAATACATCCAGAAAGGAATTTGAAACAAGGTGTGTGTATAAATATATAGGCATGTTTTTATATAGACAATAATCATACACATATATAAAATGCATAACAAATTCCATAAGAAGCTCTACAATATGCTTTTTTTGGTTTTTGGGTTTTTTTTTAAAGATATATGGCTTCCTAATACAGTGTTGAAATACATCAGAGAGGAAAGAGTCTAAGAAGTCCTGGTGTGTGTGGAGAACAAGTTCCTAACACAGGTGGTGAGTGGGACAACTAGAGAAGATAGCCTGTTAGACCTCTTGTTTGTGAACAGGAGTGAGTGGTGGATCATACTTGGAGTTCATCCTGAGCATAAAAAGCATGTATAAAGTTCTTGATTCTCACAGAACTAAGGTGGGGATCAACAGAACTGCTGCAATGGAGTTTCAGAAGGCAGTCTTTGGACTGTTTAGGAGTCTAGTTGAAAGACTCTACTTGGAAGCAGTCCTGAAGGGCAAAGGATTCCAGGAAGGCTGAACATTCCCCAAGAAGGAAATCTTAAAGGTCAGGAGCAGACTATCCCCATGTGCCAAAAGACAAGCTGGTGGGAAAGGCTGGTGTGATTGAATGGAGACCTTTCACTGGAACTCAGGAAAACAGCCTGGAGAAAAGGTGGCTCAGGTTCTACTCAGTGAATAGTGCACTAAACCATGAGTGGCTTCAGGGACTCCCTGTGGGTGATAATATCAAAGGCTTCAGCAAGGTTCAGATAGACAACACCCATGGTCTTTCCCTCAGGATTAAAGTGTCGTTAGCATAAGAAAACACAATCATATTCTTGGTTCATACTCGAAGGCAGGAAATCATGGACTGCAACAGAAATAAAATGTTGATTAACATCAAGTGATAAGCAGTCAACATGTGTATTGAAAGACATAGCAGAACAAATTTCAAACAAAATCAAAATAATAAATGAGAATTTTGTCTCTGTTTTGCAGCTAGCTATTTTAAGCACTACTAAATACCAATGAATCATGGAAAATCCCAGATCTTTTTGTGATGCTTTGTGCCCAAATGCAGCAGAATGTCTATTTGGTGAGGGAGCAGAGCTCTTGAGAAGATGTCTTGTAACTTTTGTATATATGAGGGAGGCTTTATATATTTTTGATAAAATCTTAGCTTCAGAAGACAATGGCAGTGCACTGGATTTGAAATTAATGAACACAGAATATCCTTGGTATTCTCCCTTAAGCTGACATTTTAATTTTCCTAATCCTTGTAACTAGTGGTCTCACTAATAGTATGAGCTACTCACTCAGCGCTTTCGAACTGCTCTTATCTTCCATTTCTTTTGCTAAGAATGCCACCAAAAGGACAATTTTCTCTCCATTTAATTTCATTTCATTCTTTCTTTCTTTCTCTTTCTCTTTTCACTATCCTGCCCCTTCTTTTTCCAATCTCAAAGAACATATTAAGAGACATGCAACTATCCTCCTAGTTTCTTCATTCTACCACTTTGTTCTCTTTATTAATCTGAGTCTCAAAATGTTGTCACTACCTGCATTTTTAATCAGAGTAGACACTCTTTAGTTCATACTTTAAATCACTCTGGCTCTGGTTCATATATATTATGCTTGCTTGAACCAGGTTAAAATTGAATTAAGAACACTGTTGTGTTCTGAACCTGTTGAACTCAGCTGATTTGAAGCCACATCTTTTCTTTCACCTGCAGAGAAATCAAATGCAGACAAGACTTAATTTTTTGTCATAGGCATGGGCCAGGCACATAATTTGAATTCCCAACTGTCAAAAATCTGAGAAGTGGGAAAAATGGTAGTGACAGATAACAGGGCCTAGGAACAAAATTCTGAAATTATATTATTAGAACACAAGGTTTATTGTGTCAGTAGGGCACCTATGTTAACATTTATTAACAAGAAGAAATGTGGTGCAGAAATCAGAATGGACAGCTAGATTTGGGAGTTATCTGTAATATTTTTCTTTAAGAAGGTGGATGGTCTGAACTATCTTTGAGCAACTGGCATAAAAAAACAGCTTGGTTTTTGAGAAGCAGAATTGGTGAAGAATTGTGAGTTTGTGTTTTTCTCATGTTTTAATGAGGAGAGTTAGTTTTAACTCCATAGTTCACTAACCAAAAAAAAAAAATAAAAATTGTCAGGCTTGCCAGCATTATAAGCACCATTGAAATAATTGCTCTATTTCCAGTAGAGACTTCACATGATAATTAACCAGTAGTGATTTGTATTGAAAATGAATCATACTATGGCTACTGTACTCTGGTCTCCTACAGCTAGTGAGATAGATAGTTCATTTTTTAAAGTTATAAATATAAATGAGAATATTAATACCATTAGGAATAAACATTAGTAATATCTAGTATATTCATGATACCTTTTTCTGGAATATGTATTTTATGTCTATTTTTGGGTATAGGAAATAATGTACTTTGATGATTACCTTATAGATTAAAGACCTTCTTTCTAGAACAAAAATAGGTCCCTAGGATCCATCCTTCTAATTCAAACTGTTCTTTTGCAAAATATACTTTTCAGAGGTGTTTGTGCTTCTCATGGAGATCAAAAAGGAAGCAAATGGTGTGAGAAAAAAAATATATAACCATACAACAGATCATGATATTTGAAAAAAATAAAATACTTCGGAAGAGTGTAGTACAAATCACTTTTGTACTCAGCTGAGTACAAACAAAAACATTGTTTTTCCAAATAAATAAAGTGATATTGAACTGGATCATTATATACTACAAAATAAATGACATGTACATTCATGTTTATTGCTGAGAGTTTTGAGTACACACATTACAGTCTATATACTTTCCTCTTGGCTGATGAGAGCAGTTTTCTTCATGTTTATGCAATTCACTTCTATGCCAAACACAGGTATTTGTACTGAGCGCACCTGGGGAGGTAATTTTCTTTGCAGCATCCTATATTCTGCTGTTTTTTAGGCAGGTGAACATAAGAGTGTTGATAACACACCAATATCTTGGCTGTTGCTAACTAGGGCTTGCACAGCATCAAGCTTTTCTCTGTTTCTCCCTATCCCCTCAGTGAGTAGGATGTTACTGGGCAAGAGATTTGGAGAAAAAAAACCGGGACAGGTAATCCAAACTGACTGAAGAGGTATTTTATGCTACAAAATATCATATTCAACAACAAAAATAGGAGGAAATTCTTTGAAAGTAGCCATTGTTTGGAGACTTGTTGGGCATCTGTTTGTTGGTAGTGATTTTTGCATCACTTGTTTTTCACAGCTAAGCCAAGGGTTTTACCATGTCAGTGGCAGCTGTACAGGAGTCAAGGCAACTCTCAAGAACAAATCCAAGTTACCTCTGTAAAGATCACATAACCTATATCCTAAATATTTTTTCCCTCTTTCAAAAACCAAATACTAGCTGATACAAGAATTTAAGCCATTAATGAAGGGCAAATTCAGCCCATATTGACTCATTAGCAAAGAAAAATAATTAGTTTAGGACCTTCAAATTGGGGTCAAAAGTGTAAAGTAACTTCATGTCCTAAAAAAATAATTATACACTTAGAGAGAAGGTAGGAGTTAATAATTGAATTTTCTGTCCTGGTTAATTAGATAATTAGTGTGTACCAGTATCATTGCATACTGGGGTAATATATGTATAAAATAATTCAGAAAGACATTTTGAAGTTTAACAATAATAGTTCAGATGCATATATTATTCAAATAATATATACAATACTGAATTTGGAGTAACGATGAAGGTTTGAGACCTTGGATGTTGGATAATGAGATAGCCTTCATAAGGTTGTAGTTCTGTCTCAGCAAATTCTCAATGGCATCAAATTTCATTAAAAGAGCTCTCAGGATACATCTACCAAGGACAGCATTCAGATGTAGGAGAGAAAATTCTGGTCAAGTGCTCTAACATGCTGAAATCTAGAGAACTCTTGGGCATGAGGGGACAATAACAGACTTTTAGAAGGCAGTAAACACGTGAGAAACTTTGTCATAATGTCACTTGAACCAAAAAGGCAAGGTGATTAAAAACCAAAATCAAACTCTATGTATAAAAGATCCTAATCTATATTGCAGCTTTATGCTATTTGTTTTATCTTGATGAGCTGCACATCATACTGTATTGTAAAGGATTGATAGTTTCAAATAAAGTTACTGTTATGAATGAATGGATAGACACATATTAGGAAGTTGGTAGAAAGACCAATCTTAACATAAGTTAACTATTGAAGTAGCGGAACACAAAGTGACTGGGAAAAACAGGCTATATTATGCTGATAATGGAATTGTGCTGTATGTTAAAGAAAGTTTTATTTGAATCACTTTAGTGAAGCAACATTATCAATGGCTAACATGAAATCTATATAAAATAAATTTCACCTAAAGGAAATATTACACTATTAATTTTATATCAGATAGGAGAGTTACATATTTCAATTGGCACAGAAATTATTTTAAAAGTTCATAGTATAAGACTAGAGGAAATGAGTGCTACCAGTCAAAAATATTTAACAAAGTTCAAAAGAAATCATAACTTTGTAAGAATAGGGTAAGGGAGTTATTTAAAAATAAGAAGCCACTCTTCAAAAAGAAAAAGACATGTCTAAGTGAAGAAAAAAGTATCATGATACCTCTGGTATTAAATGATAAATATAATAAAAAATAACCAAAATTATTCTGACATACAGTGTTACGAAATGCATGAAAACTACTATTACCATTTCAGGACCAAGAAATGCGCGAGAGAGATCCTAGTCTTAGTAGACAATTAAGGCAGAAAATGAAAAAATATGTTCTTAGAGGAACTGAGGAAACAGAAGCCAAATATTTTTTTATTTTTTATTTTTTTATTTTCTTCTCTTTTTTCCCTTTGCTTTTCCCTTTCCCTTTCCCTCTTTCTTTCTTGAGGGAGTATTCAAATATTGTACAAAAGTGAGGTATTTAAAAAGAGATTACGAAACAAATTGATATATGCTATATTCATTCAGACTCTTTAAAGCAAATCTAAATCATGGCTAGTTGTGCCATGAAATTTCACAATAAAAAACCCCAAAGAACAAAGCTACAACAAATGCAACATTGGTTCTAAGGACTGGAATATGACAAATATCATACCTGCTTTAAAGAAAGGATTATGTACATTTGCAGAACAGTATAACTTAGTAAACCTCAAAAATGTACATGGCAGATTAATCAAAAGCTGCAATAATGAATATTGTTAGTGGACACGTATTAGCAGGATAAATGGCACAATGTTTGACAGCATGTTTATTAAAAAGAGTAATCCATTACATATTTTCAGGTTTCTTTGAAGACATCAATAAACGTGGATAAATTCAATCTTGTTGGCAAGGTATTTGCAAGGTCTTTCTACCAAAACTTCTTTTGGATATTCAGGAATATATGATGTAATACAATGTGATAGTATTATATGGAGACAGAAATATAACTACTTGAGTAGACTCAGAGGTGAGAAGCGAAATTATATTTTTCAAAATGAAATAAGGTCTTTGATTGGACACATGATGTTCAACAGATTTGGAAGTAATCTTAAAATTGGTCTGAATAATGAGGTGATAAAATTTGTTGGTAATTCAATACAGTAAGAAGGAAATCCCACTGCGAAAGATTACAGGAGTAACTGCATAATCATGTGGTGTATAAAATCCAGACTAGATTTACTGCAAAATGATACAGCTGGGAAAACTTCACATAAAGCAAATGGGTACTGACCTGACCTTTGTCCTCAGGAGTGAAATATTTATGTTATAACAGATTGTTCCACTAAAATGCCACCTCCGTGCTCAGTAGTGGCCAAAGTACAAATGAAGTGTTAAGTATTCATCATGAACGGAAATCAAAGACAATGTTATCCCACTGTATAAACAAATATATTTTTGTTAATATCTAAAGAATCACAAGTGTCACAATGTTCTGGCTTTGGCTTGGGTAGAGATCATTTTCTTTACAGTAGATAACAGGCTGTGTCGGATTTGTGCTGGAAACAGTGTTGATAGCACAAGGATGTTTTGGTTATTGCTGAGAAGTGCTTCAAGAGTGTCAAGGACTTTTCTGCACCTCACAGCACCTCCAGTGAGCAGGCTGGGGTTGCACAGGAAGATGATAGGAGACACAGAAGAGCTGACCCCTACTGACCAAAAGGATATTCCAGACTATACAACATCAGGCTCATAGAAAGATAAGGAAAGAAGAGGGAAGGGCATGTCTAGAGGGATGGTGTTTGTCTTCTCAACTCACCGTTATGCGTGAGGGAGCCCTGGGATGTTTTCCTGTCTATGTCTGAGCACACGCCCGTCCATGGGAGATGGTGAATGAATTCTTAGTTTTGCTTTTCTTGTGTGCATAGCTTTTGGTTTCTCTATTAAATATCCTTTATCTCAACTCATTAGTTTTCTCACTTTTCCTATTCTCTCCCCCATTCCGATGTGAAGGAAGTTAGAGAGTAGCTGTGGGGTGCTTAGTTGTTAGCTGGGGTCCAATCACGGCACATGAGTATCAGTATAGGGTGAATAGGGGTTAATCTACTGTCTCTTCCAACATCACAACATGGAAAATTCAAATAAAAATAGTAGGAGGCAGGCTAGAAGCCAAAGGGTGTTCCTCTATGGAGTTAGGTTGTGCTACTCTTTGCTGTGGCATATTGCTAGTTGAGACAACTTAGAGAGACTGAATAATTTCATGGAAGAATCATCCATCAAAGGTTACAGAAGCTACATCTAGCACTAGATAGTCCTAATAAGAAACTTGTTGAAAGACAAGAGAAAATTCAGGAAATGCTTTCCCTAGCTATCTGCTGCAGCTTTTAGTGGAGGCAGTTGATCCAGCACAGTGGTTCTTAAGGAGTTGTTTGTGGGTTTTTTTGTTCGTTCTTCAACCATGGGTAATATTTTTTTCCTGTGCTGAGATGTAAATAAGACAGAGGTGTAACAAGGTTTCATATTTTTCTAGCTAAAAAAAGCTATGATTTCCTATGTTCTTATGAACATAATACTCTTAAATACTAATTTCAAAATATCCAGAAATTCTAGGAAATGTATCATGCTTTATGTGCATATTTCTGCATAAGTCTTGTGATTTTGCAAGGCTCTGAAGTGACCAGAAGCTGTGCTTCCAAGGTAATATAGAGATGAGGTGAAATTCTGTACCAAATCTTTCACTAATAAAATCTCAAAACTTGTTCAAATGAATCTTACATATTCCAGAAAAATACCATCTAGATATACACTCTGTGATCCATAATTAATACAGTTGGGCCTATGCCACTGTCACCCATGGTAGGGAAAACTGCTTTGCTCATAAATGCACGAGTTAGTGAATTTATGAGCTAGTGAATTCATGAATCAATGTAGTAATGAATCAGAAACTTAGCAAATTATACCAGCATATTAATAGGAGATTGCTTCCTCACACTATTACACTCAATACACATTTTAGCAAGGAAAGACCTGGGAGACTTGGTGGATGGCAAGTTGAACAGCATTGTGCCCCTGCGACTAGGAGGGCCAACGGCATCCTGGGCTGCGTCAGGAAGAGTGTTGCCAGCAGGTCAAGGGAGGTGATTCTGCCCCTCTACTCAGCCCTAGTGACACCACATCTGCAGTATTGTGTTCAGTTCTAGTCCCCACAGTTCAAGAAAGAGACAGAGCTACTATGGAATGTAGATGGTCAGAAGACTACAACATCTCTCTTATGAGGAGAGACTGAGGGAGATGGGTATATTTAATCTAGAGAAGAGCAGACTGAGAAGGCACCTCATCAATGCATATAAATACCTCATAGACATTTTTTAAGAGAAGGGTTCCAGACTCTCTCAGTGGCGCCCAGAGACAGGACAAAGAGAAATGGCCATAAACTAAAACACAAGAAATTTGACCTCAACGTCAGGAAGGACTTCTTTACATTGCAGGTGGCAGAGCACAGGAGTGGTCTGCTCAGGGAGGTCATGGATTCTCAAGATTCAAGCCCCATGCTCCTGCTCCAGAACACCCTGCCTTGGCAGAGGAGTCAAACTAAGTACTCCCCAGACGTGCGTTCTAACCTTAACCATTCTGTTATTCTGTGATTATATATCTTTTTTTCACTTTATGTTGAAAAGTAAAAATCTTTGGCAGAAATTGAAGTAGAAATAGGTGTAGTTGAAAGGAAGATAAAAAAACATAATTTCTGAAAGAGTATTGCCAAAATAAAAAATTGATGAAAGTCTGGGGTGTTATTTTTTTTTCATTTATCATATAAGTGAAAGCAAATAAATTCAAAGACAGTTAAAAAATGGCTAACACAGTTGTTGCCACTGTCTTGTGGGGAGACTGTTTAAGGAAAGGTTACAAAAATACAGACAAAAACTAGATAGGCACAGATTTTACAGAAAGCTAAACAATTTCTAACAATAGAAATAATTCCCTTTTGTACTATAAAACCTGAAGCAGTGGAGTTCATGCTAGTAAAGCTATATTCTATATGCTATGGAGTGAGTTAGAGAATATTTTTCAGAGAGCCTGTGTGGGCAGAGGACAGGCTGACTGATCTTACAGGGCTATTTCATCTTTAATTTCTTCCATTTTATGATTAATGGTCATTGATCTGACTGCATACACACTGTTCATTTCATATCAATGTTATAAACTACAGTGATTGGATTACTGTCAACTGCTTAAATTCTGTTCAGTGGATCACCTTTCCTTGGATTTTTCTTGCTTGTATATTGCACATTTTTTCCTTTGCGGAGGTTTTTTTCTGTTTTATTTTTACTTCTTGAGAAATGCCAAAGTGACTTTTTTTTTTCTGCTAGGACCAATGTGTTTAAGATAATGTTTGTTCAGAAATTGCATTAATAGAGCTTCTTTCTGTCCCTGTAACAGAGTATAATCACCAAAAATACATGAACCTACGCAAACGTATACTTCACATGTGGCCTCTCTTTCTGATGGCACTTATTTCAGAAGTGTTCTCATTATGAGCTATGCTGTGAGGATGGCTGGAAACTTGAAATAACAAAATTCTTTCAAAATCCTGGCAGCACAAGCCACTGCATTAAGGTTCTTCATTCAAAGGACATGTGCTTACAATGGAAGATACATGATGGTCATAAGGGGACAAGATAAGAAACCTACTTTGGTCTTTGGAATTAACATAAGAGGATTTGCAATGACATTCATGGTCCTCAGCTGATAAAAAATACCAGATTATTTGTATCAATTCACAATTAACTTGTACAGGTATTGAAAGTAGTCATTGTAAAGACACTAATACTGAGAAAAATGAACACTTTTTGTCCTTAGCAATGGTCTTCCTAGGCTGTGTTTTGGTACTGAGAAACAGAGACAGCTGAAGTCAAGGCTTTTGTTTTCTTATTTCAGGCAATAGATTTTAGGCACATTTTTCCATTCCGAAGCCCCTTTCTGTATAGCACGTTTCCAGCTATATTAATATTTTTGGGTATCATACTGGTATTACTGAAGCAAAAGTTTTGAGTTTGATCTGAGGATGATGTTTGCCAAGTCATAATCATAGCAAACACAGTGGATGAGCTTAAAATAAGCACCTCTGTGAACCTGTGAAGTTGTCCTATAGAAACACAACAGACATGGGACAGAATTAAGAACAACTCCTAAAAATAATGACTGTTAAGAGGAACAGGTTTTTTTAATTGTAGCCATTTAAAATATAATTTTCTAGAGAGGACAGTGATTGCAGATGTCAAGAGGACTCCACCTCTTCTTGTCTGGATTGTCAGGAAGCAACATTATTCATCACCAGTATTACTGACAGATTTACCACTGTACATCCTAATCCTTTTCTAGTACCTGAAAAAAACCCCAAATTTTGTTCACACCTTTTAGGAAGTTATATGTTTCCTTTTATTGTGCAAATGCACCTGTTGTTTTGTAAACATACTTCCAAGTAATCTGAAAACATGTTCCAAATAAATCTTACGATAACTCAAGCATCTGAAAATACCTGTAACAAAGATCAGCCACAAATGTCTATACTTAGATTTATATAAGCACTTACCTAAGCAGGTATGCATATGTTCTTTTTTTTCAGGGTAGTCAACAAGAGTACTTTTTAACTTGTTACTCATCACTACTACTTCTCCCAAACCATTATATCATTATAGATTTATATTCAACTGAGTAACTGAGGCAGTTGGCTGCTCTTCCTAAATGAAGACATGTACTTATTGCAGCAATATTCAGTTTCCTGGCCTGTATGCTCTTGGCACACCGTCTTTCTGTCATAAGAAATTTTTTAAGTCTTCCATGGAGGCAAAAAACTCCCTTTGAAAAAAACAAACATCCCCTTCTATTAAATGAGGAAATTTTGCCAGTTATTAATTTAAGTTCTGTGATTAATATGGAAAAGTAACACCAGACTCATCTAATTGTATCCTAGCTTACAAGACCATTTCTACTTCTCTGCTTGTATACAAATAATCTTCTTCTTTTTACTCAGCAGCTTCCTTTACTGTTTCACTTTCCCATTTGCCAAGAAAAATCTTTATGAAAATTGTCAGCCACAACCCATTTTACTGGCTTTTCATTTGCTGAAAAGTTTCCTGAGATTGTTATGGTTTTCTTCCTCCATATGAAAAAATTCACTCATTTCTGGTGTTAAAAACTTGATGAATTGTTTCTATAAAGTGTTCAAAACAGTATCAAAATAGGTTTCCATAATATTTTTATTCTATATTTCATTGAAGCTATAATGTGTCAGAATGCCTATAGCTTTACTTAAATAATGCTACATTTTTCACCTTTTAGAAATAGGAAAATTATAAAAAGAGTTGTTCCTATCAGTGCTTGAAGTAGGTGAAAAGAAAGATTTGATAGCAGTTAAAGTCAAAATGGCAGAAATGACATGAAAAGAAACTATTAGGTGGAGGGAACAACACTATTTTAACAGAGAAGTGACAAAGAAGGAATGACACCTGAACAGCATCAAAATTTAGACAATAAATTTTAAAACTAGACCTGTTCTGGAACGTGCCACCCACTGGCGCAAATCAGAGCTAATGTGAATTTAGCATCTTGACCAGGAATAATAATTCAGGAAGATCTAGCATCTAAGTCTCTAGAAGCCTAAGTCTCTAAAAGTCTCTACTCTCTCCTTTCCCATCCAGCAATCTCTAAGTGCCAGAGGGGGAAGGATAACGGAGTATTAGTGATGGGAAAGAGGATTCTATGTCAGGTGCTCACAGGTAAATCCTATTGTCTGTCCTTTGTGCTGCTGGGTAAGGCAGCCACACATCCTCTGAGGATTCCTTTATGACAGCTATTGCCTTAAGGCAAGATTAAGTCTTTTTCCCAGTGCAGTAGTACTAAAGGGAATTATAAGAACTCAAGTAAAAGGCCTGTTGGTTTCAGTAATACCAGACAGTTTTGTCATGTTCTTAGACTGGGATTTCAAATACACTGAAATTCAGTCCTCATGGGAGATAGAAACGACAATTTTTATAGGTTGCATAGGACTCTCCTACTTGTTAATGAAATCCTTTCTTATTTAGTGCTCAGTTGTGTTCCACAGTAGCTCCCTAAGAACGACTATAACTGGTTTTTATGTCAGTTACCATAAAATGTTATATTCCTCAGGGTAGTAGGGGAGTGACATAATACAAACAATGATTGACTGACGTCTTGTAAAAATTTTCTATGTATTCTATTAAAAAAGCTAATTTGGATTTCCCTCCATTTTTTGTTTAGAGTGTAAATGATGAGTAGAAAATTGACAACAAGATTGCCCACTAGATATATTTAGAGACAATAACTATATAAGAACACATAAATCAGTGGATTTTAGTTTTGTTCTTAGATTACATTAAGTGTTTAATAATGGGACAGCAACTATGTCTGACCTTTGGTGACTGATAGTACTAAATACCCACAGTCTGAATTTAAGGAAAATGGTCATTGAAGCTGAAAATGCCTGGGTATCTTTTGGCAATGGTGAATGAAACTCATTCCATTTAACTTCATGAGAAAAATGGCTGTTCTCAAGTCAAACATTCTCTGTGCTTCAAGAACTTGACAGAAAATGATAGTTCACAGATTGTTCTCTTAAATTTTTGTGTTCTGAATTGTCTTAAAACCAGAATGGCATATCTCTACAGCAAAGACAGAATTACCTTTATTTTAAAAAAAAAATCTAAAAGTATAAACATCCAGAAAGTTTATGCTTTTTTTCAAAAGGTCTTCATATAAAATGAAGATAGACCAAAAGAGTCTAATATAGATTTCAAAGACACTGGGTGGCAAGACTGAATCCTCAAGTAAGAAATGAAAGCAAGATTAGGTGGTGGGTGGTATTTTAAATGCATGAATGAAAAAATATGTTAGAAAAAACCAGAATCAGTATGTATGTCAGAGATGTAATGCACTGCTCTAATAACAAAAGTCCAGGAGTTTAGTGCTACAATCAAGTCTGACTTGAGTGAAATCATCATTTTTTCTTTCTGTATAAATAACACTTTTAATGATATAGCTTCAGGTTTTCAAAATATTTTCTGACCAAATCAGTTGGGGCAGGTATCATAACTGCCCTTACCAAATCAAGAATAGTAGTATTATTGTGACATCTTGTCATCTGAATAAAAGCTAGTGCACCATTTTTATTAGTCTGCTATTACCAAGATGGAAAAACGAAATGTATACTCATTAATCCACATCTGATCAATTCTTCAAATGTGTTTTCCCTATCCACCCTTTCTTTTAATGTAGGCCAATCAAGTTCAGTTTTCATTGTTTAATTGTACAACAATTTCAACAAGACAAGCGGGGAAGTAACATTTAAAGAAATGTATAAGGTCAAATGTATAACATTCATTTCCAAATCATAACTAGATTGCTCACCTTGAGAAAAAGATGCAAAAACATTAAAAAAAAAGTTGGAAGGCCACAGAAATCATAACTCTAGATTAAAGTAAATTGAATTTCTGAGTGAAGCTTTAATGTATGTTCTGTTGAAAAAAGGAGCCAATTATTTTGTTATAGGCACCCCGTTAGTTAATAAATGCAAATACTGTGTTGCAGGAGGTGCAGTTTTTTATAGTTATTGCACCTGAACAAAGATTAACTGTGACCATAGTGCCTGAAGATATACTCACATTTTCCAAAGTAGGAAGTATTTCAAACTGCCTTTCTCACATCAGGTAGGTATAGGCTGTTTGAATCCACAGGTGGAGGCAACTGAGTCAAGGTTTAAAAGTTATCTACTGCGTTCAGAATTTTGTAATTTCAGTTCTGAATCTTTGCTTGCAAATTCTTGCTGTTTACTTTCCCCCCTGATGTTTTTAACTCTATCATACATACATGTATGCAAATAGGATATTTTAAGGAGGGTGACAGTTTATGATTCATAGGACTTCTATAAACCGATGTCTTAGGAAGTAACTTCATTATTATGAAATAAAGAGTTTTCCCTTTGATTATATGGATAATTGAAAATTATTGGTCCATATTTTATTGTCTCTGAATGACTTTTTGGTACAAAATCTCTTTAGAAATCAATCAAAGTATTTCCATTTATCTGAATGGCACAAAGATAGAATGAGGAATACTCAATTGCATTTAAATCTATGAAACTATGGATTGAAAATATGGGAACAAGAAGAATCTTTTTTTTGTGTGTGCGTGTGTGAGACTGTTCTGAAGAAACTGATGATACTTTTAAATATTTCTGAACTTGTGTAGTGACATGGAAACAGCTCTAACACACATACAAAAAAACCCAAACAAAAATTACTAAGGCTACTTATGCAGATAAGTAACAATGAAACTCAAAGGCAAAGAAAAGTATGAGGAGAGCAAAAATCCCACCACTGGGAACCAAGCCTGCATGCCAAAGAAATGAAACTGAAAATCTTTGGGGTATTTTAATTCAAGGTGATGGGCATGAACACAACTATTCTCATGTAAATAAGCAGAAGAAAAAACTAAAAATCTTTCCTATTTTCAGAAAATTGATATGAAACCAAAATAGTTTTTCCTTTTCAGAGTGCAAACACATATCTGAAAAATAAAAAAATCTAACAACAAATTCCACAAAACATAACCAGTATTTTTTAGTCAGTATGATTGTTAAATTGTTCATTAAATAAGATGGAGCTTTTTATATTTTTAACTCATCTTGCTGTTTGAAAAGAATTTAAACTCAAATCTTTCCAGATTTAAAGGAAATTAAAGGATGATAGCATTTTTTTCTGAAGTGAGCTTGATTATGCAAACCACCCAGATAAACATGAGTGCTTTCATACATTTTATTTTGATGCTTTTTACGTTTTTCTCCCAAAGAAAATAAATTTTGAAAAGATGTCTCTATTGACTTTGTCAGAAATTTCTCATAAAACGTTCGTTTGAAGTTTCAGTGAAACATTTCTTTAAGGAAAATTATGATTAAAGTGATTTCTGCCAAGGTTACCATATTCCCGATGATCAAAAAGAAAGCGGATGTCACAAGATACAGAGGGGGTGAGTGGAGGAGTAAAGGGGGATGCAGAGCAACGTGGCTGCTTGTGAGTGAGCAATGGAAAGCTCAAGACATCTGTGGCTGGGGACCACTGCTTGGCACTGCAAGAGCAGACACAGGGATGGCTACCAGCAAGAGAGGAGAAGGTGACGCCGGAGGTGGGCATCCAGGAGCACCTCTGCATCAGACTGCAAACCCTGGTATTTCTACACTCATATGCTTTCCAGTTCTCTCTGTGTATGACTGCAGGAGAGGTAATTCTCAAAGTGTGCAGGTTGAATGCATTTGCCTAAAAAACACCAAAGTCTTGGGCAAGAGTCCAAGCAGCCGAAAGCATTCCCTAGGCAAATGTCAGCTTACAAAGCCTCAGTATATGGAAGCCTAAATTCCAGACCAGGTTTTGGATTATATCCTATAAGAAGAAAAATAATTTTATATCTCTGGGTATTTTACAATATCCCTTATACAGTCTTCAACAATTTTCAAAAGTAGCTGTCAGACTTTGCCTGATCATTGGTTTGGTGGCGCAGCTAAAAATGTAGGACACTGCCTTTGTTTCAAGGCATAGCTACACAGTGCTCAGCAATGCTCTGCCCCATAAAAGAAGATTGATATTCTGATGAATTTAGAGTCTGAGAGCTTCTTACAGAGTGTGTAAGGGGAAAGCTTTGATTTTTGTTTCTAAATTATGAAACAATTTATATTTATCTTGAAGCTATATAACTTCTATTTTTAGCAAATCCCAGGGATCTTAGGCTTTTCAATAGAAAGAAGCTTCCAGCTTTCAGCTTGTTGATAAAAGTCTGAAGTTGTGATCAATGAGCAAGATTTAAAAATCTTTTGCACAAAATGTTTAAAAGCAGGGGAGCTCTTTGCACTGGTGTTTGTAGTGAAGCCGATCATCTCTCTAAGTGAAACTTAATTTGCACTTATTAGCATGCAGATATTATGGCAAGATGTTTATTGAAGCAGATACTTGTTTATGGAAGCAGGTACTTGAAGCAGATGAAAGCAAAATTAAGCCAACAGTCTCCCTCTTAAAATATAGTATCTTTTTTTTTTTTTCTATGATGTCTTTACTCTTATGAGTAAGTCCAGGAGTAAAGGCTTACAAATCTGTGTTCCTCAGCCTGTTTGAACAAAATACACTTAATATCTGTGTGATACTCCTGTAATGTAAACAGCTTAGATGAAGCCAGCACAAAGAACAAAACTGATGAATGTCAGAAAGCCAGCTGGAAAATGATCACACAGCAAAAATAATCTGTCCCATGCTGTTAAACTTTAAATTCTGAAGCCTGCTTTAACTTATCCTCTCTTCACAGGTGCTGAAAATGCATAGTGCTTAGTGAGTTCACAGAGGAGAGATGACTTCCAAAGGTCGCTTCCCTCAGTGCTACATCCCGTGTGTGCTGAGCGCTGCGGGCAAGGACATTTATCCTGTTGGGTGGAATTCAGCCAGGAAGGACAACCGTAACAATGTACAGGGCTGCTGCTCCTCCTGTGCCCCTAGAAAGGTGATGGCACTTCAGGGGTGGAGAGGAAGGTGTAGGTCTGGGTCAAAGCTGCTGGCACTGATGGGATTCTTGCTGTTGACTGCCATGTATTTGTGATCAAGACTTTTATACCTCTCTAGTAAAACTTTCTCACAGCTTGCACCTTATGTAAAAACCATGATACTAGGCCAGGGGTAAGGTCTTCTGCCTCTTTTTGCAGTTCGTGATAAATGAACTCTTTCGAACTCTTCATATTTACTTCGTGTAGCAATTAATTTCAAAGACTGATTATACATATGTGCAAAAGTTTCACGTAAGAGCTTTTGCTGGTTCTATAGCAGCTGAACCATGAACTCTGATGAAAAATGGAGAATAAATGTTGTTTATTCATTTTTTTTGCAAGACATCCAGCTTCCTGTATGTTATGTATATGTTATATTCTTCATAGTTTATCTAAACTAAAGACCAGGTTATATTTAGTTTTTGTCAAGTAGAAACTCCCCATATATCTGATCTGTTTTGTTAGTTTTCACCCCTTCTGGATCATCTATATGATTCTGAGAGGAAGATGGCTAAAGCTATGGCCAATATCCAAGATTCACATCCAACAAATATTGAAATGACAACATAACAAAATAATTTATCTGCTTTTTTAAAATTTCCAACTAATCCAAAACATCTTACTTGAATTTTTGAGTACTTCTGAATAATGAACTGACATAGATAGTTCTTTCAAGCTTATCACTGTATATGTGTAATTGTGAATGTTTTTCCCTTCATGAGCATTACTTTGCATTTATCAATGCTGGGTCTTGTCTGACATTTTATCACACAGTCATTCAAAATTCTGATTCCTCTGAGTATCTTTGTAGCTAGTTCTAATTTTGTACTTTAAATATGCTGTTGTTTCTTCCCCATTTTCCCTTTTCCACATTATTTATTAGTAGTTTGAGAATATTGTGCACAGAACAGGTACCTGAAGAGCTCTGTTGGAAATCTCTACTGTAAAATACGCATATGCTTTTTCATGTTTGATTTCTTATTTTTCTCTATTTCTTCCTGAAAAACTTGTGTTACAAATCTGAGACAGCTACCATCCTCTGGCAATGATGATCTAATCTATTTAAGAACTTCTTTTAAGATAACTTATAAAAGTTTATTGGAAACTTAAGCATAATCCAAATAAATCTTATCCAATAGATGTCATAAAACTTCAAGAGATTTTGATTCAATACTTTCTACAGTGAAATCATTGTTGAACCTTCCTCAGAATGCCCCACATCGAGGTACATAGTTCTATTCCTACATGGTTTCTACCAGGTTGTTCAGTACAGAAATCAATGTTTTTGGTCTATAGACCTTTCTATGATCATATGTAATCTAGTTCCCTTCAAATAATGGTTTATTCATTACAAACTGTAATCTGACAGCTCTTTATTTGAGTTGTTTTAGACTTTGGGGATTAAAACTATTTTATTTCTGGTTGTATTGGGATGGCTTTTTTGGTTGCTTGTTGGTTTGTGTGGGTTTTTTCTGTTGTATTTCTGTTAATTTCAATGTTGGTTTTTTTTTCTGAAATCATTCTACTGACACTTCCATTAAGATCTTTTATCAAAATGTTGCCTTGTAAATTAGGATAAGTAATGAAGATCTTAAGGTCTTCTGCAGTGAATCCTAGTATGAAAATAACATGTAACTTTTCTGACCTAAACTTTCATGAATTGATATGAATCATCCCACAATTTCAGAATGTCACACTGCAGATGTAATTATAGAGTATTTTGCTTTAAACTTTTAAAGTACAAATTCATTGGCAATGCATTTAGAATCAACAAAAAAAAAAAGGTTTAATTAAATACGTTAGTATATTTTGTTTGTTATTTGCTTGTAAGATGTAACTTCAAGTTTGAAAATTTGCAGGGCCCCTCTAGTGTCCTGGAAGTATGGCTGAGGCACGAGATCTCTTTTGCATTCCTATCACAGTTTGAATGATATCCAGGCAATGCTGTTCATAAAGACAGGGCAGATTTAGCCTATGATTTGCAGAAGTCTCCACTCCTCTTGCATAATAAATACTTGGGACAGTAAATTCCTTCTGCCTTTCTTTGTTTCCTTCTGTCAGCACATCTGTTGATGCTCTGCTTCTTAGAAGTTAACTTATCAAAAATGTTATTTCATATTTAAATTACCTGCATATTAGCTCACTGGAAGAAGGGTATTTAAACAACAACTATTGGTGTCACAAATATTTGATTGCTATATCTGCCTTGACAGGACCAAGCATTACAGCTCCTCTTGAAACAGAAATTACAAATTTGATCAAAGTATTATTACTAACACTATTCTTGGCCCACATAACAACCCTTCAACCATTATATAAGAAAAAAATTAGAGAAATTCTTTTTTCTTAGAGGGAGTAACAAAGACAGTCCAGATCCACTTTGTGCTGCCTTTCCTGTTACACTTTTCTTTGGATTTCAGCTTTGCTTTTTACTCAATTGCAATATTATTTTGTGGTTCTAATGGCTCTGAACTGTCTGTGACTTTCACCTAGCAGAAACAACACTAGTCCATTGGGACTTATTCTCTTATAGTCACTTGTGGCCTGAGAAAGTGTTTAAATAAACCTGCAGAATTTAATGTCTCCTATATTTGTGTGAATAACTTGACATGAAAATAAAACTAAAACCAAAAAAACCACAAAAAACCAAACAAAACCCCCAATCAAACATAACCAACACCAACAAACAAACAAAAAAACAAACCAAACCTCCAAAGATACCAAAAACCTATGTGTGGTTGCATAATAAATGTCTGGCACAGCCCATCAACCCAAGTTTTCTAAACCTGCTTGTTGTTAATACTCAGCTTTTCTCTGGAGAGTGGGTTATGGTTTTTTGGGAGTTTTTTTGCCTTCTTTCATTGAGTTTTATATCAAAGAGTGGGTCACTGCAGGTATTATTACCTGAAAGAATATAATCTGCAAAATATACATCAAACTTTCATAGCTGTACTATTTTTTTTTCTCTGAGTAATTTGAATAAGAACTTTTCCTCAGGGAATTACTTTTTTTTTTTTTGTGAACAAAATTATGACAAATTTGTGGTCTTTGCTCTGTGTTCTGGAGATTTTAAATTAAATCTCTGTTTTGATGCATTTTTTTATAATTCTGAAATGAAGTGTTATCTCCTGATATGACTCAGATTTATGCATTTTCATATCTAGTTATTCTTGCTGCTACTCAGAGCATTATGAGAAGATAATTTTAATACTCAGTATTTTGCCAGCAGCACAGCCAGGTCTTTCTGTTTTCTGAGTATTTAACAGTAGCATATTTTTGACAGTTGTTGCAACATCATTATTCATAGCCAGAAATATTAAAAAAATTACCATCAAAAAAGTATTTGTTGTTATGTGATTTATAGAAACCGGTGAAAATCTTCTGAAGAAAACATTATCAAAATGGTGACACTTAATATTACTTAATAGGAAAAAAAATCCTAATGTTGTATTTTGTCCTTCTGTTTTCTCAGGAAAAAAAAATTCTACACTGAATAAAAAAGTAGCACTTGTCAGTCTTAAACAAAATTTCCATATCATACTCATCCTTTTCTCCTTTAAAAATCCATGTATTTTTCATTCTACTACCCTGATCCAGTTCACTGTTAGCATATGTGTCCCAGAGGAGTTTGTAACCTACACTCTTGCTTTGGCCTTCTTGTGCAAATTCCACTTGCTATGTGCTGCACTCTCCATAATTTAGCCCAGTTTACAGTGCTACGGGCAAAAAGACCAAATGTTTCTATTTAAGAGGAAGAATAATCTTCAATGATTAAAGACTTAAAATATGCACATTATCCCTTTGTGTGATGGCAAAATAATGGGACATTGTCTTTCTTTAATTTCTGAGGTTTTTTTAATCTGAATTTTATCGGCAAATGATAACTACTGCATTGATGTTGTCTTGTCCACTTCTTTTTTTAATGACACAATTCACTCACAGAGGGGGAGAAGGGGAGAAGCTATTATTATTAAGCTGCACACACATAATGCTGCTTCTTCCTGCTACCTCCTGATGGTTCCTGATCTACTACAGGTTGTCTGGAACATGTTAAGAGAAGAGCAATATGGCCACAAGTTGAAATGAAAGAGAGATAATATGACTATTTTGAAGCAAAATACTTAGCGCAGCCTCTGTCCTCTGCCATTCCTCTTAGTCACATGGCTTCAGTAAAGTCTTTGAAATTAGCTGTTCTCTAAGTGACATCCGTTTAGGGATTAGATAGTCATGTAAGGATCAGTGTTTAAGTACAGGCTTGTTCCCTCTTCAACCCATCTGTCATTTTTCTGAGATAATACATTAATTTCCATAGCAACAGCCTGTAATGTTACCAATAGGATTATTGCGACTTTGCTGCATGATCAAGCAGAGGAAGCCGGACTGGTCTGGAATAAACTGTTATCCAAGCCCAGGAAGCCTGAATAATAGGAAAGCTGTTATAAAAGCCATAGTTAAGCCTCCTTTGCTATCTGTCACATTAAAATAACTAGGAAAAATAAGTTAAATTTGGTATGAATTGTCACCACTTGTAAACATTAGTTATGTCCACTTGATCTGGCTTATTCCGGGTTTTGCTAAATTCCAAGAGATGCAGTCCTGGCCTAAGTCCATTGCTGCTTTTTAAATAATTAAAAAATACAATCTGGTTTCCCAACATTAGCACATTGTGCAACATCCTAAATATCATTATTTTTATAGCATAACAGAAAAATAAGAGGAAATTAATTCCAACACTATATGAGGTGAAGCACGTGCATTAACAGTAAATTTAAACTCATTGATATTTTAACAGATTTAGAATTCCATGTTAACAGGGTCTTTGACATATTTGACAGAGGCATTCCAATAGGAAACTGATACATTTTACAGAATCACTGTTCTAACTGTGCTCTGCACTGTTTTCTTATGACCAATTTCTAGATAGCAAATATGGGCCAAGCATATTAATATTTTTTTTGATAAAATAAAAACAAATAGAAAATTAATTAGAACACTACTGATTGTCATATTATTTAATTAATAACACGTTATATTCAAAGAATTTTATCTCCTACCAGTTTAAGACTTCTGTATTTCCACATGCAATTTAGAGTGAAAAAAAATTCATTCTATTAGACTGATAAAGGTAAATTTAACAACTATGGCAGTGGAATTATCTAGCTGTATAAATTTTAGTGTAAAAAGTACACACCTCTCTATTATTATGAAGTCAAATTGTTGGCAAATTTTTTAAGCTAATGCTCTAAGGCATATAAAAACTTACTTCTGGAAAAGTTACTTAGAGAAGTCTAGAAAGCACTCTACATCCCATACTTCAATAGAGAACTGTGGGCTAGGTGACCCAGATTTGCAGGGAAAAATGAGATGTTTGGACCACCTTAGAATTCAAGAGAATCTTCTAGAACTCTTAAGTGAAAAAAGGGAAAATGCTTTTTACCGATAGGATTTGGATGAAGTACTTTGGTCTAGTAAATTGCATATACTGGCTTAATTGCTGAATTCCCCAAAGGATTTAATACTGCCATCCTAACTTATTTATTGAAGTCAACTTATTAGTGGCAGTGTATTTAGTGAGCTTATAATCACTCTAGGAATTACTGGGTTTGGCTCCAAAATAAAAAAGTTTCACAAATAAACTTCAGATTAAATGAATAACAGGCAGGGTCTTTGTTTTGGGTTTGTTTTTTGGGGTTTTTTTGGTTATTTTTTTACTCACAACAGTGGAGGGATTATTTATATGTATCCTTATAGGATAAAATCTATTTTTTCATGTATCACTAATCATACTCTACTGTACACAGGACATTTATCAGGTAGTGTGTAAGAATTTAATCAATTCAGTCTTACCATGAATACATTCATGGGCATATACATTTCACTATGCTCCTCAACTGAATAGGAATAACTGAGGCCACAGTAAGCACTGGGGGACAGCTAGAAATCATCTGGGCAGAGAGAGACCTTGGGATTCAATTATACTCCAAACTAGCAAAACCAAGCAATGCACGCTTATAGCAAAGAAAACCAACCACATGTTCAGGTTTCTTACGGAAGCATACTGTAAGTGCTTTTCCCCTTTCCAGTCTGAAATATCTAGAAATTCTTCATCAGAAACACCTTTTTCCTCCATGGGATAATGTTTGGTGGTGGCCATATCTCATTCACATTCGATCTGCTACATTTTAACCTCAACACTCAAACACCCTTAATCATCAGTAAGTGGACGGCTCTCTTTTAAAAACCATGCAACTGTGGGCAAGTTTTGCAATTGTGTCAGATCTACAGTCAAGCTGACACCATTGACACAGAAGTGGGTGCTAAGAAGTGAAGCATAACTAAATACACCACTTTCTCAGCACTCCATTCCTCGAACATGTTATATGTCAAACCCTTGGTAGCTATCAGATCTCCACCTTGAATCCTTCTCCCCTGTTGGTGCAGCTGTTTCCTTGGCACACCCCAAAGGTAACTCCTGGGCTGCAGCCATTGCGACTCATAAAGAGTGTTGCTATCACCAATTAAAATACCACTGCCATGATGTCCCTGGACTCCATAGGGTCATCTGGGAATTGTCACTTTAACAACAGCAGCAGTCATTCCCAGCAGAGCTGTCTGCTCCTAGGATGCCTGATGTGTTGCTATCTGAAGATACATTTGCCAGGTTGCTCTGCCTCACTGCCCCCCTCACCCAAGGAGAAGTCAGCATCAGGCTCTGTCCTGATGTGGGTTGAAGTTGTGTCCACTTCTGTTCATATAGCAACTAGGAAAAACTTGGCAATTGCCCATAAGCCTTCTTATTTTCTTAATACGTTCTCACCTTCTTGCTCAGTTACAAAAATAATAGGTTTGCGAGCAGCTCTGTTGACATCTTGTACAAGGACCAACCAAATACTCTTCCTAGACCACCAGACAATTAGCTGTAGGCACTGCAGGAAACATTTTGCTGAAATTTATGTATTCCTTGAAACACTGGCTCAAGGTTCTTTGAAACTGCAGAAGTTTGAATAAACAAAATATAATACAAAAACCTCTAGCAAAATACTGGCAATAAGACTTCACACCTCCATTTTGATTTAAACTGTATTTTCAAGGATTCATGCCTCTGACATTCTTACTCTTTTCTAACAAAGACTCTAGAAACAATACGAGGGAGTGACTACTGGATTTACTGACATTTTTCTGACACAATAAATATTTTCCCATTTCAAATTATATTTTGCAAGAAATACCTTTTATTATTATTTTTTACTGTAACAAAGAGATGGAAGATGGGATTCCTTATGTGTCAGTGTCTGTGAGCTGAACAAGATAAAAGCTGAGTAATGTCAGCACATTGTATGCCTTTTCCACAAAAGAAATTTTGAGTAATGTTACACACTTGGTTAACTAAAATGGATTTAACATACTGCATACCAAACAGCAGCTCACCCTTCCTGTCCTTCTGTAAGAGAATAATGTCGTGCTTCAGCATGTGGATAATTTCTCTTTGTGCTAATCACTGAATTAATGAGATTTAAAGACCAATTTCTTCCTCTGCTACTCCTTTATTGTATTGATGCACACACTATAACTATTTTGTCACTAGACAAGAATAGGTGAGAAGGTGACTAGTTTATGAACACTGAAATATATTGTGGATTATTGTCACTATCTTTATTTATTTTAAAGTATTTGAATAAAAAGGAAAAAAATCCAAGTTTGCAGAATTCATCTACACAGCTGATTTCTATTAAAATTAATTGGATTGTAGTAACTAAATACCTTGAAAGTGAATCTATTTTTATTTAGCAGATTCCCCACACAATTACATATTCATTTCAATGTTTTGAATCGCCTTATATATTAAGGTGGGTAACATCACAGAAGAGGATATAAGCATTACTAATCAAGTAACATAATTTAACTAATAAACTTTATCATTAAAAGCATACAATTTATTAGCATCTATAACCTTAATTTTATTTTTATTGTCATACATGAATATTTTTATATAAGGATACCTAGGAGATATGTTGATTCACATCTGTGAAATTGAGGTGAACAGTGTTTTCCAAAAGAGACAATGTTCTCTTAAAAGTTTCTGTATAGTCAAGCCAAGTAAAATTATTTTATTATGCTAAAAATATTTACATAACCCAGAAAGATATATTTAATATTTTAAAAATATATATAAAACAGGCACAAATTAAACATGTTCTTGTAAATTATTATGTCTATTGTTTAGCACTTTTTTTAAAGAAAAATTGCTTATTTTATTCTATTGGGAAAACTTTGTGGAATCTGGAATATTTATTTGAAATCCAGATGAAATGTTGGTATTTTGGGTAAATCTGGTGCATTTTGGTGCATTCCGAGTTTACAGTGGTAAATATTTCTGGTGATTTTAAGTCTATTATTTCAACTTACTCAAAGAATAGGGAAAAAAATGGCAGTCCCTCTGTGAGAAATCTACACCCAGCTTGTAGACTACTCTGTGAGTGCTGTCAGCTCAGTCAATATATAAAACAATTTGAGGAGGCATCCGGTGTTTCTCTTAGAAGCATCAGCTCCTCTAGATTTTTATTCCTTCAGTGGAAAATACTCGCTACATAATGAGCCTGCCAAATAAATAACAACTTCTCTCGTCTCTCTGCAGATTCTTTTCCCCTATGATTAGTTTTGATACTGGATGACATGAAGGAACAGAGAGTCTTATATAGCAGAATAAGAGTTTAGCTAAAAAACATCTTAAGAAGCTCAAATTTAGGGCTTAAGACTGTATAAAAAATGCACAAATGGATTCAGAAAAATGAATATGTATTTCTTAGGAAAAGCACTCCTAATCCTCCCACTCTTCTTTAAATCCATGCCTTAAGAATTGACCAAGGACCTTAGCAAATATCCCAAAGCATACTTTACTTCTGTATGCAGAGAAATCCTACATTGAAACAACATTTGGTATACCTGCTTAAAAAATGTTCTTTTTTCTCCTGTGACTTTACAATTACAAGTTTTCATATTTGTCATCCACACGTCTCTCCACCACTGTGTAAACATGTTGTCCAAGAATTAGATTTTTAATGATATTTTAAAACAAATAATTGAATTTTGTTTTGCCATTTGCTATCCTATTTTGCTAAGCTTACAAAAAATGTTTTCTAGATGGTTATATGAAACTGGAGAAATTCATACTCAAATGCTGATTTGAAATAAGTGGTTTAGTTATTTGTTTTTAATTTGTACAAGATATACTTTGGCTTTGACAACCTTTTCAGTCCTTTTATGTCAGCTAATACTAAGTGCATTTGTAGGATAAGAACAGTCATGTACACACAGGCACATCTGCATTTTAAGAATTGATAACTACTAATGATTTACTAATCTAGTACATCAAGAACAGGATGACTGCGTTAAGTAGGATGAAGAGAGTTGCCCGCCAAGCCTGCCATAGATTGTCAGGGAACAGGATCACAAAAGAATTTTTTGCTTCCAGTTTCTTCTGTATTTATTATGCTTTGTATAAATCATTAGCACACTAACACATTTGTTCTACCTGGATAATGCTGAGAGTACAGGTTGCAGTAAACACCTTCTGCAAGAAAACACATGGTATTACCTTCTGTACAGAGATTTTTGTCCACTGTCTAGGTCTATTTTTCAACTGGAAAGACCAATATGCACTGAAAAAAATGGATCCTTTGTGGCTTTTCTTGGAATCAGAACAGACTCTATAAGAGGCAGACAAGTATCCTGTAATATTCTGCTTTTTATTCTTTGTGCTTCTTCCTGTGTTACAAGACTATGGGCAGCCTATAAACTGTCGCTGATTTAGTTAGTGATCCCTTGTTTGAAATGTTAATAGAACTGCTATTGGTTTAAGTTTGGCCAACTTAAGCCAATTTTTGTCTTTTTCAAGGTAATAGAAAGAGACATATGAACATTTTCAGACGTGATGCTGTAGTTCAATGGACTTAGAGCTTCTGATTCTGTACATTGGGCCCTACTGCTATTGAACAGTGTTTTGCCCATTTTATCAATCTGTAGATCTAGGTCACCCTCTCATCTTCTTTCCTTACAGCAAAACTGTGAATGGAGCTAGTGAGTGTAATATCTTCTTACAAACATAATACTACTCTTGAACAAAGAAAAATCACAACTGGATTTGGTGATATATTTCAGTCGTGGCCCATTTTCTCTAACTAAAAAGTGGCAAATTTAAACTTCTACTCAACAGTTCAAGTGTGTAAAAGAGATGTTTCACACAGCATCAAGTGCAGTGGAAAAAAGAAAGACCTTGTGCTTCTGAAAAAGTCCTAGACTTTTTTAACTCTCTGATTCCATCTGCTCAGATAGAACAATCTTCTACTTTCAAATACAAGCGTGCTTCAGAATGGGAGAGATTAATCTTTAAACTGTAATTATTATGACTGCTTTAATTCCTCTTTCAAAACTTCAAAAATCTTTGCTTTCATGTTTCTTGTCAAGTTTCTTTTTTTTTTCCAAAATCAAACAAAACCTAAATTAATCTCAAATTCTGAGATAGCAATCTCAGAAGCAAATATTACAAAAGAAATAATAAATTACTTAAGAAGTGGTGACTGAAAATCTCAATATCTCCAAGTTTCACATTCCCTTAAAAGTAACACATTCCTTCAGCTGAAGAGCAGTAAAAGAACCTGTCTTGTGATCTTTTTCTGAAATACTAGCATAATTTTCATTTAGCAGGGTGTACACCAAACACTTGCAAAATAGTGTGACTTATATTGCAGACAGACTTGAGCAAATATTTATCTATGATACTCACATACACATTCAAAGAATTTGCAACCTTTTTATGGACACATCACAAGGAAGAAAGAAAAAAAAACCCACTAGATTTTTTTTACTGGTTGATTGAGTGTGAATTATTTGATCAATCCCAGTTCTTTTCCACTCTGTAAGTATCTTAAAATGCAAGGCATTTTTAATGATTGATAATGTTTCCCTTTACTTCAGTGTAGCACTTCAAGAGTATAAAATTCTTCAGTCAGCCACTGCAAGGGAAAATAATTCAATGCACTGTAATGCCAGCTACCACATATCATCCATCAGCTTTTTCAGTGGTAGCAAACCACTAGACATGAACATCAAGGACAGTCTGTATCTCAAAAGAGTCAGCTTGAGGCAGCTTAACTGTTTTACCATTGCTAACTGTCATCTGAACTGTGACATGCTGCATTCACTGCTTCTAACTGATGTCAAAAGAAGAACTGAAGTAGTTCCTTTATCTAATAGCTTTATACCTACAAATTGCTTGATAAGAAAAACACTGGTCACAGGTTGTTTTTGTGTTAAAAAAATTTGAGTGTTGCTGCTGAACAGAGTTTGAAGTTATTGCAGTTACATAATAAATTAAATCCTGAATATTATGTGCTGGACTGATGGCTACCCAGCAAATGGTCCCCCAAAAAACGAACTTGTGCCACTGATGATTTTGCAGTTAATTCTCTTTGGTGGACCATACTTGCATCTATTTTCAGAATTTTTGTGTGTTTACTGTTTTTGAGAATTAAATGGGAAGAGATTTGCAAAAAATGTTTTTAGCACTAATGTTGATGGTGATTTTTGTTACAGTGTGCTCTACATTTCTGTTCTTTGTCAGACATACATCCCCTTATCACTAGGAGTGGTTTTTGGTTTGAGTTTTTTTGGATAGTTTTCTGGGTGTCTTATTTAAAGGAAAGTTCTCATCTGCACAATTTCCACCACTACCATTAAATAGATCCTGTGATTTATGTACATTTCCACTAGTGTGCCATAGGAGTTGCAAGCTGGTCCCAGGAAATTTGTCATTGCTTTCTTTGGCAAAGGAAGTCTATATCATTGTTTGTGCTGTAATCTGACAAAGCTTTTGTGCTTGTTTATTCATACAGTCGGTGAACAGACCCAGTTGGGCCTAAAGCACTATAATGCTTACAAAGTGTTGAACTTGACTGGACAAAACTTTGTCATTTTATGTCAATGATAAAGAGCACGATAGCAGTGGGAAGTAATGGGAGTACTGCCTGGTAACACACTTCATATTTGGCAAATGCTGGCAAATACAGACAGAAATCTACTGTGGCACGGGGGTGAAGTGGCGTGCTGACCACTCAGAACTGTGGACTTTGCAAAGCTAAGAGAGCCCCAGTTGGTGACCCTTTCCTTTTTTCTTTTTTTTTCTTTTTTTTTCTTTTTTTCTTTTTTTTTTCTTTTTTTTTCTTCAGAAGAGGGAAAGCATTGGCTTCAAAATAATGAAGAATTAATCTGAAGAAAATATTCCAAATGTTGACTTCTTCTCTAGATAAATTATCTCAGTATTAAAATTACATTTCTATGTGCGAATATTCAATCTTCACAAAAGTAAAGCAGGAAATACAGTAAAATTCTTGGGCAATATTTCAAAATAGTTGTTGATATATTTACTGTTGTTTTCAGCAAAATTTTAGGTCTGTTTTTCTTTTTGTTTTAGGTTAATAGTGGCTTACTTCAGCTATAACTTTTTACTTAGCTTTCAGAGAAAGGTAAGAAAGCTGTTATATCACTGGAAACTTGAATAATTTAGACTTTTAATGTAAGCTTTCTTGCATCATCTTTCCATTTAATCCCATAGACACTTTTAAAGAAGTAAGCATATTTCTAATCTTAGACAGCAAAAAGGAAATTTTAAGTGTCTTCTCTGAAGAAAATCAAACTACTTCTGTTTGTGCTTATGAAGGACTTTAATCTTGTTCCCTTAAGAAAAACAACATAATTTTGCACTAGAAGGACACCAAAAAAAGAAATTAAAGAAATTGCATATTCTGTTTCTTTTGTTATTTTACTGGCACCTAGCTTTCTAACTAAAATGTCTTCTGGTGAAAGTAATAACATTATAAACCATTATTTATATTGAGAGAGGTAGAATATATTGCCTATGTATTAGAACAAGGTAAAGAAAACAATATAGAAACTGCATATCCCAGATATTCAGCTTTGAGGTAATTTTTTATTTGTTTGATCTATTCTTAGTTGTTTGGGGATTTGTCTTATGACTTTTTAGGTGTTAATTATTCCTCTTTTGTCTTATAAAATTGCTCTAACTTGTTTTCAGTCTAACAGTAGTCATTTTGAATGCAAGATATTTTTTCACACTTTTAAGTTCCTGGATAATCAGAGTTTCATACTCTAGTTTTTCTGATTTTATTTTTATCTTGGAAATATTATATGTATTTAATGATAAATTAATACTCTTTACTGCAAAAATTTTGAATCATTCTCCTCATAGTTCAGGCTTACTACACTTCGATGTAGGTGTTCTACATCTGAATCCCTGAGTATCTAAAAATTAATCTGCATGTGACAAGAGAGGCAAATGTATAAATGCCAAAAGATTGCAGCTTTTTCCTTCTAGAAAATTATGGGCAAAGGTTTATTAGCTTTCATTTTACCATATATCTCCAAATAATTATTATGACATTGATACTTTGTCTAAACCAAAGAAAGGAAATAAAGGAGAAAATCATTATTAGTTTCAGAGGGACCTGTTCTACTCTTGTGGCCATAGCATAAAGATGTCATGGTTAGTTATGGTTTTTAATGAGGTCACAGAAAACAGAAGAAATTATGGACTCGGGTGAAAATGAGAGAAAATGAATACCTCTCCCCGCTGGAGAATACTAATACCATTAATCCCTACCAAAATAAATACAGGGGGGAAGGTGTAGAGTTGGAAGCAAAAAGCTTTTGGAAAACGAAAAGAGGAACAGTAAAATTTAGAGACATGTAAACCTCAAATAAAGCTTTTGCATTCTCCAATATGTTTTTCTGATATATGTCAAATATATTTTGAAATATCCTTTCCCTTTTTCTGTGTTGCCTAACTCATAAAATCTCACTTTCTTCTTTCCAGTACACTCAAATATCCACAAAATCATAGTCCAGCATTCTTAAATACCTCATTTCTTATGAAGATAAACATTCAGAAATAAACTGATATCACCCATTACTGTTGGATGAGATGGCATAATTTCAAGATTATAAATGTTCTATTTTGACTGCCCATTTATTTTTACAGAGTAGTTCTTTGAAAACAAATACATTTTTAAATTTGTTTATTAGTATCTCTAGTTGATTAAAATATGGGAGAAATATGGGGTTTTTTTAATAATTCCATAATACTTTGAATGTCATGCCTGGTTTTAAGATTTGAAAAAGTGAATTAGTCTTAGAAAGGCATGATGAGGAGTACATATTTTTCTACTCCCCATTCCAAGTAAAATTTCTGGGAAAAATAAACAGGTCTACAAAGTAAAACCTATATATATAAATTAAATATATCTACATGTAGATATATATGTAAAGTTTCTTAAGAATGGAAGTGACTATGAAGTAAAAAAATTGATATTAACCTGAAAATGATGGGATATAAACAGATAAACAGAATTTTAGTAAAGTCTTTGAAAACAATATGTGTTTCCTGCAAGTAACAAAAGCAATCTATTAATATGAAATAGTTTTCTAACAATACATGCAATTAAGAGCCAGAATGTGGAAAGTGCTGGGGTTTTCATCAAACAAGCCTCCTGGTGACAGTTCTGAGACCTTATTAATGAAAACCAGATACAAGGAAGAACAGATTTTTGCTAGAGAAAAGTCATATTTGAGCATGGCTCTAAGCTCAGTTAAATATGGTCAGAGAAGATGATAGGAAAGCAATGATAGATCAAACTCAGTGGGAAGATTCCAATGCATACTAAAAGAGATACCAACTATGTTGGGGAGGAAGAAATAGGAAAGTCTTATAGAAATTATTACCTGGTGAAAGATGCTGAAAATATAGAAATTACAAGCCAGATTGAAATGAAGACAAATTTTGAGATACCAAACCTCAGTTACTGAATAAACTGAAAGACAATGGTATGGCCACCACAGGTGATCTCCCTCTTTGACTGAACAATGGCCTTCCTTGATTAGACAATGGCCCTTGTCTGTCTGCAGATCCAAGGATCAGTGTACTTTACTAAGCATAAGGTAAAAAAAAGGAGTTTTTAGGGTTTAAAATATAACGCCACATGGTAATACAAGGGTGCTCATAGGCTGTATGTAAATGCTATAGAATTTGTATCTTGTCCTAGATTGGTTAGTGAAACTTAAAATATTCAGCATAGAATATGATTTATTGTATTGTAAGCGAGAATCATGGTATTCTGATTCTGCTTCACCGATTCCTGTACCTCTCTCTCTCTCACCTCTCTGACCTGCGCTGGGCCGTGCCTGGCAGTTCATGGCAGGTGTCTCACCCCCACGCTCTTTGTTACAATAAGCCTCATGCTCTAAGACCAGACTCTCAGAGATCTCTGTCTCTGTCCAAGCCGCATCCGCACACCGCAGAGGCCATCCAACAGGCACCACAGATTTCTACACAACTCTATCATGGAAATGTACCTACATATTGGAAAATTCTTTGGGAATGTTCAATATCAGCAGTACCATATGCATTGACTATAGTGTTCTAAAATGCACTGGACGTGGCAGCTGCTACCAGGGATTTGAGTAATTGATAAATGCAAAACATCATTTAAAAGGATCTAAAATATAAGAAACTTTTCATTTTGTGGAATAAAATAAAATTTTAATCAGAATTTCCTCAAGAACATACCTTCAGTGCACAAAAATATTCAGTGCTTATAGACTTGAATAGGTCTTGGTAGAGAAGAACTGTATTTAAATTTAGCAGCTTGCTGAAACAAAAGACATAGTATTCATTTATTCATTCTAGATTTTCAGGGAACAAATGGAACTAAAACCTTTTGTTCATTTCTTTTTCATTCAGATTCAGAAACAGAATACAGAGCTGATACAAACTGAAAAGACTAATAGAAATATATTAGTGTTAATAGCAATTAGCATTAAAAATCTAATATTAAAAATCTTTAAGGACATGACTGGTGCAGTACTTCATGGTAGCATCCATATGTGGTTCTTTTTAAGAGCCACACATGTCAGAGTTAGAATTCTGTGCAGAAAACACATATGTAGCACAAATGCATAGGAAAAAACTTGGCTGTTGGCATAGGCAAAATGGATATATGAATGATGTCCGTGACCTTAACACAAGATTTATGTATGCCAGAGTTCTAGAAAGTGGGCAGGCAAAGGTGGCAGCTGCTGGTGTGGGAGCAGTTGTTCCTCGCATTTTCCCATCTGCCAGGCAGCAGGAGCAAGAGCAAGCAGCTGAGCTCACCACAGCTTCCCTGTGGCTTTGTATTCCTGCTCCAGCCATTCTCAGATTCTCACCTATAGAGCTGCAAAATTTAATTTTTTCTATGTTGCCGAAAGAGGTCTTGAGACAGCTCTGGGGACCTTTCTGAGTAACCTGAAAGTAAAAATTATTGAGGCAACAAAACTGCTGGTCATTGTAAAAGCCCCCATTCTCTTTTACGCTTCATGATATTAAACCAAAAAGTTTCTGTGGGATGTTTGTACATCTATGCTGTCTAAACATGCATGCACAAGCACATTCTTTCCTAACTTTGGTCAGAACAGTTCTATGAAAGGTAGTCATAAGAATTATTGAGTGTTTCTGGGCTTCTAAAGATGCAAGGAAATGTTACTATTTCATGCTGTTGCAATATTTTTATTATCAAATCTGGGGTCCTTTCGTTTTAGTATTGTAGACCTTGGGACAATCTGAGAAGTCTCTTTAGATGATGCTGGGAAACAACAGATTATCTAAATCACATCAGATCTATCTTTTGACCCTCTGTCAATTACTCTTCAAATAAGCAAATGTTCCTTACTCATATGCATAAGCTTCTCACCCTCATTCAGAAGTCAGATAATCTCAGCTACCAGAAGGGAAATATGTAAATCCTGTTAGATGGCTTGCTTTAAAATGAAGTAAGTCACCCAATACAGCTTTATCAGCAGCTATTCAGTTTGTCTAGTTAGCAGATGAAGCACTTTGGCATGTAACTAAGCTTTTCTAGCTAAGTTACACAAACAGGCACACAGAATACAGTTACTACAGGGAAACTATGATTCCACTCTAGTCCTCTCTCCTCTTTCTTCCTCTATGTTGCCCTCACCAGGAGTAAACACAACAAAACAAATAAACACTGCACAATTAATTTGGGATCTACTTGATGTGGGAGTGGAAAGGAGAGAATGAACAGCTGTGTTCACTTATGAAAGCGTTGGATATGCTGATTTACCCTATTAATTTCCCCACCGAAGTAGTTTAAGCAGAGGATCAGCTTCCTTAAGGGAGTTTTCAGTTGCATGACCAAGGAGAACCAAGCAGACAGGTGAAGACCTGAGATGAGCATGAAAGTCTTCACAAAAATCATACAGGTAAGAATTTGATGGATACGTAAGTTAGGCAGCAATGAGGTTTATAACTGAAGCAGAAGTAGAGAAAGAATCACAGAATGGTTAGAGTTGGAAGGGACCTGGTTCCAACACCCCTGCCATGGGCAGAGGAGCTTCTGATAGACCAGGTTTACATGATACAGTAAAGAGCTTCCACCTCTATCTAATCTATTCTGCCTTGACTAAGGGATGAACATGAAATTAGTGCTCCACAGGGCACAGGGCTCCAGGCTTCATGATGATCCGGGGAACAAAGGAAAACAAACTCATCCCTGATATCATTTTTACCCATCCATCCTTCTGCCAATTAATGTTGTACTTACTTTTAGTTCCTCATTTGGTGACATATTACAAGAATCCACCTTTCATCCAGAAGCTTCAGCCCCCTTTGTGTTGTCTTTTTCTAACAAGAAGAAGAGTAACCCATTGTTTATGTGTAAAATTCCAGAAGTGGGAAATGGGAAGGGGGGGACGGGGGGGGGTTGGGGGTGGGGGGGAAGGAAACCAGGAACTAAGGAGCTGTTATGATCTGTTCTAATCACAGAGGAGCAAGTAGATTATGAATATTCAAAGGTTCAAAATATTCCCCAAAATGTGATTAAATCCAAATAAGGTTAAATGTTGATACAAAAAAATTTATATACTTTATTTAAAAGTATATATTCTATTTAGCAGTAAAAAAGGCAAAAAGAAATAAAGAGAAGGAAAGAAAGAAATAGAAAAGTGGGGGGTGCAGATGGACAGGAAGATTGATAGAGACAAATTAAGAAAAAACCTATCACTTCTCTGTGGGTCCCAACAATGTCTCATCAGTCCCCTACGGCTAGTCTTCATAGTGGTTAGGGTACCCCGCAGAAAAGTATGGAATCTAAAGGATTAATATACATCTGAGCCAGATGGGTGCCTCTTCTGGGCAAGTTTGATGCTGTCTCTTGCAAGACTGGGTATCAGTTGCATCATTTTGCATCGCATGCAGTGATCTGGTGCAAGGCATCAGGAATGAGTCTGGGGGCACTTCAGGGGCCTTTGATGGATTGTGACACCTCCTCTGCTGCCCCTGCACGTGCATGTCCTGTGGATGTGGCTTTCCCACAGTAGGGGGGCAATTTCACAGCTGAGTCAATTTGTGAAAGGGAGGATGGGTTTTTAACCTCTGATCAGAGGTGGGCCACACATCCAAGACCCTCCTCCTCCCCACTTTGGTGAGGGAGTGTGTGCAAGCCTGGCAGCAGATAAGTCTGAGCTATGGCCTCCACCCCGAAGCTGCTGGGCTTGATCCTCCTGTGGAAGGGTACTCCCAGCCTTATAAATTACTTTGCACAGAAGAAATGTTTAAAATAATAGTGTCACCTTTTCTTATCTGGAATAACCTTAGGCGGTTTAAGTCACAGTTCAGGGTCTCAGCCCAGGGGCAACATTCAAGGTGCAGTGGTTTTCCATGCAGTTTTTGTTAAACAACTTTGTCATAATAGACAGAAGCCCTTCATAAAAATGTTTAGGCCATAAACCATAACATTTCAATCTCTGACAGGAGGTATGAACCAAACTGCTTAATTTATACTTCTGGAAAAACTACAACTAAGTTTTTTTCTTGCAATATAAATACATTTCCACAAAGAAAATCATGTCTGTATGGATTTCCACTCATGTGACTGCAATAAAATGTCAGGCCATAAATATTTGAAATATGCAAATGAATTGTAAGGAGTTTGAAGAAAAACAATGGTATTGATCAGACATTCCAAAAGAGAACTGATTTAGTCTATCTAGAGGAGAAATTGGAGGGGAAATGTTAAATCTCTAAATACGTAAAAGAGAGCTTTAAAGCAAAAAAGTATAATCTGTTCTCTGTGTGCATTGTCAATAGAGTGACTATAATGGATTTGAAAGGGAATAATGCAGGTTAATGTCCTAACCAGGAGAAAAAAAGGACTAATGGTAAATACAATTATACACTTTAATGACATGCTTTGAAAGATTATAATATCTCCACCACCGGAAATTTTTTAAAAAGTAAGAAAAATATGTTATGAAAGTTGACAGCTGTCATGGTTTAACCCCAAGCTGCAACTCTGTACTAAACAGCCAGTCTGTCACTCATTCCTCTGCCCACCTTCCCCCGCTGGGGAGGAGAATTAGAGAAAGAAAAAAACCTCATTTCATGTGTTGAGATGAAAGGAGTTTAAAACTGAAACAAAATACCTATGATACTGCTAGTGCCAGTACTACTACTACTACTACTACTACTACTACTATTACTATTACTACTACCTTATAAAGTATTTATAATTGTAATGAAAAAGGGAGAGTGGGAGAATGAATAATCATCTGCTGTAGTGGTACAAGTCTATCTCAGTAACCTGAAGCCATACAGTTCCATAGGACCTGATGAGATACATCCAAAGGTCCTGAGGGAGTAGTCTGAGGAAATGACTAAGCCACTTTCCACAATATTTGAGAAGACATGGCAGACTGGGGAAGTTTCCAGTGACTGGAAAAGGGAAATACAACCATTTTTTTTAATAAAGGAAACAGGGAAGACCTCTGCATATACAGGCCTGTCAGCTTTGGTGCCCAAAAAGATCACGGAGCATATGCCCCTGAAAACTATGCTAGGACAGACAGAAAATAAGGAGATGATTCGTGACAGCCATTATGGCTTCCCTAATGTCCTGGGTTGGCCATATGACCTGTTTGTATCCCCAATCGTCCTCTTGCTTATGCTGGACATTAAGTTCTGCAGCTTTAAGTTGGTCCAAGGAAGACTGTGAGAGTGAAGGTGGAGGTAAAAAAAAAACACTCGCCGTTTGTCTGCAGGATACTACGAACCAAGGCCGAGAGAGCGGAGAGGCTACATTCCAGCAGACAGTGTTATCTCTTTCTTTTTTTTTACTCTCTCTGGTGTGGGGGTGCTGGACGAGCTCACAGCGGAGGGTTTTTCCTAGGATTTTTCCCGGCTTTTTGCAGGGAGAGACTTTGTTTCTTTTTCTGGGTATTTTTTCTTTTTTTCCTCTTCCTGGGACTGGCTGGCATCGTGTGGGCCTAGGACACCAGGGAATCCCCGGCCCTCCCCCCCTCCGCCCCCCGCTGACTTCTACAGCCGGGCCCGGCAATCGGCCCCCCCCCCACTGGAGAACTGAACCGGACTCAGACGGACTCTGAATCTACCATCTCTTCAGAGGAAGGAGAGGTTTCATTGTTTTCATATTATCCAAATTTTTCCTATGCTTGTGAATATTCTATTTGTTAAATAAATAGTTTTTTCCACTTTTCTCTAAGGAAATTCTTCCTGGACCGGTAGGGGGAGGGGCGATTGGAATCGGCTCTTCCTAGAGGAGACCCACCCAGAGGTTTCCTCCTAAATATTTGCCCTAAACCAGGACACCTAACAGTAAATTGTGCCTGACAAATTTCTTGTCCACCTACGACGAGGTTACAGCAATGATGAATGAGAGAAAAGCAACTGTTGTCATCTACCAGAACTCGTGCAAAGTATTTGACCCTGCCCTGCGTGACATCCTTTTCTAAAATGTAGAGACATGGACTTGTTGGGCTGACTACTCAGTGGTTAAGGATTTGGCTGGATGGTTGATCTCAACAAGTTGCAGTCATGTGGTTCCATGTCTAAGTGGAGACCACTGATGAGTGGTGCTCCTCAGGGGTCAGTTTTGGGACCAGCACTGGTTAACATCTTTAACACAGACAGTGTACCCTCAGCAAGTTTGCCAATACTAAGCTGTGTGATGCAGTCAACATGCTGGAAGGAAGGGTTAACGTCCAGAGGGACCTTATCAGGCTTAAGAGGTGGGACTGTATGAATCTCATGCAGTTCAACGGGGGCAAGTGCAAGGTCCTGTGCTTGTATTGGGGTAATCCCAAGCAGAAGTACAGGCTGGGAGATTAACTGAGAGCAGCCTGGAGGAGAAGGATTTAAGGATGTTGGTGGACAAGAAGCTGAACATGTCTTGGCAGTGTGCACTCACAGCCTGGGAAGTCAGCTATATCCTGGGCTGCATCAAAAGCAGCGGGACCAGCACATTGAGAGAAATGATTGTCCCCCTCTACTCGACTCTTGTGAGAGACCATGTGGAGTGTTGCATCCAGCTCTGGGATGGAAGGACACATTACAGTTTAGGAAGGATGTGGACCTGGTGGATCGAGTCCAGAGGAGGGCCATGAAGATGATCAGGGAGCTGGAATACCTCTCCTGTGAAGACAGGCTGAAAGACTTGGAGTTTACCAGACTGGAGACAAGAAGTCTTGGGACACCTTATAGAGCCTTCCAGTACCTAAAGGGAATCTACAAAAAAGACTGGAGAGGGACTTTTTTTCACAGGCATGTAATGATAGGACAAGGGGTGATGGCTTTCAATTGAAAGAGAGTGGTTTAGACTAGATGATAAGAAGGCATTCTTTCCTGTGGGGGTGCTGAGACACTGGAACAGGTTGCCCAGGGAAGTTTTGGATCCCTGAAAGTGTTCCAGGCTGGGGTGGACTTTGAGCAACCTATCTAGTGGAAGTTGTCCCTGCCCATGGCAGTGGGGGTGGAACCAGTGGATCTTTAAGGCTCCTTTCAAACCAAGTCATTCTATGATTCTGTGGAATAACACCTGAGAGAAAGAAGTGACACAAAATACAATTGGTCATCACCCACTGACCCATGCCCAGCCGCTCTCCGAATAGGTGTTGGTCAATTCAACCCCAGTAAATGGAGCATGACATTCTACGGTGTGAAATATCTCTTTAGCCAGTTCAGGTCAGCTGACCTGGCCATGCTTCCTCTCAGCTTTTCGTGGAGCTCCTCATGTGCACAACATGGGAAACTGGAAAGTTTTTTTAAGTCCTACTTAACACCAACCAAAACATCATTGTATTATCAACACTATTCTCACAGTAAATCCAAAACACAGCACTTTACCCACTACTAAGATGAAAATTAACTCTATTTCAGCTGAAATCAGGATCATAAATACAGCACAGCCTCTCACGAACTCTTTCTGTTCTGCATTTCTATGACTCCAAAGTGAATAAAAAATAGGATTAAATTTTACAGTGTACACCTATATATATGCACATGTATATGTATATATGTTTGGATATGCAGATACTCATATTTTCTAAAGAAGACAGCCAATTTTTCTTGCTAACCTAACAATTAACTAAAATAATTGAGATTTTTTATCTGCAACACAAAGCATGCTAGTAAGTAATATAGGAATGTTACATTTCTCAGAGGATTAGACAACTAAGGGAAGGTACCTAATAGGCCTTAAAAATGTGTGTAACAACTAATGACCCTTTCTCTCATTAAAGTAATGGAGACATATATTAACAATTATTTGACTAACAAAGTCAATTTTTTTCACCAATTTCTTCTAGACTGAAGTGAAAGTGATTATGAAATATCTCTCTTAATGGGGTGCTAAGCTGAGAAATGCTGGTTTACAACCTGTGCAGTTCATTAGCACATGCTTTATCCTCAACTGGAGTCCTGCTGACTTGAGTACAACTTTATAACCTACAGAAATATCAATCCCCTTTCAAGATATCAAAAACGTGGAACAATCACAGAAGGATTCTGTTGAGGTCTCTTTACCCTTCAGAAAATATTTTCTTCTTCGTGACATTTGTTTAAAGACAATGTTTTTGCATGTTCACATGAGAATAGATATTTTTGGTTGTAGGCTAGTGCTGTAATGGGTGGACTGACTCATCCCAACATGACAATTCTTATCTTCTCTCATATGTTATTTCCTGGAAAAAAAAAACCAATTACATTGTTATGAGTCTGATGAATTTTTAAAGAGTTCTCAGCTCAGTTTTGTTAACAAAGGAAATTACCTGGAGACCCTAGATAATGTTCCAAAATCTGACAATCTAGACCTTGACCATGGTGGAGGTGCAGATAAAATATATCTTGCTCATATCAGTATTTCAAATTACAGTGTATAAAAGAAAAGTAGTGTGATTGTCTCAATTTCAGGGCTTCACAGAGAAATTATTTTTGCAGTGATAAATGATTTTCAAGCAAGAGTACAACTGGATATATTTATTGTAAGAAAGACAGAAAGGATAAAACAGTTTTTGGAAACAAAACAACATAGTCAGTTGCTGTGGGACATTTCTCAGTGGGAGAATCCATTGGGAGCTGTTCAACATCATTTGTAAGCTAACATTAAATTAAGTCTAAATGTAGGCAGTCCTTAACCATACTCTTCCACCTAAATATTGACAAATTTTGGGTGATTTAAAATCAAAATTTGTATTTTACATCTGAACTCCTTGCCTCATGAACTTTAAATTACTTAGGCAATCTTCCAGCCTTCTTTACTTTCATGTAGCTGCAGCTCAGTATTATATTTAAACCAAAAAACATGCATATCACAGCACTGTCATGGGATGGTTTCTTCTTTCCCAGCCTGAAGATTTGTAGAATAAGCTTATATTTGTACTTTGATATTTTTATTTATTAAATAGGAAAAAAATAATATCTCCCTTCTTCCCTTAAAGATTGTGTTATGGCATACCATCATAACTCAATATCCAATACAATAATGAGGCACACATGGTACTTAAAAAGGTATTTATCTCCTTCAGTCAATTCTAATTCTTCTGAATTCTAAATGTTTTTAATTTCTGTATGCAGCCACATGCCCCAAAATTATTTGCCACAGTAAGAGAAATAGAGTTCAGATCCAGCTAATGCAGATTTAGTAAATACATTGATTTATAAATAATAAAAGCACTAAACCACGTCAGCTACAAAACAAAACAAAACAAAACAAAACAAAACAAAACAAAACAAAACAAAACAAAACAAA
>JAHLSL010000006.1:15865499-16016392 GCA_025920805.1 Petroica traversi | reverse complement strand
AAACAAAACAAAACAAAACAAAACAAAACAAAACAAAACAAAACAAAGAATTATGGTAAAATATACATTAGAGAAGAAAATATTTAAAGAAATAGAAGCTGTTAAAAAGAACCCTTGGCTTTGGTTTGTTTGTTAGGATTTTTTATGTTTTGTTTTAAGATAAAGCCATCTATTCTAAGCATATAGGAAGTAGTGCTTGAAAGGAAAAAGGAATGTTCTGCATTACTGACTAGATAGCTCATTTAGTCAGGATCAGGTTAACGGGAAAAGGTACGTACTCCTTAAGCCACTTTATTAAATGTACAAGCCAATTTATTGATTTGATAAATAAGGAGGGAAGGTAACAACAGGAAAAAAAAAAAAAGAATTTAAGGGAGCCTGGAAATAAGGTTGTAGGAGAAAGGCCTACAGCCACTTACAGCCTGGGTTTTCTTTCTCTTAGGACTTAACATCTGACAAGTGACAGGCTCTTTGAGGTATGGTTGATTACTTTGGCAACAAAGCTGTCTTAAGAATGGATACATAACCATCTGAGAACAAAAGAAAGAAAACCAATGAGTGACCTGAAAAGTAGAGGAAATTTTTCCAAACTTTTCAGACACTTTCATCAGTGCCTGGTCTAGCACATTTTGTCACACTGGTATTCTTATCATCTGTTCATAGCAGGAGACCCTGTAACTTGAGGTTTCTATTGTCTCTATTGCTGTTGGCTACTACTTTCTGTACGTAGGGCTTTAAAAGCTGTCAAGGGCTAAGCTGGTTCTTACAGCAGTTCTTTGTTACAAAATAGCTTATTTGTTCATAGATATAGCCTTTGAATTAAACTTAAAAATACTGCCTTCTTACGCTTTATATCCAAGGGTGAAAGGAATATTTTTTTATGTGCAATGCTGGTATACTGTCCTTGACCCTATGTATACTGCAACCATGCTATGCCATGACCTACCAGATCAATGAAAACAAGGATTTTTAGAGTTTGATCTGAGGAATATAGCACCGTAATTTAAAACAAAGTGAAGTATGATTTGAGCACAATCTATTCTTCCCTGGTTACAGAAGTTCACCTTCAGAAAGTTTTTCAAAGTAAGAAAGTCAAATGTGACCAGGTGTTTGTGACAGTGGAATTAATGAAGGCTTCTTCCAGGTGCATTCTTTTTCCCTGAAGCTTTACCTACTGTATTCCAGTAGAAGAGTATATAAGCAGGTTCTTCCTATTAAAAATTGCAGGGAAGAAACCAACTGAGGCTAGTTTTTTCTGAAGAAAGTGTTGACTGAGTTCTTTCTGCTGTTTTCTCTCTGGCAGCTGCAATTTGCATCTAAGGGCTCATTTTCAAGAAGTATGAGACCTTTATTTAGTTCCTGTGAAAATGGCCAATACACTTAACAGTTTAGAGTGTTATGAGGAACAGCCTGTGGGAAAGACTAATGGACATCACAACATCCAAATAATATAGTCTTTCAAATGTGTGTGTAGTAGTAGGATGAGATATTTTTCTCAGCCCTAGAACACTCACATCACCTCCAAAGGAACTGATAGGATTTCTCAGATTTGTACATGTGCAGGTGTGTGTGTATAAATACATACACCTGTAACTGTACACACACTGGAGGAACAACATACAAATATCTCTGTTTTCAAGATTGACGATGAGAAAATTGAGTTTTTAGAAAAACAATTTTTCACCTTTCCCACTCCCCATGAAGAAGGAGGACTTCGAAAATACATTAAAAAATGACAAGAAGTGTAAACCGGATGGCTCACATTTCCATCATAACAGATTTGCACATTTTCTACAGCTTTGGGTCACCTAATAGATGTTTTTTACCTCAGCTATAAGTTAAATAATCTTTGATGGTACAAAATCAAGCAAAAGGCAACACTAAAATAAAATTCACTTTCTTCATGTTCGCCATATTAATTAAGAGTATAATTTTCAGTCCTTTATTTTTCTCCTGTTTGTGAAATATAAGTTCAGGCAACCTGGCAGGGATATAAGTGAACGGTATATGTAACCTAAGGAGGAATGAATGTTCTTCATCACTGTAGAGGAAAGAGTAATTCTTGCAATGCTAAAGAAATTTTCTACCTAGAAGAATCTGAGGATCCAATGCAGCTGCTATTAAATTTACCACACAGGAGTCTTCAACATTACTTCTCTGAAAATACAACTAAAGAGCAACTAGTCACAGAAGCAAGAAAAAAAAACAAACCAAACAAATCAGATAGCTACATAATAATAGCAGAAAATACAATAATACAAAATAGTTTAGAAGGCAATAGATAACTTTCTGAAGAATTCAGAAATCCTTAACAAATTATTATAATATGAACACTTACTGTAATCTGAATACTCCTAGTAATGGTGGTGTACATCACAAGATTATCTTGCCTTTCATATTCTATGACATACAACACATTACTTCTTTTATTTATTGACCTTTTTCTAAGAAGCCTGCACCTGATGAAGAAAAAGGCTTAGAGTTTTAAATACAAAGAGCTTAACTGATAATATAGGTTAAATCACTGTATTTATGCTTCATATTCTTTTGTAATGTAGTTGATCAATCTGTTTCTCCAAAGGCAAAAATGAATCATTATGTGCTGGTGGATTTTTTTTCTCCACCATTGCACAATATATCAGTTCACTTTGCCTTTAAGTGCCTTGATAGAACTAGATTCATTTTGTTACCTAGTTTGGATTGCTGCCCAATCTCTTGTGTAGTCTCTCCCTGATGCACCAAAAATGGGAATCAGAATGAAGGAGGTAGTTTGCTTTATGGAGTGGAAATGCTGGAGTAAGGAGCTTTTAATTTACTGTATTTTGAATTCAGATTAAAATAACCAATTTGATGAAATTGCAATTAACCTATCTAAGTAAGTAAATAAATAATTACAGTGTTGAACATTGTTGACTCTGTATAGAGGAATGGTAGCTATAGATTTCAATGGGGAGAGTTCAAAGCCACACTTATCAAAAGACCATAATATAATCCAAGCCATTAAAGTAACTTCTTCATGCTGGACAAGGAAGTACTGTGGAACTTTGGATCATGCTGCAGTGGGTGCTGTTTGACTTTCTAATGATTATTATAAAGTTACAGCAAACAGTGCTTCTCAGTAAGGCTAAGCATAATGAACAAATATAAGATTTTTCAGGAGAATATACTAAATACAAGAAAACAGAGTTTGATTCTGAAAAACAAATGCGATGCCCTTATGTCATGCTTTAACCCCAGTCAGTAGCAAGCTGCTTGTTCACTCCCCCCCAGGTGATATTGGGGAGAGAACTGGAAGGGTGAAAGGCAGAAAACTTGTGGGTTGAGATAGAGTTTAATAGGGAAAGCAAAAGTCAGACACACGAGCAGAACAAAACAAAAGTCACACACACAAGCAGAAAAAACAAAAAATTTATTCATTCCTTCCCATGGATAGGCAGGTGTTCAGCCATCCCCAGGAATGCAGGGCCACATCACACAGAACAGTGACTTTGGAAGACAAATGCCATCACTTCAAATGCCCCCTCCTTTCCTCCTTTTCCCCCCACTTTATATACAGAGCATGATGTCATATGGTCTGGAATATTCCTTCGGACAGTTTGGGTCACCTGTCCTGGATGTGTCTTCTCCCAGCCTCCCATGTACCTCCAGTCTCCACACCAGCACGGCAATGCAAAAACCAGAAAAGGTTCTGGCTTTGTGTGATCCCTGCTCAGCAACAACAAAAACATCTCTATGTTATCAACTTTGTGTTCATCACAAACCTACTTGCATGGCTAGACGGAAGTTTGAAATAATTTTTAAATGAACATTTTATAGTTTTAGTTACACATTAGGCAATAGGTGTGAAATAATTAATCTCATTATCACATTCTGACTAAGGCCAGTCAAAGTACAAATATCCCTGAGAAGAAGGCAGCAAAAAAATGTATTCTACAATCCCTTCTGTCCTTTACTAGTACCATCTGTAGTGGAGAGCTAAATGAACATTTTTGAAAATACCGAAAATATGCAAGAATCCCAGCCCTGCTGGCTTTAATGAAAAATTCTATGAACTTAGATCCTTAAATACTTGCCTCTGGAGTCCTGATTTGAAGAACTATACTTTAATAAAAGAATTTGCAAGTAATGAACAGGAAATATCTATGATCAGTCTGGAGTGGATTGTAAAGCTCAGTAGGAATATATGCTATATCTAATTTTGTTGTTAATCTAGTTCACTAAGAAATGCCAGAAAACAGTTTTTTGTTAGAGTATTTCAACTCTCTTGCCACTTACAATAAAGCTGTAATGATTCATAAGTATATCTGGATTCACTATTTATCTATTTCAGACAATATTTTAATAGCCTATTTTTCACTGTTCTTAAAAGAAAACAAGTTGATAAAACAATTGGATTGTATGCAAGGCTTTGACTTAAAGAAGTGCTCAGTGCAATCACACATCTTACACTGAATTTTTCATATTTTTCACATTTTTTTTCATTTGCAAATGAATCTGAAGAAGAAAACGTAGCTGCGAAAACATCATCATAATGCTCACTACTGAAAAATAAAACCATCAGTATATATCTACCCCAATCTTCTTTCCTTCCCCAAATTATAAACATTACATTAATATGGCCAATGTTATCTGAAGCCATCATTATGTAAATATGCTGAAAATCTATTATAAAAGCATTTAATGTACAATACTATGGAGACAGAAATAATTTTTATAATGCTATTAACTCTATATGTTGAATGTCAGTGAGAGTTCAATTTATTAGACACTATTTTGACTACAAAAATTATGTGATAGTAAGAAATTGACAGTACAAATACAATTGTTTCACTGTTTCATATTTCAATAATGCTACTACTCTATAAGAAAATTTCAGATTATAGTTTTCATTGACTCCTTTCTAATGCAGGTATCTGGACAGATAAGAGGAATAAAAAGAAATAGGTAGACACTAGGTCAGATGTTCAAACACTGAAGAAATAATGGTTTTATTAGAAAATGCTAAAATAAAGACCACTGTAAATGTTTGCATGCACAAGGCAAAAAGCCAAAAGAATAAGAGGATAGCTTACCCAAACATGGTACAGATGACAGGTACAGCTTTGACATGCCAAAAAATGAAGATCATCCAAAAGGACAAGATTACACAGCTACTTGATAACTATATGTCTTTTTTTCTGTAGGCAAAACAATATGAAGTTGATGGGAAACTAACTGGACAATAGTTTGCTACTTCAGGTTAGTAGTTTCAATTAATTACCTCAATAAGTTAAAGCAGGACATTTGCAGATTGTGCTCTATTGTGCATCTGAAATTGTGCAAATTTTAATGCGAACTCCAAGACTATTGGAATATTATATGTAAGAACTAATATTAAAGAATACTGCAAATTATATTGCCTCAATTCTAAGCAGTTGTCGAGAAACAGTAAACAAACTTAAATGAAATAAAAACTGTATTTGTGTGTGTGTGGGTGGATATATAGTGTCAAGTACACAAGTATTGGTCCAGAAAAGAACAAAGAAAAATGTGACCAAGCGAAAAAGAATATTTTTCGATGGCCTTTAGCTGCACGGCAAGTTGAATGTGAGTCAGCAGTGCCCTGGCAGCCAGGAGGGACAACCCTGTCCAGGGGGCATCAGCCTCCAGCACTTCCAGCCGGGCAAGGGAGGGGATTGTCCTGCTGTGCTCTGGGGCAGCTTCACCTTGAGTGCTTGGGGCAGTTTTGGGTGCCACAATATAAGAATGACATTAAGCTCTTAGAGAGCATCCAAAGGAGAGCCATGAGGATGGTGAAGGATCTGGAGGGGAAGCTGTCTGAGGAGAAGCTGATGTCACTTGGTCTGTTCAGCCTGGAGGAGAACGAGGCGAGACCCCACTGTGGTCTTCAAGATCCTCACAAGGGGAAGTGGAGGTGCAGGTACTGATTGCTTCTCTCTTGTGACCAGTGACAGAACTTGAGGAAATGGCATGAAACTGAGTTAGGGGAGGTTTATCCTGGGTATCAATTCTTCATCCAGAAGGTCTTTGGCCACTAGAACTGGCTCCCCAGGGAAGTGGTCACAGCTTGACAGAGTTCAAGAAATATTTGGATGACACTTTCAAGCATATGGTGTGATTCTTGGGGTGTTCTGTGCAGGGTCAGAAGTTGGACTTGATGATCCTAATGGGTCCCTTCCAACTCAATTTATTCTGTGATTCTATGATTCCATATACTTCTAAACACCTAATGAGAAAAATAGAAATTGTTTTGTCTTATAATCATTTTAGAATATTCACTTAAAGCTAAAAAGTAAAGTGAGAACTATTTGCATAACACTATTTTTTGAAATATATTAATCTGTTTTTATTTTAATAAATGCTATTTGGTTTGTGCATTGTTAGAAAACCTGTCTTTGAAAGGTAAATCTCAGAACAATCCCAAAGATACTTCAGTCTGAAGTACTGGCCTATCACTAAATTTTCAGTTATCCAGACCTTCTAATTGCAGGCTTGATGCCCTGTTCATTAACACAGAATATACTGAGTTGGAAAGGAAAAACAAGGATCATTGAACTCCAACTCTACAAGGCAGTAGCTCTACAAGAGTGGCAATAATCCATACTTAGTAATATAAAATGCCAACAGCAACTGACCACAATATCACTAAGTACAGATAAATCACCTATTCCCCAAGAATCCCTGTTATAAATACAAACACACCATGTTATTAGGAGTTTCCCAGTTAAATCCTGCAAGTCCCTTCAACAAATTTAAGTTTCCGAAATTCAGTCTTTCTTGGGTGAGACGTTATGGTGTGAAATAAGGGAGGAAAACAAGGAAAAAATGTCATCCTCATCTATGGCATTTTTAGATTGGTGCATCTTATGTGAATCAGAATACACAATGGAGAGAAAAATAGCCATGCTTCAAACAAACAAAAAAAAATTTATATAAATATTATTGGGAAAACACCTCTTGAAACCACCAGGATTCTCCAGCTATGTAATTAATAATTTACTGAATAGTTCCCCATTAAAAAAAAATCTGTGGCATTCAGTAAACATCAAACTACAGCAGAAACATCACACATTTGAGACATGCCATACAACAATTGATCAGCTCACTTGAGCACATAAGTTCAGACACTCTTGAAGCTCAAGAGTATTTCTGTAGTTAATTGGCATAATCTCTGCAGGGAGGAGATTTTTAAAAAGCAGGATTAGATTATACACAGTTACCCTTGAAACTGAGTAAAAATGTTGTTACACAGTGAAAGAAATCTTATCAGGCAGTTGTTTATTTTTTGAGGTTTTTTAGGAGGTTCAGACATCCTAGTAAATTGCCATTGTACTCCGAAAATTAATCTGCTTTTGTAAAAGAAAGGGTATGAGTGTATGAAACAGTATTCACAGAGGATGAACATGGAGATAATACTGTTCTGATTTTCTTGACCTTTAAAGGCAAGAGGCATGTTCATTTTTATAGACTGCAATAACTCTAAACCATATTCTGCTAAAAACTCTCCAGGGTCAAAAGCTTCTCTACAAATATCTCTGTTAGGGACAACATAAGTTTCCAAGTAAGTTTTTGAATTTTTCTGATCATAACAGTTTAAAAGACAATGCATCAGACTCACCAACTGCTCCCTGTAGAAGTGGAAACCGGGCTCTGCCCATCCTAGCTCTCCCAGCTGGCAAGTACAATCCTTTTATTCAAAAGAAAACAGACTTTTACTTATTCTCTAAAGATATGAATGTCTCTGCAGTCTCACAGTCTCTCTCTGAAAACATCCCTTTCTTGTGGCTGTTAAAATGTTCAAAACAGGATTCACTGTGTTTATACCAAGAGATAGATAGATAGATAGATAGATAGATAGATAGATAGATAGAGAGAGAGAGAGAGAGAGAGAGAGATTTACATGCACATTGACCATTTTCTAGGTTTTACTCGTTTGACTGCAAGTGAAGCATAAAACTAATGTCAAGGTTTCTTTCCTTGATTTTTTTTTTTTAATGAATGGATTCCAAAAAATGCTGGATGAATTAATGAATATTTTAAAAAAAGGGGATTATTTCCAAATATGTGGTATTTCATAGCTTGGTCACTGGCCTTCAGAGCATGCGCAAATTTTTCATTGTTGCTTGATTAGAATTTTAAAATATTTTGCTATGCAAAATAAAGAGAGGAAAAACATTTTAGCATATAACAGAAGTCTGCTTGTAACCTTCACTATGCAGCTGCTCTTTATCAAAGCATTTTTGATGACCTGTAATTCAAAAAACAGCTTGACAGGTTTAAATTCACAATTTTCAGGAAACATACACATTTGGGTGCCACTCTGCAACAAATCCATTTCCACTGCAGAGGTGATAATCTACATAAACCATACAAACCTTCATATCTAGGATTAGCTCTTGTTAATCCTCTTTTTACTTCTCTCCACCGTCTTTCCGTTCCCTGCTGCACCAAGCATAAAAGATTTGCTTTCATATTTTAAGTCCTTATGCCCTATCTCTGCCCAACCTTTCATCTCTCCTTTGATAGGAAGACACTGACCCTCACCTACAGTTTTGCACACAGTACCTGTACATGTCTGGCGACATTCAGCTGCTTTTCAGCAAAGAAGTTCCCAAATCATTTTGAGGCAATGGTCAGTATATTTGTTTCATTCTGACCTCTCATATATTCAAAATGATGACATTCTATTTCTTCAAGTCCCTTAAATCTATTCTGTGCTTTAATAAGTAGGTAAATTATATGTTGTGACTCAGTTGTACCCCTTGCATAATTTCCCCATTGTGGATATCCATAATTCTACTTCATCAATTATTATAGTACTACACATCTGTGTTAGTTTTCATGATACAACTCATTCATTTCCTGTACTTGATTATTAAAGGGATAGTTTTCATCAGAACCAGTCAAATGTTGCAGTGACTAAATCCACTCTACCCCATGTTGTTTTAAGCGGTCCCCCCACCACCGAATTCTGAGTTCCTCTTTCTCTCAGTATCCCATTGGCTCCTGACTCTCTCTCCCTTTTCACTCTCCTTTGTCTCCACCTCCAGCCCTCAGACTATTGGCCAATGGTGCTCTTCCCCGACCCCCTTAACTCCTTGGGATAAAACCCAAAGGCTTCTTGTCTCGGGTGTCATTTGGCTTCTGCTCCCTCTGGGTAATAAATACCTTGGAATTGCAAGCCAATGGCCCCTCCCTCCTTGTCATCTCCAGGGACGTCTCAGAGTGTGTCAGTGGCTGCCTGAGTCCATCTGCAGGGGTAGCCCGTGTTTGTGTAGGTGCTGTGTGAGGCACCGCTTGAGTGGCTCCACGAGGGACACAGCAGGAACACGCGCGGCACTGGTCCATCAGACCACGGCGCACCACATCAGTAAACACATTTTTTCCCTTTCTTCTTTTTAGAATGTTGAGATTCTAATATGTCCAACTTCGGAAAATTTTGAGTATCCTAAAATGCATCGTAGTGTCTTATGCCAGAATGAGTACTTGGATTCTGATGATGGATTCATAAATAATAATATATCATTCTAGAGGCTTTGACAGAACTTTCTGACAAAATAATATGTTATTGACATGGAGAAATTCCATCTTAAAGTATGAGTTACATATTAAAGTCATTTATCTTCTTCCTGAAAGGCCAAAGTACCCTCTCAGTTGGCAGCTGGCAGCCTAAAGAAATTAGGGGCATGGGTTTATTCTGACACAGACTCTGAAGTATGATAACTACCCACACTTCCCTTCTTATTTATCAACAGGCCTTTTCATATACACTGCCTCATGTCATATTCCATCTTTATTGAAATACTGATATTCAACTAATTTTTTTGACAATAATAAAAATACATCTTATAAAAAAATAAATTAATCTAAGTGAACAGGTGCTGTCTTCTAGTTTGACTCATACCAACATTTTGGAAATTAAATGTAAACTTAACACAGTTCCTCTTCCCCTTTTTCCTATGGTAAAAAAAAAATATGATTACTAAACAATCACTGTGGTTGATGTTTGTCTGTTTTCACTAGGCAAAAGACATACAGACATACATCAGTCAGACCTGACACAGACTTTGCATCAAGCTCAAATGCCATGCCAATTTAGGCTTTTATAGCATTAAAAAAGCAACAATTTATGCCTTTCCAGTAGAATGCAATCATATAATTTCTCAGTAATATACGTCATTAAAGTATAAATTAACTATACTCTTCCTAGCTGAAAATAATAATAAAAAAATCTTTTCAGGCTCCCTGTGATACAGGATCTATCTATCGTGGGGCTAACAGAAAAGGTTAGAAATACAGCCTTCCATTTTTTGAGACTCGTGTCATTAGTCAACCTCAATTTCTATATAACAAGCGATAAGATGAAATGATAAAATGATGCACCACAGAAAAAGTTTGAGGCAATAAAAAGATATGCTCATCTGGGAATGTTGCCATCAATTCATGTTTTTCAGTGGGGAGAAAAATAATTACGCTGAGCTGGCTTTTATGTGAAGAGTAAAATTTGAATTGTAAGCATGTTTTATATTTATAATTGTTATAATTTTGCTGGGTTTTTAAAGTGGAATGCTAATGGTGAATAAAAGGTGCAATTAGCCTTTCTGTGGTAGTTATGCATGAGTGATAACACACATAAATCCCTTGTGATTTTGTTTTTGAAATCTGATAACCTTTCTAATGGACAGCAATAAATAAGTGCTAGAGGGCAGAGTGTTAATCTCTGTAGTTGCTCTGTTTCCAGGGTCTGCCTATTGGTCTACAGACTCAAGCTAGCATAGATAGTTGTATTTATACATATTTGAGTAGCAGAGGTTTCTTAAAATCATGTAAGAGAGGAGGGGGAACAGATGTAGCAGTATATGCATGTGTGTAAACAATGTGAATTTTCCTTTGCATATTGTGGTGCTTCTGAAGAAAGTGTTCTGTGAAAATTGGAACAGTTTTGAGAGAACCTAGGAAGATGTGGCTGCACACAAATTATTATGGTGAAGCAGCCCAAAATTGTTCTGAAAATAAATATTTTACTTCAACTTTCTGAAGGGCTGCCATAAAAATTACTAAATTCTTAGGCTTTGCCTCACTGGGATACCAGTAATCTTGAAATGCTTAATCCTGGATTAATTCTCAAGCTTGTCAACTTTACTGGAGAGTCTTGCATTGTCCTTGATTAGCATTGTAATTATGTTACCATGTCCCAAAGCCATATTTTCCACCTCATTGGCATTTCACTACAAAGTGTTCATCTACCCTGCAAATCCATTGCATATTTCCTTAAATACCTACACTGAGTCCCACAGACCATCTAGGTTTTTATGTTACATGTACAGAACCGTAACTTAAGTAAATTAAGCTTCAGTGAGGCAAGTTCACACTCAGCAACACATTTAAATTCAGAATACCATGAGTACTGGGAAGCAATGGTTTTTCCCCAGTCCCTAATCTGTGGTTGCACTGTGGGTCTAGAATTTCCAACCTTTAAATCAGATAAGAAGCCAAACATGGCTCAATTCATCCTAGGTGTTAAGAACAAAGTCTTCAGAAACAAAAGGCAGCACCAATATAGGTGTTTAACCTAATGAATACGTTCATTAAGTTTCTGTAACTTCTAGTTTTTCTGTATCACACACCCAGCAGTTCTTACAGTTCTCACCATTTTATGGAAAGACAAAGAGAATTTCAAAGAAGAAGGGGTTTTTGTTTGTTTTAGTCTTAGGGCTAAATTGCCTCAGAATATTTTAACATTTTTTTCCTACTTGTTTTTTATTTGGTGAGACCATTCCTTCTGTTGTTTTTTCATAACAAATTAATTGCTGTGGATCAAATGTCCAGCTGTTTTATCAAAGACCTCTGGGCTTTATTTTTTAGAGTCCTGAATAAACAAAGCTGCAAGACAAAATCAGTGGAAGATGTGGATGTTCAGACCTTTAGGAAAATAAGAGAGAAGTCATCTTGTTACCAGGCTGACTGCCCACAGAAGATGAATCACATAAAATATACAATTAGTTGTCAACTGCTTTGTCATTAATAAATGTGTATTCTTGCTTAAGGAAACAAAATCAAACCAAACAAAACCAAACCAAACAAAAAATACCCTCCAATATTTGAATTTATCATGAACTGTGTTTATTGCATGTACTTGCTGATTTTATTCCAGGAAGAACAATCCCCTCACATCTTGGGTGAAGGTGAGTAAGAAGAATAGGAACTGGAAGATAAAATTAGCAATAATCTAATTTATTTATTGCTGTAATTAGCCTGGAAAGTGGATGCTAACAGATTCAGCTGATGGAAATTGTAAGCTTTCACTGTTAGGAATTTGTTTTTAATATTTAAGGTCTTTTAACTTACACACTTTTTGAGTCACTTTGTATGAAAGATTGCATTGAAATTTCTCCCCATAAAACCATAATTATGGTTATTTTAATTGTGTAAAATTTAAGAATTAATTCTGCCTGTGAAACACTAATTGTATCTTATTCATAGTAGTTCTAAGCTACATGTTGCCAATATAATTTTCTTGGTTAATGGGCTTTAGTCACTAATCTGAAATGTCTGCATGCAGAAAGCATAAATATTTGTTGATGTCTTTCTTATTTAGCAACATGAATATAAAGGTTATTGCCAGGCATTTTTTTAATTAACAGTTCTCTTTTAATGGGTTTTCTTGAAGAACTTGCTCCATGCAATAAAATTGTACTAAATATGACTGAAAGAACTTAAAAATTTCTATGCCATGCCATTTGACATATAGATCCTCATTTGTCAAGAACAAAGAATTTGCCAAATGTTATTCACAGCTTTGTTGTCTAGTCACAGCTCTTCAAAAAGAGTTCCTTCTATTTAATTGAAAATTATCTCAAAGTTTTCTAAAAGGAAAATATTTTCATGATTATTAATTGATTAGCATAAAAATTTGAAGTTGGACTTGTGTATTGGCAAGATTGTCAAACTAATCAGGGGCAGAGTTATCCATATTGCACTTGAGTAGGCAATTGCCTATTGTTGAAAATTAATATGAAAAATTAATTTGTCAAGGTTTAGATCTGGAAATTCCCATACTTAGTAAATCAAAAGATGAATCTGAAACACTCATAAAAACGTCTTATCAACAATCATGAAAACACATGAGAAACCTTGAAAACAGCAGGGTGAAGAAAACCGACCTCTGTAGGGTTACATGAATGTCAGCTTTGATCAATGTTGACAAATTTGTTCGTTCAGCCCTTTCCTGCTATGATTCAAAAGTATTGAAAAAGCCTTTGGGGGATATATTTTATGGAAGCAGGAGCAAAATGGTAGTGCAAAATGTGACCATTTATCGCATAACATTGCTTGAAAATTAACCATCATATAGACACATTATGAGCAGAAATGTCAGTTTGCACACTGTTACCTAGTCATTTGAGATGTCACCCAAATGTGAGCTCTAAAGTGCTTAGGGAAAAGAATGAAGTGGGGACTTGACATGACCTTAGGCCACCAGATATAAAACATACCTGTGCTCATCGCTTTTCATGACCTTTCTGTTGGAAAGAAAGAAATGAAACCTTGCAGTTCTGACCTATAAAATGAGAACACACAAAGAGAGTTAGAGGTGTTTGTTTGTGTGTTTGCAATTTCTTTAGAACTGGAAATAAGAGCTTTTCTCTCAGAAGAAAACAATCCAGTTTCCTAAAGAAGACAATAGTTCTATCAGTAAAGTAGAGCTTTTTTATCCACATTGATACAATTCATGCAATGACACCTATTTTCCACTGAGTGATAGTTTGTACAAGCTTGAAACGAGCTTGTCCTTGTCCCCCCTCACAAAACAAAATAATTTTAAAAACTAGTTTAATACCTCTAAGAATGGCCTTATATCTGTGACAAGCTATTGATAGAAGGGGAAGACCAAGTGATCCATGTAGGTTTTTTCGGTCACATCTTGACAAAAGCCATACTGCAGATTTGGTTAGATCAGGAAACTGAATCTTTTTCCTCTGGGACTTACCTCAGAATTTTCCTGATTGAGCTACTTTCAGTAGCTGGGAACTAAATTTTAATTTTTTCTTTGAGTTCCTGCATGACTGGATTTTGAGGGATGCTGAAATAAACTCATTTTTCTGGCAATAGGCCTAAGTTTTCATTTTTGGATCATTGACCACTCTGCCGGAAAAAGTGATTGAAAACTGTGCTTTCAGCTTACTGGCAAAACATTATTATAGATTTATTAAGGGAGGGGAAAAGGGGGGAAAAAGCAAAAGAAGTCATGAACTCCAGTCCCTACTGTTAAATATTAAGAAATGTATTGGAGTCCAATAAGCAATAATTGTGCAATTCAGCAAGTCTTTATGCAAATATTACAAAGAATTGATGAGTGACACAAATCCCAACATGGAATTCATGGCAAGGTAGATTTTACTGGCTGTGTTGTAGGCCAGTATGAAAACAGTTTCTCTTAACAGACTTTGCACTATCCTTCATTTATAAGAGAATAAAAGATACAGTGTGTAGAGCTGCAGTCTTCCTTTATCATTTAATTCAAATGCATTGCTTTGATTAAATTTTATCTGAGGTTCTAATCCTTGGTATCTGCCTAAGTTGTGTGGCAGCTGCGCCCATGCCTGGCCATGCCTGAACCCCAGTCTGCTGCCTCAACCACCCATGCACTACAACCTCACCTCCCATTGCCCTCAGAAGGACAGGGCCTGACCCTGACCCTCACTGGGACACAGGGGGACTGGGCCCCTCTAGGGATTGGATTATTGTACTCAGAATCCTAGAATTGCCTATGTATCTATTAATTTATTTGTTTACTTATTTGTTTAAAAGCACCACTAATATATTAGTAGTATGGTCATATGCAGCACTAGAACCAATGCTCCTTCACATAGATAGACATGCCACAGAAATTCTTTTTTAAAAAAATATATTTTAAGTAATTTTCTGAATCATGTGTTGCCATGATTAATGTGAAAGCAGAAGAAAGATGTTATTCTGCAGTGGTTTATATATATTGATAGTTTTCTCTGGCTTTTTCATCCTGTCATCTTTGCACTGCACTTTGGTTCAAGGGTCTGCATCTATCCTGGTGTTATATATGAAACCAATTAGTGTAGAGAACAGTAAAAACGAATGGGTCAACGTACATCCAAGAACTGTAGAAAGCCATGACTCTGAGGATGGCATCATGCAATGTCAATGAATTTGATAAGAAATGAGTGTGTTCTTTCACGATGGAAACAGATGAGCCAACAAAATGAGCATTTTCTTACTGCACAGAGTGCAGTTGTGTTAAAATGAGTAATCAATTGTTTGCTGTTTAAAGTGACTGATATACTAAATCACTACTGGGAGAACATATTTCTAAAAATACAAAATAATTGTTGTTGCTCAAGTTTTCATCTGGTCCCTTTTCCTTGTATTTCTGTCTTAATCTTATGTTCAGCTTCAAAAATAGCCAAAGACAGACATGCTTACCTTCCATACATCCTCTTGGAGGCCAGAAGGAGGGAGTTTTATCACTGTATATTTTTGCCCTGTGCTCAGCACTAGTGAGGGCAGCACTTGGAGGCTGCACCTCAAGTACTGGGCTCTGTTTTTGACCCCTTACTACAAGAAAGACATTGAGGTGGCTAGAATGTGTCCAGAGGGCAAGAGACCTATTGAAGAATGTAAAGAGCAATCATCAGAGCATTATTCATAGAATGACTTGGTTTGAAGGGAACCTTAAAGTCCAACCCCTCTGCCATGGGAAGGACACCTTCCAGTAGACCAGGTTGCTCAGAGCCCCACCCAACCTGGTCGTGGACAATTCCAGAGATTGGACACTCAAAACTTCCCTGCACATGCAGTTCCAGTGCCTCACTACCCTTTGAAGAATGAGTTGATTCCTTACATCTGATCTAAGTGACTCCTCCTTATCCCTCTTTTCTTATCACTATTTGCCTGTGTAAAAAGTCACCCTCCCTCTTTTTTATAAGCCTCGTTTAAGTACAGAAAGGCTGCAATGAGGTCTCACCAGACCCTCTCTTCAGGATGAATTTCATAGGAGAGGTGATCCAGCCCTCTGATCAGCGCTGTGGTTCTCCTCTATACCCACTCCAACAGGTTCATGTCTTTCCTGTACTGAGGATTCCAGATGTGGACGCAATACTCCAAGTGAGATCTCAGAGTGGAACTGAGGGGCAGAATCAGCCCCTCAATCTGCTGGTCATGGTTGTTTGGATACAGCCCAGGACACAGCTGACTTTCTAGGTGCAAGCGCACATTCCCAGATCACATCCATGAGAACCTCTTTTCCAGGTTCTTCTCCCATTCTCTACTCATGTCTTGAATTACCCTTACCCAGCACCTGGCATTTGGACTTGTGGAACTTCATTATGATCTCATGGGCCTAGTTTTAGTCCAGGTCCCTCTGGATGGCATCTTGTCTTGTTGTGTAAACTTGTTGTGTAAACTTCTCAGCTTTGTGTCATCTGCAGACTTGCTTACTTACAGGTTTATTTTACAACAACTTGGTTGAAATTGAAAGGAGGTATGTAGCCATTTTGGTTCTTATTTATAGAAATGCAACAATAAAAGAGCATAAAAATAACACTTAAGAAACTATATAAGGGAAAGAAATAAAAAGAAAGAATAGGAGTAGAAAGGTATCACCAACTCTCCAACCAGTAACAAGACTTGATTGTTGCAATTTAGATGTCCATTGATCAAAGTGATGGATCTGTCAGGGGTAGGGGAAGCCCATGAAACAGAGCGTTCAGTGGGTTAATTTATGTTTAGGTTTTTGTGGGAAGGCCTTCTCTTGCGATGGAGCTTTACACTGTCTGTTGTAAACACTGTGGATCATGAACAGTCCTCTGGTGGAAGGCCCTAATAAAGAGTCTGGGGGGCACTTCGGGGGTCTTTGATGGTTTATGACACCTTCTAAGACGTGACAGCTGTCTCTTATTTCAGTATAGTTGAGTCATTTATATACCTTGTATAAGTGAGGGATGAAGAGGGAGGGACACAAGAAGGGATGAATACTTTCAGTCCTATGTGTGAATATGAATGTCCATTACATATGGACTCAGTGATCTTAAAGGTCTTTTCCAACATAAGCAATACTATGATTCCATATGTGTATACAGAGGTTACACAAATTCTTATTTTACAACTTGGTTTTCACAATTTGCCACTTACACAGCCATTAAGTGTAGGGAAGGTGACCCACCACTGAGGCTAACTGAACTACAAACATATTTGTGTGCATTTTCCAGGGGAAAAAAAGGGCTCATTTTATAGTCTTTGCCAAAGCAACAGACACTGTGATGTTTACCTCTGAACTTACAAACCTGTCTGAAATCTGCCTTGTCAGCCATTGCAGCTCAAAGCCCCTTGTACACCATCAGAAAGACATTAATTTGGAGAGATGGTTCAAATTTATTCTTCAGTTCTCGTGAACTGTACAGGTCCTGTGCAACTCCCTTTGGCAAGTACATGAATATCTATAATTGTGCTTCTGTCACACTACGTTCAAAGAGGCCGACTGAAACCTTTTTATTGTAAACACTGAAAAACTATTAAGCCAGGACCTTGAAACACAATAGACTGGATATTGACCTGGACAAGTGTCAGTGCACTGGCCGAGGTGAGATTTCCTTGTCCATGCTACAAGTTGGCAAGCAGTGTCTTTGCGTGGAGAAACAGATGGCTGCTGATTCCTACTAAAGTAGCAGAACTCATATATACTCTCTCCTGGCCTCTATATCAAAAATAAAATAGTTCCCCCATGTAACATACACAGTTTTTATTTGGTTATGAGACTTCAGTCTCATTTTGTTTTTTTTTTAATTTATTGTGCAATGCCCAAACCAGTACATTTGCACTGTCTCAGCTTAAATAACTAATTATTTTTGTTGATATTTTAGCCCTTATGGCAAGAATTTTGAAAGCCTGGTTTATCTGCGATATCCTGCCTAGGAGCCAGAAACGAGATTGGTAGGAATGAAATATTGAGATAAGATTGAGTTGTAAGCAAAAAATGGTCCATGATCAGTACGGGAAATAAATTCTGCAATATAGTAGAATGCCAGGAGTGTACCAAAAGTGAGGAGTAAATTAATTGCAAAACAAAATAAAATAAAATAACCCCCAAACACAAAACCTGATGAAACCAATCACTTTGATCACCAAATAAAAGGCAACAACACAACTTGAAGGGAAAGTACTTTATCACAGGCTTGATCCCTGTTCTCATTATAAGCAAAGGGGATTTTGTCACCACCTTCAATCACAACTACAATTTTATGTTACTGCAATCTCAGTGCCCTTTTTTGCCAGACTCTCAGCTAAAGAATTAGGTATGTTCTTACATTGCTGTCCAAGACATTGATCTTACTCCAGAGGTTTCTTATGACCCTTTTTGGTCACCTCAAAACCTTACATTGTATCTTTGAAATCTGGCATCAAAGGGTGCAGAAATTCATACAAAGCCTCAATTAAAAGCAGACCTCATATGGCCAGAATTGCTGTATCTACAATCAAAGATAAAAGAGAAAAAAAATCAAACACCAGTTCTCCCAAAGTCTTGTACTCCAGAGGGATTTTATATATGAAATCCTGAGCTTGATTCTTACATATCGTGAGCTCGCATTTGATTGCAATAGCTTGAATGTCACAGATATTCATAAAGGAAGGAACTTGGCCTTTGGTTTAATTTGTTTCAATTTCATGCTGTACACTGAAGAGATAGGGTCTGTGTATTCGTAAAATGATGTAGGCTCCCTCATCCTCCAGTCCAAGGCAAAAGGGGAAGACAAAAGACACAGAAACCAAAAGCAAAAAAAAACCAACAAAGCCAAACAACAACAACAACAAGAAGCAGCAAACAAACAAAAGACCCATGTAACATCAGTAGTAATTTCACATGAATTATAATATATGACCAATTTACTTAGGAGATTAAAAAACTTCCTGAGTCTAGTAGTTTCGGACATATAACTTTCCTCATGTGCTCTGCTTATATTGTAAAATGCAGTTTTCACATACTCATAAATTATTCCCATGACCAAGAATGTGAGGAAAAGAAAAAAAATATTAAAAGATGTAACATAAAGAAAATTCCCATCCTCAGTAAATTTCTATTTGCAATAATGTATCAAATTAATTAGTTTCTCTCTATTCTTTTTGTGGGTTTTTTTACAACATTTTTTATATAAGTAAAGAGAAATTTTAATACTTTGCTTCTTATAAATTAACACATCAGTCTAACAATTATTTCCTTTGAAAATTTTACAAAAACCATATTTGCTATATATACATACCTATATATATATATATATATATATATATATATACACCTATATATATATATATATATGTATATGTATATGGTGTAATGCCAGAGATATTTATATTCAGAATCTTCTTTACAAGGGAGTACTTTCACTTCATCATACTTGAAGTGTTGAAGACTCACAAGTAGAATTTCATTTTCAGAAAAGACCATTAAACAGTGTGCTAAATGAAACTAAATAGGGGGTTTCAGGGATCTATAATCCATATTAGGTTGGAAATACACTCTTTTTTTTGAATGGAACTGAATTTTATAGATCACAGCCCATTATTTATTAGGATTTTCTGGCATAAAAAACCTACATAATGAGGTAAAGGTATAAAGGAACAAGGACTATACTTACATCCCAGAACTATGACAGGAAATTCATAGAAGCTCTTTAGGCTTACAAGTGTTGATTGTGGCTGCATATTATACTTATGCTGGTTGTAAATGCTCAGTTTTTGATGTATTTCCTGTCTGACAAGCCTAAAATAGTAACTTAAAGGCATTGCTTTTCTCTTCCACTTTTCTATATAAAGGTGTTAAGGTTTTTATTTTGTGATTTCGCTAGTGCCATGGTTTAGAAATGGTACTTCTTAATTCAGTACTGCACTTGCGTTGTCCAAACCATGAGTCGCTCTCTCACTCCTCCATTTTCCCTCTCCATTCCCCCTGATGGAGGCTGAGGAGGAGAATTGGAGGCACAAAAGGCAAAGATCACAGGTTGAGACAAGAAAAAAATTCTGGAAATAGCTATGAAATAGGGAAATGAACCGTAACACAGTAACAACAACAATATTAATAACAGAGGGTACAAGAAACCCCTTGACTACAGACAATACTGGACATCTCCCTTCACCATGTTACCTTGACCCAAAGGAGCCCCTTCTCACAGGGAGATAGTCCCTTTCCCCCTCAGCCTGCAAATGATGCGAAGTGGTATAGAATAGCCTCAGTGTCCTAGCCATGCCCCTTCCTCCATACTGTAAAAATTAACCCTGTCCTGGCCTGAAACAGGACTGCAAGGAAGAACTAAATGACTGGTAAGGTGCAAATTTAAGGAGAGGTTATATACAAAAGAACTTGAGATCAATGAGACTATATTTGAAAAAGATAACAGCAATAGCTGTAGGGAAGAAAGTGTGAGTGGAACATGGAGAAAGCATGGAGCATGGGAGGACAAACCAGAATAGGCAATCAATATCAGTGTATTCTTGGATTCTCTCAAGTGTCCAGATGCAGCCTGGTTACATTTGGCTTGTGCCTGTGGCTGGGTATGTAAAAAAATTTAGAGTAGTTCAGAGGTACAATGTGTGTGTGTGACTTTTTGGTGGTAATTGATTTTTGATGTTCTTCTCCAGAAACTCAGTAATAGAAGCTGTTGAAGTACAACTACTTTTCAAAAGACCTAAGGTTTGACCTTTAGGCATTGAGTTAGCCCAGTCAGAATTAATGTTATATCTTTGTCTTTGTTTAAGCTTGCTGTGCCCAGATACTGCAGAAACTATGAATAGTGACTGATAATAGTATGTGTCTGCCCTACTGCAACACTTGGAAGCATCTTTTTAAGCAAGTTTCTTGCTGACAGCTGATTTTATGTGGATGGAGCTTTAACAGAAACCTTGGGCTGAAAATTAAAAAGACAGACAACATTTTGAAAGGGTAAGAAAAAGCACTCAAGATGTTTACATTTCCTCTGACCATGCAGGAACACTTCTAACCAATATGTTAAGCAAGCAATTTCTTTCTACTTTCTGCCTTGCCTACTTCTTGATCAGGACTTGAATGAGCAAGAACTTTACTGGATTACGTCCTTTTACTGTTCCAGGGGAGGTAATTCTCAAAAGTTAATTCTTTTTATGTGAAACGTCTAAGATGGTAACTAAAAAATAGAAAAAAAATGAAAAAACATTTTCTATACCTAAATAGTTACTAGAAAATATGTGTTTGTACTTATCTAAAAGAAAATGTCAACTTGTCATTTACTAGGTGGAAGATGTTATAATAGTTCATTCATCTGTAGAAGAACATAATATAGTCAAATGTCAAGACAATCTATATTCCTCTCAAGGTAAAACATTTAGTACTTCAGTTAGAGATTCAGATTTCTTAGAAAAAAATAAGTTATGTACTTCAGCATTATATTCCAAAAAAAATGTATTTCAAAGGAAACCTTGAAGAGAATCTTCACTGATCTTGAGGAGAGAAAAACTATTGCTGTTTTCTTCCTCACACTGTTAAATGCACATAGAGAAAATTTGAATTTACCCAAAAGGAAGAAGTGTATTTAACCCCAAATCTCTTCTATAATCTCTAAATTAAAAGCATACATGACACTACATTTTCTTGCTAGCCAGAAATTAATTTGTATCTGGTGAAAAAAAAGGGGAAAAAATAATTATATTTTATTCTTCAACAGAATATTGTTATGTTTTGTTTATTTATGACTTTTCTGCTGGACTAAAGCTTTTCATTCCTCTTCAAGAAAGCACATATAATTTCCTTCATTTTTAAAGTTCTGCTTCCTAATGTCCATCTACTTAAGTGTGTTGTTCTTTTTTGAATTAATCAAAAAAGTCATCACAGATCAGTATGAATGGTTCTTGTTTCAAAAAACACAAAAGTTGATGTTCAAATGAATAGGTAAGGTGCTGACCACAAAATATAATTTTTCACTGTCAAAGTTTGTTGCTTAGTATTTTTTGTATTTTCCTCCTGTTACAGTCGGTTGTTATAATCCTGCATCTTTATGATTATGAAATTTTATGAAATAAAATTATGAAATTATGAAATAGATTATGAAATTTTAGCAATAACTCCATTAGAGCAATAGAGTCAGAAATCCTAAGAAGATTTTGCCAAACTGTTGTTCTAAGGCATTTATGCTCTCTAATACTTCCAGTCTGACAAAGAATTTAATATGCACTATTTAAACACCCAAGAAGAACTGGGTGCAATCTGTTAAAAATTTCTGCACTCCCCCAGTTCTGTCTTTCCAACTAAGGAAAACACTGTTCGTTTAGAAGAGTAGGAATGGCGTATGATCTGAATTTAAACAAAGTTAAATTTCTATTACTTCTTACTTAAACTGAAAAAAGTGATACCTTCAGCAAGACCAACTTTTCAGCTTCTACTGACCTGAGTTATATAGTTTATTGGACATTGCATGCTAAAAGAGAATTTGAAGATATGTCATGCTAACAGAGCAAAGGGTGGGTAAAGAAGACAATAGTGTCCACTCCTGAAGGAGTTGTGGCAAAATCCCCTGCCAGTGTTAGTGATCCCAGCCCTTCAAATTCAAACTCAGGAAGAAATTTTGCTGCTGATATCCTTGCAAATTGTATTGACCTCACATGAAGGAACAATGTAATTGGGCAGAAAATGAAACATAAATATACTTTGATATTTTATTGGAGCAAAGATTCTGTTCATGCTTAGAGTTTGAATTTATGAATGTTATAATTGGGAAAAAACCTCATCTCTTCCCCAAAAAACTCACCAAATAATTTTCAAGTAAAGGTTTTCTTTCTGTTACTTTCCATTCCACAAAACGATTTTTCCAAAGTAATCCAATGGCATATCACTTTGGTTGACTACTTAAAGGACTACAAAAATCTGCATGAATACTTACAGAATCCAGTTCCTGCCTACACTACATGTAAGAATTTTTTTGACATCCTTAGAGAGCTGAACCTTGAAAGACTGAAAAATGTGATAAAAAACTTCAAAGCATAAGCCTTATTTGATGAGGGCAATTTCAAATAAACTTCCTCAGGAGTATTTTATTAATAAAAATGACAATTGCCCTAAAGCCCACTCTGGAACACAAGATATAATAAAAACAAGCAAACAGAAAATAATGAATAGATGTGCCCATGCCATCCCTATGTTAACTCAACATTTCACTTATATAAAACTTTTCCTTCCAGTCTTTCCTCTGATCAATGATTCCTATACAAAGATTAAAAATTATTCAAAAACCTCCAGGTCAGGAACCTCAACATTTTTCTGTCTTTAAAGCACTTTGAAAAGTTACAGTTTCTGGAAAATAGAAAGAACCTAACAGGGATTTTTGCGTTCTTTTTTATTGAGCTATCTTTTCCTCAACATACTATTGCTTCACATAGGTGTAACAAAAACACTGAAAGTAAACTCCAAATGTATTCCTGTTTGACTTCAGTTGGTTTCTTAAAAAGAATAATACTGGATTTCATTGTTGTATATGAAATATTTCTTTGTATAACTTTATTTTGATAAATGAAAACTTTTTACAATTCAATACTTTTAATTGCCAGAAAAGCAAAATCCAGGTGTTCCTTATAAGACTGTTTTGAAAGCTGTCTGACAGAATTTTATTACTATGTTATACGCCCCTGAAAATGGACATGCTGACAAAACATAAACTGGAGCAGTTTAACTGATATTGCTCTCTAATATGTTCATCCATTCATTTATTAGTGCCATGTCTATATTTTTCTATTTAATTTTTAGTTATACTTTTCATTTACTTGGAGATATAAATTGCTTATTTTGGTGGATAAAGTACTAGCAGAACTCAGAAGGTGATTAAATAATATAAATATTCAGAATTTTTATTAAGATGCCAAATACAACAAATAGCTATCCAGCTTTCTTTGATCTGTGTATGCAGAAGAGACAGTAAAAAAATATTCCATCACTTATTATTTCAAATTTCTTATATGGATCTCTAAGAAATCAAATTGTACAATAAAAAATCTGAAACTTCACCTAGTAGCACAATATGCTCCTGTCACCTCTTATTAATAAGACAAAATTTAAACAGCAATTTATACTTTTAAACACCTTTATTCATAGCCATCTTTTTGTCCTTAAGATTTCTTATTGAGAAACTTGTGTAAAATGTCTTGTTTTCCAGTGTTTGTCAGTATATCTTCTCCTTAAAAAGAATTTTAAAATTCTCCAACTGAAAAAACCAAGAATGCTGGACAAGACTGTAGCCTGCAATCAAGGACAGGACATCCTTTTGTATTAACATATTACCTGTAGCATTCTTACATGAGTAAATATTGTAGTATCCAGTGCAGACTGTGTGTTTTATTGTAAAATTCCAAATGCATAAATGAAGCCATGAAATAATAAAAACATTATATAATATTATATAATTATATAGCAAATATTGTGGAAGATTTAATATTGAGTTGACTAACTTTATATTTTATATGAAGTATTTATTTTTAAATAATATATAAATGAGAAGTTCATGTCAAGGGCTTTCTTTTTTTCTCAGAATAGAGTTGCAGTCATAAATTACTTAATAGTCCTTGACTGGGATTCTTGTATCTTTGATAAAAGAGATGGCTGCCAGAAGTTGTTATGAAAAGTCCTCAGCACTGACACTGTTATTATCCCTTCTGTCATATATATGACTTTTTAAGATCCTAGTACACTGTTATAAACAGTCTTATCTAAATCCTATTTTCTTAAATTCAGTATAACACAACACATTTTTACCTGTGGATTTAAATGAATATTACATTAGGGATGGGAAATATCTTGAAGCACACCACAGAAGTTATACTGGGAATCATACCCTGTACTGTAGGAAATTTACTTTCCAAAAACATTACTCACAACTCAAGATGTTAAGGACATGTAGTATCATGTTTTCAATATATAACATCTTGTTGCAGCAGGGAAATGGAAGACAAGGGAGGTTTTCAGACCTTAAAAGACCTTTCTGTATCATGAAAATTTGCCTCAAGTGACAAGTTCAAGTGAGTAGCATCAGTAAACAGCAAAATAGAAGATATAAATTGGACTAAAGGATCATATGTTATTTTGTCAGTCTATGCCATTGTCCCTAACCTGTCCTCTCTCTGCAGGACATCTCCAGCTTGTTCTGTGACACCTCCAGAATATCTACCCAAGAGACCATACTCAATATGAATAGAGGAAAACTCCTGTTACTTTTCCTTGCTTTACGTGTTACCTACTTCTTTCCCAACCACTTTTTGTAACAGGCCACTACAGTCTATTAAGAAAGCCTGAAAACCAAGCTTGTTCTCCATGAGAGTCATCAGTTTTGACCAAAGGCTCAGAGGTGTTTCTTCATAAGGTAACAAAGGCATAGCACTTCCTAACCCTTCACATGTTTCTCAAAAATGTTCTCTCACATCCCAACACCTTATACTTTGGCTGTTCCAAATGCAGCTTTTCCTACTTGTACCCTGCAGCAAAGCAGATTTTTCCAATCCCACCTCTTTCATCAAGTGGCTTCTGTTCACTTACTGCGACGGCTCTGCATTCCTTTTACCTCATACTCAAATGCATTTACTTTGAAAATCTATCAGATTGATGTCTACTGATTACAAGTTATGTATTTTTGTCCATTTCACTCTTTATCTGCATTCAAGTTGTAAGGCCTTGAATGAAATCGCAAACCTGAATTTTGTTCTGGTACCAAGTTGATAGCAAGACATGGCTTAATACATGGGATGGAACTGCTGATGCTTTCAAAACCTTGTAAAGACTTTACACCTTGACTTAGGACATAAAAAAATGATCTCAAATAAAATACCAGGGAGACCTAAGACCACAGAAAAATGTTTCCATTTACTTTTATCAGTGGAAAGTCTATGACACAGCAGTAAACAGTGTTAATTTAAGGTAGAAGGAATAAATGCCTAAATCACTCTGATAAGATGTGGATGATCCACACATTTGGAAGTGAAAAAAATTTGTCTTTGTTTGTATTCTTTTCCCTCATTTTGAATAAACAATCATTTGGCCAAAAGAACCTAAAAACTAGTAACTTATTTAACAAATTAACTGTATATGTATATTCCCTAGAAATACACAGACCAGCAGGGGTTTTTTAAGAAAGGCTGGATCAAAACATTCACATGGTGGAGCTCAGTTACCTTTGCAAAAAAATCATTATTTACTACATTAAGACTAGTCTCTCTGGATCAGCTTAGCTTCAGAGAAAAGGCCTAATCTTTTTTCAATACTCTTCATTTAACACAAAAAGGCTTCTAACGGTACTAACTGTGTATCAGTTTAAGAAAAGTATTTGCTTGTTTTCAAAAGAGGATCACTAGAGCTGGGAAAAGAGTTCATGAAATGCTGACGGCTTTTTATGTTAATGTAAAACAGACAGTACATGAAGTGATAAAAATATTAACATTTTGACATTTTTGTGCATCACATATCTTAGTTTGGAAACTGCACAATGAATAGTTGATCTGTGTCCATGGGATTTATCTTTGGTGGGGAACTGAGCTCCAGTTGTGTGAACGGAACTCTTCCCACTGAAATATTCAGGAAGATTCACAACTTTAAAGAAGTTTAGAGCATTTTTTCTCCTCTGGGTACAAATATTATTATTTTGTTAATGCCACAGTTATTGTTCTTGACTTAATGTGACTGTGCTCCTCAACTGTGGACAAGCTGTAGAAATCATTCCTTTATGGCTAACTGTACTTTTCTTACCATTCTGTAGTGATTCCCTGTTGAATACTTAGACTCCGTTATGCTTCTAATATTCAGAGGAGCATCTTGATATCAATAACAGGAAGAATGACCATCATTCAATTAATCCTATTTAATCCTACTTGCTTAAAGTCATATTACAGAGGTTTTCTTGAGAAGGGATGCTAAGTTTAAATGAGTTTTTTGTATACAACATATGTATAAAAAAATAGCCCCTTAAATCTTCCATTTTGTAAGTAGATTGTGTCTTCTTCTAACACCTGCCAAAAGAAATGTGCCCTTGCAAAATAGGCAGCCAGTCACATCCTGAGCTTTTTAACAAGGGCTCGTGAGCAGAAAGTCCAAGGAAGTGATCCTTCTCCTCTATTTGGCAGTTGTGAGGGAAAATATGGGGTGCTGCGGCTACCCAACATTAAAAAAAAAAAAAAATAGAGAGATAGATGATTAGATAGATAGATAGATAGATTTGAGTGAGTACAGCAGATGCCTGCTGGAAGGACTGGGGGGTTGAGCACAAGATGGAAGTTGAGGCAAATTTTCTGCTCACTAGAGGAAGAGAAGGTGAACAGGAAATATTACTGTTATCTGTAAATACCTGATCAGAGGATGCACAGAGTCAGTTGGAGAGTGCAAAGTGAATGGACAGAACACAACAGGTACAACAAGCTTGAATAAAGGGAACCCATACAAGATAGACACATACTCTTCTATAATGGGGGATGAACACTGTAACACTGGTTACAGAGAAACAATGTGGTTTCTGTCTTTGTAGGTGTTCAAGAAATTTGGATATGTTTCTGAATCTTCTGAGCAGATTAGTTTTGGTATGACTTGTAAGGGAGTAATGGACTGGTTGACCTCTGAAGGTCCTTTCCAAAATGAGTTATTCTATCTTCCTGATATTCTGTGTAGTATCTGACATAGCATTTTTGCTATGCAAGAACAGCCTTTTGTCTACAGTTCTATAGGTAGAATTAATATTTTCTACCAGTTGCTGTCACAGTACTGTTAACATTTATTTTTTTTATATATATTTGTAGTGGGTTGGACTCTGAGTTAAATGAATCAAGAGATTACAAGCACCATTTGACATTACTGTCTTGATGAATTTATAATTAAATGAGCTTATAAAAGCTTCTGTGTTCTTTCTTAGACTTTTCAACACAATAATAATACTCTCCTTCAAAGAATTCCAAAGGCAGTTTCCAAGTCTTTCTTCATAGTTTCTTTACTTCTCTTTGAAAGCTCTTCAACTGATTTATTTTCTTTTCAAATTTCACTTCGTAGGATTTCATCAAAAAAACAGAGCACTTTTCCCTGTTGTTCATCATCTAGCAAGATAAATGCCAAACATGCTGACTTAATACTAATTGTTCAATAAGACTTGGAGAGTTCTTTCAGAAAGCAGGCTAAAAGCCATTAAATTAGAAATGCCATTATCCCATGTGTCTGTATGTCAAACAATTAAAGCACTGCCAACTGTTGATAGCTAGCAGCTGAAATGAACTCTTGTTAATAGCTTCTGCTGGAAGCAAACAAAGACCAAGAAGATCTCCATCACAGGTGTATAAGATGTCAATGTGGGCTGAAAAGCATACTCAGATTTTGTTTGACTGTGAAAGTCAGGAGCCTAGCCTAGCATCAAAGCACTATGATTAACTTTCAAATGTTAGTGGTATTTTAAACTGTCCCTTTGGTTGGAGCCGTGTTTATATGTTCTAGATATTCTAAACTACAGTTTACGTAAGTAACTTCACAGAATCATAGCATCATGCAGAATCATAGAATGCCCTGGGCTGGAAGGCACCATAAAGATCATCCAGTTCCAATCCCCTTGCCTTGGCCAGGGGTACTTTTCACTAGACCAGGCTGCTCAGAGCTCCATCCTGCCCTTGAATACTTTCAGAGTTGGGGTGTTCACAGTTTCTCTGGGAAACCTGTTCCAGTGCATCACCACCCTAATTTCTTCCTAACATCTAATCTAAGCCTACTCTCACTACTTTGAAGCCATTCCCTCATGTTCTGCTACTACTTGCTCTTGTAAAAAGTCCCTCTCCATCTTTCTTGTAGGCTCCCTTCAGGCACTGGAAGGCAGTAATTAGGTCACCCCAAAGCTTTTTCTTTCCTGGATGAAGAAATTCATTCTTCTCCAGGCTGAACAAACTCAGCCTGTTGTTGTAGGAACAGTGCTCAGTCAGCCTGACCATCCTGGTGGCCTTCTCCAGACTTGCTCCAAAGGTATGATGGCCCTCCTTTACTGGGCCCCCAGAGCTGGATGCAACACTCCAGGTGGGTCTCAACAGAGCAGAGCAGAGGGGCAGAATCACTTTCCTCAGCCTGTGCTGGCTGCACTGCTTTTGATGCAGCCCAGGACTTAGCTGGTTTTCTGGGTTTGATGAGGTTGTCCAGGTCCCTTTGGATGACATTCTGTCATTCAGGTGCGGCAACTTGCTTCAAACAGTGTACCACACACTAGGCTATTTCCCACACAACAAAATCTCCTGTTCATATTAGAGAACTCCATAGGATATAGAAACACAGAACTTAGGTTTCCTTGTATTAACTACTACAATTTTAACAACATCTAACATGATTGTTGTTTTTTCCCCAGCAGTACAGGTATTGATTGAAACTTTCCAGAACTTTTGATGTGTTTGAAATTAAGTCTTCACTAGTACTTTTCTATGAACAAATTAGTGGTTTTGCCCCTTTTTAATCAGTTAGTTCATATAATTTAGTATTGGGGGGGTTGTTAGGATTTTTTTTTTGTTTGGTTTGGTTTGGTTTATTTGGTCTTTTGGGGTTTTTTTACTTAATATTGTAAAATTTAATTTTTGCAAAACTGTAAAACCTTTTTTTGCTTATACCAGTAAGGAACTCCATAATGTTTTGGGTTTTTTTACTTTGAAACCCATTTGCTCTATCTAGTTGCATAAACTCTTTGGGCAAAAGCTGAAACAGTTTGCGACTCAAAAAAGATGATAACTTACTAGGTATTTTTTCCCCCTAAATCTTTAATTCCTAGCACTCTTCTTCTAAGCATTTCATCAAGTTAAATTGTAAATCACAAACTGTGAATATCTTCTCAGTTGCTCAAAGGCTACCCATTAGCAACAGACCCAGCATAAAAGGGTATATTTCTTGCCTCAAAAAAGAAGTAAACTATCAAGTTACTTTTTAACTAGCAGTGATATTCAGAGAGGCAATCCTATAAGGCATATGCTTAGAGAATGTGAAATTCAGGTCTTTAGACTGTTTTTTTCAGTTTCTTTCACTGTTATCATTAATTTTCCTTGCCTTTGATACTGAGGAATCACTGAAGCCAACATCAAAGCCATCTTTCTTGTCCCCTCAGGAGACTATACCAAAAACTGTGTATCATACTGGAAGGCAATAAGCATAGGTTCGGTGATATATTCACTGGGACTGTGGAAATATTTAAAATAAATATTCATCTAGGGGGAAATATTGGCAATTAAATGAGTGAATTATGCATTTGAACATACACTTTTTTCACTAAAATAAATATGTTGCTCATAACTTTCAGGTGCAATTAAAATTTTATATCTGCGCTATTTGAGGCCACCTATTCACAGATATTCTGATGAAAGCACTCTTCGATTATACTGAACACTGCATTTCTATTAGTAGATCTTCAATCTTTGCTGGTTTGATTCTTTTTAATTTATCATATAAAGTTAGAGTGAAAGAGCCATTTAGCCGGTTTGACAGATGATATTTTCATTTAATGTGTTTTGGAACGCACCTTGAAAATTCCAGAATTTTCCAGAAAATGAAATTGAACTGAAAAGTAGCTAATTTTTACGTTTTAAAATGACATTTACCATATAACATAGTAAATACTAATTAAAAGTCAAAATGCAGGGTCATTTCAAGACAATATCAACTCATGTCATGTTAAAAAATCTTTTGTGACATATCTGAGTAAAATCACTACAACTTTTGTATTTGCGTATTTATTTTATGCCTGTGTTTACCATTTTTGTCTCTAATAGGTTCACAGAAATAAGTGTACTGGGGCTTAGATGCTATGAAACAAGTTATTAGTGATATTTGAAATAACATACTTAAGAGTTTTTTCCTATAAGGACTATCTTCAATGTAAAGAAAAAGACATTTGCAGGAGATCATCTGCCAGCACCTCTGGTTAACTGGAGAAGTTCCAGCTGACTGGAAATTGGCAAATATAATGTCCATCTACAAGATCAGTCGAAGAACCAGGTAAAGTTTTAGAAGAGATCATCCTCAGTGCCATTACATGCAGGACCATCAGGGGATCAAGCCCAGCCAATGTGGATTTATGAAAGGCAGGTCCTGCTTGACCAGCTTGACCTCCTTCTATGACAAAGTGACCTGCTTGGTCGATGAGGGGAGAGTGGTCTGCCTGGACTTCAGTAAAGCATTTGACACCATCTCCCTGTTAGGAAAACAGCACGGGTGGACTCTGTCATGGTTAAAAAACTGGCTGGTTGGCTAGACCTGACAGTTGTGGAGAATGGAGCTAAATCTAGTTGACCACTGACCATCAGTGGTATTCCCCAGGCTGTTTTGGGGTTAGTTATGTTTTTTATCTTTATTGATGATCTGGACATGGGGACCAAGTGCACAGTCAGTAAATTTGCGGACACTAAGTTGGGTGGGAGTGTTGCTCTGCTTGAGAAGGCTCTGCAGAGAGCCCAGGTCAAACTTCATCAATGGTTTAAGGGCAACTGACAAATGCAGGAGGTTCAACAGGACAAAGTGCCAGGTCCTGCACTTGGGTCACAGCAACCCCATGAAATACTACAGGCTTGAGAGCTGCTCAGCAGAAAGGGAGTTGGGGGTGCTGGTTGACAGCTCAATATGAGCCAGCAGCGTGGTCAGGTGGCCAAAAAGGTCAGCAGGACCTTGGCCTGTATCAAGTATGGTGTAGTCAGGAGGACTAAGGAAGAGATCATCCCCCTGCATTTGGCATTGGTGAGGCCGCATCTCACGTACTGAGTTGGATTCTGACTCCCTCTCCTTACAAAGACATGAGGCATTGCAGTGTGTGCAATGAAGGGCAACAAGGCTCATGAAATGTCTAAAAAACTTGTCATGGGAGGAGCAGCTGAGAAAGGTGGATTTGTTTAGTCTCAAGAGGAAGAGGCTCAGGGAGGATCTCATCACTTTCTACAAGAACCTGAAGGAAAGTTGTAGGGAAATGGGGATCGGCCTTTCCTACCATGTCTGCAGTGAGAGAACCAGAGGAAAGGGCCTTAAGCTGAGACAGATTCAGATTAAATATTAGAAAAAAGGTTAATAATTAGGGTGGTCAGGCATTGGAATAGAATGCCCAGGGATGTGGTGGAGTCACCATCTCACCATCCCTGGAGGTCTTTAAGAGGTGTCTAGATCCGGGTGATATGTTTTAGTGATTTAGGGGTTATAGTGTCAGTGCTGAGTTGACAGTTGAACTTAATATACTGAAGGTCTCTTCCAACCTTGACTACTCTATGATCTGTTAAACAGTTTTAAACAGTTAAACTGGGTTTTCTGTTTGAGTTTATTTTTTACCTCATCTTACTTCATTACAAAAAATAACCTTAAGAAGACAGATTTACATGTAAAACCAGATTTGCTCATCATGTTTGTTCATTATTGGTCTGTGTGTGCAAGATTGTAGGTTAGCTGAATGTTAATATGCTCGAATCCTGTTAGATTTGTCCCTGTCCAGCCTTCAAAAGAGATGACTGAGGGGATCTCTTCAATGTATATAAGTATATGAAGGCACAGTGCCAGAAATTAAACAACAAAAGAGGATTTGTTCTTGCAAATCATTATTTTCTAAGATGTGAGGAAAAGGCCATTCTCCCTTCTATTTTATTTTATCAGTGGTTTCTCTGGTTAAATATATATATATATATATATATACATACGTACAATAGGAACTTTTTCTTGGGTAATACAATAGTATTTTTTTCTAGAATATGAATTGATTGTCACTAGAGACATTAGCAGAAGTTCCTTCTCTCTTCCTTCAGGCGAATTCTAGGAGTTCATATAATTTTGTGTGTCCTATGGGAGTGATCTAAATGACCTCTATGAATTACATGAAAATATATATAACTAACACTGGATTCTTTTTCCTCCTGTGTATTTGGTCTTTATTCAATTAGGCAATTCCTGGGTATCTTTTTAATATGATTTTGTATGCATTGGACAAAAAAATAATCTTTCAACACTTTTCCTGAGTTGATGGATTTCAGAATGCACTTCTGAATAGAAAATGTTTTATTTACAATACTTGATGATTGCTCAATGTCCTTGACATATCTACATAGTGTCAAAATAGCAGAAACATATTTATTCAGTTCAAAGAAAATAACACAGTTCTATAAGAGCTCTCTAAATTATACAGAGGCTTCACCACTTGCTAGCATGTTTAAGGTTCATCAACATCATATTATCCCTTTAGGAACGCAATAATATTGCCCTTAGCTTGTTTTTGAACAAGACTATGTTTTCTCTTTCCCATATCTCTTTATAGTTTCAAGTATTAGGGCTATGTTGAATTATTTACATGCAGTACTCATCAAAGAGGTAGCTGAGATTTTTACATAGTTATTTAGACGACTACCTGACAAGGACAATTGGTTGACAGCATTCAGTTTGAATTCAGTGCCAGCTCAGTGTTACCGTTTAAAGTCACATATTAACATAAGAAGTCAGGGGGAAAAAAATGTACAAAATGAATGAAATATTGAAGGAAAGAAGAAAAAAAAAAAGAAAAGAAAATTTAGACATGAATTGACATCAATTTTCTGCTCTTTACTGCATATTTAACCTGATTAGCCATTCAATTTATTTTTGGGAATCATAAATTATATTAAAATGACCACCTCCTTACCTCTCTTATTTTAACCAATAATTATGACTCATTGAGGACGAAAACACATATGGTAATAAAATTAGGTGCAACTATTAGTTATAATATTGGGAAGCTTTAAAAAACATTGAGATCTATATGTCATCATTTACATGCACAACTCCTCTTGATCACATGATGCACTTTGCTCTGAAAAAATGGCAATATTGCCAGTACAAATCAAAGTACAGACCTTTTTGTGCTTTTAAATTCTGTATGGGAAAGTATTTCAAGTGTTGCAAGTGGATTGTACTCATTTGCAAGTCACTTTCTCCTCCAGAAAATGTCTCTAGAGTTACTATAACATATTGTGCCAACAAAGTTAATTATCATATTGCAATTAAATTGATACAGAGATGTTTGGATTAATTAAATACAGTGCATTTTAAATAGATGTCAAGCTTATGAGTAGTTTGTTTTTCACAGAAGCTCTGTTACAAGTTCACAATTGTCCACTATTTTCTTTCCTGAACACTCTAGTTACGAACAAATTTCTTAGAAAGCTTAAGATTTAGAGTCTCCAAAATTCTGAACCCACTTTTCCAAACTTGAAGTTATTGAGTAGAGAAAAATCATTCCTTCAGAAGGGCTTTCATTGGAAAACACTATTTTATTACCTGGAGAGACCTGGAGGCAGAGTGTGAAAACACTATTTCCAGCAGGCATCATGATGGAGAGTGCTCTTTTCTGCCTCTCAAGAAAGTTAAATGTAAAGAGAAAGTTTTCTATCCTTTCCTTCTATTTTCAGTCCATTACTTCCTCACAGAATTCTGAATAATGCCAAGGGAATGGAAATCAGAAACCATGGCATCTTAGTTTTGCAGTGAGTTCTCTGCCTTTCATGATTCACAAAGGAATATTCCTTCTGCTTATTACTATTTTGATATCATTAACTTTAAATTCTTGCCTGTATTCCTGCCAAGGACACCCAATATAGTCTCACTTCACTTGGTACTGTTGTTTTAGGATTCCTTCCATCACACTTTGAATAGAAGCAACTACTTCCTCACCTTGAAACACTCCACTTGCTAGATCCTTATGAAAAAGTTGGAGCCATGTAGTCCCAAGACATTTCTCATAGAAAATCACAATGGGATATGCCTTCAAATAATTCAAAGTGGTGAGTGTAGGTAGAGAAGGCAATTTTTTAGGCCCAGATCGTATGAGGAAGTAAAGGGGGGATTGGTACATGGAAAAAGCAGGCAGCCACAGATAACAGGAGCACATTATCCCCGGGAGTGATCCAGGGATCTTATGAACAATGGCATTTAACTTGTAGCTGCCAAACAGTCTCACGTAAGACCAGTGTTCAGCGCAAAAGCTGGCTCTTTTAAGTATGAGATGAGCAAAATCTTAGGCAACAAAATAATTTTGAGTCAAAAAACCTGACGTATGAAACAAAATAAAAGTTGCATCACTCAGTTTCTTTTTTGCATCCCACTACAGTATAAAATTAGAAATGTATTAATATATTAGTATAATACTAATCTGGTACAGAGAAAGGAGAACCAGAAAGAAATAAAAACATGGACATAAAGGAGCATTGATAAAAGTGAAGAAAGATGGTCTTTAGGGCTCATCAAGAGGAAACAAGATGAAGTTTTCAGTTTGTTTATTTGGTTTTTTGGTTGACTCTTGCTTTTTCTTTCATTTCATTTCTTTAGGAAAGCTATTAGTTTCTGTAATACAATTGTGCAAGAAATGCTGCTGGTCTTTTTAGGAGGAAGAAAAAATAAATTCTAGAAGAGGGAGAAATAAAAACATTATAGTGGACTGCATTCAGTGCATCCCATAGGTAAACATTAAAAATATACAAAATATGAAATATATAAATTTTATTAATTTTCATTTACATTTTCATTTAAATTTTGCTTTACTCATGCTTGACTGGAGTAGCTAGGAAGAACTGCACTTTATTATAAAACTGTCCTGCCATCTGGACATCATAGAGAACTATGATTTTAAATGTCAAGGAACTGCAGTCAAAATGCAAATGGAAAAAAGTCAGATCTCAGAGAATGCTCTAGATTGTTCAAGAAAGTGAATAGACATATAAAATAAACTCACACTAGAACAGCTTTCTGTTTAGTTGATCTTTCTTCCAGACTATCACTGACATGGGTTAAAAATCATCTGAGAATATAAGCTTTTGCAATATAGTTTTTTATCTACCTTGATGTTAAGAGATTTTTCTACAAGGCCTTTAAAGCTTTGTTTTGGGAGAAGAAACACTTTTAGCTGTAAGGAAGACAAGTTCTACTAGCAGTTATTTTGTCTGTCTCTAGTGGTATGCTGGACAGAGTTCTTTAATTTCGCTTTTCTCTAGGGGCTTTAAAGTGGAAAAAACCCTTTTATTTCACCAAAATAAAAGATGGTATCTATTTCTAGACGGATAAGAAATGACAGAGATTAGATATTAATAGCATTTTTCCATGTTTCTTATTTTGTGTTCGTGATTGTTAAGTAAAAAAGCAGGAAATAAAAAATCAAAAATTATATGTGGAACTGATGAATGTGAATTTTACAGTTGCAACAGTTGACGAGTAGGGTCTTTTATTACAGAAACCCACAGTAAATTCCTTTTAGGAATTACTTATTAATTTTCATTGTTCTTTGGACTGGAAAGTGGGCCTGTTAAAACCCTTTTACTTGGATTTAATCAGAAGGGAGAATGACTTTGTAGGATCTGTGATCATTCACCTAAAGAAAACAGGTTACAGACAGTGCAGAAATTAACATTTGGCTTTGACCTCTATTTGCAGAAAGTAGATTGTTCTTCTAGGCAGACTTAGGACAGTAGTTCTTCATTTGTCATCACTGTGTCCTGGCCCACATATTATTTAAAGAAAGATAATGTAATTAATCTAATTTTATGAATTTTTGGAAATTAGCAATTTAATTCTTCATAACCACTTGCTTCTGTGATGAGGGAATCCAAGCAAATTTTATTATATGGTGAAATGTTTTGACATTTTTAAATCTGAGCATGCTTGTCCTGCTCTAGGGTCTGATCTTGATTATGCTGCTACAATCACGGAAGTGACATAAGTGAGACACATTTTTGTTCTTTGTTCTTTGACACATATTTATCAACATACTTGTTACTGTCAATTGTGTTTCCATTGTTTCCATCTCATACTCTTTTTTCTGATCATCTGGCATTGACTCCTGATTCCTTGGCTCACATCCCATCTTTATTAAGCCTTGTCCAGTTGAGTGCAACATACTTAGTCCTCTTTCTGGCAGACACACAAACGCCTCATTAGTTTTCTGATGATGGATTCTGCTCCTACTAAAAGAATTTTATGCCTTATAGTCATGGAATTTTGATTTCTGGGTATGGATTCTTTCTTACCTCTACTTCTTAGTTTAGCTCTTAGATGAATGTTTGCATCCAGAAATGTTATTTTACCTTGTTATTAAGTTATCCTTAGAAACTCTGTTGTTATACTGTGGGGTTCTTTTCTTGGTCTACTCTTTATTGGTGTAATGATGTTGCATTTGAATAATAGCTTGGTAAAAAAAGAATAGACATTTTATTGAAAATCATTAAAAACAAATACAGAGGGAGGCAGTGATGCTGCTGATTTGTGGAAGTTACCTTTTATATTTTCCTCTGTTTTTAGAGACAACAAAATATAAAATCTTTTACTACACTTCGCAGTGTCCTTCAATTTCTCACCTATGTGTCTATGTAAGACATTTATGTTCTTGAATTCTTTTCACAGCCATTTGCTCCTAGAAGTTTCTGCTACATCTTCAGCTTCCTTCTCTGCTTTTCTGCTGGTGTCCAATACAAAATGAGATAAGCAGCCATTACATTTTTTGAATTTGCCATGACCACATGCATTATTACTCATAGAAAGAATTTAAAAGACAGGTCTTCTTTTTCTCAGATTAGCCAGGGTCAAATCTACAAACTGACCCCAACAAGCTTGCATCCAGGAGAACATGAAAGAAACTCCATCTTCTCCATTCTTCTTCAGTTTTTCTCACAGCATGATTGCTTTACAGAATGTTATTTCTCTACTCTCTGATACTAATTTTGGTTGGATGGTAAACAGTTTGAAAGCCTTTCTGCTTTCTAGGCATCCCTGAAGTACATTGGTTTTCACTTTTCATAGACATAAGGCTTTCTCTGTTTTTAGTAGAATTCCTGCCATCAGGCCTGTCTTGTCCCCAAATGATTAATACTGGTTTTATGCAGTGCTACTATAGATCAATGCTAAACCTGGTCTTTTTGGTTGGTTGTTTGGTTGTTTGTTTGTTTGTTTGTTTGGTTGGTTGGTTGGTGGGGTTATTTTTGAGCTATGTGTTCCTTTGGTGCATATAATTTCCACCAAATTAATGAAAGTAAATAATCTTTCAGTACAGTGTAATTGAGTGTGATTCTTTCTCAGTTTCAGTGCTAAAAATACTTGCAATTTACTGTGAACACCATATTTATCATAAATAAAAAAAAAATATCCTTGCTCAGCTGCCGTACTGAGTCAGGCTGGGAGGGGGGTTACTTTCTTCATGCCCATATGGTGCTTGATTTGCATTTGTAGCTAAAACAGTGTTGATAACACTCCAGCTATAATTTTGGCTATTGCTGAACACCATCATGGCCTCCTCCCTGTTCTCTCTACCACTGGAGAGTAGGAAACGGATGAGCAAGTGTTTGTGAGGGGACAGGACTGCTGTGAGAAGGCAGGACAGCTGGCCCAAACCAACCAAAGGCCTGTTCCATATCCTATGATATAGTGCTGAACAACAAAAAATCAAGGAAAGAAGGAGTAAGGGGGGGATATTTGGGGTTATGGCATTTGTCTTCCCTAGCAATGGTTGATAACACCAATGGTTGAGGTCCTGCTTCCCAGGAAGTGCCTGGAAATCTGTAGTGAATGCTTTTTGCTTTGCTTGCATGAACAGCTTTTGATTTCCCAAATCTTTTTTTCAGTCCACAAAACTTCTTATCTTCCTTCCCTTTTCTCCCCATTTGACAGAAGAGGGAAGAGAACATGACTCAGGGTGGGTTTTGCAGGCTGGCCAAGGTTAAGCTACCACAATTATTTATCCTAACCTACTTGATCTTGAAATGGATTTAGAAATATGGAGAGGTATTTCCAATACTTTTTATAGGAGACTAAAAATATTTTGTCATCCCTATTCTTTATTTCTGGTGCTAGAAATGAACTAAAGAAGAACTTAAAAGAGATACAATTCAATTTGCATGTTCCCTGGTTAAAATGTTGGTTTGTACTAGGTTGGAATGGGAGTGGGGTGTTGAGGTGAGAGAGACATGATGTGGTGTTCTTTCTGTATCTCAGTAAGAAAGACCTGACAACAAATGACTTCATGGGGGAGGGAGAATCAAACATTTGGGAGGTGCTTTCTCACCAGTATGAGGGTTAGTGGATTGTAGGAAGTGGCAGGTTTGCACATGAGGCCAAAGCATCTCTCACAGAAATACGCAAACAGGGTACCTGAACTTGTGCATGAGGGGGTCAACTGGTAACACACCTGGTCATTTGGGGACCTGTGCCCATAACTCTCCCTGTGAATGAGGAGAGGCATTAGACTGCTGGCTGTTTCTTGAACTTTCTAAGTGGCTAACATGGTGGTTTATCTCTTGCATTATTGATCCTGATCCTGATGTGTAATTCACTCATTGCTGGTTAATATCATCGTTAATAAGACAATGAATCACCTTGTGATTTCATTTAAACTACAGCTTTTCTCTATGGCAGTTCACTAAAGAAAGCTCTCAGATATGGGTGTAAAGTCTTCATGAGTTTCTTTGTTTTGCTCTGCTTTTTGTATATTGAATTTTAGTTCTTCTCTTTAGCATTTCTTCTCTTCTGAATTGCATGCTCTCATATCTTGAACCAAAGGATCCAATCAGACACTGGATAGTATAAAATTTATAAAATTAGTTTATTATGTGAGCAAATGTACAATGAACAAACCTTCATGCATTTGTCCTCCTTTTCCAAGAAGGTGTGAGATTTCCTGTCAGCTGCCACCTAATAAACTTCAAGAGTTTATTTTACTGATGCTGGTGCTTAATAACAATGGTGAATACTTCTCTTTCTTTCACTGTGCAAAATAACATAATGATGCCTAATGCCTCCAGTGCCCCAGATAAAACACAGTTTTCCCATTGAGCAGTCTTTTTAATTCTGTCACAATCAAGATGTTACAATTGCTATCTTTGTTACACAAAGCAGTGTGGTTAGCTGACTAAGTAGAAGGAGGAGGGGTGGGTTAAACAGTGTAACAGTAATTGAAAAAATTCTTGCTCAGTTAACGAGTGAATTATATGTGTGGTAGAATTCTGTGCACACTTTGAGAACTACTTATGAAACTAAGTTGTAATAAGAAAGAATACAAAACAAACCAGAGGAAAAGGCAGCAAAACATAGGTATTACGTCCTGGTAGAATCCCCTACTGAAGATGACAATACAAGCTGTAAACCCATCTATGGCTGGGTTTGCTCTCTTCATGAACCAATCAGTGTTTCTAGATGAGATGATGTTGCAGAAGATGGCGAGAGTAGTAGTCAGAGTGGTACAGTTTTCCTTTCCACTTCAGTTATCCCAAATATTTTATTTTTTCTTCGCATCAGCCTTTGAAGTAACCCAAAGAGATTAAGGATTTTCCTCTTGTCATTATTTTATTCCTCATTTAGGCTTCCTTCTCTATAGATTTGTTTTGGTCCATTGATTTCCAATTCTTTTCTCCTTTGGTAGTGAAAGATGATCATAATGCAGTCCTCTCTGATGCTAGTAAATTTTTTTTTGTGTGAAAGAATGCAGACGTTTAGTTCTTCATTTCAGAAATGAGTTTATATAAAAGGATGAAATTTGCCAAAGTCTTAAAAGTACAGGCCATGATTCAAATGGTTCATAAGCAACTTAGTCATATTTCAAAATGTTACCCACAGTAATTAAATTAGAAGGGATCTGACATATACTAAGTATATTTCACAGAATCTCAGAATATTCTGAGTTGGAAGAGACGTTTGTCTGACACTGTTTTAATCAGTAAAGATTAATGGGCACAATCCTGTATTAAAAAGGGGTAGAATATTGCAATACTGGTGATGAATGGACTAGTGACTTTTTTTTTATTTATTTTATTTACAAAGATTTTGGTTAACTTGTTGTCTTTTCGTCATTTATGATTGAATCATACTGGAAAAAGAACCAGTCATGAATATGTTTTACAGCTTATCTCCTCTGTCTGGCTCTTGGGTGATGTACAAGTACATTTTTCTAAGAAAAGAAAATTATTACAGTGAAGTTTTTCTTTAATGTTCCAAACATCTAGTGATTTGGGTAATGCCAATTGACAGCAAGGCCCAGATTTGTAAGGTTAGATCTTCTGTCTGCTAGCTTGGCATTTTGAAAAATGTGATATAATGTTTTCTACTTTTCTCTCTTAGTCATCTAGTATGATATTTGCAAATTGCTAAATGACTTTAAAGTAATTAAAATGTAAATTGAAAGAAGTACTATCTCTTATGGGGAAAACCAGATGACCACAGAGTAAGTGGGAGGTTTATTGTCTTTAGAGCTGTGATTTATTTTCTTTTCAGCTCTTCTGGACAGAACAAGTTTTGCGATCAGCAGAGAGAGCACTAAACACATCAAGGTGATAAAAGTCACTTAGGGAAATAGACTCCAAGAGTCCACATCTATCAACTTCTGCATTAAAATTATAATATACATAATTTTCAGTTTGGTATTTTCATGGTTTATGTGATTCATATTTTAATTACTCTGAAGCTAGTCTACCAAACTGTAAAAAAATTTGTGCCAATTCGAAAAGTGATTACAGAATAACTATAGTGCAATGTTTATCTCTTTAAAAAATTAAAAGGACACATAAAAATTAATTAAAAAATAACTATCAGGATGTCTGCCTACAACTCTAAATGTCATAAAATAATCAGATGATTTTACACTATGCCTGTGTGAGAAAGTATATTTGCACAAAGGGAGTGGATATGTTGCGTGCAATGGTCGCCATTTAAGGACTTAGAAGTAGTACTATGGACCAGATAAGGTATGGCTCAGTGGGACTCCACCAGGCAGCAAGCTGAGTGCAAGAACCGTGATCCTAAGGTGCCTCTGCTGACAAAGAAGTGATCAGGAGATTCACAGCAAAACCACAATGAGATCTGAGCTAGAGCTCTCTTGCAGCAACACCCTTGAAGTCCTAGACTACATGAACAATTTTTTAGCCAGTTGCAGAGGTTTCTGTGGCCTGGAGAGCCTTTTCTCAGGCTTTCACTAGCAGATATCTCTCAAGCTGTACTAAAAAACCTACAAGTACAGCCAGGGAACAGACAAAGGCATTGGATGTGCCTGAAATCCTTAAAGACCCTGTCAGATATTACTCAATTATATTAAATACCTTATCCAGCATACAAGACTGCTGTCCTTGTATCCTTTTGCAAAATCTGCTTGATTTTATGGCTATCATTGGGAGTTTGGAGAGTGATGGCATTGAAAACACTGCCAAGTTTTTAATTGTGTTCATTCCACTGTTCGGTCTTCGGCTATGCAAAACTCCCAAGAGTCAGCCACATTTTAGAAATGTTGGCTGCCGTATGCTTGCTATTAAGTACAAGTGGATGCTAGTAAAATTACCTATATATCTGTTAGACATGTGTTTAAGGACCTTTCTAATTTGGAAATTCAGGGGGCTTAGAATAACTTTTATGGAAATAAAATATAGTGACACTTGCCTGGTCTTATTAGTATTTACAAGAGCTTTTCTGAATTAGTGCTTTCAAATATGCCTTAACTCTGCTAATATAAGAGTTAAACTTTCCATATGATTAATATGACATTTTTAGCAATCAAACAACCAGCCTGTTTGTGATGAAACTATAATTTAGATATTTACATGTGTCCTTTTTTGTCTTAGACTAACAGAATTTGTGTTTGGGTAACTCATCTACACAGTTCAAATTGACTATTAAAAATTGAGAGAGAATAACTGCAACATTGCAATTTTTTTCCTCATCAAACCAATAGATGAATGAATTATTTTTCTGAGACTTGAAACCTGAAAGTGACTTCCTATTTGATTGTCTTTAAAATAAGTTGAGACAAATCAATGGACTTTAGCAATGAACATCAGCCTAATAAAGTATGTATGTGTATGATTGTGTGTAAGTAAATACCCTGGAAATAAAAATAAATGTTCAAAATGCAGCTATTGCCAACAGTTATTATCCAGTAGCCTAAAGTATGAAATTGTCAAAAAATTATGCATGTATTCAGCTCTTCATTGTTTTGCTTAAACCAGCTCATGACAGAATTTTAAATAACTAAAGGCAATTTTCTGAAATCGCTGTCTGGGAGGTGAGGTGAGAGTAAGGGCAGTGCAATATAACAAGTTAGCAGATATTTCCAGGTTTTCTTTCACAACATAATAATAGTAATTTATACCAGGCAGAATGAGTTTTAATTGAACATCTTTCAAGCTGCAGTACATGGAGTAGTTTGGATTAATGTTCGCAAATGTGGAGAGCTAATGCTCAGTTTCAGAGCGTGCAGTAACTTTGTGTTTTATCAACATGCCAGACTGGAGCTTACAGCATATTTGGCATATTTACATATTCATAATACACTGTTACTGTGCAGATTCTACAATGTCACATTGGCACTACATGGTGAGAAAATGCAAAAGCAAGTTAACATTATGGCTGTTTGTAATCTCCAATATTTTTCCAATTGTCTTTATTTACAGATGGCTTCTTAGGCCAACAGTTTGCACAATAACTAATCAAACTAATTTGTTGTTGGCTCAGAATGTAATGCTTTGATTAGAAAGTTTACTTTCAGATCTATATTTCCCATATATAAAATAAATTGTGTGTAATTTGTAATTACTTGTTTCTTCATGCAGTTCAAGTTGGCAGAATTATGGATGAATACTCTAGAGAGAAAAGAAAAAAGACCTAGGTTTCGTACTTAGTTTTGGAGTTATTCACTCCCACAGAGGTATGGAAACCACAGATATATGAATGGCAAGATGCTTATTCCACAAATGTAGCCAGTAACTAAGCCAACCATATTCACTAGAGTTCACTTATAAAAGGAGCACCTCTCTGTATTGTCTTTGGGTCCCCATTTTTTGTTCAAGGAAATTGGCTGTTTCAAGATCGATGTTGTACTTAGATGTTTTGCTCACTAAGAAGGGAATGTTGTGATTTATTTAAATAATGTGTCAATTCTATCCTTTGATTTGTTTTCAGTCAGCACGTAGTGAAATGTGCTGCTGTTCTTACACTTATTTAAAAGCACAGAGAAGAAACACACATACACATATGTGCATGTTTATTCATGGTTGTAGATACACACATACATATATATATATATATATATGGGTATATATAATTCATGGAGTGTTTCAAGAAAAGAAAAGGCAAAAGATCAGTATAACATCTTAACCTTCAAATAAATATGTTAATTTGAATTGCAATAGGCAAAACTCCTTGATCTTGAGAAGTGCAGTGCATAGGAAAGCAGTATGTACTCACGCTCTATTAGTTAAAGCTCAACGTATTCTGTTTAGTGGAAGCAGTGGCCCTGGACTGTGATTTGTCTCCCTTTCACTCTGTCAGAGAGTTTCCTGCTTTCTTCTTTGTGTAAAACATGCAACAAGAATATTTCCCGTGGACACCTTCTTACTGATGAATGAAATGTAAAAGAAGCTACAAATGTGATTAGTGTTGATAAATCTGAATTTGAGTGGACAAACATAATTCTCTGGTTCTCTCAGCAATCACATCAGTTTTACAGTATTAAACCTACCATTACATATTATGTGATTTAAAGTGGACAAATCTTGGAAGATTGAACATGTAGTTACTATTTTAAAGTATTAATTGCAGAAGAATCAAATGTCTTTCTTTCAATCTATGACTCCTGCTTCTATTTCTTTCAAGTGCAGAATATTAAGAGCAGAAAATGTTGCTGTTAATCCTCTTCTGATTTCAAAATTTAGGTGACAGTCAATGCAATTAATCCATTTTCTCATTCCTTTTCCTGAGAAAATATGCATAGGCATGAACAAGAAACAGCCTTGACTTGATAAAATAATATTTCAAACTCAGTTTATAAAACTTTAAAATAATGTTTCAGAATTAAAAAAACCAAAAATCTATCAAGTGGCTTAAATTTTTTGTGCTTCTGTAGTTTTTCTCTTAATATAGAATTAGAGTAGCTCTGTCAGATTAAAGAAGGGAAATGTAGATGTCTGATTAATTCATGTTTATTTTGATCACATCATGTTACCTCAGACCAGAACAACATAACACAAAGTGACAGAAATGCAACTTAATCTTAAACTACACTATTCACTTACAGTAAGAAATACGAACTTTTGGAATGAAAATCAAATTAATTGAAAGTTCCCTTCATTGCTCTTCTCTCATTTTTTCAAAGGTAAATACAAATGTGGTGGTGTTATTTGGAAAAACATTCACAGGAGAACCAAGTCACCCTGAAGAAAAGAGGCTAGACAGAAGAAGAACAAGGGAAAATATAGGACATTACATTGCCATTTGTCAAAAACCACTTTGTATGCTGCAAAAGGCTTCCTAAAGATGATTATATTAAAAGAAGCTAAGCCTTGCTTTTGCTTTATACTTCCAGTCATTTCTAAAATGTAGTGTTTGATAGCAATGACCATCTGTGGCATTCAAAGCCCATTAATTTTATTGCAGATATAAGTATGTACCAATGACTTATGGAAGGTGACTGTAGCCCAAGTTAGGAAGACTGGATTTTCAATTATTTTCAGATGTCTAAAGATGTGCCCTGATTAATTCCACCTTGCTGAAGCAAGTAGGTTTACAATAGTCAGGTAATTGAATCTCTCATAATGGAAATAAATAGCAGCACCTGCACACTGAGCTGTCCCAAGTCATGACCTGAATAGGGTTCCTTTCTGAACAAGAAGTGATGGCTCCTGGAGCAGTGACACTCATCTCCTGGAGAGCTCAAGTAAGTGTCTAGAGTTAAGTAAAAGGATCTAGAACTGTCTCATGCTTTAGGCAATTAAATACTACAGAACCTATCTCAGGACTAGTTTCAATTATCCAGCCAGAAGGAGGCTGGCATGTACATGGCAACTCCAGGATGCTCCCATTCTTCCAGAGTAGTTTGTAGTCACTTGCAAATTTTTCCTTCCTGTATGTTTTTGTCTTTGTGTGTCACTAAGAAGTACATGCAGGTATGTATATTCTTTCCTGACCTCAATTTGCAGCAGCCAATTATATTGACACTAAAATAGGCTGCAGAGAATTGCTTTGCTTGGTGCCAAGGACAGAAATCGATGGATATCTTCTCACCAAAGAGAAAAGCCATATGCAATGACTATATGAAGTAATGTGGATATTATCCTGCTATTCTGGAAGTTATTTCTCAATGGACACATTCATTATTATCCAAGGCAAGCATTTAATCCTGTGAGCCCCAGCCTGGACACGTAGCTGAAACAGGCAAAATATCTGCTCTCTCAATTGTATCTTGTAATAGATGAAAATACACAATATTTATCACACAGATAAAGTTATTGGTTTAGTAACAATCTGTTCTTAATTCAGATGTATAGCACTTGCAAAAGACACACAGTAGTATCTAGGTATTTTTTTGTAAAATACTCAGTTCCAGATCTGCAGCAATTTCTTTTGACTGCAGTGAGAGTTAGAAAGCTACATTTCTGTGTAGTGCCTTGAAAATTTAGGGTCAGATGTCATTCAGCAGGGAGCAAACAAAGCTGTCACTGGCCTAAGGAGATTTTTCAATGTTGTGGTGTTGGTGACATATTTAAATAGCCAAAGAAACTAGCACAGTCCTTTATTTCTGACATAATTTTGACAAATTTGACTGTCTCACCTTTGCACATCTGCACCTTTCCCGAATAAGTTTTTCACACTCAGATATTGCTTATAGGTGTTCTTTTCCCTCCCTCATAATATTTATATCAGGAGGTAGTAAGAGATATTTTCTCACAGGCTTTTAATGACAATGTGTGTCAGGAATCATGCAGGCAGGCTCCTTCACTCCTTTTCATTCTTAAATATGAATTACTGTAGACTGTCAAGCACTATTGTCTATTTATTCCAGGAGCCATGACCTCTGTGGGTAACCTAGATATTTCTTAGATTTCATTAACATTCTTCGTGACTTCTTTTAGCAATGACTATCAGGTCACTGCTTAAGGATTAATGATTAGCTGGGAGGTACCAAAACACAACGCATAGTTGAAAACTGTTAGCTCCAGGTTCTTTTGCAAAACAAAGAAATTCCCTTTCCTTCAACATAATATTCAAAGCCTCAAAAACGAAGCATGATCTTGACAGAAAAACCCAGTAAGTTTAAAATATTGTTTGATATACAGCTCTTAAATTTGAAAAATTATAAAGAACTTTTTCACTGTATACAAGTTTGATTAACTCTCCATCCATCTTAAAAGGTCTCTCTAATATTAGTTAATAACTCCTTTGCAACAGGTGTGCAGTAAATACGCACTTAATACATAAATACCATCAGGAAAAGAGTGGGTAGTAAAAAATTGTTTACAATTTGTGTTTCCTTTTATATTTTTTTGCAGCATATTCATGGGAATATCAGAACACTGAAAACCCACTCTGATAAAACTTTAATGGGAAAAAAACCATACACTTCAACAAATTGATACCAATTTGTTTCCAAAAAGCACTTCCATGTAAAGACCTTGGCTCACTCAAGGTCTTATTGAAGGTGCATTTAACACTTTTTTTTTTCAACTCAGAAATAGATTTTAAAAACGCCACTTGTACATGCTTTCCTGATTTATATGTCTTTTACAGACACAGACTTGCTGCACCAAGTTGTGATGAACTGCCTTAGTTTAAACAAAAAATAAAGTGCAGTTGGAAGTGTTTGGAATAGTCCTGAAAAAATACAACTGATCCTCTGACATTGTGTCAAACTTTGCTGAAAAGAAGAAAATTTGAAAATCAAAATATTTAACTTCAAATGAACTATCTTATTCACTTCAAAGAAAGTGAATAAATATAGCTCAAGACTATATTTACACACATAAAAAAATGAAGCAAAACTGATCTTTTGTCTGAGCTTGATCTGCTGTTTGGTGCCTAGTGTTGAGTTTTTAGTTTTTTAGGCTACTGAACTTGTAAGTCAGTGTCTCAGCTGTAAAAGTAAGTATTCATGCTTTTATATAAGGATATGGCTACTTGGAACTAGCTCTTATTTAATTTTGTTGAAAGTCAGGTTTCTCTTGAAAAATCATAGGTCAGAAATAATAAATTCTAGGATGGCTGGTTATACATCAGATTTTCATTATTTTACAGAATCAAAATATTTCTGAAACAAGCATTTTTACTCTCACTTTTTGTGCCCTAATCACAAGGAAAACAGGTAAAGAAGATTGTGTCAGGATCCTGATTCCATGCACACTGCTAATATATTTTTCTTCTTACACAATTCAGAAGCAGACTATTTTATTTCAGAGGGGTTTTCGTCCCGGGTCAGAGTACAAAAATTTTAACATGGGAACATTTTTTCAAATACATGTAAATCCACTTTTTGAAACATTTAGTTTTCTCCAAAGTTTTTTTCACTGGCAATCATTAGTTTAATATTCTACTCCAATGAAGTCATCTAAAAAATGTACCCTTAGGAGTATATCTCTCATTGTCTTCCTTTAAAAAGTGAAACCATTTAAAGTTTTGGTTTTTTAAGTTAAATGTTTTTTAAGTCTTCTCCATTCCAATTGGTAATGCATCCCTCATATTTCCTTCTCTTCCAGCAAAGTCGATGTTCTCTCTAAGGCCACTATAAGAGACTCAAACTTACACAGTGTAATTCAGTAAAACTTAAACCATTTATTGTGAGCTATTTTCATCCTCAATATGGTAGAGAGGTTTTGACCAACAGTTTGCTGTCCACCTGCCTGTAAAACACAGAACTCACTGCACTTCTGTGACCAAATGTATACCAGATCATCAAGAATCCTGCTCATAAACTATCTTCATTACTTCAGAGTTTTGTACAAGTAAGGTGTCAATTAATAGTCAAAATGGTAGTACATAGCCCTGCAACAGCTTAGAAAATGAACATGCTCTAACGATGAAAGAGAAATGAATTAATTATGGGTTCTGGTTTGCTACAGAAGGTGTGAATAACTGTACTGATGCCAAAATCATTGGTCCATATTTACACAGTATATCTGAGGACTACTTGCCACAGTAGAAACATGCAAAATTAAAGGGCTTGGGGACAGCTTCAATCACAGCAGAAGAGTTCTAGAGACCAGATAATCATTTTAATGTGTGACTTGATATGAAAAGCAACACTCAAGTTTCCAATTCACTGTGAATCAAGTGGCATATTGCATAAAATAAATATGCAATGTAGATAAAAAGTATATTTAACTTTATGTGGGCATGTATGGCTCATTGAATGCTTTCACACTTTTCATGTGATTTCTTTGAAAAAGCTATGAAATAGAGTGTACCAGGGAAAACCTTTTTATAATAAAGTATAAAGGAATTGCTGATGAATAGTAACTGACAACCAGATGCTAAAATGAAATTTTAAAAGGGATTTCATCATAAAAATAACAAAAAAAAATCTATGTCTTTACTTAAGAGAAACAGTTACATTCCCTAGTGCTACTATCAGTCATAAATGAAGTAAGTTTATTAATCTTACATAGCAGAGACACGAATGAGCAAAGCTATTATTGTACCAAGTGGTTTCCCCCTAATATTTTATCAATATCAAGGTGACTTTATCCAGGAAAATCTAGCATAACATTTTACCTACAACTAACAAATAGACACAGAATCTTGAACACTTCATGTTCCAAAACTAACTGCTTATTATTTTTCCGACATAAATGAACATAAAAGCACATCTTTACTCTTAAACCACTTTTTAGTGTAATACTCTTTAACAGTCCCCTTGAAAATTGCTTTCAGATTGCAGTCACAGCACTGTTGCAGTTTTTTGACCACAGTATTTTCTGTTGCTAGCATGATAAGACACCTTTACAATCTCATAAACAGCAGGTGTAAAGAAAATTTATGATGTGGCAAATTTGGAAAACTTTGATAGCAAACATTTTTTGTTTGTTTACTCCTAACTTAAAACAAATACTTTCTGAAATCAGAATCTGATTCACTACAGAATAACCAATGCTTCTTACATTAGGGGGTCCTCTCACTATTCTAGTATCTACCCTATTTTTGTTGTTTGTTTCTTAGTATAAATCATACTCATCAATGTTTCCACTGCTCCTTGTATCTTGAAAATTTTTATATTTTTTGCACAGGCCAAAAGAGAAGCCTTTTGAGTATGTTTGAAGCAATTTTGTCATGTTATTCCTGAAAACGTAGCACATCCTTTTCAGACAGCATTCAGTGTCTGGTGTATGCAATGGAACAAACTTTGAGTTTGTGATTTTAAATGTTTTACTGCATATTTTTTATAGTCTCTAATGATGGTTTTATTGAGGATAAGATTTGGGATTTCAGCTATTTCAGTTCACCTGTTCTCTTTGTTCCCACACACTCTTCAGAGAACAATACAAATACTTTGTTGAAGAGAATAAAGCTTTTACTTTGATTAAGTGCTCACATTTATACAGAGATGTTTTATTTAAGGTGAAATTTTCTTGGGAGCAGAATACTTCCTTAACAGCTTAAGCTTTCCTCTCAGAAAATCTATAGACCTTGAGAATGCATGATCTCCTCATGAAAATGGATCCTCATTTTCTACTACAATAAATACTTTAATCCTTGGTATTTAAAAGAAAACCTTGCATGAGTACCAGCATAGCAGTGACATATCCAATGAAATGGCTTTCTTACTGAATTGGCTGTATCTTTTGAATTAGAACATTTTTAGTATTTGACTGATTCACTGCGTAAACTTGAATTGTCAGTTGTGTCTGTAATTTAGGTTTAATTTCTAACTTTAAAAATAGGTGAGCAAGAAAGAAAGAAACATAAGTTTCCTTGAAAAGATTTGATGTCTGAGTATCCTGGGGCAATCAATTTTTATTTAATCTTTTTTATTTGTATTAATAAGTCTTCAGTTAGACAGCTAATATTTCAATTACACTAACAAATTACAGGCTTTAAACATCTGGTATTTCCTATACACAGACTTTGGATGTAACAGAAACTATTCAAATATCTTGATGTAACAGAAACTATTCAAATATCTTGACATCAGAAGTCTACATGTCTTTTAAGGTCTTTACACCTTACTGGTTTGTTAAGTGTATTTAGGTTATCAAGTACTTTGAAGTAGAAATACCAGTTTGTTTCAGCTCAGTTAAGGAGGAAACTAGCTAATGGGTCACAGAACTTCAAAATCACAGAATCACAGAATGTTTTGGGCTTTGGAAGGGACTACAGAAATCTACTAGATTAGATTGCTCAATGCACCATCCAATCTAGCCTTGACCACTTCCAGGGATGGGGCACCCATATCTTCTATGGATAACCAGTTCCAGTGCCTCAACACCTCACAGTGAAGAATTTCTAATAACTAGTCTAAATCTGCTCTCTTTCAGTTTAAAGCCATGAACCCTTTTCCCAACATTACATGCAACTGTAAAACGTCCCTCTCCAGCTTTCCTTGCAGGCCCTCTTCAGATACTGGAAGGCTGCTGTGTATCTCTTTGAAGGCATTATAGAAAAGCAGAAACAGAGATCCTTTTTTTTGCTATAGCACACGCCAAATTGAACACAGAGTTGAGATACAGCTCTAGTTAACATCCACAGATTTAGATGACCCTGGTTTAGACTTCAAGTCAACCTTTGTGACCTATCTTAAAACAACATAGTGCTAAGAATATTGAATTTCAGTTGAAAGGAAAGCATGAAAGAATACACAGAAGGAAAAAAATATATTTCTAATTATTTTCTATCCATACTTTTACCATGCTCACTTTTGTTTGAGAATTTCACTGAATCAGGAAAAGAAATATGAAAATGGTCTGAAAGACTTGCAGGGCAATTAGTTAGTTAGGAAACACTCATTATCTGAAATTCAAATATAGATTCTTCCAAATCCAGTGTAGCACTCATTAATTACCAGCATAAATATACATTATTGTGGGTTTAGATCAGATTTCAAAGAAATGTGTTTATAATATAACATTTTATGTTAGACTTGTTGACCTGTGTACTCTTAAAGAATTTACAGCAAGGTTTAATTTTCTTTTGTGTTGTGTTCTAAACAATTTCACTTAGAACATAAGAGTAGAGTTTCTTTTCTTCCAGAAACATAATTTAAATACATATTGCTTGCAAAATATGGAAAAGGGAAATTCCATTAAAAATAACTATAATAATGATTCTTGCCAGATTTTTTTTTTCTCTTAAACCCATATCAGCTTCTTAAGCTTAGTGGAAGAATCGGAAAATAGAAATGCCTAGATCTCTGTCCTGGAGATTATGAAATCCAAGCAGTTTTACATGAACTTTGTGGCATCAAGTGGTGTGATCAAAACCTGTTTAGTATTCTACTTTTTTACTTAAGGCTATCTGAGATACTCAATTTTTTGAATCAAACCAAGCTCGGGAATAGCATCTTAAATGCAAATAATAGCTGAGAACTTGGCTAAAGTTAAGAAGAATTAAAAAAAAGTTGACAATTCTTCACCCAGAACTTCTTACTCTATTTAGATAAGAGGTCCCTTTATCTACTCACTGCCAGGAAAACTTATACAAGCCAAATTTCTGCTATAATTGCAGTTTCATGGTCTGAACATGGTATCATTGAGACCAAGATCTTAGAAATTAGATAAATGAATTTGACATTCATGTGGCAAGGAGATCTTGTCCCTGTACTGAAAAACCTGGGTTTTTAAAGGAAAAAAGTAAAGATAGCAAAAGGCCTAGCCTTTGTGCCTCTGGGCACAGGCTCACCCTCAGCTGATGATTAGGAAGTCAGTTAATGCACCATCAGCTATAGAGACTATTCTTGCTGTTTCCACTGAAGTGAGAAGGCCTAATTTCTGGTGGGAATAAAATGCTGAACTAGAGAGATCTTTGGTCTGATTTTTTATAGCAGCTCTGGCATTTCATATAAACCCTTTTCCATTCAGTTCTAAGATAGTTTTAAAGGGTCATTTGTTAACTCTGTCTGCAAACATTTAAGGGCACTTGAACCAGTGGAGCTCCAGTTCCATCCAGAAGCATTAAATCTTACTAGAGGCTTTTAAAATAATTAATAGTCTGAGTAAGTTCATTATCATTTAAGATCTATTTTAGCTACACATATTAATATTCTGTTTTTGTTGCAAGGCTATTTAGATACTGCCATTCATTGATAATAAGTCATTTATTCCTCATTAACTGTTAGGATGGATGTAGATACTCATTATAGCAAGACAACAGACTCATTTAACTGCACACAGTACTTGATTATACACACGAACACTGACTGGAATGCAAATTTCCTTCTACATAAGTCTCATCTTGTTTGTTATTCTCACCATGGGATAAAGTATCTTATCTGCTGTACTTTTTTTTCTTTTTTAGTATCTGTCTTAAATGGCAAGGAAGAACTTAATAAAGATTCGTGATAATCTCAATTTGGGTAAATTCTGGCACAAGAAATAAAGGCTTCCTCACATAAACTGCTGTTCTGTTTTAAAAATGCCTGTGAGATCACGTGTCCTTGCTTGACAGTTCTCCTAAAATCAGTCCAATCTTAAAATCGATGAGATTCAGATTTTGAAAATGTAAGGCTTTAACAAATACTCATTACACTGGTCTTGGACACAAGCTTTTGTTTTCTCCTGAAATACCAATACTATGTGTCCCAGCTACAGAAATCAAAGGCTAATCTCTCCCTGTCAAATGGAAATAAATTATATTCTCTGTCATCCTCTGCTCTACTTTAAGTGCAGTGAAAGTGATGACTTTTTTTCTCTGTTTATTTGTGTTTTCTTTGCTTTTTCTTTTCAGTTCTACCTGTTTACATTTATTGAAAATCTCTGTTTGTATATGCACAAGAACTGCAATCATCCTTCTGTTATTAGTAAACACTATGGTACATCTATGACCAGGGCATTGTACAATCCTTTTAGTAATGTAAGAAAATTACAGCTTAGGGACAAACTGAGGCTTTGTGTGATAGGTAGGTCAGGCCTACTGCTCTATCTCATGAAAGGAGCTATGAGTCAGTTACACAACTGCTTTTTTTGATGTAAACAATACAAGATAACTTTGTGTTATTTTCGCATGTCCTTACTCAAGATTTCCCCACTGCAAATATGTAGATGCACACATTTTGCAAGATATAGGCTCATTCCCAGGTAGTTTACATAGGAACTTTTCTGTACGGTCAAAGATGCTTGCTCTTTTTGAAGGTAAATAGCTCTCCCCTTAAATACAAACAGTCGCTCTGCATATTCCTTCTTGAAATACAGATGATATGTAACAGAACTGTCCAAAGCAGCCTAAAAACTGGTAGGAGAAGAGAGTTATATTTTAAAGAAGAAAAAAAAAAACTTCATCCAGTCAGTTGTCCCAGTTTTGTTGTTTGGCTGGTGGAAGGCCTTGCAGAGAAGTTATCAGCTGCCTAGAGCAATAGTTCTTTCCCACTCTAAACCGGGAAAATTGCATTGGTTTTTGTCACCAGTTAATACTTCCCATGAAGAAATTCAGGCTTTTAATGTGGGTAAGGTCTTTCTGCATACTGAGGTGACCCCATTGAACCTGGCACATATGCAGACAATGTGATATCTATGTGCGGTGTTGCATTTATATGTAATACCACACATATATCTGTAGTGGGTTAGGTGCACAAACCGGGCAGAACCACCAATTTTGTTTAGTGGTTTGAGTTCAATAATCTAAGTTTTTTGCCAAACACCAGCACACTTACCAGAATTTATCAAATTTAGCTGTGAGATAAGATAGGCAAAGCAAGCTCAAACTTAAAAGATGATAAAGGAAGTTTATTAACAGACCTAAAAAGAAAAAAAAACAAACCAAGAACCAGAACAAAACCCTCAGAACACCCCTCCTTCCCCCACCTCTCCATCTCTTTTCTACTGACAACATAAAAAGACAGCACTTCAACCTTCAGTCAGTTTACCACCTCTAAAATAGTCTTTTCTCAGTTCATTTTGGGAGAGAAGTTTCTCTTGTTCATATCATGGACTTCTCCACAAGAAAATAACGTTTTTTATGGTTTCAGCCTCAATACAAGCAGGTGCCAGGAAGAAAATCTGCTTGTTGAGGAAGATCCCTCCCACCCTTGTAGCCTTCCCACAGCTACTACGGTGGGCTATGATGATTCATGGGGTACTCTTTAAAGGATGAGTGGTTCTACTACAGTACCAAAGAAATCTTCTTCTATTATTGGCACTATAAGTCCTCTTTACCATCCCCAGGGGTGAGGGACTGGGTCACAGCTTCTTCTGCCTCTGTTCAGGCCTCTCTTCGGGCTGCCATTACTTCAGTATCTCCTTATCTCTTCACAGGTGCCCTGGCTCACTGGCTGCAGTTGGAGCATCAAATCTCCCCTTTGGACCATTTTCTGATACATTACAGGGAATATTTTAGCTTAGTCCCAACCACGGCCTTACAAAAGAATTTTCGGCTTCCACATTGAAGCACTCCTCATGCTCCTCCCTCAGGGCGTCGGCTCTGCTTCCCTCATGACTTTAGAGTCCCTATGCTGTATTTTTGTAAGTGTCCTCACTTTCCTCTCTCTCTGCAGGGGAGGATGGATGTTTGCAAGTTCCATCCGAGTCCTGAGAGGGTTAATCTCTCTCTCGGGCCTTCCAATGTTCACGGAGTCTTTGCCCGCGCTGTTTGAGTGTGGAATTTCAGCATCCGAGCTAAGGGAAGGAAGAGCGAGGGCTCGGCCATGGCTGGGCGTGGCTGGAATTTACGGCTCAGCTGCAGCTCCAAACCCCCCTTCCCCCCCTCACCTCTAAGGGGGAGGGGGAGATCTGGCAGCAACAGGACAAAATATAAAGGGTCTTTTCCTGGTGTTCCTGGCTTACTGGTTCTGTCTCCCAGGAAGGAAGGTGTATGCAGGATAGGTTACTTCTGAAGCTGACCCTCCCTGGGCAAACCCAGGACAACGTCATATGTGTATAGTTGCATATGGCATAACTATATATGGTAACTTAAAAAAAGTTATTAGCAATCATATATTTTACCTTTTCTTTCACATTTTGGATTGATCAAATCACCTAGATTTTAAGAACAAAAGTCCCAAATAATGTTCTGAAAAGAAGTCTTAGGAAGCAATTTGTCTGGGTAAAACATATTTTTACTCTGCAGAATATCCTCACTGGATAAAGTTTGACTAGCCTTTGAATAGGGATGAGAAAAGACATCCAGTGTCTCGCAGGACTAAACTGTTCAAAGGTCTATGAAAGAAAGCCAGTGCAAAATATGCCCTCTATAGGAAGCAAAACTGAAGTCTCCAAGTGCTCCTAATTTCCACCAGCTGAAACCAGTTTTCCTGATAACATACTCTCAAAAAGAAATCACATTAAAGGCTTTTCCCATCAGCATTAGGATTTTCTATTATCTTGTACTTCCTTTCATGTCCTTAAAAGTTTTTGTTTTCTAATTGGAAATTCTGCAGCTGAGAAAAAGATATCAAATTAATGCATCTGTTAATAGATAATATAAACGTCTACAAATATTTTTGAATCAGGCATTGAAGCAAAAGAAATAGATAACATTATAATTTGTCCATGGCCTGAACATTTTTTTATACTATGTCATGCTTCCAAAATTATGCAAATTCATGTTTTATTGGGTTAATCCGCTTCATAATTTAGGTGTTAAAAAATTAAAAATATCCAATATTTAAAAATCTTACTAGTTAGTAAATTACTACAAATGTAATTTATTAAATGGACCACAAAACTGAAATTCCTGTTACTCCATGAATCGTCCCAAAAATATAGGAAACTTTGTTTCATTATTCTTGTAAGCCATACTGAAACTTTCAATAAAGCGAGTGCTATTTATACTTTTCTTTAAAGTGCACAGTTTAATTGGCAAAATGTCAAGGCTGATTCAATCAGATTGGTGGCATGATCAGTGACAATATTCTTCAAGTATTCTGATTCACATTAGAAATTGAAGACATATGTTGTGGGAGAAGATGCCTTAACAATGAAAATATTGCTGGTTCAGACAGATGGTAAGTTTTTTAGTAAGGAAAATGAGAGCAAGAATATGACAGCTGAATAAAAGTTAAAATCTATTAAAACTGACAAGGTCAAAGATTGCATGGGACAAGGAAGAGGTGGATTTCAAAATAACTGCTAAAAATAATACTTTATAAAAGAAAAGTTTTCTCTCCATAATAATCTTCATCATGAAAAATATTTGCATTTTTTTTTTCCTAGATGCCTAACTGATATGAAACAGGCACTGTTGGGGAAAAAAAAAGGGTCCCTGAAAATCATTCCGGGTTTAGCCCTTTTTAACTTGCACATCAATACTGCTTGTTTGTTCCTGGATTCTTTATCCAGAAGTACTCATTCAAGGCCAGACTGTGTAGCCTGTATTCACATGAGTGAACATGTAAGTTCTTCTGCTACAGCCAATAAATTTTATTGCTTATTTATAGATTTGCAACACTGTATGGGATTCTCTGTTCCTTTCCAGTTCCAGACATTGACTTTAAATCTTTGGCCATTATTTAATTTCAACTTCTATTTTTTATTTTTTTATTTTTTAAATTTTTTTTAGCCGGTAAGTGTTCTTATTTTATGTCCTAGTTAAGATAATACGTCTATACATGATTACATAGACTTAAATTTGGTGCTCGGCATCAATAATACTTTTCAAATAATTCAAATTAGAAAGTTTAAAAGAAAAATAAGAGCTTGAAATGTAAAACATTAGAATTACACCATTTAAGAAAACCCACCTCTAAATGCCAGATTCCAATAACAACTTATAAATTGAACAGATTACTCAGTGTTAGATAATCTCATGAAAAAGAGAAATACAGAAATAAATACTCTGACTTGCAATAAAATGGTATTATTTGTACAAAGACTGGTTTGAACATATCAGTCATTTTAATTGTTTTGCATCATTATAATACTTTTTCTGCTGAAAAGAAAAAAAACTCCTCTATCAAACATTAAAGAACAATATTTTATTTATGGCCATGCAGGCTTAAAATTATCCATCCTAAAATAACATATAGTCTTGAGAAAACCTTTAAAAAGTAATCAAATTTAGGAGGTGCTGGTTTTTCAACAGTCAGGATCCAAAATTCTACTCTTCCAGATTAGATAATATTTTCTTAGAACTGTAATACTGATCCAGCCTTCTAAACAGGTCCATTAGTTTGCTGACGTTTATATCAGGCACTTACTTTCTCCAGTAAATACTTCCTGGGATATTTATTTTACCAAATAAACTACAAATACTTGATATTATCTTTATTAGGCAAGTGTCATGAAAAGGACAGAGAAAGTTGCAAGATATTTATTGTAAAGAATTATATTTTCTGCTAGCACTAAGCAAAATTTCATTAAAGGTATCTGCTGGATGACACAGTTGCTTTACTGGGTATTGACCAAAAGCCTCTTTTAATAATTCTTATAACAGAAATAAAACACACCACGTACCCAGCTGTGGCATACTCAGAGGAATTTAGGACAAATCTATACAGCACTGTCTCAACTCTTATTTACAGTTTTGCATACACAATACTTTGGAGTGCTTAAACTTGAAACAAGCAGTTCTCCTGTAGTATTTTGTAAAACAATGTCATATCCCAACCCTTTTTAATAATGTTGCCTCTTACCTTTTACAGGAAGGGAAGAATATGCAGATGTATTATCCAGACTTACATGGATGCCAGTATCAGAGCAGAATAAAACTGAGGAAGTCTTGAAATCTGCTTTGCTATTCAGCACTTTTTCATGACAGAATCTCATTTCAGATGGTGTGTTAAGGACAGCTGATCTAGCATGTAGGGGTAACCTAAATGCTAAGTAACCTAAAAATATTATTTCCACTTTAATGGTGATTATAAACTATCAGAATATGCATTATCTCTCTCAGTCAACCATAAATTCAACAGAATTCAGCATGAAAACAACATCTATATTCTACAAGAGAAAAGTGAAAAGCATGTAAAAAAATCATTATGAAACAAAGAAACTTCTGAGAAATTCGTCTTTGATTTTTGAAGTATTTGTGAGAGAGAATGATAGGCAATCCTTTACACTACTGTCATGAAACTTTGGGGGTTATGTATTATGTATTACATAGTGTGTAACAGCCCCATGCCAGAATCCTTCTGTAAGAAACTCTTATTACAAAGGAATGATATCCTTTTTTCACTCAAGTCATCAAATGATTACATGCAATATAGATGGGATTTCAGATTGCATTACTGGACGTTATCATAGCAAATAAAGGCTTTTCTGCAGGAGTAAAGGTATTTTTATGGTGTGGACAAAGCTTTCCCTTCCTTTGTAAGGTAATATCAAACCCTATCCCTCAGGACTGATGTTTTTTTACTGAAAGCATAATTCCTTCTGATCCAATTGTGAGTTCCAAGTGTATTAAGACTGAGGGCTGGAAGCCTGCCACATCCATCTAGAATTTTAATTAGATAAAATTATGTGCTTAGACTTAAGCAAAGACTTAAACTCTTGTTCAGTCGGGGTCCATGTCAGTACCTTGGCAGGAGCTCAAAAAATACAGCCAAAAGAAATTAAAAAAAGAAGGGCTTTTTTAAGGTAATGACTTCACCTATGACTTCATTGAGTGCACAGTCAAGCCCAATAGCTGATGAAGAAGTTTAATTTAAACATAGAATGAAATTTATATGGTCTCTTAGATAGCAGTGTGAGATGAAGCCTTGTTCTACCTGCATGCAGAAGATTCCTAGGCACTTCATGATATTAAAGCTACTTATTTCTCCTCAAAATTTTAGAAATATCCAGGGGTTTATATTTTTTTTAACCTTAAATAGATCAAAACAGAAAATCGATGACATTTGAACTGTAACTTGTAAAATTGTTTGCTACCTGGAAAAAGAAATAATAAAAATTTCATAGAAAATTAGTTTCATGCTCCAAGGACACTTGACAGAATACTTTCCTAATATCCTAATATTAGGGCAATTAATTTTTCAGTATTTTAAAATTGCTATAGATTTTTTTTAATCAGAATTAAAATTAAATATTACTTATATGCTGGCTTAAACACATAGACTTGCTTCCTTAGGAAAGCAAAATAAAATTCATGAAGAAAGCATCAGTACCTGGAATGAAACATTACAGTGAGTATTGAAACTGCATGAGAAAGAATTCTTGCCCAAAACCAGGTATCTAACAAAACTGAAAAAAACCTCCTGTAACAAAACCCTTTATGTGATCTTTTTTTTTTTTTAATCTCAATTTTAAAAATAAATGGGGTTTGTCTTTTCCTTGTATAAATTTAAGGCCAAATCTTCTATCTACTTTGCTTTTTTGTCCATCCAGAACATCTCAGTGTCTTCCTCAGTGCATTTCTAGATCCTCTAAGACTTTTATTTAATAACTCAACATTCCATTTTGTAAGTCTTCTTTACATTAGGGTAGCCTCAGCATCACAACCAGTGTTCATATTTTAGTATGAACTTGCATTTCAGTTCTTTGTGCAGTCTAATATTTTACTTGCAAATTCAGGTTTTGCACTTTGAGAAAATAGTTACATTTCTTTTTCAAATGAAGCTTAGCTCACCCTGCTTTCTAAATAGCCATAGAATCTTCCAGATTAAATAGAAGTGCTGTAGCTAGTAGAATAAATTAGTAGTTGACCCAAACAGAAAAGGCAGAGATCAGAACATAAATTACTTTGTGAATTTTAGGCTAGAGAAAAAGAGTTTGATGGAAAAAGAGATTCTCACCACATGATTGTTGCTTAAAGGAAAATCAAGTGGTCTGGAAAAATTAAGATCTACCAATTACAGAATCACAGAATTACCAGGTTGGAAGAGACCTTCAAGATCATCAAGTCCAACCTCTGTCCTAAGACCTCAACTAAACTAAACCATGGCACCAAGCGCCACATCCAGTCTCTTTTTAAACACATCCAGGGATGGTGACTGCACCACCTCCCCAAGCAGACCATTCCAATATTTTATCACTCTTTCTGTAAAAAAGTTTCTCCTAATATCCAACCTATATTTTCCTTGGCGCAACTTAAGACTATGTCCTCTTGTTCTGTCAGTTGTTGCCCGGAAAAAGAGATCAACCCCCACCTCACTACAACCACCCTTCAGGAAGTTCTAGAGAGTGATAAGGTCCCCTCTGAGTCTCCTTTTCTCCAGGCTAAACAACCCCAGCTCCCTCAGCCGTTCCTCACAGAGCTTTTTTTCCAAGCCCCTCACCAGCCTTGTTGCCCTCCTCTGGACACGCTCAAGTGTCCCCACGTCCTTCCTGAACTGAGGGGCCCAGAACTGGATGCAGTACTCAAGGTGTGGCCTCACCAGTGTCGAGTATAGGGGAAGGATGACTTCCCTGCTCCTGCTGGCCACACTATTCCTGATACAGGCCAGGATACCATTGGTCTTTTTGGCCACCTGGGCACACTGCTGACTCATGTTGAGTCGGCTGTCGACCAGTACCCCCAAGTCTCTCTCTGCCTGGGCACTCTCCAGCCACTCTGTCCCCAGCCTATAGCATTGCAGGGGGCTGTTGTGGCCAAAATGCAGGACTCGGCACTTGGACTGGTTAAACTTCATCCTATTGGACTCAGCCCATGTATCCAACCATTCCAGGTCTCTCTGCAGAGCCCTCCTACCCTCCAACAGATCAACACATGCTCCCAGCTTAGTGTCATCTGCAAATTTACTAATGAAAGACTCAATACCCTCATCCATGTCATCAATAAAAATATTAAATAGAGCTGGTCCCAGTACAGACCCCTGAGGGACACCACTGGTGACTGGCCGCCAGCTGGATGCAGCACCATTCACCACCACCCTCTGGGCCTGGCCTTCCAGCTAGTTCTTAACCCAGCGAAGAGTGCCCCTGCCCAAGCCGTGGGCTGCCAGCTTTTCCAGGAGTATGCTGTGGGAGACAGTGTCAAAGGCTTTGCTGAGGTCTAAATAGACAACATCTACAGCCTTTCCTGCATCCACCAGGCAGGCTACCTGGTCATAAAAGGAGACCAGGTTGGTCAAACAGATCCTACCCCTTCTAAACCCATGCTGACTGGGTCTGATCCCCTGTCCATCCTGTAGGTGCTGTGTAATAGCACTCAATATTAACTGTTCCATAACCTTCCCTGGTACCGAGGTCAGGTTAACTGGCCTGTAATTACCAGGATCCTCCTTCTTACCCTTTCTATGAATGGTCGTCACATTGGCCAGCTTCCAGTCATCTGGAACCTCGCCAGTGAGCCAGGACTGCTGGTAGATGATGGAGAGTGGCTTTGCAAGCTCATCTGCCAGCTCTCTCATCACCCTGGGATGGATCCCATCCGGTCCCATAGATTTATGGATATCCAGGCAGCTCAGCAGTTCCCTGACTGCCTCCTCTTGGATAACAGGGGGACTGTTCTGCTCCCTGACACTATCTGCCAACCCAGAAAGAACAGTTGTCCTGAGCTTTCATTAAAGAGTCTTTTCATTAAAGACCGAGGCAAAGAAGTCATTAAGCACTTCCGCTTTCTTCTCATCTGCAGTGACTAAATTCCCTTCCGCATCCAATAGACAACAAAGGTCAGTCTTGCCCTTCCTTTTTTCATTAATATATTTGTAAAAGGATTTTCTATTGTCCTTTACAAGGGTTGCCAAATTGAGTTCAAACTGAGCTTTGGCCTCCCTAATTTTTTTCCTACATGCCCTAGCAGCCTCCTTAAATATTTCCTGAGAGACCTGACCCTCCTTCCAAAGATGATACATCCTCTTTTTGTTCCTAAGTTCCTTCAAAACCTGATTGTCCAGCCAGGATGGACGTTTACCTCACCCACTCATCTTTCGTTGCACTGGAACAGTCTGTTCCTGTGCCCTCAAGATCTGTCTTTTGAAGTATGCCCACCCTTCCTGTACTCCTTTGTTTTTAAGGGCTGCTTCCCAAGGAACTCTCTGGATAAGTCTCTTAAATAGGTTAAAGTCTGTCCTCCTGAAGTCCAATGTAAAAGTCTTATTGATGTTCACCCTCCTTTCACCAATTATTGAAAACTCAATAATTCCATGGTCACTATGCCCCAGTTGTCCTCCAACCACCACATCTCCCACCAGCCCGTCTCTATTTGTCAACAATAAATCTAGTATAGCCTCTCCCCTGGTGGGCTCACTCACCAGCTGCAACAGAAAATTGTCCTCCACCCACTCCAAGAACTTCCAAGACTGCCTCTTTTCTGCTGTATTAAGTTCCCAGCAAATGTCCGGTAGGTTAAAGTCACCTACGAGGACAAGGGCTGGTGACCCTGAAACATTCTCTAGCTGCTTATAGAATAAGTCATCCACTTCTTCATCCTGGTTGGGTGGTCTGTAACAGACTCCCAGTAGGATATCAGCCTTGTTGGCCTTCCTTTAATCTTTACCCATAGGCATTCAAATTCATCATCATTAGTTTGAATATCCATGGCATCAAAAACCTCCCTAATGTAAAAGGCTGCCCCTCCACCTCTTCTCCCTTTTCTGTCTCTTCTGAAGAGCTTGTAGCCATCCAGTGCAGTGCTCCAGCTATGCGAGTCATCCCACCATGTTTCCATGATGGCAATCATGTCATAGCTTTGCTGTTGTACCATGGCTTCCAGCTCCTCTTGTTTGTTACCCATGCTGCGTGCATTAGTATACATGCACTTCAGCTGGGCTGCTGTTTTCACCCCTAACTCAGGCTTACCATCCTTGGGACTGTTTCCAGAGAGCCCAGTTGTATCCCATTCCCCCTTCAAACCTACTTTAAAGCCCTTTCAATGAGTTCAGCCAGTTCATGAGCTAAAAACCTTCTGCCCTTAACAGAGAGATGGAGCCCATCTGGTTCTAGCAGACCAGGTGCTGTAAAGGTTTCCCCATGATCAAAAACCCCAAAATTCTGCTGATGGCACCAACCCTTGAGCCACTTGTTGATAATGTGGGCTCTCCTATTTCTTTTGTCATTTTTCCCTGCCACCAAGAGGACTGAGCAGAACACTACCTGAGCTCCTGCCCTATTCACCACTTGACCCAGTGCCCTAAAGTCCCTTTAAACTGTCTTGATGCTCCTCCTCTCAATCTCATCACTGCCAGCCTGGAGTATCAGCAGTGGGTAGTAATCAGAGGGCCGAATCAGCCCAGGTAGTCTCTTGGCAATATCCCGTACCCGAGCCCCAGGGAGGCAGCAGGTCTCCCTGTGGGATGGGTCCGGTCGACATATGGGGCCCTCTGTTCCCCTAAGAAAGGAGTCACCCACTACCACCACCGTTCTTTTCTTTTTAATGTTAGAGGTGGTGATCTGTCTGACAGGTGACTCACGACTGGGAGGATCACTGAACAGATCATTCTCCTCTGTGTCCTCTAGTTGACCTTCTAGATCCAGGGCCTCATACCTATTCTGAAGTGGCACCTGGGTAGGCGAGGGGGGCAGGGAAGAATTTCTACCACCTCCTCGAGAGGGGACCCATTCCCACTCCCCTTCATCTGCCGGGTGTCCTCCTAATGCCTGACAGGGAGAGGCATAGGAGTCCTCTGACTCCTGGTGAGCCTTCCTCAAGGATGGAAGGGTAGAGCTCCACCAGTCTATTTCCCTTTCACTTTCCCTAATACTCCTTAGTCTTTCTACCTCCTCCCTGAGCTCAGCCACCAGTGAAAGCAAGTCGTTCACCTGTTCACACCGCAAGCATCCTCCTTCTGCAACGTCCCCTGGTACCGCCGATAGGCTCAAACACTCTGCACAGGAATGGGTCTGGACAGACACATCCTTTTTGGAGGGCTCTATATGGCTACATACACTTGCAGCATTCCCAGGTTTCGATCGTGTAAAGACCATTACTTCCAAGCAAAACAACTAACAACTAAAAGCCCCACCAGCAGTAAACCTGTAGCCCTGCCTGCTTGTCCTGCCTGCGCGAACTGCCGTGCCACGCCCTTACAGTCGTGCCACGCCGCTGTTCGCCGCGCTCCCTAGGGACGCTTTAAATCGCCCCGCCGCTCGCCCGCGGAAGCCCCGCCCTGGTGACTCAGCGGAACAAGAATTACAGCATTTAGTTTTGAAACCATGTTGCTAACTGGGGATCCTGGGAGTCTTAGAAATAAAGTTATCAATTTTACCTGTTAATTACAAATGACAGGAAAAAGAGAAGAGATGTCTGATTTCCCAAATAAATATTCTTTGATCTTCATTTGGGCTCTTAGCAGCCACGGAAGTGAAAGAAAAATTGTGTAGAAAGTATGCCCAGAAGGAATAATTCGTTTCTTCTTATTTAAAAGTCCCATTATACTTACAAAGGTGGACCAAGACTTCATGGAAAACTTGAAATACATGATGTGTCATAAACACATTGGTGTGCCTCAGACTGTAACTCTATTCACTAAATTTTTCAGTCACCTGAATGCATGGGGCCTTGATCTCATACCAAGATGAGCAGCTGAATTCACAGTAGATGAGACATGAGGAATGTCTTGAGAAACATCATGCCTCTATTAACCTCCAGGGTTCTGCAGTCACCCATTAACACCAAACAGGTAGACTATATTTGTAAAATCTCTTTTGGGATGTTTCTCCTTTGCTGTGACTTACAACTAGGTATTAGCTCATATGATCTGGGAAGGAATGAATACACAAATCAAAGTCTAAATTTTTTTGTTTCTTTGTTTTTTGAGAAAAAAAGAGACCAGCTAAATACTATCCACAAGTTTACAGCCTCTGCATTCTAAAAATATGATAAACTAAGCATGTATTAGATAAACTAAGAGAGAAAATATTTGCCTATAATGTGAAAATCAATTTTTATGTATCTTTGCACTCTTACAGAAGTGGCAAGTTCAAAATAAGTTCTGTGTCTCCTGATTCTTCTGAAATGTAGAAGAAGAGAGTATTCAAACCTCTCAGAAACTTTTGTTTTAAGCATTTCCAGGTGTATTTCTGAGTCAAAGGAGAGCTCTGTATCTAACACCATGGGTGTGGAGATGAACATTTTAAACCACCAGGTCTGTAACTCCTCCTTCCGTCACACCTCTGTTCTTACACAAAAAGCTTCTGTTCTATATGTGTTCTCATTAACATGATTTGGTAACCAACTAACTTTTAGAAATTTTGTTTAAAATGAAAGACCATTTTTTTCTTAGATTTTGCAGTGCAACCACACTTATTTTCCGGAATTTAGGGCAGTGATCCTAAAAAGATTTTTAATTTATTTATTTTTTTAATCCTTACCCATTAGAAGAAAATACATTTGCTCTTAAATCATAGGTAAAATTAAATAATGTGGTTAATCAGCAAAAAGAAATTAAAATAAATTTAATAAAAGATTATCCAGATGACAGGTTGAAGATTGACATATATCTCTCAATTACAATTGAAGAAGTTTTATTATATAAAGGAAAAAAAATAAAATCCTGTACACATATTTTTCTATACCTCTAAATATTTTGGGAATATGTAAGTAGAAGAATAAATGTGAGACATCATTTAGGAACGTTTCTTTTCCATAATGTATATCAATAAGGCTAAGGAAATTATCTTTAAAAATATTGATTTAGAAAAGAAACAGGAGGCTTCTTTGCCTTGCCTATCTTATGCTAGTTGGACTGTTTCTATGCAAATAAACTCCATGTTTACTTCAGCTAGGCACCTAAAAGTCTGCATAAACTTGTTGAACACTTACACAGCATAAGCAGCATAATTTATTTGGCAGCATCCTAATTAATTTGTATTTTACCACTTTAGAAGTGGGGTTGAAATGTATTTTATTTTTAATAAGCCTTATGTTACTCTGCCACAGCTTTGCCCTCACAGTTTTATATGACAAGCAGGATTACAGAGTAAAGAAGATAAATTAACTGTCCTACACAATGAAGTGGATTCTGTGCATCCCTTGGCTCTGGTATGCAGTTACTTGATGGTGATTTTCAACTGCACTATTTAATTAAAAAAAAAAAAACTTAAATAAGAAAATAGCTTTTTAATGCTGTACATCACTTATATGATAATTGTAGTAATATTGTTGGCATTCAGAAGTCTGTAAGTATTTTTTACAGTCTACTAAAGTGTTTTGACGTGGCATTTATCAAGCCAAGGAAAAGGCAAAGAAAAAATAAGTTGCACTACTGTGAATTAAAAGACAAAAGAGCCAATACAGCAGCACATGTTTGTGTACTTCTACACTCAACTATGGCTAGATTTTCATTATATTGCCAAAAAAAATTATTCCTTTGGTCTTCGACTTTCCCTCCCTTACCACAGAGAATTAGAGGTGAGGGCACCACAAAATTATTGGTTTATTTGAAATAGTGTACAAGTAAATCCTATTTGCTGGTATTTACAGCCTTCTTCATCCTTACAACAGTTTCTGACAGAGCAAGAGGCAATCATATGAGTCAAATGTTTAGCCCATTACAAAGAAAGTATTTTATCATCAACACATTATTACAGGTTGCAGATTTAGCACAAGTTTTGGACGGGCTGGAAATTTTCAGAGAATGGTCTGGCCTACTTTTGTTACTTAACCACTATAAATTTTGGCTCACATGTTTTATTTGAATACATTAACTACGTAATATATATATTTATAGAAGTATATATCAGATAAGTAGTATACTTTTATTTTTTCTTTTCAACAGTAATGGTCTATAGAGGTTTTTTCCCTGGTTTTATATAAGAATATTTCCGGCAAGGGAGAAAACTAAGGATTTTTGGAATACATGAGGATTTTTGGAATTGTATGGTAACAGCAAAGACCGTTGTAATATCATAATTCATCAACTCTTATAAATTTTGACTGCTGTTACTTTCATTTTCAGATCTCTGTAAAACCCTTGTAATGTAGTGGTATTATACAGTCAAGGGTAACTTATCAAAGAAAGTTTTACATTTTCTAATAAACTAGAACATACGAATGTATGTCAGTAAAATAATACATACATATATTTTCTTCTAATTTCAGTTTAGCCTTACTGATTGTGAGGCCAAACCCAAGACTATATATGCAGCAATGTCCTTGGGTTGAGTGTTTTGCAATGGAGAAATTCTCAGTGGTAGTCAAGCTCAAAAATCTGTAATCAAAAATGAATGGTGATTTTTTAGCCGTTTTTTGAAAGGACATCTTATATTACAGCTGCATAACAGGAAAATAGTTAATGAAAATACATTCTGAGAATAAATTTAATACATTTTTAGACTGATAGCAATATGAATCAATCAAGTTGAATGACAACATAAATGCCATGCCAAGAATTCTATAATTAAGGTGATTTTTCATAGTAGTCTTAGAATTAATGTGAAATCTGACAGTTTGTCTATGGAGGAAATAGTAATGGAGATACATCTGACCAGACTTTAATTGTGTATGGGTGCACTACCCTATTTTCTTAACAACTAATAGGTTTATTTTTTGACCAAAATAAAGGAACCCTTAAGCAACCAGCATAAGTAAGTTGAGTAAGGTGAACATAAACCAAATTTCAGACCAGATCTTTTCCCTGTTTATAGCTCAGACTAAAAGTGCAGCATATTCCCACAAATTACATGATCAATATTCATACAAAGAGATCTTCCAGAAAAATCAGTGGCTCTAAACTTAAAGAAGAAAATAAGCCCATAAAATCTTAGAAAATGATGGGATTTAAGTAGCTATCTAAATTACTGCAGCTCAATCAGTTGTAATAATGCTTACTGCTTATACACAGACATTTGAAAATGACTGTTACAGAAATATCTTGAATGTAAGACATTGAAAGTTGACACAAGAATGAAATCTTTCAGATGTTGCAAATGTTTTCTTTCCTAATGTTTAGTTGAACTGTATTGCAATATACTTTCCTGACTGACAGCTAAGTTGATTCTTACTATTATTATGTATTACCAAAATACTCTTGAAGTTTATTAGAGGCCAGGAGCTCTTTGCCAAATATGAGCCAAGAAGACAATCCCCATCCAAAGAATTTTCAAACTAAGTAGAAGACGAGACAACAGATGGTCTGAGACAGATGGTTGCAGGCTATGAGTGGTAAAACAAAGCCCAGAGATGATACTAGGCAGTGGTTTTAAAACTCCGTAAGTTTAACGATTGTCAGATGCTTTGAAGATAGCATGAGAAAACACAATTTTAATTGGGGTTCTGAGGAATTACAATGAAGATCTGAAGATACCTATAGGGGCTTTTTCATTGGGTGAAATTAATATTTCTAATGTATATGCATATGTCTATATAACTAGATATATACATGCATATATTCATGCATACAAAGATAACTGGCTGAAAATCTTGTAAATTATGATAACTTAAGTTGTATTTGGGCATAAGATTCCCCTCACTAAGGTGAGATAAAATGATAGATGAAAGGTAATTTAGACAAGAATCTGAAAAAATGGTTCAGAAAATAACTAAATTACCAATGTTGAGACAGCTTTATGTTATCTCATGGCACTGGGTTTGCATGGATGGGTTTTGGCAGTGGTGAGAGCTATAGGGGCAGATGTCTGTGAGAAGCTGCCAGAAGCTTCCCCCATGTCCAGCAGAGCCAATGCCAACTGGTACCAGGACAGACCCACCATTGGCCCAGGATGAGCCAATCAGAAAAGGTAATAGTGCTCCTGTGATAACATATTTAAGAAGGAAAAAAAATTAATAGTGCAGATGTAATTGTGCTCCAGTTGCAGAGGGAAGTGAGAGAGGAGCTTTGCTGGGCACCGGTCATCTATCCAGGGTCAACCCACCACTAATCTAAGTCTACCTTTCATTCTGAAGATGTATTCCCTCAGGTAAGCTGGTACTTTTAACCCAAATAATTTTTGTGTGAATAGCTTTACCATGTGTGTTCTCTTGAACAGAATCCCAGTTGAATCAGCTCTGAGATGGACCTTAAACTCTTCTGAATGAACACAGTTTATGGATAAAAACTAAGCTCCACATACCTTTGAGAGAAGTTTCAGGGTTTTGCAGTTAGGAGGAACAAGCAAAGAAACAGAATTCCTGCATCCAGTAAGGCACTTTGAGCTCTGGTGGAATATTCTTGGCTCACAGGTGGAAATTCTGCATTGTCTTACAGACTGCCTTGACCTGACCTGCTATTCACAGTGACAAGGATTCATAGGCATAATGTTTCCCTGAATCCCTCATCAACTGACAAGTTTAATTAATAATCTACCGATGCTGAAGAGAAAACAAGTATTGATTCAGATGCTAATGACCAAGGAGCTACCGAAAAGATTAGTTTTACCTTGTTGTTATTTAAAAGAAGGAAATGCATATTTACCATGCTTTATTTTTTTCTACCATAGGCTTGGGTTACTTAATTTGGAACCAGTATCAAGGACCAAAGCCCATCCAACTTTAGAAATTTTGTGGCAATATTAGTGGCAAATGCTTATGGGAATGGTCAGTCAACAGGGAAAACCAAATGGGATAGTGCGGTGGGTTGACAATGGTTAAAAGTCAGGTGCCCATCAAGTTGTTATTTCACCCCCTCCTCAACAGGACAGAGAGGCAAGAAAATAAGATGGAAAAGAACATATCACTAAAAATTAAGGTACTTCCATAAAGCAAAAGCAAAGGTTGTAAGCAAAGGAAAACAAAAGATTAATCTCTACATCCCAACAACAGGCAATGTCCAGCTACTTCCAGGGAAGTAGGATTTCAATACACCTTGCAGTTGCTTCAAAAGACAAATGTTCCCCCCCAGTCCTCCTTCTTTCTCTTAGTGCTGAGCAGGCATGCTGTGCTATGGAATATCCCTTTGGCCAGTTTGGAGGAAGGAGCAATACACTGCAAAGTTGTCCTGGGTTAGCCATATGGCCTGTTTGTATCCCCAATCGTCCCCTGGCTTATGCTGGACATTAAGTTCTGCAGCTTTAAGTTGGTCTAAGGAAGACAGTGAAAGTGAAGGTGGAGGAAGAGGCGGAGCGGCAGCAGGAAGCAGGAAGAGAAGAGCGGAGGAGGGAGCGCGTGGCTCCAGCGTGGCCGGAACTCGCAGCTCCCCGGGATCATCGCCCCCCGTCCCGCAGATTACTACGAACCAAGGTCAAGAGAGCGGAGAGGCTGCATTCCAGCAGACAGCGTTATCTCTTTTTTCTTTTTTTTTTTTTCCCTCTTCTTGGGACTGGCTGGCATCGCGTAAGCCCAGGACACCAGGGAACGCCCGGGGGGCCCCTCCCCCACCCTCGCCGACTGCTACAGCCGGGCCCGGCAATCGTCCCCCCACTGGAGAACTGAACCGGACTCAGACGGACTCTGAATCTACCATCTCTTCAGAGGAAGGAGAGGTTTCATTGTTTTCATATTATCCAATTTTTTCCCTATACTTGTAAATATTCTATGTGTTAAATAAATAGTTTTTTCCACTTTTCTCTAAGGAAATTCTTCCCGGACCGGTAGGGGGAGGGGCGATTGGAATCGGCTCTTCCTAGGGGAGACCTCCCAAAGGTTTCCTCCTAAATATTGCCCTAAACCAGGACAAAAGTCTACCGAATAGTAGATCTGCCAAAATGCTTTAGTGCCTCATGATTTCAATCCCATAATTCAAGAGAAATGTTTTTGGAAAGTTTTTCTAATATGGATTCCCACTTAGGCAATGGAAGTGTCTAATACAGGAGCACTATGGCTGCAATACTGCCATTGCAAACAGAACAAAAACTGGTGCTAACTTTTAGACTAACTTTCTCCTCACCAGTGGGAGAGGTGGTATGTGAATGACAGTAAACCAAGATTCTACTGACACTTAAAGAGTCCATAGTCACAAACTAAAAGACAAGTCCAGCACATTAAAGAACATATCTGGTGTGCCCAGAACTTACAGGGAAAGGAAAAGATGATTATTTGAAATATTATAGTTCAATATGAGGCATCTGGAATAATTTCTGCTGGATGGGAAAGACAACATAAAGTTCCGGGGGAATATGAAAGAAGTGTAACAGGTGAAAGACTAGAGAAAATAGAGTGAACTTGAGCTCTGTACTTTAAAAGCAAAAATCAAAACAAAATCGGTGCAACATAAGATTCTGAGTCTGCATTACACTCATGTCTGCAGGCCTTCTGTTCCTTTCAATACATAGTCCTTGCTTGGAATGATTAGTAAAATAAATTCTGACCAGGGATTTCTAAATGTTGGACATTTGACTAAAAATGAGCTGCCTTCTACAAAAACATCAAATTGCTACTTGTAGTTTTCACACTTGATAGTATTATAAAAAACCAAAAAAACCCCCAAAAAACAAAAACAACAAACAAAATTAAAATTAATATCATAAATGCATAAATGTAAGTTTTCAATTTGTTATTTTTTATTGCATTTTGATTTTTTTTTCTTTTGGCAATGTAGAGAAATGGTTTAACAAATCTGGATTAGATTTTTAGATTTTTTTCCACCCCCATTTAATCTAGTTTCATTATGAAGGAAAGGGCAAACCAAAGAAAATCCAAATTTGCAGCAACTCAGGTCCTCACTTTGTTCACTATATAAAGGTGAATATCAAAATACAAGCACAAAATAATACAAGTTGATGAGGTTAAAAATATGTGAAACTGAAATAATTTCAGAATTTAATTTCTTTAAAAATTTCATATGGCAAATATATAATTTTTAAAATCCAGATGAGAAGAAAAAAGGTCTTCGGTGATCTTCCTAAATTGCAAATATTTCAATTGGTGTTACATAAAAATATTTGTTATAGAATTCTTTCAATATGGTACCATTCTTTCTATATGAATGCCTCTTATTTTTGCCTGTAATAGACTATGTGTTAGAGTAAGCTGAAAATATCTAAACTTGATACAGAGAATAAAAGTACTGCAAAAGGATACAAATCCCCTTGTTAAAAATTAGTGTTTAAAAGTAGTCTGTTTTATTTGTATACTTTCAATGCTTAGCAGCTGGATGTTGCATTCTGGATCAAGTGAGTGATATTTTTAGTATCTTTGCAAAAAGAAATAAATTAATAATAGCTCATTTTTTTCCTTAGGCTTTAGTTGTCTAATAGCAACATTTTGGGGGGATTCTTAGTTGATAATATGTCTGTATTTTTCTCTATGTTTACATATAGATCTGGAATTATCAGTATGGTTCATGACAGCTTTTTGAAGAAGCGTTTTGCAATGTCAAAGACACTTCTTAGAAAGCAGACGTATGTATGAAGACGATTGTTTACTTGAGTGGGAGAAATGTGTGAATGTATGCAGGTGTTTTAGGACTTTTCCCTAGGTTTTTTCAGTATCTAGTGTTTGAAAGGCTTCAGATTAATTGATTTTTTAATAGCCTGACCAACTCTTATAATAAGGCTACTAAGCCAAATGCTTCATTTTTCAGTGTCTGGACTTTGGTCTTTGGAATCAGAACGATTTGTTTCTATTTGTGTTTGGTCTGTTAAACTATATTCTTAGTGACGAGGATATCGTAAAGGTAATATTTTCCTCTGATGTAAAAGAACAGTATCTATACATGTTTTAATATGTTTTGAGACAGAGTATAGGAGAACAAATTGATTTGCTGATGTATTTGTTATTCTCATGACTCCTGTAATGATGTAAAGTGAGGAAAGATAATAGTTGTGTTTATGAAGTCAGGCTTTGGTACATTAGATTTTCTCAGATAATTAGTGCGGTTTTAAAAATAAAATGAGGGAAATAGTTCCCACAAAGAATCCAAAGGGTATATACTCTCTACTAACTTAAAATAGCTCTAAAGAACCTTCTACTATGTGGAGTCATTATTTTTTTTTTAAATCTCATTTGATGTCTGATTTTCCTGTTTGCTTCTCTTATGCTGATTTAGGTTATCTTTCCCAGAAAGTATATTTTGGTCAATTTAACCATTAATTGATTTGAAAATACGTGGTAAAATTGTTAATGATTAGGTTTTTTCACTGATGCTGTTTGAAAAAGCACTGTTACTGCTCACTCTTTTTCTTCCTGTTGGGAAGAATGTTATCTTTGAAATGCATTGCCTTTAATCCAATTGCGCTAGGCTTTGAAACTATTACACTTCCTGTTCATCATAAAATATCCTCTGTATTAGGTGTGGCTGAGACAGAGCTCATTCTCCCATAGCAGCCCTGTGCTGCTGGGAGGTGACGTGTAGGAGAGAGGGTTTCCACCCCTCCCCTCTGTAAATCACATACTTAAGGATTATAATTAAAATCCACATTCATCACACAACCTTCACTCACATCAAAAACCTCAATCAACCAAAACAACAGAAAAATTCCCCCCACAAAAATCAAAATAAGATCATCACAACACCAATTGGAAGAGTACAATTTAAACAAAATCTACCTGTTTTCCGTTCACCACAAATACAACAAAAATTCCCCACAATCATTCTACTCTCTAACATTGTTCAGTACTTGTTTTGCCCATTACCTCCCATGATTATTATCTTTATCTCAAAATTCTCATGATTTCCCAGGTTTTGGCACCAAAAACTGATGGGTTGACCCTGGCTGGGTGCCAGGCACCCACCAAAGCCTCTGTCTCACTCCCCTCATCAGTGGGACAGGGGAGAGAAAATGTAACAAAGGGTTTATGAGTTGAAATAATGACCAGGAGCAAACACTCACAAATACTGTCACAGGCAAAAGAGATTCGAATTAGAGATATTAACTGAATTTATTACTAACAAAACCAGAGCAGGATAATGAGATGTAAAATCTTAAAAACACCATTCCCCACCTCTTCCTCTTTCCCAGCTCTATCGCCTCTCCCCACAGTGACACTGGGAGACAGGGAATGGGAGTTATGTTCAGTTCATCACATTTTTTCTGCTGCTGCAGAAGGAGTCCTTCTCCTGCTCCAGTGTGGGGTGTCTCCCATAGGAGACAGTTCTCCATGTACTTCTCCAATGTGAGTGTGTCCTGCTGATAACAGTTCTCCACAGACTGCTATGACATGGGTCATTCTTTCATGGGGTGCAGTCTTCAAGGACAGGCTGCTCCAGACTGGGTCCCCCAGACTGTCACAAGCCCTATCAGCAAATCTGCTCCAGTGGGAGCTACTCTCTGCATGGATCTTCAGGTCCCTGCCAGAAGCCTAATCCAGCATGAGCTTCCCATGGGTTCACAGCCTTTGCTCAGACATCCATCTGCTCTGGAGAGGGACTTCTCCATGGACTGCAGGTGATCTCTGCCCTCTCATTGACCTCCATGGGCTGCAGGGGCACAGCTGCCTCACCATGGGCTGCACCAGGGGCTGCAGGGCAATCTCAGCTCTGGCACCTGGAGCACCTCCTGCCCCTCCTTCTGCACTGACCTTGGTGTCTGCAGGGCTGTTCCTCTCACATATTCTCACCCTCCTCTTCTCTGAGAACCATTACAGGTGCACAGTATTTTTTTCTCCCTTCTTAAATATATTCTCGCAGAGGCATTACCACCATTTCTGATTGTCTTGGTCTTGGCCACTTACAGATCCATCCTGGAGCTGGCTGGCATTGGCTGTGCTGGAAATGGGGGAAGCTTCTGGCAGCTTCTGAGAGAAGTGATCCCTGTAGTCCTCCCTACTACCAACACCTGCCCATGCAAACCTAATATCTCCTCTTTCATTTATTTTTTCCCACATGAGTACTCCTCTGAACCCGTATTCTCTCTTTACACAGTACATTATTATCATCTTAGCAACAAATGTGTACATTTGCACTATAAATAAGAAATTAATTGAAGCAGTAAAGGAAAACAAATTACAGTGTTCCCAATGATGTTAGTTTATCAAATCCCAATGAAGATTAGAGGAATCCAGGCTCTTTCCACTTACCAAAAAAAAAAAAAAAAAAGAAAAAAATCATAATCATACTTCTTAGTAAAGCTGGGAATAACTGCAGTTATTTTTCAGTATTCCTGCCCTGTAAACAGATCAAATATAGGACAATGCCATACAATCAGCAATGAGAATGTGTCTGACACCTACACAGCTCCTCATGAATATTATTACAGCCCACTAGAGGTACTTTGTTTTGTTGTTTTTTTTTTTTGCTCTCAGGAAAAGAAATAGATAGAAAGCTCATGAACTCTATTGATAACACTTGATTGCATGAAACAGTAATAGAAAGAAATACAGTAGAACAAAGAGAAAAGTGTTTCAAACAATCCATTCAAGGCCTACATGAAGATTGAACCTCTTATAAATGCAAGGAATAATGCCTTTCTGAATTTAAAAAAAAAATATATATTTTAGTTACTTTAATCAGAATGTAGTTATTTTATTCTACATTATTGTGGAGAAGTACAAGAGAATTTATTTTAATAATTTTTGAAGATGTGGTTTCAGAAATGCAAGAAGAAGATTGGTTCATTGAGCAGCAATTTGAGAAGAAATCTAAAGAAAGGAGTAAGAACAGACAATCTAATTGATGATTGTTGGTTTTTCCTATGGGATTAAGCAGTCTTATCTCACAGTTCATTCAGTGGATGTTAAGGACATTCTGCATTTTTTTTCAGTGACTAGTTCATTGACTCAAAAGCAGGAAAATCTTCTGTCTTTTTCCTACCCAAATATTAAAAATCAAGCTCAATCAATTCTTTATTGTCATTAAAATACATTTTCACGAGTGCACAAAGTTTTGTCAGATGAGAAAGTATATAATACCAAATCCCTTTCAAATTTTAAAGCAGTTTAAAAAGATCTATTAAAGGAAGATGTAGCACAGCTTTTTGAACCACAATGATACTGTATCAGCCATGGAAACAAATGATACACTTTCAAGCTCCACAGAACAAACTCTCAAGATAACACAGTATAATCAATAATGAAAAAGTCTAAATTGCAATTCAGTCTTCTTGTATAAAAATGGAACTTTTCCTATTTGCAGTCTTCAGCTTAATTGAAGTATTATTGAAGAATTCTTTTCCAAAGGGAACTGTTATCCCTATGAAATGAAAACATTTATGAGGAACAGCTTGATGACTGAATAGTTTCTTCCTTTGTAATGCTAATTATTCTTATAAAGAAGACACAAATAGAAAATGGGTTGTGTCCAGTTTCAGGCACAAAACATGTAAAATAGGACTTTCAGATGAACAAACATTTTTCATAAAATATGCTAAGACTGCATATATTCATTACAGAGTATTACCTATCTGAAGTCAGACTCACAAAGGTGTTAAAATATGTTTAAAAGTAGACATTTTGAAACATATCTTTGCCTATACAGACTTTGGAATTTCAACCCCATGACTGTGCCAATCCAGGTGTAGTTTTGAGACCTGCTGTCCTTGTGTGTACTTCCCTCTGAATAGTTCTCACTGTGGTTGCATCTAATCATTGCACAGGGAACTTCCCTAAGCACATACTTAGTTATGTGATTATTTAAACATTATTTTAGCCAGGAGTCTGAAGTCTAGAGCATACTTAAAGACTTTGATTTCAAGATTATTTTTTATTTACAACACTACAGGGGATGTAAGTCCAAAAATGGGGAAGCAGATTGCAATTAATTTTATCATGTACATTTTAAAAAAATCTGTAGAGTCTTCACAGCTTTTATAAAATCAACATCAGTAGTATAAGAAGTATTGTCACTCCATCTAGTTCTAAATGCTTCTCTTTTTGGTCTCATGCTATCTATCTGATTCTAGAGATTAATATTAATCACAGAATAGATTTGGTTGGAAGGGACCATACATTTCATTTAGATCCAACCCCTCTGCTTGGGTAGGGACACCTTTCCATAGATCAGGTTGCTGAGAGCCCCATTCAATCTGGCCTTATGTCACCAGTGAAAAAGTAAGAGAATAATCTGTCTATTCCATCTTTTTCAAAATATGACCTAAAGAAAGGCAAACAAAATGCCAGGAATCCCCAAAATAACAACAAAAAAGAGCAGTTCATGAGATGATGTTCACATGACCCTATATAGGTGTTAAAAAAGAGTTCTGTTTTTCCGCTGTAGTGCTGTAGTTCAACTGCCATCACTCAGAGAAATCAGGGAAAGTTTCATATCACAGATAAAAGAATAAATAATATTTTGCTATATTTGTTTCTGAAGTTTTGAAGAATTTCACAGATCTTTTGGGAATACCTGGAATGGATTGAAATTCCACTCTTGGCCATCAGGGACAATAATGACACCCTTTTCATGAATTCATACATCACTTGCAGTCTTCCAAAGGACAGCTGCTCCTACAGGAATGAGTCAACATTGCACTTATCAAAGCCAAAATGAAGTATGATAAAATCAAACTATTGTTATGGCATATGTGGATTAGTCTGCATGCTTAAACTATTAAACTGCTGAAGAATAAATTTTAAAAATTAGTGAATGAAGAAGAGCCCTTGTACCTTTCACTTTTGATTAAAAACGCAAACTTTTTTTCTTATTCTCCTCCCTGTTTCACTGGGAAGGTGTGGGGGAAGGGGCAGGGAGCAAGCAGCTGTGTGGTACTTAGATGTTGGCTGGGGTTGAACCACAACAGTCCTCTGTAACAGGTGTTTCTTGAGGTCAAACATCTCTTTACTGGCAAGGCAGGACATCCACAGTGCCTTGTTTACACTGGTTTATATCAGCCAGTGAAGATCTTTGGTAGGCTGTGAGGAAAGTAATCACTTCAAATAGACAAAAAAAGCACTTTTGCCTCTCTTGGAAGTGAAGTTTCCTTTTTGCTGATGCATTCTGTGATAAATGAGGATGTAGAGTCATTCACTCTGAACTAGCTGTAGTCATCAAAATCTTCAACACAGAGCACAGATAAATGATTTGTGATCAGTACTGCCCAGTTCCAATAAATTAGTGAAACTGGAAAAATCTGCAATTTCTCATCACAGAACAGTACTATAGGGGAAGAAAAATTAAAGAAAGGAAAAGATTAGAATAAAATATGTAAATTAAATGTGGTAATATTTAAAAAGATTTAATTTTCTCAATAATAATAATAATTTAAAATACTCTAGGCAACCTCAAAGTATACCAATTTAGTATGTAAGTATAAAAAAATGACACAACATAGACATATTTTCCTGTGTCTAAAGGAAATTGTTAACTGACCAACAACTACTTCAGCTATCATTATTTTTAGGTATTCCTCAAACAAAAACTGGCAACCTAAATCCAAAGTGCTTAATACTACTTTAAAAAAAAAAAAAAAAAGAAAATATATTTCCATATTCAGTTTATCTTACCATTTTGATAGAGCAAGTAAAATGCAGAAAAAAAAGTTTACGAAAAAAATCTTATAATTAGATTTCATTGATACAGCTGTTATCACATCTCAATAGGATTTTGATTTTTTTTGTATACCTCATAGAAATTTATAAATCATTAATTTTGTTACAGTAAGATAATTGCAAATTAGAATGAACTCCTGTCCAGATATTTAAGATATCTGCTTGCATAAAAATACTTAAATTCAAGGAATCATTTGAGTTATACTTTGAGAATTCTACAGCTCACAATTGAACATCATATGTTAACACTAGAAAACAATCCCACTTAAAATCTTTTTAACTCCTTTTAAAGACACCAACTTGAGTTTTCATTTTGAATTCTTTTGCTTCTGGGATCTTCAGTACATCACTACTGAGTACATGCGGCTTACTGAATTTCACATCTTTATGACCCTTAAAGAGATTACAAAGCCTCAAAAGTATCATGCAGGTTTTTTTTCCTCCTCCATGGTTAGATTAACACCTTGCAGTCCTTTACAGTTTTTTATGAGGTTTGGTAAGGATGTATAGTAACTACAGGCATAAGTGGACTATTTTTTTCTCTACTTTGAAATTCTTTAAGCTCATTCATACTATTAGAAAATATTACACAACTGTCTTTGCTTACCACTGTCACTACTATATAATTTTCTTTCATGATATTGTAGGTTATTTTAAAAAGTCTACAGAATTTTTCCCTTTTGGTCAATAGTAACTGAAAGTTTATTTACAATGTGATACAGCAGTATCTGGAAATACAGTGACAAAAACAGTATAAAAGCAATTCCTCTGACAGCGCTTCTCTATCTCCATTTATTTTATTAATTTTTGCCCTCTGTATCTATATATCAAACAAAGAAATAAACAAAACTCTAGACTGTCAGATAACCTTGAAAAACAATCTGACCCAAGCCAAACACTTGAAATTGAAAACACTTTGGTCATTCCTGAAAGAAAAATGTCTAACCTGCCTTTCCAAACCTCCAAGAAAGGTGATTCCATAAAATCCATTACAAAATATTCCAAAGTTCCATTCCATATGCCATGAGAAAGATATTTCTAACCAGAATTTATCCAATTTGCCAAGATTTTCTGAAGCACGTCTCAGTGTGAGCCCTGGCTCCTATAAATTCTACAAAGATGTTTTTTCCTAAATTTTAAAAGACTGAAGGATAATTTCATATTTTGAAAGTAATATGAAGGAAAGAAAGAAGGGGGAAGTAAGGCATAAATTAGAATAATCAGGATATTTACTATTTGATACCTCCTGAAAAAGAACCTTTGTGTTACCATAGTTTTAAAAATATCCCTTCATTTTTATTCCATAAAACTCATGTCTTCATTCTCTTATAGGATGAAATACACTACATAAACATCTCACAAACATTACTGCATCTATCATTATATTTTCCTGCAACCATATATTCATTCTTCCCTTAATATTCCTGAGGCACAGAATTTTGGTAGACCCAAGGGAGTATTTGGCATTTAGAAATTCACCATGGATCTTCTATTTCCCATCTGAAACCCTTGCTCACAAGTTTAGTCTCACTACCCATCAGCTTCTTTCATCTTGAGAATCGTCATTAATAGTAATAAAGTGTGCACAATTAAAGCCTAATGAAGTATCAACTACAACCTTAATTTTTTTTTTATACTTAGAACGACTTGAAAGCTTCTTCCTAGCAGGAATTGCACTTGGAAATTGAGTTCTTCAAGCATGACAGTGTTGTCAAAAGGAAGATTGTTGCTGTTTTTCTTTCATCGTATAGCTAAAAGGTTGTAGACTAGCCTTTTGCTTTCATAATATCATTCCACCTTATCTTTCAAAAATGCAATTTCAGTTGTCTCTTTAAAAATACCCTTAATCATTCTATTTCTTTGGGCATGCTTCCTACACTCTGGATTTTTTTTTTATTTGATTTGTTGGGGGTTCCGCCCCCCCCCCCCCCCCCCATTTTTCTGGTTTTGTATTTTTTTTTTGTTAGATTTCATTTTGCAGTATTTCCTCTTCTCTGCTCAACTAAATGTATTCAGTGTGTTCAGCATTTCTAAATAGTCTAAGCCATTCTTCACTCAAATCAATGAAAAACTTAAGTGTTTTATGTATGTTTGTTTTCTGTCTCTCACACTCTGTGCTTTACATTGTAAAGTTTTCTTAAGGATGACTGCATGTCCCTTTGATGAGAAACACCCATCTGCTTTGTCTGGTAGCTCTGAACTTGAAGAATGTATTTGCAAACAAAGGGTATTCTGTACAGACAAATGAAAAGAGTTTTGTGACTGTGGGTCACAGGTTTTCCACTGAAGCAAAGGAATTTTGCTATTTCTTCTGTATCCCACCCAGAGATGAGAATAAAATGTGTTAAGGGAGTAAGTCTGTTGTGTTCTCCATTCAAAACGTGTCTCATCCTCTCTAGTATTAATTCTTCTTTTCAAGAGTTTATCAGTCATATTGCAATAACTTTTATAGCTTTTGTCAGACTTCTGTAACACAGTTCACTTATCTGTCTTGTTGTCCATCCACAGGGGATAGGAGAGACAGTTCTTTAGAATCATATATGTTCTATTTCTTTGGAGATTTTTTTTCTCAAGCACTAAAAAACTAGCTTTCAGTGGAAAAGTTTTCCACTAAGGAAATAAAGTTAAAAATTTGCTATCTTCTCTGGTTCAACAAGATTTTTGCTGTTGTGGGTTTTCTTCTACCATCCATACAAAGAATTGGGTAAATGGTGTATATTGCTGTATAATCACCCCCAATTATTGAAATAAATAATTATAGTAGCTAAAAATATATTATTTTAATATAATTACTTATATAGTCACTTAAAATAACCAAGAAATTAAATGAAATATGATTAAGATATTATATTAATATGCAAAAAAGTAATTCCATTTACATAAACTTTTAAACAAAAATCCACAGTGAAACAAGACATGAATATTAGGACTAATTAAAAATAATCAAAATTTTAATTTCATATAACCTTCAGAATTTCTGGGAATATTAAACTTCTTTCATTAGTTTTCCTTAGACTTGATTGTACACATGCAATTATTTTTTTGTAGACATATGATAGGATCAGGATGAAGATGAAAGAGAAGAAAAAAATTACTTCATCACCAAAAATTATTTTAAAGCTGAAAATTGTTAATAACACCATACATTAACTATGGACAAAAACTGGCCTCTTTGAGATCCACTTTCATCTTACAAGACTGTGTAATGTCCTCAGACAGTGAATTTTATTTATGATCTTATGACTGTAAGTAGAAGCTCTTGTTAAAGACCTTATTTCTTTATTTTTTTACTTCTGATATACTTTGTTAAAAGAAAATAAACTACATGAATAAGTGCAACTGTTAAAATAGTAATAAAAATGTCCTATTTTGATATTGTACTGCTATTTTATTGTTTTTCAAAGAAGCCTTTCCATATGTAGAACAAAATGTCTTTATAACACCCAAAATGTCTTCAATATTCAAGATAAATTTCTGGATGACAGAATATTATGTAGTTCTGTTAAAAAGAAATGAAGTTCCCTAATCTTCCAAACTGCACTCAAGATCTTGTTAAGCCTTTTAAGTCCTTTGACATTTTGTGTTACAGTAACAATTCATCCTAAATCCCATGCATTTATGGCTAAAAATGGTCATCTACTGTTTAACATACCATAATCTAGATTCCAATTTTTAATCCTTAATCTGTTTAGCCTACAAATTGAATAATGTATTGAAATGCTTTCCTACCTTAAAACAAATAAGCTGATTATGCACTTTCCTTTTAGATTCTTCCATATAAGTGATATTACATGTAAACATTTTTTTTCAACTTCATTAATATAAAATGATTGAGAATAATATATATTTCAAGACTTTCTAAGTCTTGAGAGCATTCCTAGTGATATCTAGAATTTGGTGACTCCAGGCTTCCAGTTAGTTTGCAAATAATGGAAGAGATGTAAGTATACTGTACTAGAAAAGAGTTTTCAGCATGCCAAGGTTACCTTGTTCTACAAGAGGCCAAATTCTTGTCTAAATAAGAATTTATGCATCTGCCTTTAACTCCTAAAAGGCTTCTGAAGAATGTAACACTCAGTTGTAACATTTCATTCACCAAAACTTAAAAAAAGAAAAAGAAAACAAGAACCCAAAAAACGCCAATGCACATATACATTCTCAAGTGTTCTGTAGTATATTTGCAACTTCTTTGTGAGGGAAAAAGGAGGAGATTTCTTCTCTGTGGTGACCAGTGGCAGGACACAAGGAAATTGCCTGAAGTTGAGGTTGGGGGGGTTTAGGTTGGATATTAGAAAAGAGTCTTAACCCAGAGGGTGTTAGGGCACTGGAACAGGCTCCCCGGGGAAGTGGTCACAGCACCAAGCCTGACAGAGCTCAAGAAGCATTTGGACAAGGCTCTCAGGCACTTGGTGGGATTCTTGGGGATAAATGATGAGTCAGGGAGTTGGACCATGGTGATCCTTATGGGTCTCTTCCAGCTCAGGATATCCTGTGATTCTGTGACTGTGTGTTTGCTAAGTAATTTTCTTTTTATGCTTCTACCTTTCTTGAAACCTCACACAAAGGAAGCATCAGGCTACTTGAGTAATTCTGCTCAAGTTCACTATTATGAATTTATGTTTAAAATATGTTTGGCTGATAAAAACTCCTATTTTCAGTTTTTACAAGAATCATACATGCATTTTTTAAAACAATGAGACAAAAATACAAACTTTTCTTTTTGGCTGATATTTTTATGGGTACATATGCTTTTACTGTCCAAAGAAATAAATGAGTAGATTATCTTTCTCAGTGCCAGACAAATCTAATTTTTGCTGTCTACTGTAAACTACATTAGTGATATTGACTGATAACTAATTATGAAAACAAACTCCAAAATGACATGTAGTCTAAGCATCTAAAACAGCTAAATAAACTGATTAACTAAACATTAGCAATTTTATTGCTTAGTCTTTACACTGCAGGAGCTATTTCATCAGTAACTTATTCCTCAATGATTTTAAAATATATAGGTTATTAGAATATGCCTCTGGGATAAATGGCAGAAGGTTTATTTTTATATTTGTTAAGTAACTGACTATATAATCACACATTTGCAAGTTCTTGGTGATTAAAATTCATTTTTGCTTCTAACAGGAAAGAGATGTATGGCATTGATCCAAATTGTATCAAAATAAATGGAAAAAATGCTTTTAACTTGAGTAGGATGAATCAGGTCCTTGTAGAACAAAGAGAAAAAGAAAAGAAACAGAATAACATATTTGAGAGCTTTAGATGAGTACCAATAAAGAAAATGTACAGCTTGAATACATTTTCAGATATGCATGAATTCACTAGAAGTATATGATCTGAAATGATACACTGCCAGCATTGTGCAAGGTTTTGCAGTATCATATAAAGTTAGACATTTCTGAGATACTTGGCTTAAATATTAACTTTCAAAAATAATGTTAAAAATAATTGTGGTCTGTTTTTTAAATTACATTAGTCTATATAATTTTATTCCATTATTTATTATGTAGATTGCAGTACTATCAGATTTCTGGTCTTTGTTTTCTTCCTTTTTAAAACCTTATCTCATTTAATTTCTCTTGATTTGAGAAGGTTTCATGTCACATAACTTGAGCCACTTGGCAGAGTTATTAGCTCCATCTGTGGTCAATAAAGAAATGAGTTTTCACAGAATGTAAATCTGTGACAGAATGCAAAGAGTCCACTGATTTGAGAGAGAACACATGAAACTGGATTAGAGTACTGGTTTTTAGAAGCTTAAACACAGACAACATGAGACAACTGTAGGCATCTTGCTGAATAGATATTGTCTCAAGTAGCTTAATAATAATAAAAGCATGCCTATTAACTACTGACACAACTCTACATTGCATATGGCTCATCTGTAGGAAAGTAAGTTCTGTCATATATTCCTTCTGTGTCTGATCTTGGTTTATGGATATGTATCTTCCTCCTTCTGCTTAGTAATATGTTTAACATTTGTACTTCATCATTCTTCCACATCCAATTTTTTTTTTCACCTATATATATAAAAGCCAATTAATTCTGAGCCCATGTTTCAGATTTATCATTTTTCTTTATCAAAAGGCCTAGGAAAAATGTATTAAGTCTTTTTAATATTCTGATAATTGCATGTATTTTAAACTACGTGTAAGAAGACATATATCATTGAAGTATATTGTATCAGCTGAATTTCATTGTATATAATTCTGGAATTTACAAAGTGCATAATCTTAAAGATATTCTTAATGTCCTAAACTCCTTCAGTGTTCATCCTTTAGTGACAGTCACTTTTCATTTGTAGGGTTTTGAGACTCCGTAAAAACAATATCTACAATTCCACTTTAAAAAATAATTTTAAAAATTAGAACTGCAAAGATTTTGTGATGAATTCCAGAACGGAAATGTATGACTGTTACAAAGAGATGCTAGCTGACATAAATTATGAGAGCAGAATAACAAAAAATCAGAGTGCTGTCCATATCACACTCCGGAATATAATTTCTTACAACAGTGCATTTATTTTATTACACAACATTATAATTGCAAGGTTATTTAAATGAAATATAACAGCAAACTTGAATGCTAAGCAAGTTACTGACCACTTTTAAAAGGGAAAAAATTAAAATTATGCTTCCATGCAGATTATTGTTTCACAATAAAGAGAGTAAGATACCTGAGAACCATACTTTTTAAAGAGGCACAATCTCTGTGTGTGCTTAGAGGCCAAGGCAAAAGGAAAATCCAGTTACTCTCTTATAGCTCCTGCATCACAATGAGGCACAGTCAATGCTGGCATTCAGAGACATATTCATGAGTTAGCCAGTGTGTTCTCAGTCCCAGTAGCCAACCACCAGCATGTTGGAGGGGGTGGGGGCTAGAACAGGACACCACAAGACACTCTGAAAATATTTCAGAAGGTTTTGTTTTCTTCAACATGATTCACTTTGAATTTGGTTTTGGTGAGTCCTATCAGCCTAAGTGCCATTTTCTTCTCCACTCCATGACACATTCTTCCCCCTTTTAGTTTGCTGTCTCTGAGTGAATTAGGCAAGGCACAGAGATTGCCTCAAAATAACTTTGTTGATATGACGGAAAAGCACAATGAAGTCAATCACGATAAATAAACTTGTACACACTATTTTAAGAAGCACTGAGACAATGAACAGCAGCAGTCTTTGCTGTGTTTTGCCAAAGCAAACAATTTGATGAATTCCATTTTTATTAGCTAGCACTTTTTAAATTGAAGGTAGTTCAGCTTAGTACAGTACAATTACCATCTTTCCTTTCTTTTTGATGTACCCATGAATTCTCAATTCCTGTATGCTAGTTAGTTGTTCAGAGCCAAGGGAACACCTTTTCTCGTGATTAAACTGGTTTAAAAAGAATTTTGACTTGCTTAATTAGCTCTCTAGAACTGCTAATAACCACACATTCTCCACTGTGAACCATGTAATTATTGTGACATTAATTCTCTCCCTGGGATACTTTATTCTTGATGTGATCATTTCTCTTTTTTGATTGCTGGCTGGTGATTTAACTTCTGCATATTAATGAGCACCATAAGACATGTTTGACTATTACTCAAGATTTTCAATGTCCTTCCATACGATGCAAAGTTATATCCACAAGTAATAACAGCATGCTGGTTACTAGTGATAAAGCATTCAAATAAAATAGAAAAAAAATCAGCTAAGCTTTTGAAATTATTGTAATAGTGTGCAACTTCTTTCAAGCATCCCTTTATCAGCTTGCCAATCTATCACATCCTTACCAGAGCAAGTTTGCAAAAGGAGAACAGAATTGTGGAAGAAAATACTATTTCCTTTAACAGCCTGAAATCATATAGATTTCTTACAGAACACGCAGCTCCTCTGATCCCCTCTGCTTTTAGCCATGTTGTACCTTTAAGGAGACCTATGTAGTTTAGTTCTTCTGGTGCAAGTCGGGAGGCTACCAGCCTCAAAAAGCTGTTTCTTCATAGTTGGGGAATAGATAGACCATTCTTCTTTCTTTTTTTCCAAAATCACCACTGTTACACTGGGACCATGCTTGAAAGAAATGCTATAGTTCTTCTACACTGCTAGGTACCCTATAAATATATTTACAATGATGAAAGAGAACTGATTTTTAGACCTACAATACTGAAAAAAAAAGACCTTAATGGATTGTAAAGACTGAATCAGTCTGTGTATAGATAAGGGTTTTGGGGGACATCAGTTTGAAAGTTTCCTCAATGTAACAGTAAAAGGCAGCAAACAGTAAAATTAGCAGGGATGTTGCCAGCATTTCTGCTGCTGGCAACTTTGTGCTATGTAGGTTTGAGGAATAGCTTCTTTCCAGCTGTTGGAAAGAAAGCCTCTAATTCTCTTACATTTCCTAAACAGTCAAGCTACTTATGTGCCACACTGACTTACATCTCTGCATGACACCTGTGCAGCTACTTTTTGCTATTTCATGATCATGGGCATGAGATTTTAGTTTTCTTCTGAGTTGTTCTGGGTATTGTGGCTTGTTTGATTTACTTCTTAGTCTGTTTTAATTTCAGCAGACTGCCTTTAAAATAGTGACAAATCTCAAAAGACTTAGAATGAGTAAGACAGTTCTGAGAAGTTTAACTACCACCAGTCATCTCTCTTAATTAATTTATTTATTTACCAATTAATTTGGTCGATACATAATGATTCCTAGAATTTTATTGTCATTAGCTATTTCACATATGAAGACAGACTTGTACACATTTTTAGAGCTTCTGAGGACACTCCCAGACTTTACTGGCCTTTCCCAATCTCCCCTGGGAACTCCCAATCCTGTACATGGACCCTGGAGAAAAATATCAGCTGAGTCTGAGGCCCTCAGTCCCCTGCCCCATAGGAATGCTGCTCTCCAGCTCGGTCCCCAGAGTGGGTTCTCAGGGTCTTTCTCCAACCCCATTCCTGTCACTTTGTTCTGTTCCTGGGTACTTTCTGACATCAGCTTGTCACTTGCCTTCCAAGGACTGGTGATACACCCTGTTACAGCACCAGATTTTGCTCACCATAATCAGATCCTGAGGGATGGTGCCTGTTGGGAAGAGCTCTGCCAGGCCTGGGGTCACCCTTGGCTGACAGCTCCCGGTACCTTAGGGAGCAGCTGGCCCTTGCTGCACACTGACATGGATCTGAACAAGTGTACTCTGAGTGACTTCCAGTGTGAGTGGCTCCAGGGCACACATTTTATTTGTAAATGGGTTTTGAAAGTGCACTGTGCCCTTCTCTGTGTGACACACAGTTCTTTCCTTTACTGATGACTTCATGTTAGACTTTCTGGTTCTTAATCTCCAGAGAGCACTACTTCAGCAAACATTATTATTCATTTATTACTTAATAATCTCAGATTTTTAGATACAGTGAAAGTCATACAAGAGTGATTTTCCATAAATGACCACAACAAATCTGAATTTACTTCAGTATTAACTATCACTTCTTCCACACTACAAATGAACAGATTTTTTTTTTTTATTGCTACGGCTTGTTATACAAATTTATATTGCCTGCATCTGGCTTGTTAAAATCTAATTTACAGTTTCTGCCTCAAGAGGATAAGAAGTGGTGTCTGTGTGCTTCATTGTATATCCCTGAGAAACAATTCACTTTTGAACTCTGAATTTTTTCACGGTAAATTGGTTCTGTGATAGAAAAAGAAACACATTTGTTTTCATGAAATGCTGTAGGGGAAAAAAAAGCACACTATTTCTTTCTAGACAAATAAGCAATCATGGAACTAGTATCTGTATTAGAAGTTGCCATTTTGCAGTTTACACAATAATACATAGGGGGGTTTTACCTTTAACTTCTCATTTGTTATCAAATGCATGTCATTAACATCAATTTCTTTGAATATCATTTGACAACTAGAATCACAAAAAAATAATAGTTTCAATATACCCACACAAAGGGGGTAGGGCGGTGGAGGAAGGATGCTCTTATATGAAATTTCTGCTCCAAATGGAAGTTCTAGGTATTTTCCTTTAATCTTTACATCCTCTATTCTAAGCACATTTTCATTAACCATCTTGCTGCAAAAGCACTGATGTTCTTTTCTTTTGTATGTAATGACTTCTCCAACTACAGTAACTACTTCTGAATATACTTCTGTCAAGATTCAGTTTACAAAAACACAAAACACACTTCCCACTCGCCTTTTGCCACTCAAGAAGAGTTGTCTTGTTGCTTTCTTGCCACTAGTTTTTCAGTAGCATTTTTAATTTTAAAAAGGCAGCACTTTCATGTTTATATTTACATAGATGTAATATATTCACATCCTTCTCCATTTATAAAAGTTGACAGTCAAAAATATCCAAATAGATTAAATATCCAAATAGCACAGTGTTACTGGCCATGACATAATGGATTGTCTAGGGATCTGAGGAAGAAACATAAAAGTTGGACTTTTCAAGAGCCCTGGAATAGCAAACCTGAAAGGTGAGATAGTTATTTTGTCCCTCGATTTTTTTTATGTTTAACTTTATCTTCTTAAATTATAAAGTAAATAATTTTCTAAAGCAGCAGCACCTTCCTTGTAGACTACCTTTGCTTTAGATGATTACAGTTCAGAATCTAAGCCAAGAACAAAAGAATGACATAATTCCAGAGCAAGAAAAAGGTCAAAGCTAGAGACCTGAGGCCCAGAGCAAAACCCACGTTAAAGACATGAAGTTCAGAGATGCAAGTAAGTACAGAGTACAATTATAATCAGCTTAGGCCTGGAATTGTGACATTAAGCCAATTATTTCTTGTCACTGACACGGATCATTGGTACTAGATTGTACCACAAGAAGGTGGTAAATCTGGGCTTCACAATTACTGGACAACTATTTTTGTTTTGCTCCTTTGTCTTGCTCTTAAATGTAACCCCAATTTTATTCCTTCAATGTAAGCTAATAAATCCATAAGACGCTCCAAGGAGCTAAAGAAAGGGCCTACTTAGCTGAAAAAGAGCAGTAAAAAAGAAAAGTCTAGTTGGAGACCAGTGACTAGTGGTGTACTGGGGATCAATACCAGGTTCAGTCCTGTTTAACATCTTAATTAATGATCTGGGTGACGGAGCAGAGAGTACCTTGTAAAGGAATAAAGGAAATTAGTAGCTTAGTGTAACTCACTTAGCATTAGTAGCTAGCCGTGCTGAAGCCTCAGGCCACACACTGCGAACTTTTTGCTGGATTCACTGAGCTTTTTACCTACTTAAGTAAATGGGATCCCCAGAGCCTGTTCACACTTGAAGACAAGGCATTAAGGAAGGCCACTATCCCACCAGCTGCAAGATTAGAGGTTAAAAGAGAAAAGGCCCACCTAGAGACAGTGAAGAGAACCAATGGAGAACCAAAAGACCCCAGTTCCTAACATTTTTACTGGATTGAACTGCCGCATAAAGGGCAGGAAACTTAGATGGTAAGAATATAACTGTCCAGGGATTTCTTTGTTGGGTCCTTTTCTGAAGACATTGAGCTTAAGCTTTCCTTATTGCAATACGTTTAACTTTTAAAATTATTTTTCCTGGAAGTGAACAACTGAGACTCTGCTGTGGGAGAGTGAGGGCCAAGGAATTTCTTTAACATACCCTCAGGAAATTTACAGCTGACACCACACAGGGAGGAGTGCAGGTACACTGCAGGTTGTGAAGCTATCCAGAGGGACCTCAAGAGGCTGAAGAAATGGCAGGAACCTCAAAAGGAAAAGGGCAAATTCCTACACCTGGTGAGGAACAATAATGTGCACTAAGCTGGGGACTACTTAACTTGTCAGAAAAGTACCTGAAGAACCTGGTGATCACCAGGTTGAACATGAGCCAGAAATGTTCTCTTGCTGCAAAAAAGGTGACTGGTGTCCTGGGCTATGTCAGGCAAAATATTGCCCACAGGTTGATGGAGGTGATCCTTCACCTTTATCCAGCAGTGGTGAGTCCACATCTGCCTAACTGATTCCATTTTTGGGGCCCCGTGGGATACTATTGAGAATTCAGCAAAGCACCACAAGGATAAGGCAGGGACTAGAGCACCCACAGAAGAGGAACAGCTGAGACCTGGGACTGCTTTGCCTGGAGAAGGCTCTGGGGAACCTTATCAACAAATATAAATACCTGAAGGTTAGGGAGGGTGCAGAGCGGACAGAGACAGGTTCTTTCCAGTGGTGACCAGTGAAAGGACAAATCAAAAACATAATAAACCCACCTTTTTTTTTTCTTTTCTTTTTTAATGTAACTTGCTCTATGAAGCCTTGGGAAGATAAAAATTGTGCAATCTGTACAACTGTAGCTGAAACATCACTGTTGGGCTGCAGCAAGATTGCTGCTTCTTTCATGCTGAGTTTTATATAGGCTTGCAGTCAGGAAGTGAGGTCAACTCACTATCTCTGCAAACACATTTACAGATTTGGAATGGGATGCATTAGACAAATTAAATTAAATGGCCATATAGAAAGCCTTGGAACCGCTTGGAAAAGTGATTTATAAGGCAGGTTTGGTAAGGTGTGCCAGCTCTATAGAATACAAGGAATGCAGGTAAAGACCTAAAGGGTTTTCTCACTATTAATGGTACAAAATTGCATCCTGACAAGTTTATATTCTCATACACTGGTTAATATTCAGTATCACCTGATATTCAGTTTATGAGCAGATAATGCAGAATATTGAATTTAACCTATTTTCTAATGGACCTAAGTTAAAATAATTGCCCTTCACGAAACACACAAAATCATTTAATTAAACTAATTTAAACACTATTTCCTTAGCTGAAAGCTACTGATAAATCTTGAATTAATGTAGAATCCACCACAGTTGGTGGCAATTCTAAGACTCTTTGTTTGTGGTTTATTATCATTATTATTATCATAATTTTTATTACTATTATACTGATTATTATTTCCACTTCTTTTAGGCAAAATTCTATATACATACATAAAAACTGATTGTTTACAACAGTAAACACTGTTTACTGTTTCCTTTTGCATCTCTTAAACAAACATACCAACTGCAATAGTATCATTTAAATTTCAACAATTTAATCAGACAAAAAAATTAAATTATTGTTAGAAATTACCACAAAACTCTCTCTCCAGAAAACAACACTTCAGTTTAAGTCAATGCTATAACTAAGATCTCCGTAAAAAAAAAGATTGGACCAGAGAAATCTGTTTAACTATTCTGTGTTTTATAGCAACAGAGTTTTAGCTGAAAGTCCTGCAGGTATAGCAATTTAGATATTCCATTATCTGCCTTTTTTCTTGAGTTTCACCTACACCTGTTTTTCTGAGATTTTAAAAGGAAGTTTTTCATTTACTCATACAATTTTTCAGATTAAACTTATTTAAGAAAGAAAAAATGACATTGCAAATTAAATTAGAAACAGAGAAGAGTTGTTGCAATAATTGAAAATGTATACTTCAGAGGATTTGTCGTTTTGCTTTTTCAATAATGAAGAAAGCGCATGAAAGCTAAATAAAATGTATTTTTGTACATTTGCCTTTGTATTAGGTGGGATTATGGGGTTTTATTTAGTGATTTATCCTATCAGCCCATTATTTATGTTATGTTTCAGCACTCTCCATGATACTGTCCAAGAGTGGTTTTGTCCAGACTCTCCATCCATCACTTGCAGCTGACCAGGAGGTGAAAGGCGTTTCGGAATAAATAAAACCTCGGTTCCCCAGAGGGTGGACGGGGAGCAGGTGAAAAAGCAGCGCCAGAAGTGCTCATTCCGCTAAATGTGCATAAAGGAATCGTTCAGCGGTGGTGAGAGGAAATGTTTTTAGTGTTTGTCTTTTAATGACTTTGCAAGCAATTCGATGGGTGAAGGTGTGGGTGTGAACGTCTCTGAAACAGATCTTATGTCTTAACTGACTTTGGGCAGCAGGTTTGCTACAGAGCCCCGACAATCTGGCTCCTGAAATTATCAAGTGGGTCTGCACAAGCCTGAACTTCTAAACTTTGGGGTAAAACGACAGGTTCATGGGGGATATATGGTAGGTGGTTCGAGAAGGCTGTACCTTCCTGGTACCTCAGCCAAAGGAAAAGGAAGAGTGAAACCTGCGGCCGGGAGTTCAGGATAAAAAGAGGCTGCGCCCTCCGGAACTTCAAGAGAGAAAACCCCGTGGGCTCCAGTGCATTCTTTATTTTTTATTCGAATAAACTTGCAGGACTCCTCTGTCTGCCTTTTGGACATAAACCTCTGACGTTTGTGCATTTTCCTGGCAGTGGCACCTCCCTGGGAGGGGAGGAACAGCTTTCCTAATGCAGCCTGGCAAGCTCCCACCCGAGTGTCCGTGACACCTCGCCGGCACCCCCAGGCGTGCCGCAACCCCCGTCCGTTCTGCCACTCTCCCTCGGCCTGCCTTCGCTAGCCTTCCCTCGGGAGCACATTCCGCTTGCCGGGCAACGCCCCCCGGCGCTCCCGGAACGCGGGCCCGGCCCGGCCGGCTCAGCCTTGCGGGAGCGCCTCGGGTAAAGTTGGGGCTTCCTTTAATCTAATTTTGTTTTCTGTTTCTACTTTTGCAGCGTGCGTATAATGTGTGAGTTAGAGAGCTATTATTATCTCAAATCGGGGCCAATCATAAGCAGGCAGCTGGTACGTAGTTGTAATCACAGTGGTGTGTGAATAGAAGTGGGGTTGTGGTATTTTTTAGGGGTGGCATGGTTTTCTTAATTTAGCAAAATTAAAACAAAAAACTTTAGCTAAATTGCTTTCTTGCTTTTTTAGATTTTTTTCTTTCATTTTCTTTCACTGTTTTCATTTCTATGTCGTGTTAATTTAAGAGTAAAAGCAGTGCTTGAACGAAAAGCCAGTGTTTTAGCTTTGACACCACAGGAAATGCTTTCTCCTTTATAGCCTTTATTTTTGAAGATGAATTTTTTGTATTTAACCCTTTTTTTATTTAACTAATGTTCTCTCATATATACTTTTTGTAAGGGACAACTCCCAAATGCTCAGGTATATGAGCGTATGTAGATATTTGTCACCATGCCAAATTAAGCTGAAAGGCTACTAAAGGTCCAAGATCACCATAACACAAACCAAGTCAATCTCACAATGCACTGATCCCAAGAATGAATCCAAATAAACATCATTCCCCCCAGCATGGTGGAAGAAGCACAAAAAGTCCAAGGGCAGGCATATATTGTTGTGTATTATAAGCATGAATATATGGCTTTACTGAACTATATAGTAATAAACATCTATACTGAGTTTATAAGCAAAATCCTAGTTTCTTTTGATCAGGCATTAGACTAATAAAACTGACATATAGAGCTCTGTTTTGCAAGGTAGTTTGGGGAGACCATTTATTTTTCTTTCAGATACTATCAGGGAAAGAGTGGGAAAGAACCAAACAGTTAAATTATTTTATTTAAGAGTTTGCAAATTGAACAGATAACCACGAGAGCTTAATAAAAGCTCCCATTGTCTCCAGACATGTGCATTTTTTTTTTCTTTAAAGCTCCTTCAGGATAGAAGAAAAAAAAACAAACTGATAAAAATAATGCCATTTATCTTGCATGTTTCTAACTGAAGTACTTATTCATAAGTAAGGATTGACTGAAATGGCAGTAAAATAATGAGTGAATTGCAGTTAAGGTTTGAGATTTTTATTGAATTGATATTCACATTTTATAGTGTCAGAATCTTGTCAGAATTTCTTGTAGTGGTTACTGATGACAGAGTAACACCCAGAAACTCAGGTATTGGGAACCCATTTTATTAAGAGCTATACAAACAAAATAAAAGAGAGGCCCTGCCCCAAACTATTTGTAGTATAAATACACAAAACAGAATATGTAGAAAATGGAGTATGATAAAATAAAAGGTAAAAAATTTAAAAATTCCCAAAGGCATTTCATAATGCACAAGCATTATGAAAGTAGAAAACAGTCCGTCAGTTCTGGTCCACTGTACACCTAGACCACTTTTGGCACAGATTTCATTAAATTATCATCCTATATAATGTTCTCTTTCAGAGCTGGACTGCAGTTGACTGAGAATACAAACACAGAAGCTAGAATTACATGGTCCATGCCTACAGAGTGTTCAAAGCTTTATTAAAAAAAAAAAAAGTTGTTTATTGCAGCCTAGGAAAGAGAAAATCATATTAGATAATAAGCAGAAAGATGATGCTACATCTAAATGTATTACCTTCCATGACTAAGGAGGTGTTCTCCTGTGTTTTCATCTCTCCTATTGCTTCATGATGTGCAAAAAACGCAACATTTCAGAGATAAAGAGCTGATCTCCAGCATGAGCACCTGTATTTTTTTATGTGACCCAACCAAATGTATTATTGTGATGTTAATCTCATTTATACTTAATAGATACTTAAAACTATGTATATATAATACCTGTAGGCCATTTTTCTAACCAGTTAATTTTCTTTTCCTTACCCTTAACTGACTGGGGATAGGAGATACTCTGATACTTCATGATTTTCTTATTCTTTTTGAAACTTTAAGCTGTTTTGAACTTGACTTGAAAACATTTTTCTTTTTCTATTTCTTCTTTTTTTTTCTCATGCTTTTTCTCCTTTAGTTTTTTTAAGCAGCAGAGCTGACTTTTTACTAGCTTTTCACCTTGCATAGCACTGCAGCTCATTGTATTTCACTCTGGCAGTCTAGCTCACTCTAGACACATAGTTTATTCCAATTACCTTTGATTTTTATTTCCACATGTTGCCTACTTTTACAAGGACCTCTTAATACACTGCTGCTAAAATGTTTTGGGGACATCTGTCAATAATATTGCCACTGTGGCTGCACACAGACAGAAGAAAACCTACTGGTGAGACTTCTCTTTTTTCCTATGTACTCAAGGGAATACTTCTTAGTAAATACAGGCAGTAAAGTCAGATGAGTCTCAACTTCTCATCCTGAAATGACCACCTGCTTGTATTGATTTTTTCATCAGCCGAGTCAGTAAATGCTTTTGCTGTATATATTCTTTCTTACAGGACACGTTATGTTTTGGAGATGTCTTTTTTCACTGTCTTTGATTTTCCATACTACCCACTCCTGTGTGATACAGATTGATCAATGGCACTGCCCCTACAAGTATTGCTGATCATTTGTTTTAAGCTCTAAGAGTCTGTTTTTCACAGGCACTCTTGATCTTTCTTTAACTTTTGCAATCCTGGCCTCTTTCAATGATTATTCCTTTCATTATCTCTTCTGTGGATCTACTTCACATTCACTTTCTCTCAGAGTGTTGACTGAATTTTTTTATCCTTGTTAGAATTTTCTGTGCCAGCAAGTCACTATTATATTTCCTTAACTCTCACTATCCAGTCTGCCCAGTATCCTGTTTCTCTCTATGACACATCCTCAGGAAATCCTGCTGCTAGTCTGTTCTTTTCTTTTGAATCTTTCTTCCGAAATCATCTTTTTTGACACTTTCCTATCATCTTACACAACTAACTAGTCACCCTGTCATTCACCTCACAATCTTGTGGTTATTTTTTGCTTTCTGCTTTTCTTTCCCTAAGCCTTCCCAGATCTCATTATTTCATTCTTAGTAATGTTTTGAAATCCCATTTCTTACATCACTTTCACACTATAAAATCCCAGAGCACTCACTAGTCTTTTTCACATGCTGTGACCATTTTCTCTGTTCTGACCACTCCTTCAGGCCACAAAATGTGCAACAGAGATTAAACTGCTTCTAACCAGTTGCTCTGTCATTCAGGACTTTAATCTGGTTCTTGAGGCTTTTCATTTGCTCCTACCTTTTAGCATAAAATTTATACTTACTGAACTCTATATACTCCCTTTTTCTAATTTTCATAATTAAGTATATAACAATTAAAAGAGAAATCTGTACATTCTAGTAGAATGTTCGGCTAGGAAGTCCTTAGTGGGGAGTGCACAAGATAAATGCCAGAGAATTCCTGAGGATTCTGTTCCCTTTGTCAGGATGGCCCTGAGACCGTAGTCATGTTCATAGAACAACATCTGAAAATTTCAGAAATCTGCACAGATTTCAAATTAAATTTTAACAGAATACTTTTTCTTTCTATGTTTTTAAGAAACATATATTTTTCAAATACTTTATTTAATATTGACTCCACATTCTCAGATTAGAGGTCTCAATTAGATGTAACTAGTCCTGAGATAATTTTAGCTAATTTTAATATTCTGTAGAATATTATTCTGGAGTATGAGACTGTCTATCTGATGTGTTGCTGCCTTATGGGAGTTTAAAGCCTCCTTCATTTCCTATAGGTTGGAGGAACACACATTTGGTAGATGCACACATATATTTTAAATTACCCTTATTATACTGGATATGAAGCAGGAAAAAAGGGACATTGGTCAGGTGAAAGAATACATGTGATAGATTCAGCAGCAAATACTAAAGACAACAATATACACACACGATAAAAAGAAGTCAGAGAACACGATCTAAAACAAACACCCTCTTTTCTATCAATGAGGGGGAGAATATCTTAGAACAATAATCCTACATATTCTACTGTTTTTATTCAAGAATACATTTGGTATTCTAACTGCTGCAGAATTTGTGATAACTTACAGTCAGAAAGACAGACAATTGTTGCATATGTTTATGCTGAGGTATTGAGTTTTCTGAGAGCATGTTTGGGTTTTTTTCTGTTTATTTCTCTGGGGTTTGATTTTTTTTGTTTGTTTAGTTATTTGTTTTGGTTTGTTTTTTGGTTTTTTTTCCCTTAAATTCTGTAGAGTAGCTACTGCTGCTTCCAGAAAACAATCAGGTTTGAAACAAAGCATATGCAATATAAGAATCTTGGAAAATAGCATATTGCAGAGGAAGTTTTTTTAAAAAAATAAAATAAAGCATTACAAATTAATTAAAAGTTACTGAATTATAACCAGTGAAAATCATTACATGGTATTACAGATAACTCATATAGGAACAGTATTATGAAACAGATGCTTTATTTTTTTTAAAGTTACACTTTTTTTTCCAATAAAACATCTAGATTATGGTTTGGCTTCAGTTTTTAATAATAGTAAAGCCATTAAAATGGGGATAAACAATAGTTCTACTGTAACATTTCTCATTTTGAAGGATTCTAAAATATATTGCAAACATAATCCAATATAATGTAAAGTGAATGCCTCAATCATCATGAAGACAGACACAGTTTAAAACAGAAAAAAGATATAGCATACAAATGAAATTTCAGTGGCAGCTAAAAAGGAGAACAAAGATAACAAAACTACTATGTCGAAAACACTCAATTTGACAGTGCTGTTCCTTTCAAGATGGTCAATGTGTTTTTGTCACGAGCAGTGTAACTGATTGGCCCAAGGGGACTAGAAAGATGGTTTGTTTCTGGTTGTCAGCGTATTTTTATTGTGACAAAGCTTTTTTTTACTAGCTGTAATCAACTCAAGCAGCAACAGTTTCTCTGCTTCACAGCTCCAATAGCATGGTACTGCTGTCTCCTTTCCCATCATGTTGCCATGGCTGTCAATGATTCAGTAGAACTCCAGAATCAAAACTGTCACAGAAACAGAAATATAAAATCATATTGTCAACCTGCCAAAGATTTCACTGCAATGATATTTTCTTGTTAAAGCCAGTCTGGTTTTAAATGTCCTAATCAATGGAACACTTTCTACTTCCCATAAGGAAGCTACAGAAAAAAAACCCATTAGAGACATTCCCCATATACTATTTTTTTTAGTATAATCCTTTTTACTGTCTCAGAGGGAGCTGTACTGATTTCTGAATCTCCAACTGGTCTTATAACCAGCTAACATTGTAGAATTGCTGTGAGTTAACCTACAGCTAAGCACCACACAGTTACTCATTCACTCTCTCCCACACCCTGGCCCATTGGAGGAGAGAATGGAAGACTAAAACAAGAAAACTTGTAGGTTGATATACAGATACTTTAATAAGCAAACAAAAAGAAAAAAAAACCCCAAAACAAATAAAAAACCCATTCCCCCAAAAACCCCAAAAAACAAAAGCAAAAAATCAAACTACAAAAATGAAACAAAAGCAAAGTCCTAAACACCTCCCAGCCAGTCTTTGAGCTAGGTCCACCTCCCGCCACCCCTCATCAAAGAAAAAAACCCAAAGTCTCTGCAGCTTTTTATTACTTAGAATAATGTTGTATAGCATGGGATATCCTTTGGTGATCTCAAATCATTTTTCCTAGGTTTGTCCTCTCCCAGCTTCTCACACAGCGCCAACTTACTCGCTGGGGAGAGAGTTGGAAAAAGAGAAAGGAGTCCATGCTATGCAAACACTGTTCAGCAATAGCTAAAATATATTATCAACACTGGTTTAGTTACAAATGCAAAGTGCAGCACCATCCTGGCTGCTGGGAAATAAACTGACTCCACCTCTGCCAGACCCAGTACAAGAGGTCATCCAAACACATAGCCCTTCATCCTACTTTGAGCTGGAGAATAATGTTAGAAATTCTGTAGCATGGAGATGACAGGATAATCACCAAGTGCAGTCTTACTCAGTAAGATTTCAGGTGCCCTGGTTAGACACTTTAGCAATTGTTGGAAAAACAGGAAACTTGCTGGATATATGTTTATTCTATGTGCTTGTTGCTCTGTGGGACTCCCAGGAAATGCTGGGACCACCATAGTACAGGTGAAAGCGTAAGGTCTATACAACTGTGTGACAAAAAAATCTATTCAGCCCTATCTCACTGGAGAGTTCTCTAACAGCTTTAGGACTGATATAAAGTAACACAGAGTAGATTTAGTGGTTACTACTAATAACTAAATCTCCAAAGAATTTCAACTTTTATGCATTTTGGAAAGAAAAACTTCAGGTTCCAAGAAGATATTTTACCAGTACTTGCAGATGACTATAGTCCCACTATGAGAACACTAAAAAGCCTTAGCTGTGACACCGTTAGCAAATATAATGGGTACTAAAATCAATAGTTCAATGTGTAGGGCACAACCAGTTCAATTTTATAAGCCTGTACACAACATGTATCTTTAAATCAGTTCAGCAGTTGACAGCAAGCAGTATTCCAGTTTAGGATCAATTCAGTGTTTACACAAGTTGCATTTACAGGGTATCCTAGCCATTGAATTCTGTGCAAACTGAAGTTTATGTACCGAAGAAAACATTTGGGAGAACTCCAGGGTATAAGTCTTAAGAATGTATAGCTATGTTCTGTGTGTCTGGCTGTGGTTGGGATATCTTGGGAAGGATAATGGCTTAATTTGCTTATTGTTAAAGCACTGGGAGTCAAAAGTAGTATCAAGATAAGATTCAATGTTTGGCATCAAATTCTACACAGAGTTAGGTCAATTGTGATAAACATCACCACCGTGCTTAACTTCTGTGCTCCTGAAGCAAAAAACAGAGCCTAAACCAAATACATAATTTTCCTGTACTGAATGGAAAATGCTAAAGCAGGAATCACATAATTATGTCATTAAGTTAGATTTCTTATGCATTGTCAACAGCAAGAGACAGGCTTCTTTGAAACACAGTAAAGAAGACAACATAACTTTAGAACTTCTAATGAATCTGTGAAAGAGTCAGCTTTCTGCATTGTGTGTCTGATTTACACTAACTAACTTAAATTCCTCAGTTAGGTTATGTAAACACACTCAATTAATCCAGACCAAGATTCACAACTGGACTAGACTACACTAACTAATTGGATACCTGTAAAAGGTTGTAGCTTAAATACTGCTGATCTTGAGATACGATACCCAGAATTTTGAGTGCACCTCTGTTGGAGGAGGACTCTTTGTTCATATCCTCAGGTGAAGGTAAGAGTCAAATTTCTTTATGGAAACTGGGCAGCAATTGTTTGAGGCAACAGCCTGGCTATTAAAACACGCACTCACAAGACAAGAGAGTTTAGTTTAGAGCAGTTGTCAATATGAGAGAAAATTATATGTCTGTCAGAGAAGTGCCCTAATCAACTGTCTGTTAGCTGTTCTGGGGTACTTTTCTTGGTGAAGCAAAGTATTTTGCAAAAAGTATTAAAAGGATTTATAGGCGCATGTTTCTTCTACTTCAAATAACTAGTAGGAAAGAAAAAATACCTACAAGTATCAGTTATACCTCTAACATTTGCATCATACTGGATCTAGCTTCACCATGAATTGTATCTTAAAGACTGTGTGGATTCTCTTTTTGGATGTCTTTCACTGTGGACAGCGTTTCACATGAGTGTTTAAGAAATGATTCCACATGCCAGCTTTGTCATTCCTTTGCCCATGGTTGTAACAGCAGAACCAAATCCAGATCTTTGGCTTTGTGATATGCGGATTAATTCATTTCACCATTACCCTTTTCCAAGATGCCAGTGAATAGTTTTGCCTACTCATGCCAGTCAAAGCTGAGACACAGTCCATTCAGCTGGCAGTGACAACCCTCAGACAACAGAGTCTGCACCTGCTCTGATTCTTAACTTAAAGGATGGCTCTGTCTCAGTAGAGGTTTTTTTCATAGTGTTGCCTTAGAGAACTGTAGCTTCAATGAAGTCATTGTTTCTGTCATTAACTGCTTGAATAATTCATTACTTAACAGAAAACATCCCTCTTTGCTCTCTGTTTATTCCATTGTTTGTACATTTCAAAATAAATAGGTCTATGAGTAATACAGTGACTATTTTGAAAAAGAATTTGCTTACCCAAGAAAAAATTGCTTGGCACAACATGTAGGGAATGAAGAAAGGTAAGTTTATATTTTTCTTATTTTAAACACAAACTGAAGTATGTGTCTCAAAGAAACTGCTTTGGTTACAAATAAATGTAGTGACCAATAAAAGTGATCAGATTATTTGATGCATAATTATAATCACAATTGGGATGTGATTAATTTATTAATAATGATGTTCTAATTTTCTTATAAAAGTAAGTTCAGAAATCTTCTAAACTTGGAAAGCTGAAGATACAGATTAGTATCAGGACTAGAATTGTCACAAAGATAAGCTATGTTCCAACTTTCACCAATAAACAGGAGAGAGGTAATAGAGGGCATAACTCAGTGCAGCATCTGCTTTGTGTGCCTCCTGTGAGTTATGAATCATGCACTATCAGAATTGTTCTGTATCACCAAATTTGTAGGGGGTATTTCCTAAGTCCATTCCTACATTATGCCAAGGTTTCCACATACTAGTTTTAAGTGACCATTACTGCTTCATTTACTTTGATTCCTTTTTGTTTTAATCATTTTTGGTAAGAGATTTAAATGATAGGAAGTCAAATGGCTCAGTAATGCATCTGAAATTATGGGTAATAGGATAATTGGCAAGACCAACCTGCTGATAAGGTGTAAGATAGGATATCTTACTTTATATGGTAGCAAAATGTACTGACAGCCCTAAATCCTTTTAAATATAGAGCAGTTCTATAGCATAATCTGTTAGTGTCACTTCTTAAATAATTCTAGAATCTTGTTAGCAATGGTTTGTTTTGTCTAAAAAGACACAAAAGCTTATTTTACATGCATCTACCGAACAGGAAAAATGTGAAGTGACAAAGGTTAAAATATTATTTCTGTGGATAAACTCAGTGAAGAATACATAGCACATAATGTATTGGCAAGAGCATGCCACTCCCCTGGATGATACCTGGCCACCACCAGTTTTCTGTGCCCTTTCTTTTGTGTTGCACAGCCCTGCAGCATGGCTGTCACAGGTACAACCATAATCACCCCACACCTCAACCCCAGTTGTGGGAATGAGAAGGGCAGGAACCCTTGGACAACAGAAAAGGCCCCCAGTCTGTAAGAGGCAGAGAATATCTTGGACCATAATCAGGTAGGACCATGAGCCCCAATCCACCAGGTTATAAATGGGGCCCCAGACAGAAACCATGCGTGGTGTTTCTTGTGGATTGGGATGGCATCCAAGGAGACTTCACAGGACTGAGCACCCTCCCCTCACTCCTGCGTGTGACTGTTTTTCTGCTGGATATCCTTGAGCAATTCCTGGACCCTTTGGATGAAGTGGATTGATTTTCTGGCTAACACTGAGTGAGGAGCCCCCCACTGTGTGTGCATGAGCCATCATTTGGGTCATCATTCTATCCATGTAATAACAATATCCCTCACAGGTAACAGTGCACCTGGAACCTGTTAAATGTTATTGGAGTGCCATTGTGGTTACCCCGGTCACTTGCTAGTTTTGGCCATTGATTTTGGTTGAGAATTTTGCCTGAAGTTGTTTTCATGTGCCTCCAAGACACATGTGCAACACCACAAAAATCAGTTGAGCCAGAATGGCCAAACTTGAGTGTGGTGGTTTGCAAGAAGATGCAAAGCCCATAAAGGCCATCTATACACCTGTAAGAGGCTGATCTGCTGTTCTGAAGCTAAAAGTACTGATAAAACATTGGGATCAAGGGATAAGATTCTGATTCTTGCTGAAGTCATTAGGATTTTTAAAATTTATTTTGCAGGATACCCAGATTTAATTAAATGAGTTTGCAAATATATGTGTGTATAAAGAAATGCAAATATATTCACACAGGAGAACATGTAAGTATCTCTATGCAAGGTAATAAAGAGGATATTGTTAATACTAATATATTAGCAGTCCTTGGGCAATGAAAACTAAGTAACTATGGGAATGAGTTGAGAGAATTGGGGTCCAACACATTTTTGGAAAATTCATTTTAATGGTGTTCTCATATTACTAATGCAAGTAAAAGTGCCAAACAGAGTTTTAAATAGACTTTCTGCATAAATTATGCTTGTTTGATATTCATAAAAATCTCTTTCTCTTGATATATAAGCAGGAGTATCTCTTTTATAGATCCCTGGAGCATAAAACTACTAAAAGTGGGGGCAAAGTGAGCCAAAAATTGGTGGGAGATACTTCTGAAAAGAGGCTTGGTTTTAAGATACTGGAAACTTCCATATTATTAATTACATGTAACAGATTTTTTTCAGTTTACAGTTTAAAAATTTTTACATTTTACAGTTTTCAGTTTACACCAAACAATGAAGCATTTTCTGTGGTTTTAAGTCATATTTTTAAAGGGACAAAAGTATTTCATACTCAAGGGCATGGATTATCTAATTTGCTATATGCATCTGGTACTATCCAACACATTGTAGTAGACTGTAATTTCCTTTAGAGTTTGGAAAATCTCCATTATTCGTGCATTACAGAGGAAATAACAGGTGCATTAAGATTTTGAAAGAAACTCTTGGAACACTATTGACAAGAGAAAACAAGGAGAAAAATTATTCCAATAAATATTTGTAGAAGGGCAGGTGTGCATTTTAGTAGACACATAGGTACAAGTAAGCTGTCCTCCTAAAAATATTATTCTTATCTTATGATGTTACAAATTTATAATTATTTTTAAAATGCTAGCTTTTTCTATAAATTTTAACAAATTTTTCACCTGTTTAGAGTGTATCGCAAAATGTATAATTATTTCCCAAAAAGGAACTTCTACTGCCATGTCTCAAGTTTTAAATACCTCAGTACACAAGCCATTTCATTTTGCAAGTCTATTCATGCTTTGTATAGTGGCCTCTCACAGCTGGGCCCCTGAAATCTATTGCAATTGAAATGAAAGATTAGTCAGTATAATAACATGCTAACACAGTGATGCTAGCAATGCTGCAAGATCTGTAGTTAAACTTATAATTATGGTAACTGCTATTTTCAGAAAATCTGCAAATCCTGAGATCATCCTTACTGACAATCCCTTTCTACTGGTGCTCTTAAAAAACTGCCGTAGTGAGACACACTGTCACTGATGCTGGAGGATTCTGCCCTGGCAATATGTAATCTCATTTTTAACGTGCTATTCCTGCTTTTCTCAGATTGCTTGCCAAACCATGGAAGTATTGCATTAAAAATAGAATACTGTGCATGGAAGAGAAGAGACATGAGGCACTAGAAAGGGAAAATAAAGAGTTAGAGTAGGACTAGAATGCTTTGACTACTGAATATGAAGAGACTCAGTTCCTTTCTTCTTTTATTACAACTTTCTTGTAAAAGCTGGAGACAGTTTCCTGCACCTTCCATGAGAATCCATCCTAGTCTTCTTTAGGTCTACTTTACTTCTTTACATCTACCCTAATATGGGTTTCTTTCATGCAGGAACTATTTGATACAGCCTTTGGACCATGCCTTAACCGGCTCCCAGGCTCTGCAGTGCAAAAACAGCTGAACTGTATCAGCGCTGCTGCTGGGACACATCAGCAGTGTTATTTTTAAGGCTCATATAAGGAATGGGTTTTATAAGGTATGTCATCAAGGAAGCAGAACCTAGTATCATTTTCAGTTGTCACCACTTGTCCCTGGGACAGGATCTTGGGGCATGCCCAGCCTTGGCTTAACCTGGCTAGGTTTTGCTGTGGTAAAACCTTGTTTCTCAGGACCATGCAATTATTGGGTGGCCTGTTTGTTCTCAGCCCAAACAAAACCAGCCTGGGTTATTGCTGCATGACAAACAATATCCCCTTCTGTACCCACAGCTACTGTGGCCAGACAGAAGTCTAATAATAGCTTGTGGGTAAACATGGCCAAACTTCAGCCTGGCATTAATGAGGAAAGAAACCACACACCAAAAGGAAGAAGCAGATTGTTACGATTATGCATAAAAGGAATCCTATGTGGACCCAAGAATATGGAGGATGATGTCAGGTGGGGACTTCTGGAGTCAGCTGAGAGGGAGCCAGGACAGGCTTTGGCAGAAGCCTCTCAGAGACCCCATACCACCCTGCAGCACTGGCCAGGCCAGGTTGTTGCCTTTTCTGAACATGTGAGTGCTACTAAGCAGTATTAAAATTACCTTTGTTTCATTAGTGGCCTCAGTGTCCAAAGAGGAACTGATAGAACAAAAAGGTGGATGCAAGCAGTTCAGATGGGCCTCCATGAGCTCAGAAAAAGCAGCAATAGAGTACCAGTGAGGGGGCCAGATCTTCTTTCCCCGAGTGCTGGATTTCCCTTTTGACACCTGACCATCTTTTTTTGACATTTTGTTTTGATACAGAAGGAGAGGAGGCCCTCATGGAAGACCCCCACTGTAGGGTTGGGACCAAAATGTTGTGCATCAAAAAGAAAAAGTGTCAGAATTGCAATCAAAATCTCTTTTCCTGCTGACTTTCTTTCTGCACAAATTATTATGCTGAAGTTCTTGCTGTTTATTTTCTACTTAATTTCTGCATGAATAAGGGGTACTCTGTACACATTCTCAGGAGTATTTTGGAGAAAGTCAGATTGAAAATATTTAATGCAGTGGATTTCTAGGAGTGCCTAATCAGAAAGAGCAATACTAATTTTATATTTAAAATTAATTTACTTCTGTTTGACTTAAAACTCAGGATAAATACAGTCTCAGATTTTTCTCTTGAGGCATAACAGAAATTTAATCATTACTGAACAAATTTGGTGTGATGGATTATTCCAATCTATCGCTTTTCCCTTACTGTAGTCCACAGTTTTTGTTATTAAATGATGGTGTGGTTTTCAAATATCATCTCTTTTTTTCTTCTTTACAACTGAAAGCTTTTTTCAGCATTATTTTTGTGAGTTCCAAGATGAAAACAGCAAATAAATAAAACTGAGAGGTTTATTATAATTGCAAAAAACAGTAGACTTTTTACTTTTGTTCATTAGATAGTGACCAAAGACAAGAGTAACAGGGAGAGGGACCATTTTTAGTGAGGATGTAGTAATCTCTAGACATGAAAGTCTGATGCCATTTCAGCTAAGCTAGGTTATCCCTCTACACTTGCAGTGCCTGTTCTTGGGAGCTGCGGGTCTTCTAAAGGTCCAATGTAGATGGATGTGTCAGCTGCCCTGATGTATTTGAAAGATCAAGAGACATAAGTCAGAGTAATTAGCACCAACTTTGATGTCATTCAGTGAAGAAAAAGTGAAACTGGTGTTACTGAATTCCACTTTAAATGTGTGGTGCAGCATTTGGGATCCTTAAGGAAAGTGATTATAATCAACATAAGAGAACAAAATAATCACAACAGTATAAAAAGTTAATGTGGGCACCTACACCTCATCTTACTCAGCCAAGAATGTTTACCAGTATCAAAGTTATACAGTCTCTAAAAAGCCAAACACACAATTTACATCTCCCTCTTTTACAAATTGAAAACCATATAACAGCTTGTAGTATTAAACCACACTCAACGGCATAAACTAATTTAGCTATTCTATATGGACCTAAGTGTTGTGAATACTTCAAAATTTGATTGACTTTTGAAGAAGTACTTCATTCTCTTCCAGTTGATTCTATCCCATTGTTTTAAGAGTCTAAAGTGCTGTATTTCCAATGTACACCAAGTCTTCACTTTTGTAACTTGCATTGCTAAATCCTTTTTGAACTAGTAAGTGCAACTGCCTCCTGTAAAAACTTACTTGCCATATATAAAAGCAAAACTAGACACAAAAATATGGCAGTCAGCTCACTAAATGTCTTCATTCACATCAACATTTAATTTTCAATTTTCCTCCATTTTCACTAATAAATTTTCACTAATTTATTATGATTACTATTCTTTACTCTATTGACGTTCTGATTAAATTTAAAAAATTGAAATTTCTAGTTATATCCAAGTGTTAATTAATGTTCAGTAGGTGCAGATATCAAATTCAGAGATAAAAAACAAGTTATTCTTGATTCTATATTCTTGTCAAACAGCTTTTAAATATCCAAGAATGCACTCTATATTTTCTTTAAATTTCCCCAGCATCTTGAATGGGGAAATCTATAACTTTTTATGCTGGTCCCATGATATGGGACCAAATTTAATTCTCCCCATTCTACTCCAAGTCCAACCCCCTATTTTAGCCCCATGGGGCTGAACTCCTCTGCAGACCTGATGTTTTCAACTCATGCCTAGCGAAGTGCAATATCACCAAACTTAGACTTGCAACCTGCTTCCCTCTTTCCCTCCCTCCACTGGGCCTATAGAACCACAAGACCTGTTCTGTACTCTGCAACATCATCAGACTCCCATCTGGACGTCAGACTTGAGTCTGAAGAGATTTTGGGAACAAGAAACTGCAATCCTTGAGTTTCCCTGTGGTAGTCCTTAGTCAAACACACAATTGCCTCACCACTGCAAGAACTGCAACAGCTGTTGCAAGGGTAAAATAACATGTGCAGTGCAATTTTATTGGCATGCGCTACAGTCAAAGGGGGGTAGGAAGGCTGGTACATATGGAACAGAGTCTGAAAATGCAATTTTACTGAATACTCTAGAGCCAGAATGACCTCACAGAGACAGATTGTTCAGCATGGCCTCCTTAAAGCTTCCTCCTTTCCACATCTTGCCTCATCGCTATTAATGTACTCCTTGATGTATCCCAGATTTCACTTTCAAAAATGCTAACCTTATTCATGATCAGTAAACTCAACACTATTCCTATCAGTGACAGCACTCTTCCCTGGTGCTTGCTTAGTCCCCTCAGTAACTTCAAATTTTCTTCTCTACAATACTGATTACTCCTCTAGGAAACCTAAGCCTTTCTCTCCAAAATTCTTACCATGTGTGTTCTGATGTACCACATATGTTCATCAAAAACTGCAGCCTCTCATGTTTCTCCTCCATAGCATGTCCCTATAAAATATTTACAACTTTTTCTAAAATCTTCTTTCACATTACCTCATATTTCCTCCCTTCAAAAAAGCTCATTTTGTTACAATTGCCTCAGATTTCTGCTCAAAAATATTACCTCTGTTCCCTCTGAATTTCATCAGCTTTTTCCTCAAAAACCTAATTTTGTTCCAGGTTTTCTCAGCTTTTTCCTCAGTAAGCTCATTTCCCCTCTAATTTACCTCATCTTCCCCTGAAATGTGACCTATGAAATCTCTAATATACCTTGATTTTCCCCTCAAAAATGCTCATTTTGTCACCTACAAATTACGTCAGCTTTTCTCCTCAAAGCATCACCTCTTTCCTCTCTAAAGCACTTCATTGAAGTTTTTTGGTGAAAAGCTGAAATTCTGTGCTTTCCTGTGAGCAAAGGGGGCATGGAAACTCCTCTCAGTGACAAAAGTGGCACACAAAGAATTCCTCTCCCTCCAGATGACTCAATTTCCCTGCACTGTAGGGTGTCTCCTCCCACCCATTCTCCCAGGCCTCTGGCCAGCACCTGCAGCAGCCAGTTCTGCTTTGCAGTGCTGATCCTAAACACCACAAGACCCCCCTGGAGCCCTTCAGCTTCCCCAGAACACACTGCAGCCTAAGTGAAAAGTCCTTTCCTGTATTCTGGGAAGTTACTTGCAGGTATTCCAGATGCCTTCCCAGCGTAGTCAGGTGGATGCCCATGTTGCAAGCAGCTGAGGTTCAAGTACCAGGTGCCACCAAGCCTGATTTCTTGAGCAAGTCTGTTGACCATCAATACCACCTTTGGAGCTGAAGTCTGAACATACTGTTTTGGACCCCGAGAATGCAAAAGTATGATCCCTGTGGTGTACATAGTGAGGAAGCCATTATTCTTTTGCAATTGCTTTTTTAGACAACCATCTTAGGAAGAGCCCCTCTTCTCTGCCATTCCTGTGCAAATGTAGGGGAAAAAAATGTAGAAAAGGAAATGAAACTACCCAAGTGATTTATGGATATTAACATCCTTTTTGTAGACTCATAGATTGGTTTGGGGTGGAAGTGACCTCAAAAGTCATCTTATTCCAATGCCCCAGCCATGGACAGGGACACCTTCCACTGGACCAGAATGCTGAAAGCCCCTTCTGAACTGGCTTTGAATACTTTTCCTTCCTAAACCTTCCTACTTACATTGCTGAAGTTAGCAGGCATTTAATGACCATGAAAATTCAGAAAATGTGGAAAAAGATTTATGCACCCTTTTTCCTTCTCTGCTTCTCACACCCACATCCTTCCTGTCCCTGAATTTAGATTTGCACCTTTCATTTCTTTGAAATTCCTGGATAGAAAGACCTGGTAAGTCTAATTACCATAATGTTGCCCTAGAGTAAGAAAGCGGAGCCCTCTGAAATATCCAAAGTCCTGAAATAAAGGTATAAATCATGAGATCATTAAATAAATATAACAAATTGTTATTTAAGTTTCTCTGTTGGCTTGGAAGCCTGTTTAACAAGCCTGTATTTCACGTCTTTCATTGCAAGGGCCACATCAGTCAAGACAGATTCTCAGCTGTACAAGCAGCTGGGTATGTGCAGTGAGCCAGTTGCAACATGACAGATGTCATTTTATTCTTTCCACAGGACAGGTTTTTTTCATGTTGTGAATCTCAGTCTTGAAGAGACTCAAATTTCAGACAAAATGAGTAATGGGCAAGTTACTCTGCCAGCAATGTTTATCAGGGCCACCATGAGGAAAAAGAAAACTTTTTCCTCTAAATACATGTCACTGGAGTGTTTCATGCCAATGCTACCTGGGCAAACACATCTGGTGTTGTGTGAGAGGGCATTTGCTTTCTTGCTTAATTCTGGCATTTGCTTTCCATTGGAGATACTTGTTTAATGTTACTTCTGGAGCTAAGAGAGGAGGTGAGGCCTCTGAGAGCTCAGGGGAGACTGTTTTCTCTGCCTCTCTGGAAAGTCCCTCACTAGGAGCTGGAGTGGTGATGGCAAAATGACTGAAGCCAGGGATCGACACACATGCTTACTGACAGACACTAGACTTTGGTGTGGGATATAAAACCACCCATTTTCTAATCCTTTATCTGTTTCCTTACTCTCTAACCCTCTGAGATAAATAACTATCTATGGGACAGAGGGAGATGCAGTTATTCAATTATCAGTCTCCAAAGAATTACCTGTTTGCTGTCCACCATCTCACACTTTGGGAAGAACAAGTTTCTCCTGTAGATAGAAATATCTACACATCTACAGTGTCAGTATAATTCTTTAATTTTTCGGAATCTGATTTTTTTACAAGTTTCATGGGTGGGGTTTTTTTGGTTGTTTTGTTTTTTTTTCTTTCTTTTTGTTTGGTTTTTTTTTTTTTTTCCTTTTGGTTTTGGTTTGGTTTGGTTTGGTTTAGGGTTTTTTTGTAATGCCTTTGTAATTAATCTGTGAGCACAGGCTCTCCTTTTCTGCTTTTTTCTCCCCTGTGGAACTGTGATCCTCTGAAGTAAACATAAGGCTTAGTTTGTTTTAAAATGCAGCACTGAATCTTCCCAATTGGTCATACAAACCTACCTAATTCCATTTTATTCTTAGCTCTCAATATCCTACTAATGTTTTTTAACACCACTTATATTTAAAAATCCAATATTTTAAAAGCAATTTCATCTTCTCACAATCAAACTTCCATATCATTCAATCTACTTCCAACATTAAGAAAATAAAATTGCTGGTAGACATGCATGTATTAAAGTGATCTACATTGTGCTTCATAGAAAGAAAACTGGAGGTCAGATCTATTTTTCTCTTTAATGACAGGATATCAGAATTTTCTGAGGCCTTGTACCAGCTGCTGCCTATGCCACTGAGAATCCAAATCCTTTCTTCAGTTGTTAGATTCCCTTCTGCAGTCTAGGAAAGCCATAAGGTAGTAAAAACTTCAACATTTGAATTTCCATTGACCATAAGAAAATATATAAGTCAAAAATAATCAGATTACTCTGGAACACAGGACAGATTCGGCTTTTGGAAGGAATGATAGTCTAAACATTCACAAAAGCAGAGATTTTTAAAACTACATTTCTACCGAGGCTTTGGAGGCACTTAAGTTTCGGAGAGTGTATGATGCCCTGAAAGAGAGTGCACTAAACCTATGTGCTCTTTTGCAACCACCATGTTATGGGCAGCCCCTTTAAATTGACTTTTTTTGGCTGTATCTAGTGCAAAAATAGTATAGAAGGGACAGGAAAAGGGAGGGAAAGGGAAGGGATGCAAAGGGAGGGGAGGGGAGAGCAGAGGGGAGGGGAGCGGAGGGGGAGGGAGGGGAGGAGAGGGGAGGATAGGAGGAGAGAGGAGAGGAGAATAAGAAAGTATCAAGAAGCACAAGAAATTTTACAATTTTATTATTTGTAAATGGCTGAACCATCAAGACTTGCAAGACTAATAGGGTATAATAGGGTATAATCTGTAGCAGAGCTGGAAAGGCTTTGGAAGAGCTGCTTGTGAGCAAGTTTGCAATTTACGCATCTCTTCTCCAAGCTAATGGGCTCTTTTAGTATAAACATTAATTTAAATAATAGTTATGAAACATACCTTGCTCATTAAAAATGTAAAAGTGCAAACTGGAATTTATGTTCTTTCTGTATTGGTACTGTTAAGACATAGTGATTTTCTTATTTGCAGTTTTCAGACACGAAAATGAAATCGGATTGGAAGCCTTATTCATGAGTTTGGAATTTAGATGCTTTTTTACACCTAGAAAGTTATTTCTTTACATAAACTGCCATGTAAGCATTGATTTAATTTGCAGCAGTGCCATTGATTTTAATAGATTTGAAATCAAAGACTCACTGTTTTCTGCGAGTTCTAACTTTCATCACACCATAATACAATTGCTTTTTCAGTTTATCAGATTTTTCTAATTAGTCTTTTCTTTTGCAGTTTCCGGTCTTGTTCCTCGATCTAAAGCTAATTTTGGTGTATTTTTATCCCTTATTTTGGGATACATTAGCTGACACAATTTTATGTCTTTTCATATTGCATTTAAATATTGTGTTTTCATATTGTGAATAAAACAAAGTACAGCTAGTGCTGTACATTCCAAATTAATTTCTTTATATAGTCAGGGTGAAAAAGAAAAAAAAAATTCAGAAGAAGATAGGATCAATATCTTTGAAGTTGTGAAACTTTTTATTTCATGCCATATGCATTAGCTCTTGCATATATTATTGCTGCAACCTGAAGATAAACAGTTTCAGTTACTATTTATAAGTCCTTTACCTTTGTAATGCCTTTCATTGTTTAGACTTTCTAAGCTAAAGCTGCCCATTTAAAGTTCATTTTTGAGATAATTTTAATTAAATATATTTTAACTGTTCATTACTTACGTTTTTAAATATATGTCATTGCAAAAAAAGCCAAAAGGTCCAACCTCAAATAGAACTCAAAACATTATTTTTTTCATCTGCCTTTTTCAGATGGATATCTGGGTAGCTTCAGTATGCACTTTTGGTACGCTGGGATGAAAAACTACCTATGACAGGGCAGGTTCATCAATAGAGAATTTGTAAAGAATCTAGTTAGGACATTCAGCTGTGAATTTTTTTTTAATAGTTGCCTCTTCTGCTAAGGAGAAGTAGAAATTTCCTCAGTTTCTGAGGAAAGGAATGTAAATGCATTTTGTAGGTAAATAGTGTTGTGATTTATCTGTTGCTGAGATTGACTGTTCAGTGATTGCTGGTTTATTACATATCATTAATTAATCAATACATGACTTTGATTCTCATTTGGTTTAAACCACATGAACAGATCAGCATTTTCTCTCTGGCACACCAGGATCCACAAGTGTTGCCTGTTCTATTTAGGTTGTTTTAATAGACCCATTGTGCCTGAATTTGTCTTAAACCTTTCTGTGTGACTAGTTGCTAATCCAAAGTTATTCACTGCTTTAAGAAAAACTTGTTATCTGTTATAAAACAAGTTCTTAGTAGTTTTATTGAGATGTGGTAATGGGTCTGCTCTCTCTTTTTCCATTGCATTCATGACTTCACAGCTTCCCTCTCCCATCAGCCTTCTCATTGACAGATTGAAAAACATGAACATTTCCCCCTGTATGCCAACTGCTTTGTCCCTTTCAATGCTTTAATTGTCCTTCTGTACCTTCTCCAGCCCCACTCACTGTGTTTCATTAAACACAGGTAAGCATAAATTAAAAGATTCAGTTGAAAATTACACTGCATGCTGCAATTTATGCAGTAAATGAACAGACATGGAAAATATCTTTGATTTGTCGGTGGAAGCCCTTGCTCTCTTGCTTGAGTTAAAAAAATGCTTAAGGAGAGAATGACAGGATTTGAGGGGAAAAAAGTCCATAACAGCTAGCTCTGAATAGAAACTGAGAAGCATGAATGATGATAAAAGTCATGAATGTGATTTTTAGTTAGTGTTCATGGTTGATAGGACAGCTTACCTTAATATTTTACATGTCATTAATATGATGTTTATTTTAGAAGCTATAAATAGAAAAGTTTTCTATTACAAAAGTTTGATTTAAACATAATTTCAGGAATACAAGGTAAAAACAGATATCTTTGGAGTCATGATTTTAAATTCTGTATTATAGCATGTATTCTCTACTCCACCCTATTTTTTCTGCCATCTTGGAGATGTGAGTTTGTGTATGAATGACTTGGCTAATTAAAAAAAACTTCAAGCAAAGAGTACGTAACGTGCAGTGAGTAGCAACCAAAATAAATCTTTCATATGATACAAAAGCAGAAGGAAAATATTTCAGCTTCAAAAAATAATGAAAAAAGGTGTAAAAAAGCTTCTTTAAATAAGAATTCTGTATTGAAAGAAGCATTTTTGCTTAATGCAAAATTTATCCAGCCTGAGAAGAATAATCCAAATCACTGGAAGATGTTTATTCTCATCTTTGTAGTTTCTTGTAGTGTGGTAGTGCTGGATGAACAACAGTATCAAAATCAGTGATGAAAACAGATGCATTTCCTTTATCAGCAAACAACAAGAAGAACAAACAAGAATAATCAGTCCTGCTTTGGACTGGACTCCAACTGAGAGAATTTTGAGATGTTTGCTGCTAAGAGTTGCATCTGGAAATTGCCTCTGTAGTAGACACTGCAATTACTTGATTACAGTGCAGTAATTTCAAACACAGTTCTCCAGCCAGGACTTCTTTTATTTGGATTGCCTATGGCATATGTAGCATGAATAACTCTCTTCTGTTGAAAGGAGAATAATAGATTCCTAGGTGTTTTGTGCATTCTTAATACACAGAGACAATATCAAGAGTCATAGGCAGTGGCTTGTCTGTAGCTTTCAATTTCATATCTATTTGTGGTTTGAAAAAGCTGTTTTTTCTTGTCTTTTCTTTGCCCTGTTTATTTATTTAATGAAATTATTTAAGGCTGTCTCAGCTCTTTAGGAAAACTTAAAGATAAGAGGGGTATATTCGAAAAGTATATTCCATAAGTTGCTGTGGCATTGAACTGGGTAGATGAAGGATGATTTCTGAAGCAATTTATTGTAAGACCTTGCCATCTCCATTTTGGCAGGTTGTCAGAAGCAGTTAGATGACATTACAAGCCCAAACTCAATTACAAAGGAAAGATGTAAAAACGCAATTATCTTTCCTTGGCCAGTGCTGCTGACTCTCTTCCATGTCACAACCAACCAGTAGGAAGCATGATGTTCCTTATGAATTCCTGTCAGGCTGAACAAAGACACCAGTCCTGAGTCAGGGAATTCTTATGCTTTATTGTACAATTGCCTTAACTCCAGCAGCTAGCACCCTATTTAGTCTCTAATGTGCTGGCAAACAAGCCCTTAATTATCACAACACACTTCAACAGTCCCCAAATCCTTACAACAAACCACAATACAGTATACAGGGTAGAATATTATAGCTGCACTTTGCCCAGACAAAGTAAGGGAGGAGGGAAATAAAGGCAGAAAAGGGAGAAAGTGAAGAAAGATCAGCAGTATTTAGATCTTACATTAGTCCTGCCATATGGGTGTTCCAGAACTGGGGTAACAAGTTAGAGAGGAAAAAGAGAGCAGGTAGAACTAATCCTCTTCTGTTTGGAATTAACATGGTAAAGAACATTTTTCACAACGTTTCATTCATGCATGTATAGCCAGCCCTTCAGGAAGTGAGTCAGGTAAGGACAGGAGGGATGACTGAGCATGAGTCTTAAGGTGGGAAAGGAAGTTGGCTCAGAACAGCGCTGCCCCACCTCCACAAAACCATCTCCTCCAATAACAACTTTCCTGTCACAATAATCAGAAAGTTTGAGACAAAACATGCTTATCCTTGATTCTCCAAAAGTATTCTTTCTTTCACTCTTGCCATAGAAGTATCTCAGCCTGTCTCCTCCTCATCATCTTAACATGGCTTTCCTGTGGCAGAAGTTGCTTCTCTTTTGTATTTGTTTGAGGATGTGTCACTAACCCTGCAAAAAGTTTTTCATTTGGAAAATTTTGAAGGTATAAATCTGCTATATCTGAGACAGAAGACACAGGTTCTTTTGGGCTTCAGAATAAAAGACAGTCTGTAATATTATTTAAACTTGAGTTAAAGACCAGGTTAAAAAAAAAATCTCATAAATCAAACACTTTTGAGCCCACAGTTGTCAAATTACTGGTTTTTTGTGGGGTTTCTTTTCCCATATGTAGTGGATTTGCTTAAATAAGTCCAGGATTAATTAAGTATTGGGATATATTTTACTGTTTGGGATACACTGCTGGTCTAAAATTTATAAGGATTTGAGCTCAATTAAGTACAGAATGCCTGACATCTGATAATGCCTTTAGAATTCCTGAGCTTATTTAGGTTTTACTGTTGGCAACCTAACTTATAATGACTGCCAAAAGAAAATCTTAGGAGCTTTTGAAATTGAATAGCTGGTTTGAGAAAGTTCAGCGTATTTTACCCTTAGAAGAGCTGACAAGGTTAAGAAGGAATAAAAAGAATAATATTAAATAATCTGGATTCCATTCATTAAATCGACTGATTTTATGCTAATGACTTAAAAGCCATATTTTCTTACATAATTTTCTCCAGTCCAGCTAATTTAAACTTTAGTTAATATGACTCCAAAGTATGCAGTTATATTAAAAGGCTGTACTTGAAAACATTTAATCAATTCTGTTTATTTTCTTCCCCCAAAGAGAAGTGTCGTTTTACGAAGGTACATATTCTGTCATGTTAATTATTTGTTGATGTGAGAGACTGAGAAAAGTGGTTACTGGCTCAAAACAACAAAAGTGTTTGTGGGAGAGAGGTCATGGGAAGTTCTGCAAAATTGGGGTGGTGCAGTGCCCCACACCCTGCTTCCTTTGGAGCCCTCTAGTCCAGCTGTCAGTCACTGGCAGACCAGAAGCAATGCCCCACACCCCACCCCTGGAACTCCAGCCTAGACCCAGAGTGGCTATCAGACTGCAAACCCCACCTGAGGGTGTGGCCAGAGGAGGCCAGACCAGATAAAAACCATTGTACGGAGATGCAAAAGGTCACATCGCTGTTGTCCATGGTTTTTATAGCACTTGAGACCATGCAGCTGTATCTTATTTTTCTCTCTCTCCCTTTTTTTTTTCTTTTTCTTTTTTTTTTTTTCCCCTCACTTTCTCTTCTTTTCTTCTCCTGATTTCCTCTTCTTGATATCTGGATAATTTAACATGTCATGGGCTAGAGTTTGCTAAGTCAGTGCTTTGTGAAATGCTTTATTTTGATGGAATGTTTGCTTTCAATTTTGCCAAGTTAGTTCCTGATTTTCTAAAGTTGACCAGTAGAAGTTTCTTGTTTAATTTCCTGAGTATGTTGTTGAGTTTCTCTTGTGCACCTATCTCAGTGTATTAAAAAAAGCCTAAGCCATTTTAAATAAACTCTCCAAGTGAGGACCTGGGCTTTACAGTCAATTTTAAACTTGTTTGGGTGTTCTCTGCAGAGAAGTAGATCGACAGCTTCAAAGATTTCTCTTTGCTGGTACATTTTTGTCATAAATATTCAGATACACATCTTGATTTATTAAATGTCAACGGTAAGTATTCATTTCATCAAGCTTACTTTTTATTAAGGTATGGCCTATGAAAATGTGCGTACTTTAGCTAAAATTCTTTTACACTCTTAAAAATTATTACAGTAATTTCTCTTGAAATGACATCAAAACTGCTTTACAAATATGAATTAAAGTTTACAAAACCTTTGTAGAACACTAAGAATTGTTATACATGTTTTTGAAGTGAATACTATGAAGGACAGACAGTAAGTGATTTGGCTAAGTTCAAACAGGGTATTAATATGAATGGCAAATTCTCACGCTACCTTAATTAATAGATCATAGCCCTTGAGTTCTTTTTAACAGCATAAAATACAATTCCTTTCTGACTATAAAAACAAGTGCCATACTTATGAATCATTACTTCTATGAATATTCCTGCAAAAATTTTGCTATATTAGGAGTTAATTTGAGGGCATTGCAAATGGCATGTTCTAAGCTGTCTCTAAAATGAAGCAAAGTGACCCTTTCTTCACAATTAATGCAGTTATCAATGCTTTTGTAAAGAGTACCATCTAAATGGGACCATGTAATTCAGGTCCAGTCACTTACTGCTGGGAAGAGCTTTCAAGCTATTTTGCTAGGTCAACTGAAACATACTGTATGAAATTCAAGAGAAAATAAAGTATTATATCCAAAATCTGAAGAAAAAAAAGAAGCATGGCCTCTTAAAGCTAAAGATTGACTGCTCTTGTTATTAAAGCAAATAGCCAATGTGCCCTTTACAGGAGCTCATCTGTCAAACTCCTTAAAATCTAATTGTTCCTCTAGTCTTTACAAATTTAATCCAATAGGCAGAAGAAGTGTAGCTGTGCTAAGTGTTGGGTCTTTCTGAAGAGATGGGCTAGTTTAATCTCTGTGAGACTTTGAAAGAGGACACTTCAGAAAGGAGAATGTTTACTAGTCGTGAAGTTTTTACTGCTATAGGAGAGGAAAGATAGGCATTTTACTGTTAGCCCACCTATTTATTAATTCTGTGTTATGTAGGTATTTTATGAATGTGTATTGGTTTGTACTGTCAATTCAATGTGTCTTCCTTTGTGGAAATACAGAAAGTAAGGCCTAAAACTATCCTCACCAGAAGAACATTCTTCTATGAACCTGGAGTCTGGCTAAGTTGTAAGGGAGCCTTTGAAATCTCATTTTCAGAAAAATCCTTTTCATTATGAAAAATAAATGCACTAAATGGCATGTCCTTGAAACTGTTGGCATTTAAAAACCTCTTTTAAAAGTCAAAATCTCTATTCCAGATAGAATTTTTACCACAAGATATAATAAGGCCTCAGACCCCATGAAATGGAGTACAGTTCCTCAGAATAATTATCAATATTATGTCAGTATGTGAAGCTGTAAACTCAAATCTGGAAAGTGATAATTAGTTCCTTATTATTATATAATTTCTTATCAGTGATTATCCATGCTTCTCTTTAATATTTTTTCTTGTTTTGATTGGCAATAGCAATATGATAGCAGATAAATATTACTTTATTTGCATAAATACACTGAATGAATACAGTGCTTGAGTATATTTAGTCATGCTAGGAAACATCTCAATTTTTCCTATAAAGGATAATGGTTTTGCTTGTTATTCACATTTCATGTTATTTCTTGGCTCTCATCTGGCTATGATTAAGCATTGTGCATATAGCAGCATCTCCTGTACTCAGTAAAAGATCAAGTAAATCTTTTTATAATGTACTTATTAACAATTTAAAATCAGTGAAAACATTGTTCTGAGTATATATGAAAAAAGCTCCAGTTATATGTATCAATCCTCAAGAACTTTAAAGACAAATCAAAGTGCAAATCACTTAAAAAAAATCAAAGCTATCCATCCTGCTATGAAATAAGTTGCTTCCTTCTGCACCTCTTGTGATTAGAAATGGTACTACTCAAATCAATGCCCCCCAGTGCCTCCAAACCATGCCCTACTGTCCTGCTCCCCAGATTTCTTATTCCCCTCCTCCTTGCAATGGGATGGAGAAGAGAATTGGAATTACAAAAGGCAAAGATCATGGGTTGACACGAGAATAATTTATTGGAAACAGCAATGAGATAAGAAAAGGAGCAATAACAGCAACAATAGAAATGACAAAGAGTACAAGAAAGATCAATTCAGACAGAGATCCTCCAACGACAGACATTACTGAATGTCTCACTTTGCCGCATATCCTCTGCCAGACCAGAACACCTTCTTCCCTGGAGACAGGCCCTTTCCCCTTTCCCCAGAACTTGTATGAGGTGGCACAGAATAACTTTCAGGTCCTAGCCATGCTCCTTCCTTGCTACTGCAATGTAGCGGTGGTTCAAGCTCAGAGAATGACATATCCCCTGAAGAATTCCTGGGGGCCTAGAAAGTGAGGCCTCTCGGAAGGTAGAGTTAAGTTTGGCCTTGGAAAGGGAGTCGAACCCCCCCTGCCTGCCCCTGAGTTAACAATAGTATCTTGTGTCTCACTCTTTCCTCCCTTCCTCCTTCCTGACTGCATCCTGACCTTCGACCCTTCTCCGTGTCCTCCCCTGTACCGTTATGAGATAAGTTGTAACCCTCAGAATAAAAGTCTGAATGTTGGGCTGTTCCGGGTCTTCTGCCCCTGAGCCCAAGCAGAGTGGACCCTCGTGTCTTGTGTCTGATTTGGGGCTCCGGGCAAAGGAACACTCTCTCTCTCAGCACCTCTCCGGTTTTTAGGACAGCGGCCACCATCCCAGGGAAGCCCGGCTCGCAGTGAGGGGAAAAGAAGTCCCTAGCTGAAGCTGACTTCACGAAGAGGAAGCTCTCAGAACAAGCCGCCGAGCCGCCGGCCGTCCCTGTGGTCAGCTGTCCGGCCCTCGCCACCGGCCACAAGTGGCGCCTCGAAACAGGGACCTGATCTGGACCCTGAGAATGACCTAGTTTTCTAGCGCATCTTCGACCTGCCACAGCCCGACGAACGACTCCCACAGGACCGTACAGAGGGGATTCCAAGCAACTCTTTCTCTGAAAAAGAGACAGAACCTTGGAACACCGGAGAAGACCCGAAAGATTTCGTCCTGGGAACGGTTTCAGAGCTGGAAACCAGAGGTTGAGCACTTACAAGTGTGTGGTGAGTGCGGCTCCGCTTCTAACCCTCCCCCTCTTCCCCCCGCTCCACAATCCTCGGGTTTCAATCCCATTCCTACAGCAGTATATAGAAATGGGAAACACCAGGTCTACCCTTGAGAGAGAGTTTTATTCCAAAGTCAAAACCACCCTAGGTTTAAGAAAATGGGAGTTAAAGCAACGAAACTTAAAAAAATTCATCAGATGGATTGTTATTCACGTCCCTTCAGTTTCGCCTGCTTTAGCCTCTTGTCCCTACTTTTAGGATGAAGTATGGGAAAGACTAACTGATAGCATTCGCGGAGGAGAACATAACGTTGCAAAATTCTTTTCACTTTTAATTTTAATTTCTGATACATTGGGAACACGGGAGAAAGTTTCAGAGACTCAGTCCACCCCTCCCGCCCCGACTCCAGGCACCCCCTGCCCCCCCGGCGAGTTCCAGCCGTTCCCCAGGTGCAGACCGCGTGAGTCCGCGGAGAGCCGTCTCTCACCGCATTTCCCCGGGCCGGCGAACTCTGCTGAGGGGGGGGGGCTGTGCGGGGGGGCCCTGGTCCCGCGGCAAACAGGGGAACTTGGTAATCGAACCGAACAAACATGGCGTGGGCCACGAGGAGGAGTGCACGGAGGATTCGGACAGCGGGGGCAATTACACCACCTCCCCTGACTCCACAGCGATTATAACAAAGAGCCACCCACATGGCCGGGGCGGCCACGCCTCTGCCGTGACTCTCTCCCCCTCCTCTACCCCCTCCACCGGGAGCCACCCACACAGCAAGGGCCAGCCCGGACCAGCCGGGGAATCCTGGGACGATTCCACAGATAAAAAATTCCTTGTTGCTCCCATGACTTATAACACAAGGGGGGCAAATCCAAGGTGGACAGCCTTTTCCTATCAAAATCTAAAAGAACTGTGTAAAGTTTCTAAAGACTTTGGAAGAGAATCATCCTATTTTAAGGGAGTTTTAAATGCAGCATTCGAAACACATATGATGGTACCACATGACATAAGAACATTAATGTCCAGCCTGTTAACTGAAGCTCAGTTCTGGCTCTGGAAAAGATCCTGGCAACGACATCTCAAAGAATTATTAGAAACTTATAAAACTAACCAGCACACAGCCTTCCTCACTCTTAACCACCTTGCTGGCCAATCAGATATGGAAAAACCCCAGGACCAAGCTGCTCAAATTCCAATAGAGGTTTTAAATTATATCAAAAATGCAGCAAAAAGAGCTCTACTCTGCTTGCCATCCTCCAAGACCCCTTCAGAAAGCTATGCAGTTATCAGGCAGGGGCCTGAAGAAAATTTTGTGGACTTTGTAGACAGATTGAGGGAGGCAATGGCAAAGCAAGTAGAAGATACAAAAATGCAAAAAGAATTACTAAGGTCACTCGCCAAAGAAAATGCAAACACAGAATGTAAAAGAGTCCTCAACTCCCTGCCACCAGATCCAAAACCAACGATAGAGCAAATGGTAGAGGCTTGTGCTGAAATAAGGCCTGACCGAACAGAATCTTCCCCTCAACACCCTTTATTAAATAGACCACAGAGGAACACCATTGCTGCCACTAACATCACAGAATCCAATAGAGACACCCGCAAATACTTCAACTGTGGGTCCCCTCATCACTTTAATAAGAACTGCCCTAAGCCCCGCAGAGCTAACCCTATTCCTACTAAGCCTCTCACAGGTCCTGGAGTCACACACTGCCCATGCCTACAGCAGCACCTGCAGGGAAACGGGCAGTGGAGCGCAGAACAGCACCGCGCTGGGACACAAAATTAAATGCTGACGACATCGCACCTGCCGCCCCAGAGGAACCTACTGCCCCACCACCAGCGGACACAGGAGGCCCACCGAGGACTTGGGGCAAGAGGATGGACTTGGTAAGTGCATCAGCACACCATATCACAAACGAACACTTCCAACCATTCAAGGTCTCCCTCCAAGGAGACGTAGACTGCCAGACGGACATACTCGTTGTTGGGAACTCTACCCAGGGACCACCTATACTCTTTATCCTACCTCAAATAATAACAGTGTCCCCAAAAGTGAATTTCGATATCACAGTGTCTTGCACAAACGTCCCTGAGTTCATCCCACAAGGTCAGTGGGTAGCACATGCCATCATACTGCCCAAGGAGTTTCCCAGAAATGTGCGAACACCAGCCATCTACTGGGCCCAGGTAGTGGGCACAGACCGCCCATCCCTAAACTGTAAGTTAACCAATGGGAAGTCAACAGTTCATCTTAGTGGGATGCCAGACACAGGGGCCGATGTCACCATCATTTCAGCGTCTGAGTGGCCCTCCCAGTGGGGTCTCAGACCTTCTGGGGGAGAAATCACAGGGGTAGGGGAAGCAACAACCTCCCAGAGAAGTACCAACAACATCACGATAGAAGGACCTCATGGACACATAGCTTCTATCAGACCCTTTGTGGTGCCATCAGACTTTACTTTATGGGGGAGGGACCTCCTCGAACAGTGGGGGACCCGTCTAGAAATTCCACCAGCACCCCAGGATTTTTAGTGGGGGCCACCCAAAGGCGCACCACCCCAGCTCTGACGTGGAAAACAGATAAGCCAGTAAGGGTGGAACAGTGACCCCTTCCTAAGGACAAACTAAGCGCCCTGGAGTCACTAGTAGAAGAACAGCTTGCCAAAGGCAATCTTGTCCCATCCAATAGCCCATGGAATTCCCCAGTATTCGTCATAAAAAAAGCAGGCAAGGACAAGTGGAGACTTCTCCACGACCTGCGAGAGATAAACAAAGTCATTGTAGAAATGGGTCCCCTTCAGCCAGGCCTTCCATCGCCTGCGATGCTCCCCCGACAGTGGCCACTTGCTGTCATTGATATAAAAGATTGTTTCTTTTCCATACCCCTGCATCCTCGAGATGCTCCGCGTTTTGCATTCTCCGTTCCGTCAATAAACCAACAGACCCCACAGAAACGCTACCATTGGAGAGTGTTACCAATGGGTATGTGTTGTTCTCCTGTAATCTGCCAATGGTACGTGACAGGGATCCTGTCACCTGTCCGTAAGGCCTTCCCCAAAGCAATCATCTACCACTACATGGATGATGTACTATTCTGTGCCCCAACCCAACCCTACCTAGAAACGACTTTAGCCGCCACCATAGACGCTATTCAACATGCCGGGATGGAGATCCAACCTGAAAAAGTACAACACACCTGCCCGTGGACGTACCTCGGGATTCGCATTGCCGAAAGGACCATCACACCCCAACAGCTCATCATCAACGACAACCCAAAAACCCTACGAGACCTCCACCAACTCTGCGGGTCAATTAACTGGGTGCGCCCTCTACTGGGATTGATGACGGCAGACCTCGCCCCCTTGTTCCAGCTCCTAAAGGGGGGAGAAGGACTGGACTCACCAAAGGCTCTCACCGCAGACGCCAAGGCTGTCATTGGTAAGGTGCAACGCGCACTTTCCTCCCGACAGGCACACAGGATCGCACCAGACCTGCCCTTCCGATTCATCATCCTCGGACAGGTACCGTCTTACCATGGTCTCATCTTTCAGTGGGACGAGAGGCTGAAAGACACTCTCCTGATCATAGAGTGGATCTTTCTTCCTCATCAACCGTCCAAGACTATCACAACACCACAGGAGCTAGTAGCAAAACTAATACAGAGAGCAAGAATCAGACTTCGCATCCTAGCTGGATGTGATTTTTCACACATACATGTCCCCTGGCGTGACGAGGATCTGGAGAACCTACTCCAAACCAACGAGCACCTCCAGCTCGCACTGGACAGTTACCCAGGACAAATTACTTGCCACAAATTAAAACACCATCTGTTCAATACAAATTTCCAATTGGCACCCAAAATGCTTCAAAGCAAATCTCCATTAGATGCCCTGACTGTTTTCACAGACGGCTCAGGGTCCTCCCACAAGTCAGTTTTGACTTGGAAGGACCCTAAAACCCGATAGTGGGAAGCTGAGGTCCACGTAGTAGAAGGTTCCCCACAGATCGCAGAATTAGCAGCCGTAGTCAGAGTATTCGAGAAATTCCTGGAACCTCGGAATCTGGTAACGGATTCAGCATACGTAGCTGGAGTCACTGCCAGAGCAGAACATTCCTTGTTAAAGGAGGTAACCAACCACAAACTGTTTGGTTTACTCTCCAGGTTAGTGTACCTACTGTCCCACAGAGAACATCCTTTCCATGTCATGCACGTTAGATCACACCAGGATCTCCCGGGGTTCATATCTGAAGGGAACCGCAGGGCAGATGCGTTAGCCATGGTCGTACGAATGGCTAACACACCTGACACCTTTGCACAGGCCAAACTCAGCCACCAGTTCTTTCACCAAAATGCTCCCGCCCTCAGGAGGATGTTCCACTTACCTCTTGCCCAAGCGAGAGCCATCGTAGCAACATGTCCTAATTGCCAGACCTACCAACTTCCTTCCATGAACCCGGGGGTTAACCCCCGAGGACTAGCCAGCTGCCAATTATGGCAGACCGACATTACCCACCTCAACGAATTTGGCAGACTCAAGTATGTCCATGTGTCAGTCGACACATTTTCTGGTGCCATTTTTGCCTCTGCCCACACAGGCGAGAAGGCAAAAGACGCTGTTAAACATTTCCTTATGGCCTTCTCTGTACTAGGCACCCCCAAAGAGATCAAAATAGACAATGGTCCCGCGTATACCTCGTCCCACCTTCGAGAGTTCTTCCAGCAGTGGGGAGTGACCCACACCACTGGGATCCCTCATTCCCCCACTGGACAGGCAATCGTGGAAAGAATACACCAAACCCTCAAAAGGGTCCTCCACCAGCAACAGGGAGGGGCAGGGAACAAATCGCCTGTTAAACAACTCTGCAAGGCGCTCTTCACAATCAATTTTTTAAATAACACCCAGGAAGAGCCCATTCCCCCTGTATTCCGGCACTTTTCCAATTCGACCTCAGCCAAATTAAAAGAACGACCGCCGATGCTGGTCAAAGACCCTGAGACCCATCAAATTGAAGGGCCCCTCCCAGTGATTGTCTGGGGACGAGGGTACGCATGTGTGTCCACCCCTAAGGGACCAAAGTGGGTACCAGCCAGAAACATAAGGCCATACAGGCCCTCTAATCAAATATCCAAGAGTGTACTTCCAGGTACAACCAGAGCGGAAAACAGAGAACAAAAACAAGCCCATCTGGCCTGGAAAAGAAGAAGAAAAAAGGACTTTTAACCTGAACGGAGGAAAAACAGTGGAAGCCTCCTTCAGAAAACCTGCGAAAGAAGTGACCCGACCGAAGAAAAAAGAAGAACCCCCTTCCCTGTCTTCCCCCCTGCCTCCCCTCGTGTGTTTTCCCTTACCCCCTTTTTCCCACCCCAAGCCCCTAAAGAGGTAAAGGGAAAGCAGTTTTTTTTCCTTAGTCCCAGATTATCTCATTTCAAAGAACTTTACTTTGGACAGTGTTTACTATTCTCATTGTATTATGTTCCCTCAGTTGTCTTAAGGGTTTCATTATGTCCCTAACTAGTAAAACTTTCTCCTTATATAATAGAAAAGGGGGAGATGTAGCGGTGGTTCAAGCTCAGAGAATGACATATCCCCTGAAGAATTTCTGGGGGCCTAGAAAGTGAGGCCCCTCGGAAGGTAGAGTTAAGTTTGGCCTTGGAAAGGGAGTCAAACCCCCCCTGCCTGCCCCTGAGTTAGCAATAGTATCTTGTGTCTCACTCTTTCCTTCCTTCCTCCTTCCTGACTGCATCCTGACCTTCGACCCTTCTCCATGTCCTCCCCTGTACCGTTATGAGATAAGTTGTAACCCTCAGAATAAAAGTCTGAATGTTGGGCTGTTCCGGGTCTTCTGCCCCTGAGCCCAAGCAGAGCAGACCCTTGTGTCTTGTGTCTGATTTGGGGCTCCAGGCAAAGGAACACTCTCTCTCTCAGCACCTCTCCGGTTTTTAGGACAGCGGCCACCATCCCAGGGAAGCCCGGCTCGCGGTGAGGGGAAAAGAAGTCCCTAGCTGAAGCTGACTTCACAAAGAGGAAGCTTTCAGAACAAGCCGCCGAGCTGCCGGCCGTCCCTGTGGTCAGCTGTCTGGCCCTCGCCACCAGCCACACTGCAAAAATTACCCTGTTCTGGCTGGAACCAAGATACTGTTTAGACACTTCTAGATAAGTTTTTAGTGGGCCTGGTTAAAGAGCTGGGTTGAAGTCAAAAGATGAGTTGCAACATGGGAAATTCCCATTAGAAATAATGTAAAAGTCTTCCACTCAGAAGGTGATCAAACACTAGACCAGGGAGCTGGAGTGTTTGTGATGTCTCCACGCATGTAGTTACACAGCCCTGAGCAACTTGCCATAGCTGGCCCTCCTCTGAGGAAGGATTTGGACCGAAAGATCTCCAGAGGTCCCTTCCAACTTCACAGTTCTGTGGTTTTGTGATTGTGTTGATATATGCAGGTGTATTATTGCTCTCTGTTTAGAGCGTCTGTGTCCTTGGGTCACGTTTTACTCTGGGAATAAAACTAATCCAACACCCTAGGCTGGACAGTTCTTATTATGCTGAATTCTATGTGACTATGATCTAAAGATGAAGCTAACCGATATGAAAAATGTTAATCTACTTTTATTGAAAGCCAAAGAAACTTAAGACTACTGTCTTAAAAGACGCATTGTTATAAAGATGTAAAGTAATTCCTATGCCTTGAATTTTATGTGTTTTCATAATATAAAAGAAACAGGGATGGAATTAGAGTAAAGCATGATAATAAAATTTTCCTTGTGTTAACAATAATGAATGTATTTGTACTTGTTATCAGTATGTACTTGGAACAAGATGAGTCTACATGATAGATAAAACACTGTAGTTTGTTTTCAATGAACAAAGAGCTGGCTTTGCCTGTTAATTAAAAGGTAATGTCAACACTAATGGAGGTGTTTACAAAATCCAGATTTGATATTTAAACTGAAAGTATGGGCCCCATATACTGTGAATTACTTGTTTATTGAGAATTTTACAAAATGGACAAATGCAAAATTAAAATGGAGGAGAGAGAACAGCTGCTTTAGCACTAACTGAGAAGAACTGGAAGAGGGATAGATTGGTATTGATCACATCTAAAAGATGATTTTCTGCCATTGGCCTCTGAGTAACTGCAGAAAACCTTGGTTCTATCATAATAAACTTTTCTCCGTCTTTTGATTTCAATTTTGCATTTAGATAGATTATTTGAGCAGGCTCAAGAGCTAAGAATTCTCTCTGAGTAGCATTGTCCTGATCATCTCTGCTGGTAGCTGGAAAGGGCTGTTGAATTCAATAAGGAAAAATAATGATTAATTTCTTACAATCTTGAGAGGTCAAGAAGTTTGTATTGCAATTGTCTTCCTTTTGCCTCAGGATAGTAAAATGACCAAACAACAGTTTCTTCTGCTGGCTTTGCAGAGAAGAAACATGAAATGTTGATAGAAGAATGTACCAATTGTTACTAACATCCTCTCCTGTGTTGTTTATTTTTTTTTTCTTTTGTTTCTGCAAAGGGATACCGCACTGTTAATAGCTGAACAGTATGTGAACATTTCTATGCTCCTAAAAAAATATATATTTGGGGGTAGCAGTGTACATATTTGTATGTTTCTTCCATGCCAAAGTCTTGATTGCATGTTTTGATCTTAAGGAGATGTTTCTCAGTGCCTAATTTTTGAACCTGTAAGAAATATATGTGAAGAGTGGAAAAACTACGGCATATAGTATGGTGGCACTACAAAAAACTGTGGCACTAGTTATATGCAAATACTCTAAGCATCGAATTCCTCTGACTTTCATTCCCAAGATACCAAATTTTTTGAAATGTCATCTTTTTTTAGGTTATAAATAATGCTTTTTATTAGTTTACAAGCTACCCTATATCATGTCTAGTCCACTCCCTTTCCTCTTGTGTTTGCCTACTATCCTTGCATGGCAGAAAAGTCACAGAATAACTAGGACAAGTTGAAGAAGGCAAATTCTATTTAAATGTGCACTTTAAGAAAAAAATGGAAGGGCAGACTGAATTCAAGCTTGGACTAGGGCATAATTCTTTTGTGAATAGAGCATTTTGTTTTACAGAAATAACTGGATGTTAGGACAGCTTAGGAATGTCCATAAATATATTAAAAGAAATATTTTTCAGTTGCAAACTTTGCATCTTCTAAGATAGAAGCACAGTATGAGTCATGTTCAATGCACTGGAAGTATGTCTGTCCTTTGTCAGACTGCCATCTCCTGCATTCATGTCATCCTCTTCTCAAAGTCCAAGTACAAACCAGCCTGTGTCAGATGGCCTTCAGATAAAGATAAGAAACCATCTCACACTGTGGGATACAGAAAGGAAGATTAACTGTTTCATGTATTACAATTTTTTTATTCTTGACCAGTACAGGATTTTCCATTTTTTACACATTGATTTTATAGACTGTGTATGAATAGCTTCTTTTAATGCTATTTCCCTTGAGTTGCAGCCTGTATTTTCAAAAATGAGAAGTGGTTTGGGTTTCTTTTGTTTCCAGGAAGCCTATTTTTGATATATCTCTGAAAGAATCTGATTTTCAAAAGCAGATTTAGGATTTGCCTACAAATTATCAGAATGTTTTAAAGAATCTCCAGAAGGATAGAATAGTTCCAAGCCATTTTTTTAAATTTAAGATCACTGAAAAAAATCAGCAGCAAACATATCAGCAAAAACAGGTTTACTTTAAAAGCAATAGTACGTTTTCCTCTCTGACCTCCACATAGATAATTTTGGGTTTATTTCAATTTGGATTTATTGACTTTAGATCTCTGGATTTTTTTTTTTTTTTTTTTTTTTGTGCTTCTCAGTGTGCTTTTACTATCTAGTAAATAGTAGAGCAAACCTTGCAAATGAACTTTGCCATGCTATTGCTTTAATATTAAACCTGTTTTTTTAATAAAGCTGAAACCTTTGCTGGTGATTTTTTTCAGTGATCTTAAAATACTCATTTGTGACACAGAACAATACTTGAAAGTGATGGAAAGGTACATTATGATAATGATTTAATTGCATGTGATCTTGCTATTTAATGCCACCACTAAGAAAGATTGGGGAAAGAGTTACTGCATGGACATCCAACACCTTCAAGAAGTGAAAGGCCCAGATGAAAAAGTTTCATGTGGGTGTAACCTCTTATCGTGAATCAAACACTGAGGCTACCATGAGTGAATGTTGTGCTCCTGTGGCTGAGCTGTGTTGGTCACTTCAAAAAATAACTGGGGCAGTCTCATTCAATTGTGTGAATGTGCATGAGGGTAAGCTTTTCCTGACACTGCTTTGCCTCATTTGGCCTGTTCAGTAAATTGAAAGCAATATCATGCTTTTAATGTTCTTTATATTCCCCCATGACTTTTTTTTTATTAATGGGCACTTATTAGGTGACAAATAACAGCATAGAACAGTTCAGGCAGTGGGGATGGAAGCTTTCAATGTACTTTATCTTTCTCCTTAAATTTCACACTCTTTACTGCTGGTCTGGTAGATTATTTGATGCTGATAGGGTTGGGTTTGTTTTGTTTTTAGTTTATAAAATCAAACATTGGACAAAACACCATATAACCAGAAAATGGTGTTTGTCATGTTTCCACTTTTCCTGAGTGGTAAAAGCATCATACAAAGCAATAAACATACTCACCCTTCCAATGAGTTTAGAGAAATAAAGAGCATTAAACACCCTGAGTAAACTCACCAGAAAACATTTTACTGCTAAACGTATGATTGGCTGCTTACAGTTTTCATGATGCATCTTTGGCATAATGATATGCTAAACAGATAATTTGTTTAATAAAACTTATGTTAAAAGACAATTTCAAAATATGAAGTTTTGGTATTAGAAATAATAGATGTAATGCTAAAAGTAGTTTGCAGAAATGTAGATCCAGTGCTCAGGAAATCGTGATTGGATTTCTAGAGTATAATAAAGGCACACATAGCACACACCAGTAGCTATAACTGGTGCAGTGAAGATAGGTCATACTTTGGAAGCTGCATATTCCCAAAAAATTCTGGCTTTCCTGTGGATATACCATATGTAACGTAACATACCCACTGTGTTGCTTCTATCCTGACTGGTTTTCCCTTTCCTTTGTTTTAGGAACTTTTTCAGTGCCTTAAAACCAAAAAATATCTCAAGATTTTAGTCATTAAGTATTACCCTACTTAGAAGGAAAAAAAAATGGGTTTGGGCATTTGCATTTCTCTTAGCTTTCTTATCCTTTAGGGTACATTTTCAGTGAAATTTTAAAGCTTTTTTCCACGACTTGAAGAATTACAGGCAAAATTTTTAGCATGCAGACTGAGATTTTCATGTGGACTTTGAATTCTTGCCTCAGAATCTTCCAGGAAAGCAGAAACTATCATAAGACTTACCTTAAAAATCTTAACAACTGTCATACCCAGACTACTAATGACACGTCCACAGTGCCCAGTACAGTAGGCAGGATAACTCTGAAGCTGGCAGGCACCATGCTAGTTTTGGAACCACAGATAATGTAACTGATGACATTTTTGCACATGTATGACTTTCTGTCAGCACACCTACTGACTCTGAGACTAGAAATCCTATTGCACCAAACTGCACCTGCTCAAATCTCTCTGTGCACAGTTATACATGGGCAAACTTGGTCATGAATAATTTATGCACTAAACTATAATTCATTACCATAGAATAGATATCTGGGGAAAAAATAAGTTATATGCCTAGGTTTTGAAGTATGAAATAAATGAGCAATTAACATCATTCATAGAATTGTAAAAAAATTAGGATATTCAGTTTTCTGCTACAGGGTCTCCTTTTATTTCAAGCAAGGTTACATGACAAAAATTTTCACTGGTACACTAAAACGCTATAAAGGTTATTTTTATTAATTTTTTCCTATTACTCACCTCAAGTGCTGGGGGCAGTTTTGGGTGCCACAATGTAAAAAAGACATTAAGCTATTGGAGAGCATCCAAAGAATCCATGAGGATTGTGAAAGGTCTGGAGGGGAAGCTGTGTGAGGAGCAGCTGAGGTCACTTGATCTGTTAAGCCTGGAGAAAATGAGACTGAGGGGAACCACACTGTGGTCTTCAACATCCTTATAAGGGGAAGAGGAGGGGCAGGCACTGATCTCTTCTCTGTAATGTTCAGTAACAGGACTTGAGGAAATGGCCTGAAGTAGAGGTCGGGGGAAGTTTAGGCTGGATATCAGGAAACAGTTTTTTATCCAGAGGGTGGTTGGGCTCTGGAACAGGCTGCCCAGGGAAGTGGCCACAGCACCAAGCCTGACAGAAATCAAAAGCATTTTGGACAAAGGTACATGGTGTGACTTCTGGGGTGGTGTCCTACACAAGGGTGGCAGCTGGACTCAATGATCCTGAAGATCTTTCCAGCTCAGCATATTCTACCATAACAACCTCAACTAAGTCTGGAATTACAATCTTATGTGCTCCTGCTCAATTAAGATATTTATCTCATTAATGCTTTTTATGCAAAGCATGATACTTACAAATAAGAATGTCCTTAATGACCAGCCTTGAAATCATAAGAAAAGTTTCAGCTACTCTAATGATAAATTGAAAATAAGGAAGTAGAATTTCTGGTTATTTTATTACTTTAGCTTTGGAACCTCCAGATCACCAGGACTTATAGGGCACAGGGGTTTTAGGTTTTTTGCCTTAAGCACGTAGCTTAGAATACTATGCAGTCTGTCAGTCTATGCAGTATGTCAGTCTATGTAGTATGTTGCAAAAAAAACCAACAAAAGAATCACCAGGACAGGCTTGTTCTGTCTGTGATGAATGTGCCTTCAAGGAAAGTAGTTACAGGAAAAAACAGAAACTAATAAATGTAAATAAAAGACAGGCTTAACACTGCTACCTTGGGCATGGATGCTCATGATGCCCATGGTAGTGCGTCATGAATTGCACTGTAGAGCTTCCAGATGATCCTGTGTAGAGAAAGATCAAGCATTTTCCACCAAAGTTGCAGCCACTGACATAGAGAAACAAATACGACCAGAACTAATTGGTATCTGTAATATGTAGCACTTGATTGTCTCTTCTGATGTGCTTTCTCCAAATTGTAGTTTTCTGATAATGAGCCACTGCAATGCTGTTTTCCACAACCATGAAGATAAAGGTACGAGATTATCAAGGTTAAAGGCCTAAGTGTACTGAAAATGGCTCTTAATGAAAAGTTGCCATGCTGCTTAGACATCCTGACATGGAACATTGAATGATCATCTTCTGGAATTATCTTACTATTATATAGGACTTTTGCTTTGTTGTTTGGGTATTTTTTCCTGAGAAAGGTATATAACACAGGTCTTCTGACTTAAATTTTGGATAGAGCTCTTGAATTTACCAAGGGATTTGAGAGTGACCATTTTGCAGATAATGTTTCTGAGTAAATTTCAATTAATTTGAAATTTAGTTCAAATTGATTCCTTTCAAGACTCAATTAGAAATAAAACAGAGTAGCAAAACCAACATGTAGATGATTATTATTATACTTAGGGGGAATCTTATATTGAATTTCCTTAGCGCACCCTATAACATTAATACTACTGCTGATATAATTAGTTCTGTTTACCTATTGTGTAAGTAAAGTGAGGCAGATAGAGTTATTTTTTTATCTTCACTGGCAGCAAAATCTTGGCAAAACACAGCCCATGAGGAATATACGATATGTGTGTATCACCAACTAAATATTATTGATCACAAACTGTAGAAAGAATGAAAGTCATAGAAAGGTCTGAGAGGAACAGAATATACAGGTGAGCCCCTGGGGAGATACAGCCTGAGCAGGTTTCTATCTTCTTTTGATGGTATCAATGTTAGAGCAGCATTTCAGGACCTCAGCTCTTGCAAATTTGCATGTGATCTTTACTTTTTGGTCATGAATATGACCAAACTAATTATTTTCTGCCTAAAGAGCTTAGGTGCAGGAGTCCATTCATATCTGAAAAATTTATCTTGACGGGATTTAGCAAAATAATTTCTCTAATGTTTTCAAATTTCTCTTAAAAGTTGGTTCTTTTGGGTTTGTTAGGGGTTTTTTGTTTGGTTTTTTTGTTTTTTTTTCTTGATGTGACAAACAAAAACAATAAAAAGGCTGGTAGATTTGGATCTAACTTTGAAATTATGGATTTTTTTTTTATCCTTGAGTAAACTGTTCTGTAGTTTAAGATGCTTCTTACACAAATGACACTGACACTGATATGATTCCCTATGTCTAACAGACATCTGATAAAAATATACATTTTTGAAACGCAGAGAAAATGTATTATCTACTTCTTGTTGCATTATCCTAGTTCTCATCATGAAGAGATGGTACATAGGCCTTTCAAATTCTGGATTAAATCAAATACCTAAAGTGTATGTTTAGAAATTCCATTACAGATTCAGCAAATATATCACAAAAAATTGTTGGACTTTTCCTGCACGTGAAAAAAAAAAAAAAAAAAAAAGTAGTTCAAAGCCAAAAATCTAGGAGTTTAAAACAACTACAGGTGACTTCCTTCCACTGTTTTTTTTTTTTTTAAATTTTCTTATATATAGGAAGGATGGCCTTCCAGAGTATTAAAATAGGTTTTTAATTTGAGACCATTACTAATTTCATTGATTTTTTTTTGTATCTCTGTTTGTTATATTCACTTTTGTCATTTACTTTTTTTTTTTTTTAAATGGAAATACAGATAGCTGGCCTATCAGAAATATTGCAGAGTTGTCTTTAGTGGCTCCTACTAAATATGCCCTTCTAAGATTTCTCTACACCTGAAAATACAGTTTGCTGTTTTTCATCTTTAGATGCATCTTTCCTTTTTATGAACTCTAATTTATTAAATAAATAAGCACAAGGTATATTGATACTGACCTGAAGTTAGGGTCATTAACAAATTTTTCAACCTTCTGGTAGGTCATAAGAGGAAGGAGTACATGCATATATTTTCAACCTTTCTACATTTTACAACCTAATCATAGAATTTCTGATATTAGAGTTCATAATCCAGGAGTTTTTCAAATGTTTGGGTTCTGTAATATGTGTTGTTCAAGCTTTTTTGGATTTGTAGCTAATTAACAATATTCCTTTACCATATTTTATATATTATTTTCTGTGTCATCTTTTAGGCAGGGAGATTCTTTGAACTTGATAAAGTAATAATGGGACAAGGCTTTTTCCCCTCTTGGACCTACATTAAAACATTTCTGTGAACAGTGTTGTAGTTAAAATTCTCGCACTGAATGTCTTTGTATAGTCAATGCATTTACCCACTCTTTTGAAAAGGCGGAAGTACTGAGTCATAATAATGCATGGTGCTTGTCTCAGCTAGAGCATGTATTTCCTTTGCTACTTGAAAAAGTGTTCCATTGTAGTTAATTTTCATATTTACAAGAGAGTGTGAAAGAACATCTGCTTTTGAGCCACAGTGAATGATCAGAAGTACATATTTGCTGTGTTTCTATGTCCAATTGCAGGCCATCATGCTTGCTTTTTCTCCCAAGGAATCAAGACCAACATAGACTATGAAGAGGTAAGTTCTTACCAATCTTCTGGGGACTGATGAAAAAAAGATAGAGATTTAACTTGCATGGATCTTTTGGGAAGCGTAATTATGAATCTGAAGAACCAAAATGTGTGTCAGAATGTGTCACAGATAGTGAGAACGAGCGATATTGCAGAAGTGGGAGGGAAACTTAAGGGCTTTAAGGTGACTATTGCTTTTGGCACAGCAGATACAGTGAGTATAAAATATGAACACAAACTACCTTCAAGAAAAATGCTCTGTGTTGATTTTCACCTTCTTAAAGATCATCTTTCGTAATGCTGTTCATTTTAAATATTTTGACTATGAATTTAACTTTTTGTCTTTTCAGACTTACAAATGGATGAACCTATTCTTATAGGATTTTGTCAATAGCAATTATAATTTTTCATTTTTTTGTTTTCCTGCTTTTGGTTTTTACAAATTTGTTCATTATTTGTTATTATTTGACAAACAGCTATGTGCACATTCCAGACAGAGGGGTTTTTTGTTGAGTTAGGTAGCATTTTACTTTGATTTAATGCATGCTTTTCTGTTCTTTATGGTTTATTGTTCCACACCTTAAACTAAAAGCCATCAATAGGACATTCCACAGAGCTTCTGAATTTGCAAACTTTTGTTATAAAAATTTCTGTGAAGATAAGCTATCTGCTGCTCTCTGCTTCTCATTCTTCTTCTTGCCCATTTAATTTTTCAGTCATGCTTTACTTCTCCTTGACCTATCATAACAGTTGGTCATGAAGAGCCCCTTGTGGGCTTCCCTGTGAGCCCCCTTCAGATACTGGAAGGTTCCTATGGGGTCTCCACACACCTTCTCTTCTCCAGGCTGAACAGCCCAAGTTCCAGTCCTCTTATTAGTTTGTGTTCCTCCTCTGGACTAACTTCAATAGTTCCATGTCCTTATTATTTTGGGTGCTCCAGAACTATATGCATCACTGCAGATGGGATCTCTGCAGAGCAGAGTAGAGGGGGAAAATCACCTCCTTTGACCTGCTGGCCACACTCCTTTGGATTCCAGGATTCCATTGGCTTTCCGGGCTGTGAGTGCACACTGCTGGCTCATATTGGGTTTTTCATCACCCAACACCTCCAAGACCTTCTCAGCAGGGCTGCTCCCAATCACTACACCCAACCTCTAGGTGTGTCTGGGATTGCCAAAACCCAGGTGCAGGACCTGGCCCTTGGCTCTGTTTGAACTTCATGAGGTTCACACAGGCCCAGCTCTCCAGCCTGTCCAGTCCCTCTGGATGCCATCCCTTCCCTATAACGTGTCAACTGCACCACACAGTTCTTGCTGAGGATGCACTTGATCCCCCTGACCATCTTGCCAACAAAGACATTAAACAGACTCGATCCTTAATTTTCTGAACTGCTGTCATCTCCCTGAGGTTACTTCTGAAGTATTTCGGAGGATATCTTTTAGAAACAAGGCAGTGTTGAAAACACATGGTCTGTCTTCAAGAAGTTTTCCATGTACTTATCAATTTGAGCCAAATTCATAGAGGATTAAAGGTCATGAACATAATTAAATTCCAGCAAGTGTTATGAGATCAGCAATTACCAGTTTTGTGTTGCCAGCTGTTAGGTCTATCACCACACACATGCTTGCTGGCCAGCAGCAGCACACACATCCACAGCATATGCTGTCACTTGTCCATCTGGGGCAGCTGTGGAGCAATCTACTGGAGAGGAACTGAAAGATTTATGAGGGTGAGAGAGATAAATACATAGAAATGTGACTGCAAGGCAGTTAGAAACGTGAAGGACACACCATATTACAGAACTATTGTCCTGCAGTGTGTTGTGCTATGAAGTCATTCTCTATGAGCATCCTTTGTTGGCAAATACAGATTCTGTTTTCATACAATTATTATCCTGCTACAGAAAAGTAGCTGATTTATTAGGGGGAGGTTTGCCTTTTTTGTTTAGTTTTATGACTTTATTATATTTTTCTTACTTTCTAAAACTACTAATAGTGTTATAGGAAATAGCTGAAGTAAATTTTATTTTACCAGAGTCCTCATAAAATCTATGTATTACCTGTGTCAGCAAAACCTTTACTGTAAAAGGGCTATTTTTTGTCCATCAGATCTTTCTTTACAGTTAGCAAATTATTTGATACTTTTATTTTTCCAAATTATATGTAAGCAACTTCAGATTTTTATTATTTTGCAACTGCTAACTGAAGGCTAGATACAAACATAAGGTAGACTAGAAGTTGTTTGATGTGCTTGCTTTGAAGGTGTCTTCAGCTGTCTGAAGTTCATTATTCACAGGTTGTGAGAGACCCCCCCCCCCCATTTCATACTCTCAACTGCTTTCTGATTGAATGACTGCAGCTTTAGTAGGAAAGACTATTTGAAGCTCATCTATCACATCAGTATTCATATGCAAACTCAGATATTTCCCTAAGGAGTTGACACATCATGACTTCTGGTTTGATCAAAATTCTATTTTCTTCTATATTCATGGACAAAAGTACATAAAAATTCTACAGACCACTTGTATTACTATAGCTGCAACAGGTTTATATGTGTTATAGGAAAAAAAAATGGGGAAATACAATCTATTTTATTGTTAATAAATAATACCTATCTTAAACTCCATCTGGCTTTATCCTGACTATTCAAATAAACTTTTTTCCCCTTTAATCCCATGTATTATTTCAAGCAATTCAGTTGAGACTGTGGCACTCAGCTGAAAACAAGGTTGTTTAGAGAAGACAGGACAGGACAGGACAATTAAACTGTAATAGAAACCCGAATAGAAAATATCTGAGGACAACTGCTGTGGTCTCGTGAAAAGAGTTTAGTTGCATAGAGTTCATGTTTGCAACAAGTTGAAATTATTGATTTTCCTTCTTTATGTTTATTTCACAAGAAACTACTAGGTTGGCTTGTAATCTGTTTTAGCAGTTGAAATATAGAAATTTAGTACTTCTGGAAACTCCATAAATTATTTATCTGGACCAAATACTTTAGTAAGTGATCATTTGAAAAGAAATAGATATAGTGTAAACAGTCCTCAGCAGGCTTGTTGTAAATGAATTGATCATTTTTGTGCCTAAAAGAAGAAAGAAATGAATTTATATTTCCTGTAGTAAATATGTTCTTTTGGTCTCATAAGTACAGCTTATGAGTTTTAAAACTGAGAGATGGTGGAAATCTTTGTTTTACATTACAACAGTTTTTGGTTTGAACACATTATTAGTAGGCTTTGAGATACCCATTTTGCAACTACAGAAATTTTAAATAAAATGACCTTATATATGAATCATAGATACTAATGTATTGTGTGAAGAATATACACTAGAGACTGAGTACAAAGATTAAAAACAGAGCAGCTTGTAATAGCCATAATCTTCTTGAGGTTTGATTAGGATAATAGTAAACTTTTTGTTTTATCAGTGCTAATGGTCCTTAACTCTGCCTTGGGATATCCGTATCACCTATTGGTCTTTAATTTCAAACAAAAATATCAGTGTCTTTGTGAGGCATCATTTTGGCATTAAAGAAAAAATTACTTTGGTTATAGAGTCATATTTTTATAGATTTGGGAAGTGTATGGCAAGCATGTGGTGTTTATCAGTTATTGTAGGAAAATATGTGAAGGAGGATAAAGTCTGTGTGAGTCTTACTTAGCTATTTCTCTCAAATGTTCTCTCTTCAGTGACTGAGAAGATTAATACCCTTACTGATCACATCTTTTGATTGTGAAGACAAGAAAGTATTACTAACTGACAATGTTCCTTTATGAAAATTTTTGAGTTTCAAGAAATGCAAATAGACAAACAAATTTGAATGTGTTCAATAAACATACAATGAGTCAATATTTAGACAGCTTGTTTTTACTTTAGTTTTGGTCTTGACTTTTCAAAGTTTAGCTAAATCTAGCAGAATCAACTTAAAAAAAAAATAACATTGGCTAGCGACTACCAGTTTGCACAGGTGCAAATGGGCTTGATCATATGTTAATTTATCAAGATCCAAGGGCACAACTCCAAACTGCAAAACCAGATGCTCTGCTTTTTTCTCTCTATGTGAGAGAGATGGAAAAGAGAAAGACTGAAAACCCATGAACCATGGGAGGATTCTGTTTTTATGATCTGGATTTTAAAGCAATCCTAAAATTTGAGAAGCTGGAGATAATTCAAATATATGGAGGCTGGCATTCCTTAAAAAATAAAAATCCCTAGTTTATCTATGCAGTTTATCTACTATGGAGGCTTTTGAACCTTTTCTTATTATTATTTCTGGTTTTCTCCTATTTGCTATAATTCTAGCAAGAGAGATTCCCTCCAGCAAAATCACTTTCCATTCTCATCGCTCCCTTTCCTTGATCTCTGGTGGCTCTTGAATCTATTATGGCACTCTGTATGAAACAAGCTTGTGTCAATTCACATTCTTTCATCTCCTTTTTTAATTAAATTCACTTGTTTTTTAATGGCACCATAAAAATGTCTGTTGCAGTTTATTAAAATCTTGCATTATGAATATTTATTTTAGGTACAAACTTTCAATGTATTTCAACAGATAAACTGCCTCCTAGTAAAGTGTGGAAGTGTGAGGGAGAAGAAGAAAAATACAATTAAAAGGAGAAAGTCTTCTTCTATAGAAGAGATGCAGACCTTTTAGACCTGTAAACTTGTATAAATTTAAAGCATAGTATTAGATTTATTGCAAGTTACAGCTGGACTTTTGAGAGGGTTGGATGGAATTAATTAGTGAATCTCTTGAATATAATTCCAGCTGGGTGTAAATAAATGTTCCAGAAGTGATATATTTAATTGTACTGATAATATTGACTTCCTTATTTTATCAACACCTTGCAATTAATTTTTTTTTAATGTTGTTCATGACCTCTTGTCTGCTAATTTGACCTCCAGGCAACTAGAGTAAAAATACAGCTCACTAGTTTTCAAATATGTATTGGAATGATATTTAAATTACTTGAAAATGTGTTTTTCAGTGGAAGAGCTATTACCTTTCATCCAGCCAAGGATATTGATCTGCTTTTCCCAAATAACTGCACCCAGTTGTTATTTTAAATTCATTATGGCCAAAATGAATCTCTTGATCTTCTCTTTCAAAACGTTTCGCTAATTCATTTTCCATCTTAGGCAGAAACATCACTGTTCTCCAAATTACTTCACTAATGTCAAGCTTAAACTCCTGCTGTCTCCAGGGGGATGCTTTCACTGGGTTTCTCTCAAACCTTGTCAGTCCAACTGTGCACGCAGTCAAAACATTTGTGCAAGCTTTTATTATTGCCTACATTAACTATGACAACATCTGTTCTCTAGACTTCAGCAAGCTTTGCTCCTTTGAAATCATTGCAGGATATTGCTGCTATAGTCCCCCTGAATTCTTTTACTGAACATTATATTTGCCCTAGTTATTGTACTTCAGCATTTTTAATTTTACTCCTTTTCACTTTTTCTTCTGTGTCTTTCCAATAATTCAGTACAACCATCACTGTAAAATCAGTTATCTAGTCAGACTTGGTTTGTTTTCCTCTACAAGTCAGTTTTGCTAAGGCTAGGATCAATTTAAGAAAGAATTGAAGTGACCTTTCATCTCTGTTGTGTAGGTGTATTGGGTCTGGCTGAGTTGGAGTTCATTTCCTCACCGTAGCCCTAAACAGTCCTGTGCTTGGCATCTGTAGTTATGAAGGTGTTGATAACACACTGGTGTTTTGGGTACTGCTGAGCAGGGCTAGAGCAGCATCAGTGCTGTCCCTCAATGTTCCACACCCCCATCAGAAGGCTGAGGGTGGGTAAAATCTTGGGAAGGAGCATAACCAGGCCATCTGGCCCAAACTGACCAAAGCAATATTTCATACTCTATGATGTCAGCTCAGATGTAAAAGCAAGGCAAAAGAAGGAGGAAGTGAGGGCACTCGTTATTTAAGATGTTGGCCTTCCAAAGAAATGCTATACTTACTGAAGTCCTGCTTCCCAGAAAGTGGCTGGACATTGCTTGCTGATGGGAAGTAGAGAATAAAACCTTTGTTGCATGCAAACACATGACATTTTGCTTTTTCTGTTTGGTTTTGTTTTGTTTTTCTTTTCCTTTTCTCAACTTGTGAGTTTTATTCTACCTTATTTTCTTCCCCCATCTTGCTGAGAGAGGAGAGTCATAGAGTGGCTTGGTGGGCACCTGATATCCAGCCAAAGTCAACCTACTCCAACAGGTATTCACTTATATCTAAGCCTTTTCCCCAACTTTGTTTTTCCTGTTCCCAAAATGACAATGAAAAAAATTAAGTCAATAAGATACTTTCTCTGAACTATATTGTGTGGGGTTACTTTTGTTCTTGTTCATGAAAACTGTAGGACTTCTCGTAGAGGATCATCAGGGAAGATAGAACTTTAATTCTTCAAGGAAATGTGATTTAATTACTATGTAGGGGTATGTTGTGATAGAATCCCAAGCCAGGCAAAACTTTGGGTTTTTCCAGACCTTTTCTGTGTAGTTTTCCAAAAACTTAGAGCTGAAAAAGATGTAAGAGAATTTTTTTTTTCAGAACTCTGAAAAAAAAGCTGCAAGTCATTGATCAGATAGAACAGAAGTTATAAGAAGTCATAAGATATTCTCCCACTGAGGGCTTGCAGGCAGATTCCTACTTCCTAGTTTGTTTATCACATCAGTGGCCTTGAGTTGGAACAAACTCTATCAGCTCCCTTTTGGCCTCTGCAGAGTTCTCTGTTTGACATCTCAGTGGTGTGCCCCAGAAATGGGACTAAGTAGCACCACCAATACACAAGATAAGAAGTGACAGGTGTCCTGAAACTGTTTGTTCCGTACTACCTTTCCCAGAGCTACTTGTGTGGATGCCTTTTCTGTGACTGATGCTTCACTGTTCCTATGGAAGGAGCAATCCCTCCATCCAGCACACTTTTCCAGAGGAGTACAGGTACAATGTACACAAACATCATAACATAAAAGCTGAAAGTGCCATACCAACTACTGTACATCTAGTGTTTGGAGAACTAAAATTACTTTGCAGGCAAAAATCAAATAATTTTACTGGTATCTAAGGAAGGCTGCATCAAACCTGTGTTTGGCAGAAAAAGCCAGATCTGAGACATTCTTTCTTAATTATTTACAAGTTCAGCAATTATCCAGGCAAGTATTGTGGCTCTGTCTATAATGAATGAAGCCTGATTTGACCCATCCTGAGGTAATTGATTGCTCGTATTTCAGAGGTGCCGCTCTCATTTCCCTGGTTACAGAAAAAAGACAGATGAGGCACCTAACTTTCATCACAGGCCATCCTTGTGGCTTAGGCTTGGTGGCAGTGTTCAGTTTTAACTTCTTCAGAATACTAAGGTTTTGACATGAAGTTTTGAAAATAAACAGTTCAAAGGCTTCATTTCAAAAAAAGTTTGGTTTTATTTTTAATTTATCAAATATGACAAAGCAAGGAAAAAAACCCAAGACAACCTGTTGTGTTTTAAGATGAAAAAGAAAAAATTTCCAGTAAAAGAAATGTGTGGTTAAATATGGAAATGTTTTCCATCAGTAGAATTTCCTAGAACACAGAAATCCCATACTTACCCAGCTTCAATGGCAAAAAAATAAGGTTGAAAGTTCCTAAAGACAAAGCACCTTCCAGCAACTACCTGCACTCAGCAACAACAGAAACACAATGCGGTAAGAGAATTCTAAGTATGACTTGCAGAATATCCAGTGTCAAGGTGTAACACATCTGTATCTGTATTTGTAATATATGTACGTATAGTTGAAAAGTACAACAGGAGTGCATTTTGTATAATATACATAGTACAGTGGGAATGGCTCTTATATTTTATAAATTTATTCACAAAATATGTTCATATTGGATTTTTTTTTTCTGCTCATAATAAGAAAAAGGATGTTTTCAATACAGCTGGATATGGAAAAGGGAAACTGGATAAAACTGAAATATTTTCTTATAAACAAGTAGTATCATTACCCGCGTGAAACGCAGCAGTGATGATGGGGTCTGTATTTGCTTGGAGATAACACAGGGGATAATTCCTAGATGTAAGGTCCTTAGTAAGGTGATTCTTAACAACTTCGGTGAATGACAAAACTATTGTACTTGACCTATTTGCCATATAATTGCACTATTACTAAACCAAGGGGTATTTTTCACTTTCTGGCCGACTACTAAGGTTTGAATATCAAGTAAAAGCATATCATTTAGTTAGCTCTAGCTAATTAATAAGGTTATGCATTTTCTAAGAACCCTGTTATTTCTTCTTATTCACTTCTTTCTCTGTTTTTCCTCATCTCCTAATGACACTTTGACTATTTTACAACCCATTAAACAAGAAATTGCCTAATTTAAGCATTTCCTTAAAAAAAAATCTATTTTGATATTTGCTTTAAAATGTTAAAATATCAACTGTAACAAGGAAACGTTTCCAAAACTTTAACCATTTTCCAAAAGTTTAATAGATTTTTTAGTTGTTTGAAGAACAGGCCAGGTTTGTGCAGCAGAAGGGTTTCAGGTGTAGCTTCTGTAAGAAGCTGCCAGGAGCTTCCTCCACGTCCAGCAGAGGCAATGCCAGCTGGCTCCAAAATGGATGTGCTTCTGGCTGAGGCTGGGCCATTTAGAAATGGTTGTAATGTCACCTTGTAATATGATAACATATTTAAGAAGAAGAAAAAAAGTTATTGTACAGTTTAAATTGCATCCAGAGAACAGTGGGGTGAAACCATGTGAGAGGAACAACTGCACTCACCAAGGTCAGTACAGAAGGAGGGGCAGGAGGTGCTCCAGATGCCAGAGCTGAGATTCCCCTGCAGCCCCTGGTGCAGCCCATGGTGAGGCAGCTGTGCCCCTGCAGCCCATGGAGGTCAATGAGAGGGCAGAGATCACCTGCAGTCCATGGAGAAGTCCCTCTCCAGAGCAGATGGATATCTGAGAGGAGGCTGAGAACCCTGCTGGATTAGGCTTCTGGCAGGGACCTGCAGATCCATGGAGAGAGGAGCCCACACTGGAGCAGATTTGCTGGTAGGACTTGTAACAGTCTGGGGGTCTGTCCTGGGTTGGCCATATGACCTGTTTGTATCCCCAATCGTCCTCTTGCTTATGCTGGACATTAACCTCTACAGCCTTAAGTTAGTCCCAGAGAGACAGAGAGAGTGAAAGTGGAGGAAAAAAAAAACACGCGCCGTTTGTCTACAGGATACCTTTTCTCCTACAAAGAAAGGCCTTGAGAGAGTGGAGAGGCTACATTCCAGTGGGATAGCATTGTCTTTTTTTTTTTTTTTTATTCTCTCTGGTGTGTGCGGGAACAGCACACAGCGGAGGGTTTCCTCAGAACTTTCTCGGCTTTTTGCAGGGAGAGACTTTGTTTCTTTTGCTGTATATTTTTTCCTTTTTTCCTCCTCCTGGGACTGGTTTGCATCGCGTGGGCCCAAGACACCAGGGAATCCCCAGGGGGCTCCCCCGACTTCTAAAGCCGGGCCCAGCAATCGGCCCCCCCCACTGGAGAACTGAAATGGATTCAGACGGACTCTGAATCTACCATCTCTTCAGAGGAAGGAGAGGTTTCATTGTTTTCATATTATCCAAATTTTTCCTATGCTTGTGAATATTCTATTTGTTAAATAAATAGTTTTTTCCACTTTTCTCTAAGGAAATTCTTCCTGGACCTGTAGGGGGAGGAGTGATTGGAATCGGCTCTTCCTAGAGGAGACCCCTCCAGAGGTTTCCTCCTAAATATTTGCCCTAAACCAGGACAGGGACCTAGTCTGGAGCAGCCTGTCCTTGAAGGACTGCACCCCGTGGAAAAGTGATCCACATTGCAGCAGTTTGTGGAGAACTGTAGCCCATGGGATGGACTCACACTGGAGAAGTTCACGGAAAGCTGTCTCCCATGGGAGACACCCCACACTGGGGTAGGGGAAGGACTCTTTTATGTGAGCTGGTGCAAAAAAAAAGTGTGGTGAACTATCCCCTATTCCTCATCACCCTGCACCACTGGCTGAGGAGGTAGAGCTGGGAAGGAGGGAAGGGTGGGGGAAAGGTATTTTAAGGTCTTCTTTTACTTCTCATTATCCTGCTCTGGTTTTGTTAGTAATACATTTAATTATTATCTCTAATTCTATTATGTTTTGCCTATGGTATTTGGTGAGAGTACTCTCTCCCAGTACTTATCTCAGCTAATGAATCCGTTGTTATATTTTCTCTCTGTTGTCCAGTGGGAAGTGATACAGAGGCTTTGGTGGGTGTCTGGCACCCAGCCTGTGTCAACAGAAAACAATACTATATTATTGCAAATTTACAATATTTAATATTGCAAAGTGAAATAAAGTTATGAAGAATTAATTACCTTCACTGTCCACTAGAAAAATGGACATCACCTGTGAGGAACTTAATAATAAGGAATAGGCATCTGTTGTCTTCTTCTTCTTCAATAAGTTTCACCTTGGGAGGTTCAGATTATGCTTTCATTCTAAATTTTCTGGACTTATACTTTGTCTTCTGCTATATTCTAGGTCTCTTTGTTTCCATTGTCTTTCATATGTGGTGTCTGGCCTTATAAAAGTAGGCAGTCTTTTGCTACACCTTAAATCTAAAAGCTATCTGTGCTTAAGGAGGAAAAAATGTACATAATGAAGTGGTGTGAACCCAATCTTGAAATCTTTTCCCCACCACATTTAGTTAAAATTGTAATAATACAAAAGGGATTGCTTTGGGAATTGGTAAAGGAATATGAATGTTTTCCTTTCTAGGTCAGTAATTCAAATCTGTCAAATTTGATGGAGATGTGTAATTCCATCAAGCTCTTTGCTGAGAGCAAAAAGTTGCTTTGTTGACAGCCTGATTCAAGCTAATAGTAAGCAGGAGTCCACATAGCAAAGCTCGTACAGAGAATATGAACTACTCAGCACTCATACTGGCAAGCCTTTATAGAATAGGCCCAAGATTGGGAGCAAATCTAAGTGAACTATATTTCCTTCTTTTGGCCAGCCCATCTAGCCCCATATCCAATTAAGTGACTGGGAAGCTGCCTTTGGAAAAGGCTCTGGGGTCACTCAGCTGGACATGAGCCAGAGTGTGCCCAGGTGGCCAAGAACGCCAATGGTATCCTGGCCTATGTCAGCAATAGTTTGGCCAGCAGGACCAGGGCAGTGATAGTCCCACTGTACTCAGCAATGGATGAGGCCACACTTCAAATCCTGTGTCCAGTTTTGGGACCCTAAAATCAAGAAGGTCATTAAGGTGCTGAAGTGTGTCCAGAGAAGGTTAAGGAAGTTGGTAAAGAATCTGGAGCACAAGGGGAGCAGCTTAGGGAGCTTGAAGTGTTTAGGCTGGAGAAAAGGGCATATTATTTCTCCCTACAATTACTGAAAGGAAGCTGTAGCCAGCTGAGAGTCAGTCTCTTCCCTAAGTAACAAGCTACACGACAAGAGTAAATGGCCTCAAGTTACTCCAGGGGAGATTTATTTGGATACTGTGAAAAAATTAATTCACAGAAAGAATAATCAGACTCTGGAATGGGCTGCCCGGGTAATGGTTGAGTTGGCATTCCTGCAGGTACTGAATAGATGTATACATGGGTTCTTGGTTACATGTTTAGTGGTGGGCTTTGCTGTGCTGGCTTAACCATTGGACTTAATGTTCTTAAAAGTATTTTCCAAGCTAAATGATTCAATGATTCTAATTTAGTGCCCATTTAATAACATTTTGTATCTTAGTGGGAGACTTCAGCCCCCAGTTCTGTAAAGGCATACATGTAAGCAGTAAAGTAACAGATACACCCAGGAAAACTGAAATTTGCTTTATTCCTCCAGTCTCTTAGTAATTATGCACTCCTAGGTAGTCCAGTGGATTTTAAAGAAATAGTAAGGTGATATTGCTTCAGTCAACCCAGTGAACTTGTTTATGCTTTCCAGTCAGGCCTGAGTTTTCAAGATTAATAACTGTGTATACAGTATTAGAGGGAGGATCTGTGCAGCTAGTCAGACAGAATATTCTGGAAATGCTTTTTTCCTCAGTTAATGTCAATTTTCACTATGATAACAGTTATTTGCAAACATGCCATTGTATTGACCATATATTTGTGAATTTCTTGTCAAAAATTTGCTCCATCACTTGGATGAGAAGGATATTCAATTTTACTGGCTGTCAGGTTAGGCAGAGTCAGAAACTGCTCAGTCCCAAATAAGGGTCTGAAGACTGAGCTTGAAAGGCAGTTCTTTTAAGGATAATTTTTCCCTCAACATGTATGGTGACTAAAACCTTAATGTTTTTCATTAAGAAACTAATAAATATTCCCAGATATGAGGAAATTCAGTTTCATTTTCCTACTATTCTTTATTTTGAATACCTAATTTCAATATAATTCAGAGGCCATAGAAATACATTCTTTACCCAGGTTTTCATTGTTTTTAGGTAAGAGAGTATATGCCTATGTGTGCCACATCCTTTTGAGATTATCAAATTTGGTTGTTGAGAAATACAGCTACATGACAAAACTTATAAATGTTTTTCAATACTGCATTTCTGGTTCTTGCAAATTTTAATTATTTCAGTAATAAATATAAGCAACAGTCTTTCTTTCCACAAAGTTAAACTTACATAAATGCTATTTGCTCCTGCACAGGCAGGTGATTGAGTTGAAATGTAGGGGGGGATTCAATTTTTTCTAATTTCCAGGAATATAAAAAGAAAGTGACATTCCCAGTTAAAAGCATGTACTGAAATAGAATACCATTCCTTATACCTGTATCATGGGGGAGTGATATGTTATTGTTTATAATACTGTTTATTTCCCGCTCCTGCCTTCTTTATCTCACTTATTCAAGGATCTTTTGTTACAACTGATGTAAGTGAAAAAGGGGAGAAAAATACCTTCTTTTAGTATAAGCTGAGCCGAAAAACAATGAGTTGTGGTCGAGCTTGTAAGAAATACTGATGTCTTTAACACAATTGAACCCCAAGTGACCTCTTTAGAGTAAAGAAGAAAATAAGTCAGTCATGCAGACTGTAGGTAGAAGGGGCATCAGAGAAATCCTTAACGTACTTGTTTTATTCATGTAGCCATGGTCACAGCTTTTAGTCATGATTAATGCATGTCACTGATGCATGACTTTTAACATTATTTTTTATTTAAAGAAACTAAGTAAGAAGTATTAAAAGCCTCTCAGTTCAGATTTTAAGTTAAAAAAAAAAAGAAAATAAGAAAATGAAAGCTAAAAGCAAAATGGCTACTGATGGCATAGAAATGAAGACAATGCTTAGATACATTACAGAAGGATAGGCAAGAGTTCCAGAACACTAGTAAAAACACTGCTAAAGTACTTGCATTGTGGGGTTTTTGTAAATACTTTTTATTAGTTAGAGAAAATGTCCAGGATATTTTCTTCCAGTGTAGAGGTTGTGGAGGAAAGTAGTCTTGTATCATCTTAGGGATGTGGAGGAAAGCAGTCTTGGATCATCTTACAGATGTGCTGTATGAAGGAGAGTGTAGGTTTGCTGCTTTTTTTGTTCTATTAAGATGACCAAAGTGAGGATTTCTTCTAAGAGATCAAATAGAATAGCTTATCCAAAAGAACAAAATATTCAGAAATTGCTTCTCCATTGCTTGATTCCAGACAGCCTACCTTTTTATTTTCTAAGTGGCCCTGTTCTTTCCTCTGCTTTTCATTTCATTTTTTCTTCTTCTGCTCCTTGATCCTCTTCTGCTTTATTTTCCCTACTTTTTTTTCTTTTTCCTTGACCTATCATGCTGAAGGTGACTACACCACACAAGATGCAGCTCTTTAATATTTATTTATTTATTTATTTATTGCTAATCTTACAAGTAAAGTCTGACATTAATATAGTCCACTGTGCAGAAAAAAAGTGTTAGCCCTTGTTATACCTCACATAAAAAGTTTACATTAAAGATAAAATATTTCCCTTTGGAGTAGTTATAGAGTGGAATAACATGCCAATTACTACTTCAGTAATTGTGATAAGACTTTCTTGAGAACAAACTATCATAAATTAAAAACTGGGTAGCAGCTTTTAAGCTTGAAATCAACACCAGCCTTCTCTGATAGTGAAAAGTAAGGCTGCTTCTACTTTGGTCAGTGTTATCTATCCTATTCTGTGAAACTATCTTTGCTGAAGCTGAATGTGGGATAGTCCCTCCTGTGTGTTACTATTTCAGCACAAAGAAGGAGAAACAGAAAATAATATATTCTCTGGCTTAAGTGGTAGAGCTACTTTTGCTGCTGATATCTCTGATTGAAGTAACATTCCAAATACTTCAATTTGGAGTATTGCAGAGGAAGAAGGATTTGAGGATTCCTGCAGCACTGTTCTTAGCTTTGCCTTAGCCACTGCTACAGACTAGGTCTTTGCAAGCAGACAGCTCTTGAAGAATGACTCTCGACATCACACTAGGGAGTTCATGTCCTCACTGTACACCTGATAGCTTATCTACATGCTAAATCTGCTGCCAATGAACTTTATCCTATCACAGAAGTGAGGTTTGCCCCTGGCTGTTTCTTACTCCTTTGAGGATAGAAAATGCATGAGCTTATGTTCCTGAACAGTAATGATTTTCAAATACTTCTCTTCAACCCACATACAAGAAGTTAAAAATCCTATATAACTATTTGCAAGTACCTGGATTTATGGGTTTATACCAGTTATTAAAATCAAATGCATAATTGCTATTCTTGTGGGAGAATAGTCACAGGGTAGGAGTCTTTTAAAATGGGCACAGAACCAATTGCATGCATTGAGAGGATAAGATCCTGATCAAATTAAATAGGATATATGCACTCAATGGTGGCCTTTTTATACATGCAAGAATTGAGATGGAAGTCATAGTATATAAAGTCATCTTTCATTATATGTAATTTACAGTTTAAAAAGAACGGAGGTACTTCTTCAACTGCCACCACGGTGACAAGCATAAAATAATTTGTCAATGTCACTGCAAAGTACTTGAAATTAATTCTTCATTTCACCCTAAATTCCTACTTTTCTGAGTTGAGCATCAACAGCTCCCACCATCATTCCAGTAAATTGTCCTAAGAACATTTAGCACCCTTTACCTGTGTGGAGAGAGAACATTAAATATTCAGTCATGTTGCTAACTTAAAAAAAAAATTGGCTACCTTGTACTTTCACTGCACCTTGGTGTTTGCCTAGTTCTTGGTTTTGAAAAACCTTGTATTTAATGTTTGTGTGTAGAACAGAAACTACTGGACAGAAATCTCTTCAATGTGAACCCCCACTTGACTGTTGGAAGTGGGATTTCCAAAGAGAAATTTTCAAGGGAAGTTGCTCAGAAAATGCTCACAAATACATTGAAATCTACCAGAACCCCATCCATCCATCCATCCATCCATCCATCCATCCATCCATCCATCCATCCATCCATCTATCAGCCCTCATATTCCTTTTTTTCCCTTTCTTTAGTTTCTGCCTCTCATTCTTTAATAATCTGAAAAAACTAAAATACCTAGAGGAAATAAAGTAGAACTTGGATGTACACAATGCAATTCATATTGCTCTTTGCTTAACTTTACCTATTTGCAGGTAGGTGTCCCCATCTGGTTATGGGTCATGACTTTTAAACTCATTTAATCAACCCACTTGTAAGTTGCCTCATTTTCCACTCCAGAGAGGATGTATTTTATTTT
>JAHLSL010000006.1:15765944-15865489 GCA_025920805.1 Petroica traversi | reverse complement strand
TTTTATTTTATTTTATTTTATTTTATTTTATTTTATTTTATTTTATTGTTACATTTAGATTGCTTAAAATTGTTGGCTAGAACCAAGACAGAGAAACATGTTCGTCGTCTGTTACAAAGAATGGGAAATCAAAAATCTGCTGTCCCTGCATTCATGCAGATAATAGATATTTCCTTTTCTCATGAAGAATTTATTAGCCATTACAAGTGAATTTAAAAATAAATATAAGATATTTTGTCCATGCAATATTGCAGGACATATTTTTGTTTATTGTCCCCAGGTTATATTATTAAAAGTAAATGTGGGAACCAAGGATAAATCTGTCAGCTGCTGTGGGAAAAAGAGAGGAGAAAAAAGGTACTATAGACAGTTCAGGGGAAAGAATGTTAATGAGGTGTTTTGATGCTTTGGAGCTACAGACTTTCAACTATAGTCATTCAATTTCTCTTTCTTCTCTTCCCTGGTGGCTTTTGGCATTGCTTAACATAGGGATACCCAACTGTCTCAGCACTCTTCTCTGTGGTACAGTTAGTGTTTTTCTGCATGTACACCTTCTTTGTCTCAAAATCTCTAGGGAGGAAGAATGCTAAAGCTATTATTTCTGTGTCATTTAATACAATAGTCTTCTTCACAGAATTTATTTTGCACGCAATTATTGTCACTATACATCATTAGGCTTCAATTGGCTTCAATTGGCTTCAATGCCCACACTGCAAAATGTAATGTTGCCTTCCAATGTGGCAAATCTAGATTAATCCCAAGGACTATGCAGTTGGAATAGTCCAGGGTGCAGTGTGAAATAAACAAGGCTCACCAGTCTGATTTCATATTCAAGACCTTTTCTTCTTCTTCTCTGTGTGTTCATGTAAGTGATGCTAACACTTCGTGAGACAGTTGTAGATTTGAGCACAGAAGCGGGAAAACAGACCTCTGAGAACCATGAATAGAAGCAGTAGTGCAATTTAATATTGGGCAGTGGGATATTTATTTTTGTTCAATCTGCTGCTGGAACACACATAGTAAAATCTGGCTATACATGAAATCATAAATGTGACACAATCTTTGCAAACCAAAGGAAATATTAAAACTCTCCCCTTTGCCTTTCTGCTTTCCTTCTTCTATCCCAGGCATGGTGAAACCAAGGCTGAGAATTTGGGATAGTTGAGGTGAGACAATTTTCATGTTTTATTTTTTCAGATATTTTCTCAGGAGACCTCATTTACAAGTCTGAGCAGGAAATGACACTTGCACACCAGGACATCATCATTAATCGACTGTGCTAGCTGTTTCAGGTTACTCACTCTCCCAACAGAAACTGAAACTCCTGCAGCTCCCTCCTAGTACTTCTTAAGCAGGGTGTATATTGCATTTTTCTGAGGGGTTTCAAAATCCAGATTTTGACTCCTGTTTCTTCGCTGTTTATCAATTAGATTTTTTTTTATTTTTACCGTGGGAATATTCAATAATTGCTTTTCCTCTACTTGTTTGCACATCTGAGTAATCACCATAGCAACTGATGTATGCCAGGTGTCTGCTCCAAAAGAGCTCCATCCTCTCAGTCTCTCTTACTAAATTCATTACATTAATTGCCAGGCAGATATTAAATCAAACCCAGGAGTGAATGAAAGATTAAAATTGTATAGTCCTTATTACAAGCATTGTATGCAATTTCTAGATAATATAAAATAGATAGCAAATATTGAAATCGCTTCAGTGCAATTTTGACTGAGAAGGGACCAAACTTGTACTTTAGAAAAGTTCTACTGGTCTTACTTGCTTACTATATATATATTTTATATATTACTTGCCTAATATATCTTTCTCACTGCCGTGAACAATTTTTTCTTCTTTTTTTTTTAAATATCCTAAACTAACATAAATACTGTACAGTTAAGAACTGAAATGTCAGGCAAATAAAGGAAAAAAGCATTTAAAACATAAGTAATCACAGAATCACAGAATAGTTCAAGTTGGAATGGACCCAGAAGAATCACCAAGTCCAACTCTTAATTGAATGGCCCATAGGGAATTGAATCTGTGACCTTGGCATTATTAGCTCTATGCTCTAACCAGCTGGGCTAATCTTATGTTTTTGCATGCAAATTATGTGCTTGTATAAAAATGTTAGCCACATTTTATATGGTTAATTCTATATCTTTATTCCTTTCAGTGCATACTTCTATATGAACAGCATTCATTTTTGCTTTATTGTCTATATATAAAAAACTAATTCAATATGGTGTTGAAGAATTTTAATCATGCTAGATTTTAGTCAGCACTTTCCAAACATTTATTAGAATTTTTGTTTTTCTTCTATTCTTTAGCTATTGCCTCTTTATTAGTGTGCTAATAATTTTATTTTCAGCTAACATCAGTTTTGCCATAAATGTATTTCAATTAGTTCAGCTAGAACTCATGATTTTTAATTTTTCTTAAATTTTTTTTTTAGTTTCTTGGTGAATATTAAGCTCTTGAAAAAAAATTCTCTTTTGAACATGCTATTCCTCCCCCTCAAACATGGTATTTTATTGTTTGATACATTAAGCACAATAATTTTATGAAACTACAAGATTGCGTGTTGCAGGTAATAATCAACATAGCAAATTAAAATCAGTTGTTTCTGCAAGTCAGGAGTGTAACTTTGCATTTTTAACATTCTTGCTTTGTAGCTGTCATTTCTAATAATAATTTTTAATTACAAATAAGAGAAACAACCACTTTTAATGAACTCATGCATTCTGACACTTTCACATTGCATCTGAGTCGTGGGACAGACACATAGCACAATTAGACACTCAGATCAGGGCATTGACTGGAATAGACCGTGTGCTTGGCGTATAATTTCAGAGGCTGTGGGAGGATGATGCAAAGGTAGATGTTGGCTCTGTAGTAGCATGATACAATTTGAGAGTTTCCTGAATTTAGGAACTTGAATCCTTTGAAATGATTCATAAGATCATTTGATGAAAGATGTTGACATTGATAAATAATGAGCAATTAATGAGATAAACAAAAAAAACCCCACACTTCTGTAGACTCCTGACCTCAGTGAATCTATTTTTTTCAGCAAGTGGGTTGTTATGTATAGTGGGTACTGTAGTACCTTTAAAACTTCCAAATTTGGAACATTTAGTGTCATGGCTACAAATGTTAAGAGTGTTCAACTGTGGACTTAAATTTCCTGAATATATATTCTTGATACCCAAACAAATGGCACAGATTGTGTAAAATAAAGTTTCATTGAGAATGTCAACAAATGTGCATGCTAGACTCAATGAGAAATTTACTTCTTAGATCTGTATTAAACAACAATGAATAATGATTTTATAAAGGAGCAAATTTTTTTTATGTTTTCTGAAAGCCTTCAACATGAATTCATTGCCAAGTCATAGATATTTCAATTCAGGTGAATATTACAAAACCTTAAATGCTGTAAATTCAGGCTAGTATTAAAAACCATCATGATTTGTTAACAATAGCAGATTTCATGAAAAGGCTCCCGTAGGTAAACAAATGTTCAAAATGTTGAAGTAACTGAAGGAAAATAGCAGTGATTACACTGGAAAATGAGGCTGATAGAGATTCAGCATTTTTGATTAACATAAATAAATCTTTGTTCCTTAATGACAGATAAAGAGTATACATTTTATTTTGCAATCAGTACTCCAGAATGTCTCAAATACCACTGTAAAAACTTTACTTAACATTTGAAATTATTCCTATAGGCATACACTACACAAATGTCTTTTTAGCTTTTGTCATACTAATTTAAGACTGGAATACAGTCCTTAAACATATGTGAAGATAATAAATGCATACGTATTAAACTGTATTCTTTTTAAGTGCATATTGGTTTATCAACAAGAAGTTCTAGTAATAACTCCAGCAATTTCTCCATCTTCATATGAGATTTCATAGGAATATGTAATCACATTTCAGGTCTGAAACTGTTAATAATATTTGATTTTATTAAATTCTTGCTAAGTATTTTTTAGCGTGTTGAGTTAATGGAATTCATTGTCTCTCTCCCTTACCCCTTTATGCTTCTATATCTCTATATATCTACTTCCCTCTGTCTCTTAACTCTTTTCCTTTTTTCTTTCCCTTGCATACCCTGTCCAGTGAACTAACTTGCACAGTTTCACTCTGAGTGCACATATAGAAAGGTGACTTTGAAAAAAAGTAATGTAATTTGATAGAAGATCATAAATGAAATTGAAAGGCTTTTTCTGATGATCCCCTGCTTCTTTAATAAAAATTAATGTAACACGTTACTCTAAATTTATAAAACTCCAAACAGCAGCAGCAAACTGTTGCTATTATGCTCATTACATATTCTAGAAAATTAAAAATTTTATTTTGATTTTCATGTAATGTGATTAGGATTAGTTTAAATGGTGCTTGTGGTTTTTTTTGCTTTCTATAAAAATATGTAATTTTCCAAGGGATCATTTAATTCTATCATCTGCATCCCATAACTTATCCTTCTTTGCTAGCTTTGGAATACTTTAGGGACTGAATTTTCTCTCCCATAATTTCAAGATTATCTTTTAAGAGAGATACAGTTTTGTCCCAAATACAACTTTTACAATATCTTGCCTTTCATCACTGTAAGAGATTTGTATGACACCATGAGCATAGACAATATTTCTCTTACCAAACAAATCATAGGTCAGTTTGTTTGGGGTTTTATGACATGGTTAGAAAAATATCTAAAATGTAATAGATAAACAAATATATTTCACTGTAAAATAAATTCTTACCTTTTTAAACTAAAGTCCTCATTTACTGCAGCATAAAAGTATCCATACAAGTAGATATCGACAATAACTATAATATTCCATCTTGATTTCCATCCAAATTTCCTTTTCCATATACAAACGTATCTTCAGCAACATCAGTAGTATGTCCTTTATAGTAGAATTATTAATGGGTTTCCCTATAATATTTCTATGAGTTAAGGATGAGTTAAGGATAAATTTACAAGAGTACTTTTACCTGAAGTACATAAGACTGTGATCTAAGATCAACCATGTAATTTTTACTGTTAAAAACTAACCTCAAGCATGTTTTTCATCTTAATAGCTTTTATTCGTCAATTATTTCTTGACACTACCTCAGGATCCTTGAAGTCAGTAAAACATCTGTCTTTCAAAATTAAAACCATGCACTACCCAATTATTTAAAAACTTTTAACATTAGTGCATCGAATCAAAATTTGCTTTCATTTAGTCTAATGATAACACTGGTATATTTTGAAGAATTAGTTTTTGTAGTCAAAAGGTTTAAGATTTCCTTCACTCCATTCCCTCCTACGAACATCAGAGAGCATGTTTTATCTCACTTTATCTCACAAGTGCAGTGAACACTTGGCCACAACATAAGTTATTTTAAATTAAGGGGAAAGTCTGATCGTAGTCTTTGGTTTTGGCAGCATTTCTAGGGACAGAAGACTAAACTGTCTGAGTTTAAGATTCATTATCCATAAAATAAGTGAAATTTGTAATTTATTTTAATTTTCTGATAAAAAATGGTGGAAGGAAGATATGTAGAGATGGGTGAAGAAAATACCACCCACAATTCACCGTAAGACTCCAAGGCTGAAAATATACTTTATTTATCTTCGTCATTGTGTCAGATATTGTTCCAGAAAACAGCAATTTAATAAATTTGTGTGTTTGGTCCAGAAACTCAAGAACTTCTGTAATAAGCAAAGCTCTAAATCCATGCCACTACCACTCAGAAAGCAAATAATGACAGAGAGGTGCCCCTATTTGTATGCATATTGCTGTTCAATGTTAGGCCCCCTTATCTAGGGAGGGATGGGAGACTGTGAAAAGCAATGAATTGATAACTAGACTTGATTTTTATTTCTTTGCAGAGACACAATCACTGATCTAAAGCATGCACAATAATTCATTTTTGTCAAGTTCCATTTGTTCTTTCTTTGTCGCTCTTTCTGGTGTTCCCCATATAGCTTCCAAATGAATAATGCAAGACAGAGTGAAAATATTAAGATTTTGATAATAGAACTTGCCCAGAAAACAGAAACTCAAGGATAGAGACAACTCAGATCTGTGATGTGCCTACACCTCTAGTTTTGCTACTCTCGATTGCAGTGCCAACAGAGCTTCTGCGTCTTTGCCCAGGATGTGTAATGAAAGAAGACCGCTTTTTCTTTTTGTATTAACACTAAAGTTGGATGCTATTGCCCCTTATGTGCAATATAGGCCATGCATAAAATAACCTAATGCACTATAAATTTCCTAGATGAAATTTAAAGCATAAGGTAGTATTCAATAAAATTTTAATGACATTCTAAGCATTAAGCATATTCAGAATAGATCTCAGAATTCAACCCAGCTGTTTTCTTCAAGTGCAGCAGTGGTAAGAAGAAATTATTTACTTTTTTGGTTTCATTCTTTATCTCCTTGCATGAATGAGGGACTCCTGTGCAGGATCTGTTATGAGACTATGCAAAACTAATTATTACTTTTCTGAAGCAAAATATGAATATGCCAAGAAGCTGCTATTTTGTAAAACCTATCAGGTAGCATCTAACAAATAGCCTTGAGGGCTTCATAATTACAGACAGGGATATTAGAACTGACAGATTTCAGGTGTATGCTACAGAATAAAAAGGAAATATTATAGGCTTGTTTAACGATTTCTCATTTTTATTTACACATTTGACAAACCCAGAAACTACAGTCTTACAAGAAAGATCTGGTTTTGCTTCCTTTCAAATGAAGATGGATGTTTCAAACTATTTTGTTTTCTTTACTAACAGGAGGTACCTGACATCCTGCAGAGAGAGGCTTGTAAGTCTTATAAAGCTGTTCCTTAAGATGTTTCCAATGAAATTGTTGAGATTAATTTCTAACTAATAGTTGACATAATGTCAAGGTGAAACAACATAGTATTTAATGTATAATTTTTATGGTAATGAATAACCAGTTATTCTATCCCACACAATTTTCTTGAATTTCATGGGAAGAGAACAATTACATATGCAAAGCGTATCAGGTTGAGTTATTAATTTCTTATGTGTCTGTTACAACACCATGTATTAAAAAAACCCAAAACAAACAAAACCCACTAGATTAGCTTGCCAGATGAACCTTAGCTTCTTTGCACCATGTACTGCACTGACCACTGGTCTAGTAATTATTTCAGACAGTTTTCAGAACATTTTATTTCATTATTTTTTACTTTCAACAGGAATCATATTTTTCCCCATCTCTGCTATTTAGAGATATCCCAGAGACTGACATCTCTTATTCTAAACCTGGTTTTTCCTTAATATTCCACAGGTGCTGATCTGTGTATCCTGCACATATGTCTTCTTTTTATTTTATCAACATTTGCCGTCTCAGTCAAAAATAACAAAATTTAAATTATTGCAGTAGCTGTATGACTAGCTGTCAACAAGTTTCTGTAAGGCACTTGGGCATTTCTATTTAGTTTTGAATTGCTTCTGTTCTAACTCAATATTTTATTTTCTAAGACTTTTTTTTTCCTATTCTTTTGCAGTGTTCGGTCCTTCTCATCGCTTGTGCAAAAATACCAACTTGTCACACACATAATACAATTGGTCAAGGCAAAGCAAATTTTAAAGGTAGATAATTTATATCTAGCTTTGTCTATTATATATCTAGCTTTCTATATATTAATCATCAGATTAATAGAAAAAGAATGCCTGATGAAAGATACTGATGAGTTAAAGTTTCCCATAGATCAGAAATCCTAGATCCCTATCACTTGAAATCAGTATCCTTTGAAATGTTTCTACTGACTATGCTAACCAGTTCTTCCATTATGAAGAAATCTAATTATGAGACTCAGGAGCATGAACTGGATCTCAGCAAGCAAAGAATTGACATTTTCCCCTGATTAACTGCTGGAATTTTCAAGTACTTTTAAAGGATAATGTGATTAGTTAAATATAATGTGAATTATTTTTTTTCCTTTAGAATGTAGGATTAACTAAGTGCCCTGAAAATTAATGTGCTGTTTTAACACCACCTGGAAGTTAAAATCCAAATAAGCCACTTCCCTAACCCACACCCCTCTGGTAAGGGAAGGACAAAAGCCAAGATTATGGCTCGAGGTAACAGTTCACTAAAAGCACAAAGCAATGGAATAAGACACTGACAATAACAACAGCAGTATTGACAGCAAAACTATACAAGAAAAGAAGATGTTTTATCCACAAAAAAAGCTGTTCACCATTGGGAACAAAATAACCAAGGTGGTGAACATTCCTAATACTTGAACCCACCTGACTTTCCCAGCCAAAGGTATTATGGTAACTGTTCCTACCCACTGCCCGCATGGCTGCTGGGAAATAAAGGCAAGATGGGGACTAGCATTTCCCAGCTCCAGCCTGAAATAAAAAAAAAAAAAACCAATGACCAACATAGCCCCCAAAACCTAGGAGGTTTTTGCCAGGTTGTGCCTCTTTCTGCTGAGTTCAGTTGCTCACCAGGTGCCTGTGCTTGACTGATACCATGGTCTTTTCTTCCCAAATTATTTACATTACTGTGTATTAGTGTTTCCGATGCTAAAATTAGGGCAGTTAAATTACAGCAGTGAATTGCAGAAATTAAAATATATATATATATGTTGCTAATTCAGCTGTATACTCAGATATGGGATAGCCTCGTCTAGATAGTTTTCAGGATAATCCTGGAAATTAAAACATAAAAAGTAGTTCTGCTACAGGAATGCTAAACATATACAGAAGCATTGCCTGCATAAGTCAGTCATGGAAGCTGTGTCAAAGACAGTTTCAAATGAAAGCAAAATTTTCCTTCTCAAAATATGAAGAAATGAACTAAACAATTCCTGTCAAAATGTTGAGAGTTAGGCCATTTTCTACCTTTTCCTAAATTTCTGTGAGCTCAGATTGTACATTAATAAAACACAGAATCACATTCTCCAGGCATTTTCATGTTTTTTTGAGCAAAACAGAAACTTTACAGCATGTCAGAGGAGCAAGCAGAGCTCTTTAATATTGTACTATTTCATCCTTCTCTCATAACGTTAGGACCAAATTCTTCAGGGACATGCACAGGTTTAGCTTTATGCACTGTGAGTTATTTCTTGGACTTGACAGGAAACTGAATTCCCATTACATTAAAAAAGGCTTTCTCTTTTTGAGCTTCAGCTTGCCAATCTGTCAGCTACCCATATTGAGTTTTCTGATCAAGAATTCATGAGTAAAAATAAGTTTTTTCTTCACAATGTCCAGGAAAGCTTTGGTGTAGAATTTAAAACTTCTGGCTATCCAAACCAGTCTGATTCAGCCATTTTCACTGGTGATAAATTTGCATATTCTGCAAACATACTGTCTTGAAAAATCAGATTCATTATTTTCTCAAAATATCACACTGGCACTTACTTTATGTCCAATGAAGAAAAACGTTTGATTATCAGTTTCACGTAAACCAACATTATTGAGATTTGTAATTAATATTACACTATTGTCAAAATCAAGATGAGTCATGCTCAGCTTTACATACAGGCCTATGAAAAAATTGGTGTTAAATGGCTACCCCACACAGACCTTTTGATTAAAAATTTGGGAAAAATCGTCCATCACCCCAGATGTCATGCCTGATGTGAACTGTGAGGACAACTGACTTTACAACACAAGAGTTCTTAAACTCATTGTATTTGTCCAAGATAAAAACACTGGCAATTTATTTTTTTTTTTTAATATAAGTATATTACCTTCCCTTTGCTCCTTTCTTCCTTTTCATTACAGAGAAAGCTAATGCTTCCTGATAACTTTTCAGCAGTCCAAGGAAGCAAATTATATTCCAACAGAAAAATATTTTGATCAGTATTGATGTTGTAGTGACCCAGAGGCCTTTCTGAAGCCTTTTACAAATTTGAACTTCCAGCACACCTTTACCTTGTATTTTTAATATGGAAGACTTTTGTTTTCTTGACTCTGAATGATGATTCCCAAACTGGAAAACTCATATTGGTACAATACAATAACCTAGAAAGATCAGCATTTTGTTGAAGAATCAGAAGGGTTGTATGCAAAAATGGTGTCAATAGAGACAGAACCTCTATTTCTCATAACACAGCAAAGACTGAGGAAATGTCCAAATGAAAACTGATAACACATGGTGTCCCCCAAGGGACCATGCTGGGACCCTTTAATACACTCATTTGTCACATTTATAGTGGGAATGAGTGCAGCCTCAGTAAGTTTGTGCATGACACCAAGCTGAGGGATGGGATGCCATCCAGAGGGACCTTTACTGGCTTGAAGAGTCAGTTCATTTGAGCAACATGAAATGTTGCTAGAACAAAGGCCTAGTGCAAGTGAGGTGAAGAAATCCTCAGTACTGACAGTGAGATGAATGAATTGAGAGCTTCCCTATGGAAAAGGACTTGGGGAATCTGAAGTAGAAAAATTGGATATGAGCTGGCAAAGTACACTTGTCTTGAAAATAATCAGAGGGCTGTCACACACCTTGTGTGTAGAAAGATTTAGAGAATTCAGCCTGGAGAGGAGAAGGCTTCAGGAGCACACTAGTGTGACCTTTCAATACATAAAGGGGGTTTATCAAAGGAATAACCACCAAGACTTCTAGTGACTGGACAAAGGGGTAGCTTTTTTAAACTGAAAGAGCATAGGTTTAGATTGGACATAAGTAAAAAAAAAATTGTTATGATAAGTGTGGTGAGATACTGGAACAGGTTGCCCAGAGAAGTTGTGGATCACAGAAAATGTTCAAGGCCAGGTTGGACAGTGCTTTTAGCAACCTGATCTAATGGAAAATGTCCCTGCGTTTGTCAGAATAGTTGGCCTAGAAGATCATTGAAGGTCCATTTCAACACAAATCATTCTATGATTCTAAGTTTCTGTTGAATAAAATGAAGGAAACAGAAGCATTTATTTTACATTTACTACAATAAATTAAAATGTTTAAGAAATAAAATAATATACTACCTAAAGTACATCCAAAACTAAGCTCCATGTATGCCTGCGGTGAAAGATGCCTATTTATATGTAGTACACAAAAAAATTGGAACACACAAAAATATTCTATGCTTGAGAAAACATCCTTGTTCTGTCAAGGTTAGTGCTCTGCACAGGATGTACAGAAAAATGAACTCTTTTCTCTGCAGTCAACCTTATTGTAAAGCAAAGTTCATAGAAAAAAAAGAAAGAGAGTTCCTTGAGGCTCTTCCAAAAACTTTCACATCACCAAGGGGCATCTCAGAAAGTAACACAAGTGAGCATCTCTGTAGGTCAGGACAGCACAGAGAGTGTCAGAACAAGGGAGCAAAGAGTCAAGGAGAGATCAGACTTCAGATACGACATTTGGAAAAAGATATATCAAAAACATCCAACAAAACCACACACAGCCTTGACAGTAAGTAGGGTTGGTTTTTTTATTTGCATGAGTTTTCTGTTTCTGTTCACTTTTTTTCACTGAAAGGTACCATTTTCACTTCCAGAGCAGCATTGAATATGACCAATAATGCGTTCTGAAATTATTATTTCCACTTTGTAATTTGAGGAATTGATCAGCACAGTTCACTGTTGCTGATAACTCAAGCCACCAACCCATCCCATTCCTATTACTGAACTAGTTGCATAAGTTCGGACATTGTTCTCTTATTTAATAGAATAATATCCTGATATTAACACCTACATCCTTCAGAGGACAGCATTTTCCCAACATTTATTATCCTCCTTTTTATTTGATGGCTCAGCGTCTTTTCATTCTTCTTTCCGGTTTTCTTTTTTTTTTTTTTCTTTTTTCCTTCCCAAGAAAACTGGTTTTCATCCTTATACTGCACATGGAGCTAAGTTGAATACATTTAACTATTTGCATTTAACTGTATTTGTATTTAACTGTTTTTGCTGTCTTAGTTCATGAACAATGGATGAGCGACTCTCAGGCCACTTTTTTTATCACCTACTCAATCTGAAGAACAAATCAGAAAGACAAATAGAAGCTAGAGTCACGGCTCCTCCCTCCCACCACATGCTGGCTGTTGTAACAGAGCAGCAAATGGAAGAAGAGTTGCCTGTATGGCTGTGTCAAGTAGTTTGGGTTTGTTCATACCACTGAACCATGAGAAGAAGAAAGTTCTGGGTCAGAACAGATCATCAGTGAAGCTTTGATGCAATACCACCACATGGGCCTGTACCCAGCTTATTTCTTGGTTGTCTCACTATCTCATTCTTTTGGCTGCTGGTGCAGAGCACTTTACAAATTACTGCAGGTTTTCATCACATGGCAGCTGCTCCATCCTTCCCCCTAGCTCTGGGCCCAGCACAAGAAACATCAAAACTCCGGTTCCAGCGGAAGCTGTGGAGACTTGCTCCTCTTGTGTCTGTAAGTACTGCAGCACCTGGTGTGCAGCAGTACTACTCTCTCCTAATTTGAGAACCCCTTTTAATTTTTTGTAAAGCTACCTGTTTTCTTTGCCCAGATCCCTAGAGTAAAAATTTATATATACATAAATGTATATATATTCTTGACAAGGGAGCATTGTTTAAACTGAAACTTTCAGTTTGCATCTGTAATAGAAAATTTCTGCTCATTTTTGGCCCTGTCCTCAGAATAAATTTGCCATTTTGTCTTATGTTTGCATGCATCTTTTTAAAAGCTCTTTCATTGTTATGTCAGATTATTTTCCTTGATGGGTCTTACTTTGTTTGAGATGCTTTTCATATACTTATGACAAAAATATATTTATATTACTTTTTCAAACTTTTATTATTTTCTTCTTAAAGTACTACCTGGCTAAATCATTCTTTCAAAGCCCTGTCTTGGTTAACAACTCTCTAATAGCACAAAGTGCTGGAAGCACATTGCTAGCACAGTCTGGCTACCACATTGTTTTAATTGCCTCATGAAGAAAAGAAAGCAACGATTCAAATCAAAATTGATACCAAGACTTTAACCACTCCAAAACTTCAAAATCCTAGTCCATTGGGGTAAAGAAAGTTGACTAAAGAAACATCTATGGTCCTAATGTTTGCTTTATTGGCTGAGCCACTCTGCATTTCATTGCAGGCAATCACTTACATCAGTGTAAATTAGAATAATCCTTGAACTCTCTCATGGAATACAACGATTCACCAAGTTTTACAAAACTTTACTGGGACTAACATAGTGCTGTGGTGAGATTCTAATTATGGTCACAGAACAAACTTGTGTACTATTAGAGTTAAGTCGGGGTGAGGAGTAATTCTTGAATATTAATACAATGATGAGATGAACTGATGGACTGCATAGTTGATTTGATTGGTTGCACTTTCTTTGCATTTCTCTAAAAATAATTTGTTTGAGTATAATTTGTTTGAGTAGTATACTGATGTCTTTTTTTGTATCCTGTAATCATGCTGGATACAATAGCATGGATAGCATATACTTTGGAAGGTGTGAAACAAATGGTTGAAGCGTAGAATTGGCAGTTTGAAATGAGGCTCTGGTCATCGAGTTGCAGAGATGGTAAAAGGTAATATATCATAAGCAAGAATAAGAGTTTACTGTAATTCAGAGAGACACTGAACTAATTGAGACTAAGCCTAAGTGACTAAGAGCAGGAACCTGCTCTGCGTCATTGCTATAGAAAAAAAAAACAACATACAAAGTCGTCTTATTTCAGTTCTGATCTAACTATTTAGAGATTTCTAAAAAGTTAATTAGTCTTTCATGTAAACAAAAAACTACAAGGTAAAGGCTGAGTCAGAGCTAGGTCAATGATATGGTGAGTAAGGGGCTGTACTTAAAAAAATATCAAAAACTAACAAATACTCAAAAAAAAAGAGGAAAAAAAAGAGAGAAAAAGAACCTTTTAAATATTTCTCAGTTTTCTTTTTCCTAGTTATTTACAGCCCAGTTTGGTTTTTTTCATGAGGCTCTGTTTCACTAGATAATTTCTCAAGTCATTGAGGAATCTGTGGGAAATCAGATTAATTTGAACCAAGTCTGCAGTCATTGAGTAATCACACCGGTGTGTTGGTATAATCCAGGAGCAACAAAAGTAGAAGAGTAAAACCCACTAAGTTTTGGTTATAGGATCAAATGAGCTTATGCAGAGTTGTATATTTGGTTGCTGCAATTGTGGCTGTGTAAAATTTTAGCCACAATTATGATAATCTATCCTGAACCTCTAAAAGGCATTTTTCAGTGGAATAGTGAATGTGTAAACTGGAGTTTCAATCGTCAAGGACAAGCAAAAATACAGACCAGGAAAAAAGGGAATGACATAGAAAATAGGTAAAAATATGAAGACAATCGAGCAGAAAGATAGGTGAGAAATAGTAATTTAATGGTACATGTTTTAGCTGATCCCATACAATACCTCTCTGCCTGTATTTCAGATCAAAGTCCTGCAATAAGGATGATATCCTAAACAATATTCTTCCTAAGGCCATCTGTGAAACTTTACACAAAGTGAAATGCACATCTAATTCTTCCATCTCCCTTGCTTCATCTAGCCATCAGCTTGTTCATGATTTTAGCAGATGTTTTTGCTTTTGGTTGCAAGACAACTTAATGAAGCAGGTTTTTCTCTCCTTCCTTTTCATCCTTGGAGGAGCAAATGCATTCACGAGCAAATTCTTTGCTATACTTTGGAAATCAATTTTGCATGTTTCACCCAATGTTTCCAGCACAGTTATATGGTGAAATTTATAGTCTTGGTACATTATTTATGAAAATATCTAAATAATTTAAAAAATGTGAGGTTCGGACCAGCAAGAGGACCCACTTTGAGTGATGGTAATTGCAAGATAAATCTTTGTCAAAACTCTTACATGTTGTACCCTACTCTCTGTTATACAGAGCAGAATAAAACTGGGTCCAGGAGTGATTGCAGTAACATTTTAAGCCGTGTTGGAAGTGCCACACAGATTGGAATGAAGAGTAATGGATCTATCATTTTGTGATTTTAACCTCCTCGGATGGTATTAACAGTTCCACAGTAAACTTAAGGAACAAACTTTTATTGTGACTGCAGGCAAGAGAAATGCCATCAGTATCAAATATTGAGGTAACAACAAGAAATGATCCTCTGAGTTATTATTGTTAATTTAAAAAGCTGATGGGGAAAAAATGTCCTCTATATCTGTTGGAAACCATGCATAGATGTTCAGAAAAAATATTTCCAAAAAACATTTGTAGGGAAATTGCTGAAGATTTTTCATTAAAATACCTATTTGTTCAAAGAAGATTTCACAACTCAGTTCCCAATTAAACTAATAGCAGCCAAATATATACTTTTTCTTTCTTTTGGTACTTTCTGGTGATTCCAACACTTATCTTTCTCAACTCTTAGAAGCTGAAATCTATTTTAAATCTTCTTCTTGATGCTATCCAACAAAGGTTTGTTTTTTTGGTTTTTCTGGGTTTTTTTTTTACAGATAGTGAAATGTAAAAGACATTAATTCAGACAGTTCTGTTTGAGGCAGATAAGCCTGTTTACATAAACCAGCCAGAACTGGTGCTAAAAATTTCTTTTCTGGTCTGTTATAAGTACCTGCTGATATCTCAAGGGCACAACTACCTGACTGAAGAAGAAAGAGCCTGAAACCCTTTAAGAACTAACCTGATTAAGTAAATCAGATGCAGAATTGAATTTAACTCTTGGTGAATATTAAAAATGTTAAAATAAACTCAAATATTTCTGAATCTGATATAATTTTTATAGTATACAAGTCAGATATTGATGGGAGGAGGCTGTGTGATTACTGCAAATTCCCATGTGAGCACACATCATGTTTACTTTCTCCCGTTGGGAAAGAAAGGTGATGAGGCAACCCAGAGTTCTCTGCCTGGAATGTCTGTTGAGCAGTAAGCAGGACTGGGACGATGACCCTTTTCTGGCTGCTCTGTTCAATCTTATTGAAAAGAATGAAGCATGCTTCTTTAATTTTGTTTTTGTTGATTTGGTTGTTTGGTTGGGTATTGGTTTCAGTTTTGTTTTTGCTTTATCAACAGGGTTGCTGGTCAAATGGGTAAGATTTTTCATTATGGTGAGGATTTTTGAATCTTTTACTAAATTTGGCCTCTGAAAGACCATCTGATAACATATGAAGGATTCCTTTTAACTTTATTCAGGAGTCAGTGCAAGTCTATGTGAAGTCTAAACTACTGCTTCTACTGCTACCAGGAACAATACCATTGGAAGCATTCACTACAATTATTAGAGTAACCAAATTGTAAGTCCTATCTTTTTTCATCAATTGCAATATCTGCAGTGTAATTCAAAACAATTGCAACTTATGATGGTTTCATATTCAAATTGAGGGATTCTTCTCACAATTTATTAATCATATAGGTTTTATACCCAAAATAGGTTTTATACCCATTTCAGATAAGAATCTACAAAACAGTTTGAATCTCTGTCAATTCAAAATAGGACCAGCATGAACTCAAAAGCATTCAATGTCTAGCTTCCAAATTTAAAATTTTACTTAGTATTTCTGCTCTTCTTATTTGGCCAAATGCTTTTTGCTTTGCTGATATCTTTTGTAGGTTTTGTAATGTTCTTTATTTTCCACTTTATGATCATAGTAGCATTGTTGAAAAATCAGTAGTAGTATTAATAACTTTCTCTACTAACCCCCTGCTAGTTCCTACAATGTATCTGATTTTAAAATATTCTTTAGTTCATTTGCATCAGATGTGTCTAATGCTCTATTTTTTCATTCTGAAGTTACTGCTAACTTATATCCCTTTTCAGAGTGTGTGACAGATGATTAAAAGTGTAGGTAAATAGAATAATGTAGTGCTTGGTAACAGGTTAATCAGCAGAATCTAGAAGAAGCATTTTAAATGTTGTAATTTATTTTTTAAAAAATATATTTTAATTGCTATTAGTCATACTGAGTACAGAAGGACTGGCAAGAGCAAAGTCATATTATGCCAGACATAGTACAAACTTAGAGACAGTCCTTGCTTCAAAATCTTCCATTTGATATATGTTTTTGTTGGAAGTTTCTCATGATCAACTCTAAGTGCAGTCTGAGGACCTAACCACACTTGCATGTGGATGCAAGTGACCATGAATGATTTTATGACACTCCTAAGCATACCAGACCTTGCTTCAGTCCACTGAGAGCACAGAATGCTACTCAGAAGCTGCAGAGTCTCAGTGGGTGATTAGGAAAGTAATGCTGCAACTGTGGTGATAATAATACAGAAGTAAGAATTTGATGCTTATAATCACTTACATTAAGGGCAAATTACAAACCTCAGCCTACGGACAGAAAAATAGGTGTGGCTTTTTTTTTTTAACAAGGGTATTATGTTCTATTAGTAAAATTTTACAGTGCTACAGAGAGTTAATCCTTAGAGTCTGAGCTTGTAAGCAAATGAAACAATAAGTAGAAGAAGCATTGGACTTCTGAAAGATGTGAAAGGCAGAGTTTTAAAGGAATATCTAAGCATTATTGGCAGACATCCAAAAGGATGTGTTAGTGATGAATACATATAAACCTGGCATGTCTGCACCATTAAATATGCTTACCTGTTATGTTTGGTTCTCGAATAAAGAGAAGGAACAAGGGCTGAAGAATAGGACAAGAGTTTGGTAATGATTTGCAGACAACTGGTAGAAACTGAGATCAGTATAAAACAGACCCAGGAGGCAGACGTAGTTTATGAAGTAAGAAGAATAATGATACAGATAATTAGGAGAATAATATTTGTTCCTCTTTCTCTAAAGCAGCAGATGCCAGCTGTTAGAAGTTGAATATTAAAACTGGTGTCCCTGTAGTATGATCCTGTACAAAGGAACCTCAGTTGTAATATCATGAAACAATGTTCTTAAGAATATGAACATTCTTCTGTTTTTTCTTCAATACTTTGCTAAGCTTTTACCACAGCTAGAGGCACACTACTGGGTCCCAGCTGGGTCAGGCTTTGTGGAATTCTTTGAAAAGCTAAATCAGAGTGCATATGGCTGCTTTCCCCCCTGAAATAATTCTTTCTTCCTCAAGGAATTCTGTCATTTACAATTTTTCTTGCAAACTAAAATATTTTAAAATTCCATATTTTAATTACTATTTGTTCACTTCATAATATACACAGCTTTACTGTCTGAGAAAGACATTTTTAAAATCCAGTCAGTAATAAATGCCTGTTATATTAACTTATTGCTTTATAAGATCAGTTGCTTTAGAGAGAGAACCTCTCTACACTTCTAATAGAAAGATTTCCATACTGAGAAAAAAGAAGTATTAACTTACTTGGGTGCTCAGGGATATATGAGATTCAAACAAATATGGTATGTTCTGATAACAGAATTTGAAGTATGGTGTTAAGTCTTTGATAATTGATTTTTGAATTAATGCATTATTTTCAAACTGAGAATTTGAAGAGAAGCCATTTATTTTTTTTATATATATACCTCTATATCTGTATATACATGGAGTATCTGTGTAATGTGTCTTTCCTCCTAAGGGTAGTTATCGCTCTTGAATTAGATATATATGTGCACATATACAGATGCTATTGATGTATATGCATAGTACATTTACCACACTCTGATTAGTGATGAAAGCCAACTTCCATTTCAAAGAGCCATAATTAAACACTAGCCTGAGTTCTATCCCAAACTCGGTGAAAACTAGACCAACTGATTGCTCAGTGACCTTTGATGTCTCCTCACTGATAGTGAATCAAGTCCCTGTTGTTGAGGGAGGAATGAAGATAGGAAAGTAGAAATGTAGGCTGTAATAATACCTATTTTACCAATTGACATGAATTTAATGTGTTCTTTCTTCTTCTATTGTGAAGAAACTGCTAAATGATTGAAGCAGTGTTTGACTCCCTGCTGGCTGATGGCAGCCCTGGGCACCTCCTGCCTCTCTTGTACTCTGTGCAGGAGCCAGACTTCAGCCGGTCCCCCTCTGACATCCCCATTCCTTCTTACTGGTCAGAAGCAGGGCACTTTAGTGACCTTTCTGCTCCTCAGAGAATATCACAGAATACTGCACTGCACAGAGTCTGCTATCTACAGATTTCACAAGTGGCATATTCTTTACCTGGAAAGTCTGAGTCCTAAATTTGAACGCTGACATATTTTATCAGAATGAAAGCTTGCCACAAGGTCTCTTTTACTCAAAACCCTTTCTTTGCAGCGATGAGAAGAATTTAAGTTTCCTTCTACAGTTTTCCAAGATTACTTACTCTTTCATCTTTAGTCTTAGGCCACTTGGTTTGCATAAATTCCTCTTTCCATTGCTGGCATGAGGAAATTAAATACTAGAAAAGTAAGACTGAAAAGCATGGCATACATGACCCAAAGCGATTGGATATTCCATTTTAGAATTATTTGGCTTCTCAGTGTGTGTCTTTGGACGTCTATCTAAATTCATAAGTGCAACTACTGTAGTGCTTTTACTGTGTTTTTTATATCTGCTAGCACATACTGTGGCCTCCAAGGTGAGGGTATTACTGAATCTCACAATCTGAAAGAGCTGAGATTGCTGCAACTCTCTTCTTGTGAAGCAAGGATTCACAATTTGCTGAGTCATATTCAAACACAAGCATGTACTGCGCACACACACATAAGGACATCTGGACACACATCACATCTATCTATGTGTGTCCCAGGTACACTCAGCACTCACACTTGCTCAAATGGCATCAATCCCATTCCATTCAATGCCTGATTATGAGGAAGGTTTGGCAGTGGGAAAGACCCATGCACATAGCTGCACGTGCATAACACGGATCTCTCCTGAAGCTGGACTGAGACACTTCATCTATCCTTTGGCTTCCCCTGGATCCAAATCTTCCCAGTTGTAACACCTGGACAAATGAACCACTGAGGCCACAGGGCTCCTTCAGCTGCTGGTACAGACCTCTCACGCTTTCACATCCTCACTCATTCCAGTTGCTGACATTCAGACCCACATAAACACATCTGAGTTGAAAATGGAATGTAATAAGAGGACAGAGAAACTGGGTTGACACATAAACTGACATGCACATCTCCTTCTCTGCTATTAAATTAAATCTTTTGTTTGGGAACTGATCAGAGACAGAATAGAGGCAGACATTCCAAATGCCCTTACTTAGCCTTATATTATCAGGGCGGGGGAAGAGGGCTGATAAAGATGCTAGAAACTAATGTCAAAAAGAAAAGTATTGCATGTCAAAATAAAATAAAAAAAATAAAAGTGAATTATTATGTTTGGATAAATAAGCATTATTTTTTATGACAAGTTTTGTGAGTGCTCATTATGAGGAAAAAAGTTCCAGGAGCAACATTTAAAGGAATACTAAAATGAAGGTTGAGTTTGATGTACTTAGAGAGTATTAGTGGTTTAGTGAGATTCACCAGATAATGAAATATTCACAACTAGGCTTAGGAGTGTCAGTCTGTTGGTTAAAGGTCAGTTCTGAATAAGTAGCTAAAGGAGACTAATTTGCAGTGATGTGATTAATTCTCCAAGACTATGATGGCAATCCACTGCTGTCATTCTCCTAGTTATCTCTGAGAGAACAATTTAGGAAATCCCTGATGAAAATGTTACACAGAATTTATAATAGGCTTTCAAACTTTGAAAATATTTCCAGGAGTGCTTTAAAGAAAAATCTGTGACCCCTTTACCCGCATGTTTGTTTCTTGCTTTGTTTTTCTCTTTGTACTATTACAGGGCTTCTTGACTCAGCATTATATTGTCACCCACAACATGCTAGTGAGCTGGCCCCTGTCAGCTAACTCCAAAGGGTGGTCAGCTGAGGATTCAGCTATTCTGTTTTAAAGCAAGACCTTTTTTAGCTTACTGTCATTCTGTATGTCCTCAAATATCATTCGAATGAATGTTTATGTGATCTCTGTGCAGTATTCAATCCAATGGCTGGAATCTTTTTGGAAATGTAGCATGGATCCAGAGGCTAGGGTGTGCAGCCAGCCTGTTTTGAGGCCAAAGATGGAAAAGAAAGCCTTATAGCTACAGTGAACTGATTATATTTAGATGCAAAAATATTTTGAAAGTGGTCTTTATTGTTCAGTAGTGGAATAGAGGGAAGCTAGGGCATTTGCCCACAATTCCAGTCTTCCAGTTTATGTCACTGTCTTTAAGCATTACTTACTATGCCAGCTTTCTTCAATCCCTGCTGTTGGGGAACAATGACAAACCCATTTTCTCTTTTTCTTGCTGCAGTACTCCAAAAGTCAGCCTTTGCCATTTTTTCATCTGTTGTGAGGCAAAGGGTGTCAGAAGTTTGAAAGAGTACAGAAGAACAATCCTTTCAGATTTTTCATATCTCTGATAGCAATCTGAATTTCTGCTTCCCATTTGTTTTTTTAATCTGCTGTAACTTCTCCATTTCACACTACTTTGAATTTCAGAGAGAATGGCTATTTGTCTTTTAAATACATCTGTTTTTTCCTCTTGCAGTTTGGTTAATTTATTTTCACTGTCATGGTAAGGTAGACTGCTGCATATCAGCATAGGGCTTTTTTTTAGATATAAAAGTATGTAAGGCATTTTGAGCATTTTCTTTTTTTGGTGGGTTGTTTAAATGAATTCTGACCTAATTCAGAGATGTAATATTTTTTCCACCTAAATTATTTACGTTTCTACTTACCCTTTTAACTCAGAAGATATTAGAGTCCTCTAAGAATGAGAGATAGAAAAAATTCAATTTCACATCCATGTCTGATAGTAGCAAATACTGATTTTGATTCTACTGGAAATGCATGAGAATGATAGTTTATTGAAGCTATAAGTGAATGTCCTGGGTTGGCCATATGACCGGTTTGTATCCCCAATCGTCCTCTTGCTTATGCTGGACATTAAGCTCTACAGCTTTAAGTTAGTCCCAGGGAGACAGAGAGAGTGAAGGTGGAGGAAAAAAAAAGCACTCGCCGTTTGTCTGCAGGATACCTTTACTCCTACGAAGCAAGGCCTTGAGAGAGCGAAGAGGCTACATTCCAGCGGGACAGCGTCATCTTTTTTTTTTTTTTTTTTTTTCCCTCCTTTTTTCATTCTCTCTGGTGTGGGTGCTGCTGGAACAGTTCACAGTGGAGGGTTTCCTGGGATTTTTCTCAGTTTTTTTTTGCCAGGAGAGACTTTGTTTCTTTGCTGGGTATTTTTTCCTTTTTCCTCTTCATGGGACTGGCTGGCATCGCGTGGGCCCAAGACACCAGGAACTCCCAGGGGGTCCCCCCGTCACCGACTTCTACAGCTGGGCCCTGCAATTGGCCCCCCCACTGGAGAACTGAACCGGACTCAGACGGACTCTGAATCTACAATCTCTTCAGAGAAAGGAGAGGTTTCATTGTTTTCATATTATCCAAATTGGTTTTCTATGCTTGTGAATATTCTATTTGTTAAATAAATAGTTTTTTCCACTTTTCTCTAAGGAAATTCTTCCCGGACCTGTAAGGGGAGGGGTGATTGGAATTGACTCTTCCTACAGGAGACCCTCCCAGAGGTTTCCTCCTAAATATTTGCCCTAAACCAGGACAGTGAACAAATGATGAGCACGTAAAATCAGAGGAAAATGCAGCAATAATATTTTTTTATATTCTTGACCATGTGAGTGAATAGGGAAAACACATTTCTTTTTAATCCAAACTTCTATTCCCACTTGATTTGCTATCACGATGTGATAAACCTTATATAGTGTTTGGTATCACCACTACCATAAAGGTAGCCTTTTGTTTCTTTCATAGCACAGGAGTAATAAATAAGGGACATTTTTGTTGGTCAGAATAGGGTTTTCTTCTAGAATAAAAGAATGAGATGTCATCTGGATAAGACACGTTTCTTGTGTTTTATGATCTATCCACACATGAAATCTTTGAAATGGTCTATGAAGCAGACCTTGGAAAGACAGCACACATCTGAATTTGAGAAAAAGCTACTGGCCTATTATATTAGTATTAGTACTGAATACTAATATGTTTCAGACCAAATAGACGTCCACAGATTCTTGAAATCGACACAAAATTGTCTTAGAAAAAGTACATCAAAGGTTTTAGATGTAATTATTATAAAGCTTGTGTTATCTCTACTAATACTAGGCAAATGTGCTCAAAAATAACAACCATAAAAACTCCATCTTTAACATGGACAAATATTCTTTCTAGCTTTTCTTTCTATATGGCTGTAAATCTCTCCAAGTACCCATATTACACCAACATACAAACAGTCTGGATATTGCGGTTTTTGCAGATACAAATACAGATGAGCAACAATCGTTTCATTTTACTGGAGTTTCATCACTTTGCAGGGGCAGAGGTTTTCACTCTCAAAATTTCAAAAAAATAATATCAGATTCAATGTTGTGGTAAGCCTTCTGGCAATAAATCAAATAGAGCTTACCTGTATTTCTGTACTTCAGAAAAAAAGTACACCTGCTTTCTGGAATATTTGATAATGTCTAACTTAAAATCACCTAACAAAGTCCCATTTCTCTCGGAAATTCTAACAGTTTTATTTATTCTAAATAGAAATAAATACTTTACTTGAAATATGTTTTATGAAGAACAAGGAAATTAATTACCTTGCATTTAGACATTTTGTAAAATGTACAATAATGTTTGTACAAAATGTTTGTAACAATAAACACCATTTTGGTTTGCATTATTCTGGTCTAATGTTACTTTAATGGTTTTGGGTTTGTTTTTTTTTCCCATATAAACTTGGTAATAGATATTAAATATGGGTATTTAACGTATTATTGTGTTAAATTCAGTAAGCCTTCCTAATCAGTAAATTTAAAATAAGAGGGATTCGTTTCTTCTTTTATTGAATTTTATCTTGTTGAAGTGAAATGTTCTCTCATCATTTATGAAAAAATATTCAAAATTGATGAAAAGCTGTTAATACAAAACTGTATTTTTGAAACTGTTGGGTTGAGAATTTTGCACTGAGTTTTAATTTTTTGCTTCAAGAGTCGTTGCCTTTTAACAATCCAGAACTCTCAAGCTGTTTTGCTCAGGATGTAATTACAGATACTTGTTCTCTGTATATAAAATGTTCTTCAGGACTTTGAAACCATGTTCAAATTTTTAAAAAGAAGCTTTAGTTACCTAAACCAAAGTTATTGATTTTTTAAAAAGGGGTATTAAATCTGAAATTATTCACAGAAACTGTCAATCTGACAAGCTCTAATTTAAACTCCTCTTAAAATTTTACAAAGTCAATGCATTTTATTTAATTCTATCAAAAATTTTTGATTTCTATAATTACTTCCAATCTGATGAAAAAAACTTTAAAAAGGAAACAGCTACATTATTTCTGAAGAACTCCTGTAGTCAGACCAAGTTTATAGCAATAATGTGTATGACGAGCAAAGTGTTTTGAAAGGTGGTGGGCATTTTTAGGCATGGAATTTCTTCCTCTTGAACAGTATTTTTGTGACTGCTTTGAACACAGAGGCCAATTCTGAAGGAATCTAAAACCCCCACATACTACATACACTCTGGCATGAATTTATTATGAGAGATAGAGTAGGAATATTCAGGAAGAGGGAGATCCAGCCTCTTCCATGCTGGGCACTAAACACCCTCATGTATAATGGAGCATTCATCACCGCTCTTCAGTGCAGTGTGGTCAAGTAATGGCAGTCCAGCTGTGCAGCAGTGCACCTTCCCTTTTTTCTCTTTCTGTTTTCAAGCCCTGAATCTTTTAGACATTACAAGTGCTGCTTTGAGACAGTGCATAGCAAGTTTGCACTACTGCTGTCTGTGTTGGTCCCCTTGGCAACTTTTGCCAGGGACAGATACAATCAGAAATTGGTAGGACAGAAAAAAGAAAAATTTTTTTACAAACTTTGCTGTCATAGTAGGCAGTAATGCAAAACAATGAACAAATGTATATGCTTTCTAAAAAGAAAGTTCTGTTTCCAAGGTTATGGGTTTTGGGGTTTTTTTGTGAGAATGATAATGCAAAAACCTTAGCATTGTCACGCTCCACCTCACTCCCACACAAAGACAGGACTTACTGGTTTTGTCAACTAAAGATTGAAGGGAAAGACAGGAAAAAAGAGCTGTGATGCAGGATGCCATGTTGCCACATATTCAGAGAGGTTAGCTTTCTGGTAGGAGAGACCTGAGTAGTCAAACTAACATCTGCTCTGAATCAACCTCTCAAAGACTTTCAGTCCCTATGGATTGCGTAGGGTTTCTTGGACCTAGCTGCCTGATCCAAGCAGTGATGTTCACTGAATGGTATTTCTGATGGAGGAAGGAGACTTGTTGTTCCCAAGTAGAAAAGATGTTGAGGGTGAAAAGGGAAGAAGCGAGGGGCATGTGTCTTCTCTGGCATTCCTCTTTAGCATCTATGTATGGACCTTGAACTCCTGAGCAAGGACAGAAAGCCATACCAAGAACTTCAAAAAGAGAGAGAGGAAAAATTAAAACTTGGATGACACAGTTTCAAGTTCCCTTGTTCTGTTACATTATGTGTATGCCTTAGACATGAGAAGGTCAGGAAAGGAAGGAGGGGTCCTATGGATAATTAAAAGTTGCTTAATGTGACAAGTTGATATTGTTTAGCTGAGGAAAGATGGGAGGCACAGAAGGAATCTGTCTACCAAGATAGATTGGTATCAAATATATTACTGCCAATATTAGTACCACTGGTTTATTCAGCTGTTGGGTGTTGGAGTCTTGCACCTTCCTAGAAGAGAGGTGAGGCCAAATTTTTGCCTCAGACTGTCAGGGGTCTAGCACATGTCTAGATTGGTGCTGTTATCACAAAAAACCCAAAAAAACCACCAATTTTTGTTCTTTTTGAGAAATGTGGCTTCTAGTGTAAAGCTTCTGAGAAGAAATTCACTTTTTAAATCCACATTAATCATTGAAATAGCTTGCTGGTAATGAATTAGAGTCCTGTTTCTCACTGGCGCTGACTCAGCCCTCACTGAGTGGTCCTATGCAGAGGACTATCTGGCTGTGAAGATCTGATATTTCTACCCTTCTCTTGATCTCGTTTGATCTTTGCCTGGCCGAGTTGAGACATATAGAGAATCTATATTTATATGTCCTCAAAAATGCAAGGATTTGTCATTTTGTGTTGAATATTCAGCTGGATAGAACAATGCCTGGGTATGCTTCATTCTATCAACCACTTAAGTAGAAATGAATACTATTTTAGAGTAGAATAAGGTTTAGAAAACCAGTAACTTTCTATGTATTTAGAGGAGTCATTGAAGATAGGAGCATATGAATTTGGACCTCCTGTTATGAACAGTTAAAAGTATTTCTCTGACCACAGGCAGTACAATCATATGCCTCTAATTCAAAGTGAAGTTATAAAAAGTAAATGACTTGGGATTATTTTTTCTAAACTGTAGCTGATATTATATTCTAACTTCTTTGACAAGATAATTTATCTATTGTAATGACTTTATTTTTTAATCTATTATATTTCAGTTAATTTAATAAATTTTAAATCTCCCATCTCCTTCACTTTTTCTTCTCTTTAAACTAGTTCTATGCTAGAATATGAAGCCTCTGTGCTCCTTAAAATAACCATTTAGTTTGGCAATGCAGAAGGTGCACTAATTAATATAATCAAAACCATAAGCCATTACTGCAAGCTTGAAATGGACAATTTAATGGACTGAGTTTTATGCACTTTCTAATGAAAGTTGACCCCTTTGGTTAATCAGAATTCATAGTAACTCCGCAATGTCTAAGTGTTGCATAAAATTCTTTACCTGAAGCTGGCAAATAGACTGTGGTTAAAAGAGGAGAGAAGAGGAAAGCAATAAAAGAGACCTCATAATAATAAAAAAGCCCTCATAAAAGTCCATCATATGCATTTATTCAGGTTAGATATGTGGTATTATTCAATATGCTTTAAAGAAGGAACTATTTCTGAAAGAATAAGGAAATCCATAGTTACAAAGACACGTGTGGTATTTTAATATAAGTGCTGCAACTCATTAGTTCCTGGCTTATTAGAGCCAATATAATTCTTCCACTTCAACTAAACAGCTATTAGTTAAGCAAAGTATCCTAACACCACTTCCCATCCAAGGCCTAATTCCCCATCAAAGGTATAACTGGTGTTATAGGAGCATAAAGGGTTCAATAATGATTTATGTCTTTTAAGTACATTCAGCCATTTTTCATTTTGATTGTCAAATTTACTGAATGTTAAAAGAAAGCATGATGGCCTTGTATTTTAAAGCAGTGGCATAAATGTTGCTAGAAAGAAGTAACAGAAATGAGATAATCTTAAAAACGTAGGAGGTTGACCACAAAATTATAAGATGGAAAAGCAATGAAGAGACTGAATCTGTGTTCCATTGAGGCAAAATCGAATGAATTTACTTGTGATTGCTTATAAGACTAATTTTAACTCCCTTACTACTTATTGAACCTGTATTGAAATCTGTACTAAATGAGATTAGTAACTTTTGGCTTTTCTCTGTAATTTGAGATTTGTAAATGTTTCCTTGTAAGGTTTTGTTTTGTTTTGTTTTGTCTTTTAATGAAAAGCCTAATTTTTTAATGGTCTAAAAATGTGGGGCAAAAATACTCTAGTGGTATCCACTTTCTATTTTCGGATGAGAAAATAAATTTAAATAAAAGTAGTTCTTTACTTCCTGATCGCACTAAAGAGCCTGTTCTTTAAGAACACTGTAATAACACTCAGACAGATGCCTGATTTTTAAAGCACAATCTTGGGTGATTTTGCTTTGTGAATAATGTAATTTGTGTAGTGATTCGTATGTGATATGCACTTCACAATCTTCTCCTATGAAGATTTTCCTTCACAGTAGTGGTACCTGGTTTTAAAAGAAAGAAAAGGGGGGGAAAAAAAAATCACAATTATACCTCATTTCAGGTTTACATTATCCATATTTTCAATTACTTTGATAAATGAAGACTATCACTGTCCCTGTTTATAATGAGTATGTGTACAAAGAAGTAGTTACTGACAGCTTGTGAATGCCTTGTAGCCACTTCGTAAGTGTAACTAATGATTTTGTAATACTTAATTTGTATTCTCAGTATATAAAACATTGTTAGAAGGAAAAATCCTAGTGCAGTTTTTTTCTACTATTTGTGAAATAATTCAAAGAATTTACCCATGTAATTGCAGTAGTGAGAAAGTCCTGATGCATCTTTATTATTCTATCTTTGTGATTTTTTAAGTTCAATTTATATCCATGCTTGTTTGTGGGGTGGGAGATTCAAGGTGGGTATACAAATAAAGAACTGGTTTCTGAGCTTCAGGGATTTACAATTTTTCTAGAAGTAGAGTTTACATTCCTGCGGGTTGTTTTCTTAATAATTAAATGTGTTTTAAAATTACTTACATTTACTAGAAATAAATTCAAATTCTGAAAACTGGTGATTTGAGACTGTTCCATGAGCCCTACATATACAGTGTAAACAGAATTTTCAAATATTTTCGTTCTCTAGTGCACTTCTATTGGAGACGGGGGTCTAATAGGTTGGATTCCTTTGACAACAGTTGTATATGCAAGGACTGTTAAGAACATGAGATCAATAAAATTAAATTATAAAACCCTAGTGTTTAGAACAGGCCTGATCAAATTCTTTCTCTTATTCAAATAATACTCATCACATTTATGCCAAAGAATTCTACACAGATAATGCTTTCTAGGTAATTTAATCTCTCAGTAGATTTCTACAGAGGAACACAAAATGCAAGAGGACAAATCGTCCTGTTATTTACCCCAGTGGATATGGAACATCTCTGTTCAATTAATGGAGTTCACTGAAATTAACTTTCTGTGAGCAAAGACCAATTTTCACTTCTTTGCCTTCCGCAATTCAGGAATTACAATTAGTCAGATAAGAAAGCTGTTGGGTAGAAAAAGTCTCTGTTAGTTTGTGTAGAACCTGCAGACAGCTTCAATAGCTCCACATAGTTCCTGGAGGCTTATAATTTGCAAACAACTTAAGTAATTTCAGTTCCCTCCTCCTGTCTTCTGTTTCATGAAGTACTCATAAATATGTGGCTATATAGACAAAAGAAGTACACAAGCATAGCAGGGATTATTCTTTAGCTTTGTTATTTTATATTAGCTTGCGTCAATGTCTTCTCAAGAAGAAAAGCCTCAATTTAAGGTTTTAATTGTGTTTAAATGTATTTTTATTGCTATAAAGAGCCTGTATAGCAGGTGAATGCTATGTAACCTCTTTCCGTAAAATAAAAGACCTGGCAAACAGGAATTCTCTGGGTAGAGGACTTCCTAGCAAACAGATTGATTCTCTAAGCTCTGTGTGTGGGTGAGAGAGAGACCAAAGCAACCCATTATCAAGGAAACTCAGATATCTTGCTACATATTTCCTTACCCCAGCATAATTGCACTCTCTGTCTGTATCAATACTTATATTAAAGAAACCAGGAAGTTTGTTCTTATCCGTGAGTCTTTTAATAAGTTAATTGTCAGCACTGGCCAATCAGCACTTCAGGCGTTCTTCCACTGACCAGCTGGAGGCAACTAGCAACACACCAAACCAGAAATGTCATTGTTGTTTCCTAAGGAAACTAGTCACTGTTTATTTAATTTAAAATTATATTCCTACCAAGAAGTTAGTATCATTTAACTCCTAGAAGTAATGCAGGTTAAAATAGTAAGGAATACAGGAGCAGATGACTAAAATACACATTTATACATGTTTTGAGACATGCATTCAAACACATTTTAGATTCCCTTCTCCACAGCAACAATGAAAGTGCCCTTTTTTTGTTGTTGTTTTTCAAGAATTAGGTATCTTGGGTGCCTTTTATCAGCTCTTGGTGAGATAAAGCAATCAGTGCATGAACCAGAAATGACAGCAATAATGTAGTGGCAGAAATTGCATTTTAAAGAAATGGATGCTTTCTGAAATCTGCAAGGCAAAATAGACTATCATGCTCTCAAGCAATGAAAGTGAAGGGGAACAAAGCCACACACAAGTAAATAAGTCAATACTGATCCAGTTTGCTGCTTTGTTAATTTAAATGTGTTACTTCATCTCTTCCAACCTCATTTTTCTTATATGTACAAGAACTGAATCTATTAAAACTAATATGAAGTAGCAATATAAATTACTTTTTCAGGAAATCCGTTTCCTTCCTGAACTTTCTGTTTATAAAAGCTGTTAGGGCAGTGAATTAAAAAAGGATTAAATTCTGCCACTGTATTAATGCAATCAGAATTCTTAATTAAAGCAGTTGATCCAAACATCTGAGCACTGTGGGCAAATTCTCAGATGCAAAATGCACTCTGGAATACAGACTTTAGGTTTTTTTTAATGTGAATCAATAATATTACTCAATGCAACCATAAAGCATATTTAGAAAATTATGCAGAAGCTGAGATTCGAATGTACACGAAATCTTGGAGCAAAGTTAAGGACATCATATGGGCTGAATTGCCATGTTAATTCTAGAGAAGTTAGATTGTTTCCTCGCCCCTTCAAAAAGAAGTCAATTCTACTTGTCAGTTTTGCTACACAATATGAGAATTTCTCTAAAATGTGTGAATTTTCCCAAAATGTGAAATTTTCTGTGGGCTAGGTTTTGGTCTCTGACACAACATTAAATCCTCAACAATAGCATTAAAATCAAGATAAGTATTGCTAGAACTGAAAATTTTGAGATTTGGTCAGAAAGTATGTTTTCCATTCAGATCCTTCATTATTATTACACCATGCTTTCTCCTAGAATTGTTGACATAAATTCTTTAGCCTCTTTTCCTGTCTCAGTTTACCATATTCTGTCTTTGTGAGAGGCTGAATTTGGTTTTGTTTGTGGGGTTTGTTTGTTTGGGATTTTTTTTGATTTTTTTGTTGTTTTGGTTTAATTTGGTTTTGTTTATTTACTTACCTGATTTTGCTTTCAACTGTAAGAGACACTTCTAGAAAAATGCTGTGGGGACCTTTATATAGCGTCCCTTTTCTAACACATTCATCTTCAAAATGATCGAACTGTCTAGAAGAATACTCACCAGTATAAGGTGAATGGATATACTATGTTAGGAAGAACTATTATATATTCTTGGTCTGCTCCCAACATCTAGCTGTTCCATGTATCTAAAATGATGAGTATGCAATGGTTTTTAATTGTACATCTATGAATTTCAAATTATTTTACAAAAATGTATAATGAGAGTATACAAAACCGATCTAGATTTATTATCCAACTTGTAATTTTTTTTTCTTCATTAGATGGGAGAAGGGGAAATTCTCAAAAATATTCTGTGAGAGCTCTCATTTGCAACAAAAATTCTTTTGAAGACCCCTAAATAAAGTATACTGGTTCTCTTATGCGATTATTTAAAGGAAACTAATTTACTGATTAATTCCAAGGACTAGATAATATTTCATGTATTATGCCTGTTGCCTAATTATTGTATTTAATTAGGGTGTCTTTTGCAATACATTCTGTTGAAAATATATTTAAATGTTTCTTAAAAATTAAAATAAGGTTCTCAGGTAATCTCAAAGGAATAAGATTATCAGACATCACACCTTGTGTTGAAGACATGAGATTAGCAATTCCTTAGGAAAATGTCAACTGGAAATTGCCCATAGTTTTATATTCATATGTTGTACAGAAAATCCTTATTTTCCATATTTCTTTCCAAAAAATTTGAACCTCTCAGAACTGCACAAAAATGCTTAAATTTGAACACACACCTTGATGTGTGTTCTGTGAAGAGAGGGAAAGCATAATATTGAACCATATTTGTTGTGTCAGAGGCCTCTTTGCACGTCCATCTCTTCATTTTGTATGAATTTAAATAAATCAGAATTTGTGGGGCATTTGGTGGTGGTGGTGACACTGGTTTTCTTAACCACTAATTTGAGGCACAGAACAGTGAAGGAGCATGCCACTGATACTTTGTGGTTTGCAGGGAAATTGTGCACTGATGGAGCACAGATCTCCCATTAACAGAATCCACACTATCCATTCCTTTAAAAGATGTTGTCTATATCTCTTCAAGACGTCTCGCAAAGATTTTCTGAAAATAAAGTGAGATTTCTTGATTTGATAGTCTGAGAAAGGGTGAAAAAAAAAAGAATGAAAAATAAAATAACATTTTTAAAAATGAAGAAGATAAAATTAATGGCAAAGTCCTTTTGCTTTAGTAAGACATTTTTCTCAGAATATTAATATGAAAACTTTGTAAAATTAGTATTTTTAAGTACTGGAGTTGCACATCAAGCTGAAAATGAAGGTTTGAACACAGAACTAATAGATCATTTTGTTTAACACTGAACCTCCTAAAACTTTCATGACACTTTTAAACATCGTCAGACTAAACAAGTTATAAATCTGTCTATGTTGCTAACTAATCGCGGCAAATGTATTTTTGAGACATTTATTTAGAATTTAAAAAAAAAATCCTGCAGAGTATCCCAAACACTGAGGGTATTGATATAGGAGAAATTTCCTAAAATTTATGGCAAACATATTCCTTAAAAAACATACCAATTACATATGAAAATGTTCCTTTTGAAGGGCAGCTCTACCTGTGTGCATTGCTTTTCTACTGTTGGTGTTTTATCATCTTGTATTGTCTTAAATAATAGATATTAGAACTAGAAATTACTGATTCGGTCATCTGTCCTTTAAATTGTACTTAAAATTTTTTTTTATAGGTTCCTTCCATGGTATGCCTTGAATGCTTTTGATGATAATAGCTGTTTTGGCAGGTTATTCCACTAGCTAATTGATTTAACTGCTATACAGTGGTTTTTTTACTTTTTGGTCTTCATTTCCTTAATTTCAGTCCTTTACTTATTCTGTTTCTTACAAGGACAGATTAAGCTAAAACTGATTTTTTCCCCTTTTTTGATAGTTCCTGGAAGGTACTTATATTTTAATCACCTCTTACTTATCTCCTCTGTAGACTGTAAAAACTCCTTACTCTCAACCTCTCTTCACAGTTCTGGTTTCCTAAACCTTTCAACACTTTCACTGCTTTTGTGTCTACCTTAATGATGTCATTTTTTACAGTGCAGTGATGAGAATTACATTGCTCCAAAAGCACCCTGTGCATTTTTTGTAGAATTTATATAAATTTAAAAGAAATATCTTCAATTATTGGCAGGTAGTATTTTAATATTTTTAAGAAGTGTTAGAAAGTGGCCAATTCAAGATTTGCTAAAGGCAAATGTTGTCACCTTACTTTAAAAACTTACTTTAGAGCAGTGAAGAACAGGTATCTTGGTTTCAGTAGTATTTCACTGTATAGCTCTTGCTGAAATTGCTGTTTTATAAACCGAGCTGTTTTGTTGGGTGGTCTTAAAAAAAGCCAACAAACACCAAGTAAGAAAAAACTTTCAACTTCACTGTCACAAATCAGGATTATTATAAGTTTCTATTTATAACAAATGACCATTAACATTGTTTGTATTGCTCTTTAAACTTGCTGTGTTTTTATTGCTATTTAGGCTTGCTGATATCAATCCATATGGGGCTGCTCTTTTATCTATATTACATGAGAATAAAGAGGTACTTTCTTCCTCTTTCTTTGCTGTTTCTTTCTAAAACACCATTTAAATGTTGGTCAATGTAAGGGACTGAAATGAAAGTACTATATCCTGACATTTAATTTTGATTGTTTTGTTCCTCAGTCTTCTTACACAGCACATCACTAAGCTCTGTTGAAATGAATCTTGCTTTATATTGAATCAGCACTTGTCTGCAAAGCTCTTTTCCATCTGTGTGCCCCCCCAGCATAAACAGGTGCATGGGGCTATTCCTCCCCAGGTGCAAAAACTCAAACTTCTTCTTGTTGAACTCCATGAGCTTCCTGTTGGACCATTTCTCCAGCTCGCTGTGATCCCTCTGGATGACAGAATGACCCTCTGGCCTCTCCCTCCAGTTTTGTGTTGTCTGCAGTCTCGCTGGGGCTACACTCTACACCATCATCCAGGTCACTAATGTAGATGTTAAGCAGGACTAGACCAAGTACATAAGCCAGGGGTACACTGCTAGCTAATGGTCTCTGAATAGATTCTGTGTCGCCCTCTGCGTTCAGCATTCACTTTTCAAACGACCTCACTGATGTAGGAGAGCTGCCCTGAAGAGAGATCTGAAACACAGTCTTGGACCTCGGTCTGTAACTTCTTTCTGGGAAACATAAATATGTTGACTCTTAATTTCATTCAAAAATCTTATTTTTGTTAAGGTTTTTTTAATTAACTAATGAATAATTTTGGATTTGAAGTCCGAATTTGTGTGTGAGATCAGTTTCTTTCCAAAATCACTGAATCCAAGAACAGATTTATCTTGAATGAAGATTCAAAATTCTGATAGTATTTCTCACAAGGTACTTATAATTTAGGCCTCTTTCAGTCTTTCCCTCTCCGTCTAATGGCTCACTGTTTGTCTGATATATTTGCTTGTGCTCACAAAGAGATGCTGGCATTTTTTCATATTTTTCCTTATACTCACCCTATTTTCATCTTGTCTGCAAGTCTCTCCTTTACTGCTAGACTTTTCAATTTCCTTCCACTTTATGTAACATTTTGTATGTTGAGATTTCAAGTCCCTGATGAAAAAGAAAAACAAACTGAAAGCAAAGTGTAGTAGCACCAGAAATGAAGAATTTTATGTCACTCTCATTTCTACTGAATTGGTTTTTTGTGTTGGAAAAATCTGAGCAACAAAATAAAATCCTTGATTCTGCACTGTTCTTCTCATAATCTTCTAAATGTGAGAATAGGCATTTAAATATCTTCTTTTAATATAATTCTGCTATCTTCTATTTTCTTTAGCCTGGATGGTAGTTTTGAGCATTCTTTGAATTTATGTGTGACAATAAAATTATCATAGCCTTACACAGAATTAAAAAATCTGTTATTCCTGCCCATTCACTTCTTTAGCACATAATTTCAGGCAAATGTAAGCCTTGGTGATAGCAGTGATTGTTTCCCTTAACAGTTACTGCCTCTGGTCTCTAGGAAAATTTGAATGAATTGCAGAAGACCTTAGCGAAGTTGACCATAAGACAAAATTCAGGCAGCAGAAGCTAAAGTCTTATTTTGCCCATATGTAATAATTTACAGTTTGGGCCAGTTTAATGAAGGTTGTTTTGACATAGTGGGAAAAGAGAGAGAAGCTGTGGCTGAAGAGAAACAGTAGTGCACATACATGTCTGTATCAAGAGCATCTACTTAAAACACATAATAAAGACAGTATTTCTAATGCTGTCTGACAGTATTTTTTTCTATTTAGTTCATCCTAACTAAGTCTTTGTATACAGTTAGCAGCATAAAATTTATGTTGCAGGACTGTGTGCTGAGAATGAGGGGAAAATGGCAAGCAAACATTTTCTGCTTTAATTAGTAACTTCTGCTAAACTTCCTGAAATCCAAATTTCAGGATGCATATATGCTACGTTCCCATTGTAATTATTGCAGTTGCCATTGCTGTTCCAATAACTGAACATGAAAATGACTGATTATGTGCTCAAATGCAGATTTGCTTCCTCTGTAAGTCAGCTTCCTTGAGTCCAGTAATTAATTGCATGGGTCATTGAATATGAACTGGCTTCAAAATGCTATCATTTTTAGTTGGTCATAGTTTTCATTAAGTATCAATGTCTGAGACAAAGGCCTGAGGGTGGCTACCAAATATATCAATAAGATATTAGATATTTAGGAGTTTTGGAATAGCTGGAATTACTCCTGTAAAGTCATTTTTATGGGGCCAAGCTAAATGCAATATACAACCTCTCCTTGACTGTTATTTTCATTTTTTAGTTTTTAAATCAGTTCGCAATGTGTAGATTAACCAAAAGATGCAAGATATTGCAATATCAGGCATTAGACCATTTTAGGGTAAGTAGGTGGCATAGCATGAATATGAGAAGGGTAAAATTTCATCTATGTCTCCAAGGGGAGTATTATTTTATTTTAAAACAAAGATTTTTTCTGCCAGTTGAACAAGAATTCTGTCATGGAAGTGAGATTTATGCCATTCAATCTTTTTCTGCAGTGCATACTTAGTTAAAAAATAATAAAAAAATTTTTTTTAGAAATCATTGAACTTGTATTATCAAAGGAGTTCATTTTTGAAATTCATTATTATTTTCTTTCTTTTTCACTCTCTCCACTCCCACTGCTCTTTCTCTTTTTTCTTTCCCTCTGAATTTTGAGCCTGAAACAACATTAAAACTTATATAAACAAACATCTCTTTCTTTCTCTGACATTTATGGAAAAAACCGCAAAGAGGATTTTCAGTCATCTCCATTAAGTATATGCTTATAATTCTTGGTCTGAAAAACATATAACATTTAGAAGCCAGGTCTCCCTGATGTATAAATTTTTGATTCCTTATCAGCTCTTTTCATTCTGTCAGATCACAGGACTGCAAAAGCCCACTAGGGTCATCAAATTCAGTATTGTGCTACCACAGGCAAACACATTGTACTGACCTTTTTATGAGTCATTGAACTGGATCTTAAAATTAACTAGGTGGGATTTGGGATTTGGGAAGCTTTTTTCTTTCTTTCTTCTTTTCTGGTTGAGATACAGGAGTCTGAATGGTTTCAACTTAAAAAGGATCCTCTAATGTTACAGGTTTGTAATTTTGATCTAAATTTCTAACGTAGCCAACATAATGTCTGTGGGGCCTGATGACATGCATCCCAGGGTCCTGATGGAACCGGCTGATGCTGTTGCCATGCCACTTTCCAAGCTATTTGAAAATTCATTTCAGTCAGGCAAAGTCCCCGGTGATCAGAGAAGTACAGACTGGGGAGCTTCACCTCTCTGACTAGGAAAATCATGGAACAGATAGTCATGGAAGTGTTAAAACATATGCAAGATAAAGAGATGAATCAAGACATCCAGCATGGCTTCACTAAGGGCTGAGCACGCCTGGCTATTTTGGTGCCCTGCCTGTGATGGAGTCACTGCAATGGTCAAAGGAAGACCAACTCATCTGCCTAGACAACTGCTAGGCCTTTGATAAAGTCCTAAAAAATCCTTAACTTCATATTGGAGAGACATGGATCTTTTAGAGTGGACTATTCAATGGATAGATGTAGCGGTGGCCCAAGCTCAGAGAATGACATATCCTCTGAAGAATTTCGTGGGGCCTAGAAAGTGAAGCCCCTCTGAAGGTAGAGTTAAGTTTGGCCTTGGAAAGGGAGTCGAACTCTCCCCGCCTACCCCTCAGTTAACAATAGTATCTTGTGTCTCACTCTTTCCTCCCTTCCTCCTTCCTGACTGCATCCTGACCTTCGACCCTTCTCCGTGTCCTCCCCTGTACCGTTATGAGATAAGTTGTAACCCTCAGAATAAAAGTCTGAATGTTGGGCTATTCTGGGTCTTTTGCCCCTGAGCCCAAGCAGAGTGGACCCTCGTGTCTTGTATCAGATTTGGGGCTCCGGGCAAAGGAACACTCTCTCTCTCAACAGCTCTCCAGTTTTTAGGACAGCGGCCACCCTCCCAGGGAAGCCTGGCTTGCGGCGAGGGGAAAAGAAGTTCCTAGCTGAAGCTGACTTAACGAAAAGGAAGCTCTCAGAACAAGCCGCCGAGCCGCCGGCCGTCCCTGTGGTCAGCTGTCCAGCCCACACCATTGGCCACAGATAAGGAACTGGATGGAGAGGCAGAGAGCTGTGGTCAATAATTCCATGTCCAGGTGAAGACTGGTGATGAATGGAATCCCTCAAGGCACCTTTCTTAGGGTGTCTTTATCAGTGACACAGGCAGTGAGATCAAGTGCTCCCTCAGCACGTTTGCAGATTACATCAAGCTGAGTAGTGTGGTTGATGAACCCAAAGGAAGGGATGTGATCCAGAGGGACCTGAACAAACTTGAGAAGTGGGGCCACAAGAACTTTGTAAGATTCAAGAAGTCAAAGTGCAATATGCTGCACCTGAGTCAATCCCAGATCTGAGTACCATCTGGGAGAAGAAGTCACTGTGAGCAGTGTTGCAGGTGTTCTGTGGATAAAAAACTGCCCATGAGCAATGTGCACTTCCAGCCCAGAAAGCCAACCACATCCTGGGCTGCATCAAAAGAGGAGTGGCCAGCAGGTCAAAGAAGGTGATTCTGCCCGTCTACTCTTCCCATGTAACACCCCAACTGTAGTGGTCCACTCAGCTCTGGAGTGCTCAGCAGAAGAAAGATGTAGTCCTGTTAGATGAGATCCAAAGGGGGCTAAGAAGATGATCAGGTCTGGAGCACCTCTCCTACAAGGACAGCCTGAGAGAGTTGGGGCTGTTCAGCCTGGAGAAGAGAAGGCTCCAGTGTGACCTTGTTGTGGTCTTTAATACATAAAGGGGGCTTATAAAGAGAAGGAGAAGAACTTTTAACAGGGGAAGATATTGATGGGACAAGAGGAAATGGCTTAAATTAAGGAGAGATTTAGATAAGATCTCAGAAAGAAATTCTTTATTTAGAGGGTAGTGAGGCACTGGAACAGGTTATCCAGAGAAGCTGTGAATGCTCCATACCTAGGAGAGTTCAAGACCAGATTGGATGGGTCCCTGAGCAACCTGATCTAGTCAGTAGCATGACTGACCATGGCTGGGGGGGTTGGAACTAAATGATTTTTAATCTCTCTTCTAACCCAAGCCATTTATGATCCTATGAAAAAGAGTATTGGAATGTCTCTGTGTAACTACACTGTAGTTTTGCAAGGTTCAAGCTAGTGCACAATAAAACCTCTGTGTAAATATTATAGCAGTACCAGGTAGCCTGTGATATTGTAACTGTGGCAACACAAAGACAAATTGCTAATAAAAAGATTAATTTCTCCTCCTTTTTAAAAAATGTTTCCTTAATTTTATATGCCAGGTGTTGCAGCTTTCAGTGAAATTTATATAGATATTCCAAGGGTCAAAGGATTTTGACCATTATACATCTGAATAACAATCTTACAGAATTTGCATCCATTTTATTAAATATTAATTGTATTCAGGAAGTTGGACATTCAATTTACAGGATCATGTTGAGCAACACTTAATGCAAAAAATGACCCCAAAGCCAACAGGAATTTTTGTGGTCTCAGAAACTATGTAAAAAAACAAAAGTGGCATATCATACCCATTAACTAAAGCACTCAGGGAAAAATCAGTCACTGCACCATTTGTGGAGCTTGCTTCCATAAAAGATGTCTTCCTTACCAATGTCTGCTCTTTCTGTGGGTTAAACCTCATTTAACTTAAACTGCAGTAGTTGTAAGGTAATTCTCCTGTGTATTAGCAGTGTATTTATCCCCCATTTTCTCTGTCTTGCCTGGAGAAATACAAACATCAAATGAGCTGCCAAGAACAGCTAAAAATAATAAAAATTAGAATGGAACTGAAAACCACAGTATTTTGGGTGAAGAGATATCATAGATATGTCTGATACAAGCCTGTGTCAGTCAGAGCAGGGAGTTGGCTTTGTCTACATTTTTGTATTCCTCAGAGCAGATGAAAAAAGGCCAAAAAAGAAAAAGAGTGCTAGACAAAAATCAGTTTTCAGCAGAATGTAAAAACTTGCAAGTCAAGTTTCTAAGGCTAGAAAATCCACTTACTGGTCAGAAAAACTAGAAATATAAGCAGTTTATATGAGAAAATCTATCCTTTCTCCTGAAAATCTTTCAGGAAGATTTCAGTATGCTCAGTAGCTTTCAAGGTTACAATAAGCCTTATGCTGCTCCTTTTATTTCTTACACAGCTTTAGTCTCCTTCGAGACCTAGCTGCCTATTCCCTGCTCCTCAGTGTCTCACTATGACAATCCCTTCTGTCTACTTCATCAAGTGTTATCTTTCATGTCTCTGTCCCAAGGGAAGAATCACTTTCTTCTCCTTGTAGTGTTTTATCTGACCTGTTCCTTGTAGAAGGTTATCTTTATAAAAGAAATATGGATCCTGTCTATATTTGTAGCCAAATAAGAAATGAGAAGAAGGGGAGTAAACTTAGAGAACCATCTCTTCTCCTGACATAGGTGTTTAGCCTTTTGTTGTGCAACTTCCCAAGGGTTATCTGCTCTGGCAGTTCAACAAGTAAGCAACAGAATTTGTATTAGAATCATACAGAAATGAAAGGCAGTGCTCCCATCTCCTTTGATGCTGTAATACAGCTGTAAGAGTAGTCACCCAGGTGGGAGAGAACTGGATTAAATTTTCTGAGAGAATTTTAGATTCCTTTTTCCTCCAAGGTAAATGATCTGTCGGAATGCAAAGGTTTTGGTGGAACAGAATTATCCCTTTAAATTATTCTGTTTTCTAGGTTAATAAATATTCAATAGGTCAAAGAATACTTGTGAAAGTTCACATTTCATGGTTTAATTCTTGCCAAATGCACAAGTTGGAGGAGTTATCTGAATCCATGGTGAGGCAATTTCAAAGCACTGCAATTTTCACTGCCACCTCCCACTCCATGGGAAAACTTACTTGTGCGATTATGAATTTTTCTCTTAAAAATCTTCTGCCTCTTTAGTATAAGAGGAATGCCCAGTTTGTGTTCAGCAAACAGCCTAAGCAGTTCTGGTCATGCCTTGAAAGGTACAGATTTTTGTGAACCATTCGATAAGTAGTGGTATTTCCTATGGGTTGTAGGTGGCTGAAAAATTCTGATTATTTAGCAGAAGAATCTACAAAGACAGCTTGATGTTACTTAGGTTTCTGAGTTCTTTTATCGTTCTTTTATCTTTTCTGGTTCTTTTCAGAGATCTAATATGGATCATAAGGTTTTATATCAACCAAGACTGTGAGTGTACTCTTTGTTATGTGTGTGTATGTTGTTTCATTCTTCTCTCCCTAATTCATCAAGTCTATAATAACTAATTTTTAAAATTCCAAATCTAGAGCATAGATTTTATGGTTCTGGCTCCCCATATGAGGAAAATAGTTTCGACTTATCAAAAAGCACATAATTGTGATGAAAAAAAAAGTGAAAACCATATTCTATGGTAGTTTAAAAGGGTTGGACAGAGATGTATGACTGGGGATTTTCAGATCATAATTATTCTGTAATTAAAGAACACTAACCACTGGCAATCCTGCAAGAGAAACTGTTGTAGCATAAATCTTTGATTAAATAATGTATAAGGGAGCACTTATACCAGAAACAGCTGGTATTAATGCTGCTTTTGATTAGTATTGGCCATGCACCTTTTGTCTTAATTTGAGTATGAAAACCACTCCAAAAAAGGCCAAATGGGAAAAATTTTACTTCTTGAGTCTTGCCTCCTGAACCAATCAGCCACATGCAATATAAGTTCCAATATATATTTCATTAAATTCAGATGAAATTATGGAATTATCTATATTTCTGTGAAATTTAAAAATAGAATCAATATGAACAGCTCCTACACAATGCAGCTGTCCTGTTGAGTCCATGCCTGTTACAGAATTCTACCTCAAGATCAATATCTTTCTTGACCGACCTTCTATAAATTTTAGATTATGATATAAGAAGTGAATATTTCCAAGAAAATTTTCTTTGCTATGTCACCTGCAATATACTCACAAAGCCAGTGCAAAGGCTAAATAAAGATCATTATCTTAGACACCAATACTTGTAAAAGCCATTGAAAGGAGTTCTTAGTATGCTGACGTATCTTTGAAAAACACACTCCATCAATAATAATGAAGTACTTTTTGGAAGTGGCAGTATTCTGAAAATTAGTGTCTTGTTAATATCATCTTCACTGTTTGTTTATCTTCATTACTTCTTGCAATAATCCCTGATAAAATTTTTTATTTTGTTTTGGAGATCAGTATTGATCATTATATTTAAGTTGTTATATTGTTTTGTTCACTGTGCCATTAAAAAGGGAAGAAGGCAGGCAGGCAGGCAGGCGGAAGGAAAGAAAGAAAGAAAGAAAGAAAGAAAGAAAGAAAGAAAGAAAGAAAGAAAGAAAGAAAGAAAGAAAGAAAGAAAGAAAGAAAGAAAGAAAGAAAGAAAGAAAGAAAAAGAGAGAGAAAGAGAAAAAGAGAGAGAAAGAGAGAGAAAGAGAAAGAGAGAAAGAGAGTAAGAGAGAAAGAGAGAAAGAGAGAAAGAGAGAAAGAAAGAAAGAAAGAAACTCCTGGTGCTGCATGATCTGTTTCAGAAAATAATTACAAGAAGAAAGAAGAATTCCAGTTTCAGACAGTAGCTGTACTTATACACTCAGGAATTTGTGAGCTATAGATGTGTAATCTGTCCAAGATTTATACCTCCTGTGTACTTCAAAAGAGTTCAAGCTTAGTAACACAGGGTGCCTTTCATCCAAAGAGATATAAAAAGAAAATATAAGGTCCTTAAATATTTTTTACGTTTTTAATCATAAAACCTGCACTAATAATAATGGCTGCTGTTTTTTTCTTACTTCCTTTTTCTGATTTTTGCTGTAATCAGTAATTCCTAGAGTCAGTAATACGTGTTATCTACTGAAGTGTTTCTTAGATGCACAGGCATTTTTTGGATAAAAAACTATTGTGCTTTGCTTTGTTTGCACTGAAAGGTAAAGAAATGGAACATATACTGCTGGCATGCCAGGGTCTTTAGAAACTTATCCAGTGTTGAGCACTACTAGATTCTAGTTTAAGTCATCGCAAGGAGGTGTATGTATGTGTGTGTGTGTGTATCTGTGTTTTCTCAGCTCAATGGCAAGACTGGAAATTGAAGAATAGATAAATTATTATATTTTCATCATCTCTAAATCAAGTTTTGCAATCATTTTCGCTAAAGTCAAGGACTTGGTTGGTATGAATGAAGATATACTTTGCACCACTTAATTTGCTTAAATTAAAGCAGTTCTATTTGTGGGTGTTCTTTTAAATTATGGGAAAATGTAGAGACAAATACAGTGTTTTAAAGGAATACTCACTTGTCAATCAGAAGCTAAAAGGAGGCAGTTTTCCTTCCTCCTCATGTTCCCAAAACCAATGGTTAGGAAAATCATTTAGACCACAGGACATAGTTAAATGTCTGGCCTCTGTAGTTTAGACGAGAGAATTGAAATTGAACTCTCCTTCCACTGAAAAGGGAGTGCCTTACCCAGAAAGACAATTATCCAAGCAGTGTTGCTTAGTCCACCCACTACTATGTTTTCCTTCTAGAAAAATCTGTCCATCTGGGGCCAGTTGTCTGAAGACAGCAGTGTCTCTGCTTTGCCAAATGGAAACCAAATGTTACAGCCGTTATGGCCAATTATCTTTACTTCCCCCATGGATGTGTCATAGTCTGAACAATCCTTTCGAAGTAACTTACACTTCTGTAAATAAATAGCCAGGGAAATGAGCCAAGGAAATTATGAAAAATTATCCATATCATTATCTGTTAGAAAAAAAAAAAATCTAAATTGATCCTATGCCAAACACCCAGGAGTGGGGGAGGCCCAGGACCCAACAGCTTCAATATATCTGTTCATCCTGTTTGCTCAGCACACAACCCTCCCCTATTTGAAGAATAGAACAGTGCTCCCTAAGGCCTCTGAAGGCACAACACCTCACTTCTCCATGCACATGGGCAAAAATTAATTGCTGTATTGGAATATCCCAAATATTGTCCTACTGGAAATAAAGTTTTTGTAATAACTTTCAAATATTACACTAGATTCTCACAAACAGGGACTGTCTCTGTCAGGAGCTGTAGGTCAGCATTCACTTCTTCATGTAAAACCTCATTCACAGAATCAGAGAATTGTAGAACTATTGAGTGGTTTGGTTTGGAAGGGACCACAGGCAGGGGTACCTTCCACTAGACCAGAATGCATTCGCTCTTTCTCAGCTTCAATATTACATCTTCTTTTTCCTGATTCTTATACTTTCCTAGTAGAGATGACATATAGTACAGAACAGTAAGGGATAGTCCAGAGATGGTTTTTTAAGGGTTTTTTTGGTTGGTTGGTTAGTTGATTCTGGTTTTGGTTTGGGGGTGTTTTTATGTGTTTATACAATCCCTCCTACAAAAATTTTGTAGTGAGGAATGAACGCTAAGATGGAGTGTTTTTTAAACTCTGTATCAGTTCTTTAGGAAGCAGACTTTTCCAACCTTTAGAAGGAGTCTTCAGAAGTTTCTGTTGTAATGACTTAGAAAATCTGCAAGCAGTTTTTGGAAAGCTTTAGGTTCACTTATATATATCTGCTGATCATAGAAATGTTAGTTCAAAGAAATTAGTTGTTTTCATTTTGTCATCTGTTCCTTTGGCTACAAATCCTCAGAATTATCACTGGGATGATAAAAAGAAAAACAAAAACAATTGCTTAGCTATCTCAAGGAAAAGAGAGAATGCTTAAAAAAAACCCAACAAACATGAGATTAATCTAAAATTTATTACATCTATCAAACAATTTATCAGAGCTGTTTGTGTCTAATCTGACTAACACCACAAAATGATGTTTGACTTAACTAATATTGTCTTGATCTTAATTAATTTTGTATTCTTACATAGACTTTACTGCAATTTTAAAATTATTTAGTAAATACCACAAAAGGAAGAATAGCAATATTTTTGTATCATTATCTAGCTACTCCAAAGTATTCTACTTTCTCATGGTAAGCAGTCTCCTGCTAGCTATTTAGTTATAAACATGTAAGAAGCTGCAGCATTTAATGTAACTAACAATAGTACAATGGTTGAAAAGAAATCAAACAAAACTATTTCTCATATACAAAATTAAGGAATATTACAAATGACCGAAAAATACATTGATTGTATTGAGTGCTGATGTAAAACAAATGTGGTGCCACTGATCATTTGAAATTTGATTTAGGGGAGATCTGTTGATTTATAACTTATTAATATGCTGTGTATGAAAAGAACTAGCTAGGTACATTTGTTTATTTGTCAGAGAAACTTACACATGCACAGAGTAGCATAAACAGGCTGCAAGAGCACATGGTTGTTTGTCAAACAGAATAATCAAGAACCTATAGAATCCAAAATGAATGCAAGGCTTATTTTGGGGACTATCTTTCTTAAGAAGAAAAAATTGGTGGTTTTTTGTTTGTTTGTTTGTTTGTTTGTTTAATGATATGAGTGTAATTTACATTAAAAATACTGTTTTCTAAAACAATTATTATTATCTTTTGTGAGGTAAAACTTGACATCAAAATAGAATGGGACAGAATTAGTTTAGTGAGCATAACCCTCTTTCTAATATTTGTGATTTTATATTTTTTACTCTTAATTACATACTTTTAACAGCTGTTTTTTTACATGCACTGCCTCAAATTTAAAAGTATTCCTCCTTTTTTGTTGGTTTGGGGCTTATGCAAGTAGATTTTTGCCTCTTTCAGTCATTGCTGTCTGCTTCTGAACACTGGACCTAGCTTTATAGCATAAATCTCTTCCACTAAAGCTCTGCTGTTACAATTATCACAGATGGTAACAGAAATAAGTTGTTATCTCAGTGGACCAGGTGCTTGAGAGAGATCCATAGCACAATACATCAGTGGATTACATATTTATGAGTAAACACATTTCACAAAGAACATAGATGACGACTAAAATGAAGGAGCACCTTTCTTGACAGCACTGTGCATAACTGATTGAAAGGCAAATCATGAATCCATCACGTTACTGATTATAGGAGCCTCTCTTTTAAAGGGAACAAGTTTTAGCTTTTAAAGGCATTGAAATGTACAATGAACAAAAAATGCATGGGAAATGTGATCCTTAATTCTTGTCCTTTAATGTTGTAAGCTTTTAAATTTGTTGCTGGCTTTTATAGGTTGATAGGTTTGTTCCCTTCCTCTTACCTCCACATTGTCTACCTGCTACAAAGGACATGTATAAAGGATTCAGATACATCTCTAGTGACAGTTATTTCAGCAAATGTTCTCTTTCTCATGAAATAGGTTCAGTAAGAAAAAAAAGTAGAACAAGACTTATTCACATATGCATATGAAATACTCCTAATATTTTCTTTCTATCATTTCTCAACTCCTGGGCAGAAGGTGATAAATACGGTTTCAGAGAACAAATTTCACAAAATGTATTTCTCAAGAAACATGACTGCATTAACTAAACACAGATGCCAGCTCCTTATTATTCCAGTGTTAGAGAATGAGAAGTATAGTAGGCAAAAATATTTTTTAATCTAAAAATTAATTACATAAGAGAGGAAACACCAAATGGAAATGTGCATGCAAAAGAGGTTTTTTTTGCTTGATAATATTCAAGGTACAACTGATAATATCTCCCACAGGTAGCTCAATATGGAGCTCTAGTAACATTTGGTAGGTTAATGTGCCTTTCTAATATGTTCCCTCTGGAATAAAATAATAATTTAAGAACTTTTTTTTATTTTTTAATGAAGTATGGAAAACAACAATTTGACACAGAAACAATGTGTAAAAAGCTGTTTTGGTCCTGGACTCACTAAAATCATGAATCAGAGAAGACAAATACTTTATACAGCTGTAACCTAGAAAATGTTCACCCACAATTTGTTCGTTGAGATATAAAAGAGTTTTTGTTGTTATGTAACAGTTACCTTTACATAATGTGAAATGCTATGCTGGTGTGCTTCCTCATTATGTGTTTAAGTCCTAATAACTGAACTGAGTTCTCAACATAGATTGTGAAGCCAAGTGGTAAAATGACTGTATCACCATTCCATAACTTCCCATTGCTCCATGTCATCTGATGTCTAGCAAGAATTATGATTGTTTATGGCACCTGGAAGGCTTTAGGGGCTGTGGATGTGTTATGCAAGACTGAATCCTTATGCTTGTGTGTTTCTTTTGTTTCCTTCCCCTCACATGAAGGCAAAGAGAGCTTATAAATTTATCATTAAGGGGCTCCTCTCTCGCCTTTTAAGAGCAGCAAATATGTTCTGGAGTTGCCCTGGGAGTGGTTAGGCAGCAGTGCGTGACAGAATTCAAAGTTCCATATTTTCATCATACTCATAGAGTTTAGTAAGAATTTGCATGTGTCAGATTCCTACATTATTGTAAATCATATGATACATACCTGTTTTAACATGAAATGAGCAGGAGTATTCTGTTAGTCCCTGAAGCATTCTCCTTGTTTCTGTGCTAAGACTTCACTGCAGAAAGTTAAATACCTCTGACAGGGCAGAACCAACTCTAGCAATCCAAAACTTAAAACACCTCAAGCCAGAACATAGATAGCCTAAGTTATAGTTTTGATTAAGATGATGGAGATATACTCTCCAATAAAATCTGAGAATCTTGTTTCCTGTCTTAAATAAAAGCAAAGCAGGTATTTCCCTGCAGTTCATGGAGAGCATCATGATGGAGCAGATATCTAAAGAATAACTTGTGGAGCAGATTTCTAAAGAACAACCCCACACATGGAGAGGTAGATTTGCTTTAAAGGAAGCTGAAGCCTGTGGAAAGAACTCAGTCTGAAGCAGGGGAAAAATGTAAGGAGGAAGGAGCAGCAGAGATGAACAAGTAGAGACATTCTACCATTCACATGATCACAATTCCCATTTCCCATCCACCTGAGCTACTGAGGGTGGAGGGGGTGTGGAGGGAGGTGGAATAGCTGGGAATGAAAGAGTGAAGCTGTGTCTGGGAAGGATAAGGGATGGCAATATAGAGAGAAAGTGATTTAGTTTTGTTCAGGGATAGCTGCTGACTTGATACTGATAAATATTTTTATGCCAATGCATAAATACAAAGGAACAGTCAACAACAAAACAAAAGAGTTAGCCAAGGAATTTAAATAATATTATAATGGACAAAAACCTGTAAAATGTAAAGTCATGTGCTTAGGTAGTATGTGATGTTTCAGCTTCAACCAAGAAACCGTGAAATATATAGAAAACAAAAAGAAAAAAGATCACACAGTACCATTCTATTTTTATCATTAGGGTTATAAAACTATCTATGTAAGCTATCTCTCTCTGGAGACTCCTTTGATCATGTCTTCCAATAGATCATTGCTAATATGATGCTTACATTCTTTTACCTTTGGCTCCTCTGCTGACATTCATCTGCCTTCAGTTCCTCTGCTCTATTGCCAGTAAAATCACTTTTGAAATTTAATTTTATTCTTATTTACCATTATATGATATATTTTTTTTCCTTTTCACAAGAATCCTTGCTAATAATAAACCTTCTTCTGCTTCAAAGAAACAAATACAATGCCCATTACTAAAGTTAAAATGGTAAAATACCATCTCAGCAAACTGAAACAAAATATTGATGAATGACAACTGAGCAAGAAAGATGCATTTGTGGCTGTTTGAAAGAATTAGAATCTAAAGGCAAAGGGCCAAATATTTCTCTGCGGGCTTCTTTATAATGAGATAAAGAATCAGAACAAAGATTACTGTAATTCAGATCAAAATACTTTCCAGGATTCCAGGAAGTTTACATAAACTCCATTAGTAGTAGCAATTAAAATTCAAAAGGCTACCATCCACTATTAGTTCCATTATAATTGGCCTCACCCAAAACTCTTACAAAAATCAAATAGATACTTCCAAGTACTTAGAAAGTATCCTGTTTTCATTCAGATTTAACAGACACAGAAACAAAATCATTATGTCTTCCTGTCTTTGCAGCATAAATAAATACAATATTTTGGAGTCTGAAAGTCCCAAAATGTTCCTCAGCAAGAGTCTATCAATATCCATTACCTTATCAGTATGTGTGCCTGGAATAGATGTCAGGCCATGGTTTGCCTTCATTTTCTTTTTCTCCATTTGACTCTACCCGAAGTCAACCAGTTCCACTACAGTACAGCAAAATGGTCAGATTTTGGAATGGCTTGGACCATTGATATTGGTCTCCAGGTTACTTTTTTTTCTTTTTTTTTTTTTTCTTTTTTTTTCTTTTTTTTTTTTCTGCAAGATAAAATAATTATGAAACTGCAATTGCATGAACAAATTTCTGTTCTCTTAGAGTGAATTTCGTGGTCCTTAGACATAATAAAAAAGTGTTGCTGAATATGAAAATTGTTGACATTTATGTAAATACATCAAATTGAATGTATGCAACAATTTAGTCTTGCGTGCAATTTACTTATTGCAAATTAGTAATATAGCCATTTAATGATAAAAAACTATTTCTATAAAAGAAGGCATAATATTATATCATCAATTCACAGCCAAAAGCTTAAGCATTTTTCGGTTTTATTTTTAGTAACCATTTTGAATGGCAAGTAGCTTTGGGTATACCTAGTGATTCTCATTTTAATACTGGGTGTTGAAAAAAAAGATTAATAGTTCAGAAAAATAAGTTTCTCTCACAATCTTTCTTTGTTTGCATTTTAAACTCTACATATATTAAAAAACTCAACACAAAAAGCTGCACTCAATTGCTGTAGTGCAACCTTTTTTCCATTAAACCAATGGATGCTCTTCAGGTTGCTGAGAGTGAACTTTAAGTAACAGCATCTGGGAAGATGCAGGAAAGAGTTTAAGGAATAAAGAAAATAATCAATAATGGACATCCATCCATTGTCTTTTAAAAGCCTTTATCTCTACTGCAGCCCATGTGGGGATTAACTACTCTTTAACTGGGCATCTAGAATCTGCAAATTGGCAGCATTAATAGCATAGACACTCTCTTATCAGTGGGCAGATAAAGAAAGAATCTAATGCTCATCTCATCTACCCCTTCCTCAAGTTCATCTTGTATCTCTATCTGGCCATGTTGAAGACCAAGTCTCATTAATCGATTTTTTCTAAATAATTTTCTTCATATCTTCTCCAGCATATTTTATTTAGTTTTTGAATTGATATTATCATTATTGGGCCTCATTGGTTAGGAATTGCTGGCAAAATGCTTTGTCATTGAATCATAGAATGTTAAGGGGTCGGAATGGACCGTAAAGATCATCTAGCCCCAGGTGAGTGGGAACACCTCCCAGTAGACCAGGTTCTCAAGGACTTATTCAGCCTGGTTTTGAACACTGGCAGGGTTGGGGCCCCCACAACTTATCTGGGCAACCTGTTCCAGTGCCTCATCACCTTTAGAAAAAAAAAAAATTTCTTCCTAATACATATTCTAACCTACTCTCAGTTTTAAGCCATTCCCCCCATTTCCTGATGAAGATTACCTCTGCGGTTTACTGGAAAGCCCCATTCAGGTACTGGATGGTTGCATTGTGAGGTCTTCACACAATTACTTGTTCTCTAGGCTGAACAGCCTCAACTTTCTCATCCTGTCTTCACAGGGAAGGTGAACCAGTTAAATTTGTGGCCCTTCTCTGGATTTTTTTCAACAGTTCCATGCCCTTTGTGTGTTGGAGACAGAGTCGTCCTATCTTTCATTTCTTATTGTATAAACAAAGACATGTTTGAAGAAAGACATATTCCCATGTCTGTGTTTATTTAGCTTTAAGGATTCTGAATAAAACCCAAAGGCCAGCTGCAAAATAAGATTAGTCATTATTCTAGGTATAAATTCACTACAGAACAAAAAGAATAGTATAAAATTACTACAGAACAAAAATAATACACACCAAAACCGAAACCAAAATGAACCCCAAAAACCAAAAACCAAAAAAGACACCCCACAAAAAACCAAATAACAACGCCCCCGCCACTGATAGAATAATTCTTTTCTCCCTGGTGGAAATACTGAATACAAATACAGCTATAAATACAAACACAAATGCATAATTTTGTTTCTCAGTTTGTTTTCTGTGTCTTGCCTTCTTTTTCTTTTTATTAGATCTTCTTTCTTTCGAGATGCTCTCCTTCCCTCACCCCACACTGCGGTAGAATACTATGTAAGCTTTCTTAGTGTGATTGCTCTGATCTTTACACGTCTGGGATTGTTGCCTTTCCTCTCAGAGCAATTGCAGAGCATGCTCAGGCAGTAGTTTCTGTCTATGAGCCTTTTCCCATAATCTCCAGTCTCTAATGGCAACTAGTACCTTCTCAAGCATCAGATGAAGAAATGATTTTAAGAGGAGGAACAGTATTTTACTCCTCCCTGGGGCATGATTGCTATGATTAGCTAGGTCTGCTAGAATGCTCAAGTGCATGAAGCATCTGCTGCCTGGAAAGAAAGTAAAAAGGAAATAAAAAAAGAAAACAACATAGAAAGCTGTTCAACTCTCACTGCCCCTTGGCAAAGCAGCAAAAACTGTGAACAGCTTTGTAAATGTCAACCTGAGGTGTGGAAGTGTCTCATTCTTTATTCATATACCATTACATGAGGTTTGAAAGCAGGTGTAGAAGAGAATTTTTACAACCAGGTGTGTGATGTGTGCATGCGAGTCTCTGTCTGAGATTATTTATAAAGTAGAATTTCTAGCTGTTCTATAGACATTGGCCAACAAGATATAGGTATATACAATGTTATGTTTGAAAGGCTGAACAATCTATATAGCAACTGGTTTATTTGCAGATAAATGAATAGCATTCTAGAGGTTTTCTTTAGCAATATATTGGAAACAGAAAGATAATATCTCTAAGCATGTACTCCTACTAATATATATTTTCGTCTAAATACATAAAATATATTACTCTATTGCAATACATGAAGGAGCAGCAGCAGTTAGTGCTGGTGTGGCATTAAATTTAACAAGAAATGCCAGATTCTGCACCTGGGACAGATTTATGTTGGACACAAGTATAAATCTGGAGAGGAGTATCTGGAGAGCAGCCCTGCAGAAAGGGATTTAGGGGTGCTGGTCAGCAGCATCTCAGTGTGAACCAGGAGCATGTCCTGACAGCCAAGAGGAAAAGCTGCATTCTGGTGCATCAAACACAGCATCACCAGCCAGCCAAAAGAGGTGATTATCCTGCTGTATCCAGCTTAGGTGCAGCCTCATCTTCACCACTGAGTGCAGTTCTGGCCCCACCATTTAAGGAAAATGTAGAAATCCTTGAATGGAAGCTGAAGGGCTAATCATAAGTGCCCTTATCTTATTGCACCAACACATTTAATTAGCACATAAAAATGCAACTGAAAATTTTATTGTTGGCAAAAGCCCTGGCACAAGTCCATTATGTTGTAATTATATAGTTTCAGAAATATAAAGAACATTTTTCAAAGAGTTTCAAGTATGCTGCTCATTTCAAGCAGCATGGAGTTTATTTTTTTAAAATCATATTACATTCTGACAGCATCTTAATGTCAACGTTGTACCCCTGAGATTAAACTTTTTCTTCTGAATGAGTCCCAGTTACTAATTTGGTCAAGGATAGAATCCAACTTGCCTCCTTTGGCACAAATTAAGAATAAATTAAGGCAGAAAGCTCCAAAGTGCTGCTCTTTACAAAAGAACCATTGGTAAGGAAGAAATCATAATTTTATTTTAAGTGATTTTAATCACGGTTAAATAATGCTGGACCAACAGAATATTTGTTTAATTGAATAGAGACATGGAATGTAGTAGAGGTAATTTGTCAGGGTAAAGAAATTTAGGTGTGATTCAATTTTCTTCATACAAAAAAATCTACCCTCCCTCCTCTGCAGAGCCTGCTAAGCACATTATTTATCCTCCTGGCATTAGTGCTAGCTGTATTATCATGTGAAGTAAAGCAATAAAATGTACTGTTTAGATCATTTCACAAGAAGAAGTTTGGCTGCACAAGGATGCTGATTCTTATTTTTATTTTTGTTTTCCTTTCATGGATATCACACAAATGAAAGCTAGAGTTTTCCTTAAGGTATTAGATTACTTCTGAATTTATGTAAAAAAAAAAAAATCTTTGAAAAGTATGAAAGTCCCAGTGATGAAACGTAAAGCAAAAATAATTGAAAGAAGTGTAGAAATAAATTTGTTACTCCACATTTGTGACAGTCTAAAACTGGATTACCTTTCTAACCTGGCCTGAAAAAGTAATCAAAATGTTTCTGAACTTAAAATGGGTTCTTACTCTAAATGAGTAAGAATGATCACAGGAAATTCTAAAAATTCTCAGTAACAGAAAATTTTGGCATACCCAGTCAAGAGATTAAAATCCAAATATTACTGATACTAAATCCTTAAAAGATTTACGGCATTTTCAATTTGCTACCTCATGAGAGCAATGCAAATACCCAAAACCAAACTCTGTGTTGGCATTTATTCTCTAACAAAGTTCAGTGGTAACTGTATTTCTTTTTATGTTGGTGGGTGTTTTTCCCCCTTGGAGGAAAATAAATATAAACAAGGGTCTAAGCAATGTAGAAGCAGTTATTAAGAAATCTAGTGTTACTGATAAATGAGCAGTTGGGCATAAGGGAAGAATGAAGAGAAAACTGAAGTCATCATATTCACATGCCTCTAAATGCATAACAGGGGTTAACTTCTCTTCCTTCATGGGAAGACTGCAATCTAATTTTGCTTAATTAGTTCTATCCCAACCTCATCAGTTCCTCACAGCCAATACTGCACCAAAGGTAACTAAATTACTTTTTGAACATTAAAAAGGGACCCACAATTCAAGAAAGTTTTTTAAACCACAAAATACACGGTGACTTCTTGTTTATAAGGTTTATCACGGATTCCAAACACAAAAAGACTTCATCATTTTATCTTCTTTCTTTATCCTCTTTAATCTGGTTCATTTTAAGACTAAGGACACTGATAAAGCAGGAGGATGACACCTACATATTTTGCTGTCTTTATAGTCTCCTGCAGTTCTGCAAAATATATGATACAGAATTATTTTCATTCCAGAGGTAATCATGAAAATATTTTCCTCTTTTGATCAATGCAAAATTTTAGCTATTCTAAATTGGTGTGCACATAGTAAAGAATACAATTTGGCTCATTATCTGGACTGATTTTATGATTTTTTTTTCACAATGCTTAGTAACAGGATCTTAGTGCCTAAAGATCCTAAATAGACTGACGAAAAATGATTCGACTAAATACATTATCCCAGATGGATGATTAGAATTGGAAGCTGTCAAACATGCAATAACTGTTATGCCTTTCTATTGTATTGAACTTCTGATTTCAGTGCTAAAAGTCAATTATTCCAGTGTCTAATAAGAATCAGAATCAAAACAATCAAAATATTTAAAGAGAAAAGAACAACTCACAGAGAAAATATGAAGAAAAATTTTAAAAAAGGAAATGTCATGCATGCTTTAAAAATTGTTCTTTGTTTTCATTGTTTATAGAACTGTGAAATTAAGGAGTCCTGTCTGAAAGAGCAGAAGGTCTTGTTATGTAAAGGATTAGGATTGAACCCTTGTGTACAGGGAGAAGTCTAGAACATGACACCAAAGTGCTTTGAAAAGGATTTGAATATTTAAGTCATAACTGGCTTAAATTGGATAGAGAATGAGAAAGCCTTCAAGACAGAGGATATTACAAAGAGGGAAAGAAGGTGAACTGGAGCCAAAGGAAGTAGTTGAAATATTAGGAAGAAAGGAGTGAAGTACATGATAGACATGTCAGTGCCCTTGTTATGCCTCAGTTATTTCCTGAATGGCTATTCCTTCCTGAAAACACAAAGGCTAGATTTTGGAGATGTTCCAAAATCTTCCTTCCTCCTCTAAAGGGAAAATGACAGGATTTAGTAACAGCCTGAATGGGAGAGATAAAGGACAGAAAACTGTCTAGTGTAATAATAAGTTACCTGTTTAGGGGATGAGAGGGATTACAAGCTTATGTGCAATGATGAGAAAGGATGCCAAGGTGAGGACGCATGAGAAATGGTTATTTGCTTCCACCCCTCTAAAAGGTCTACATCAAAATCCACAGTGGTTTTCAGAACTGAAATTCAGTGTAAAGCATTGAACAAATACAAATTTTAAGGTGAGACAGGATGTCCAAAAATTATATACAGAAATTGTATTTTTGCTCTTTATATGTAAACACAAGACTAGGAGGGATCAAAATACATGATAATAGATATTAATAAATGTCAGAAAAATTTAATTTACAAGATAAATTACAAGATGTGTTGATTAAGGGAACTTCAATGTGTTTAAAAATAAACAGTGGTGAAACAGTGGAAGAAATATGTAACTAATTTAAACACCATGAAAGCAGAATTCTTTTTCTTCTTTGAATTCAGTCTCATAATTTTCTAACCTTTCCATGTAACAAATGTAGCCAGACTGTATTAATGATCATAAAGACTCTGGATCTTAAAAGCGAAAGGAAGTACTTACAGTAGGGTACCATCAGCCTGGTTCCATGATAAGCCTAATCTAAATGGCAGCATATCAGATCAGCTATAACATTATACCAGATAATGAGAAAATTCCGTAGTTCTTCTGAAAGCTAATTCACGTATTTTCCCCTTGATTTCCTTCCTTCCTTCCTTCCTCCCTTCCTTCCTGCCTTCCTTCCTTCCGCCACTTCCTTCCTTCCGCCACTTCCTTCCACCACTTCCTGCCTTCCTGCCTTCCTTCCTGCCTGTCTGCCTTCCTTCCTTCCTTCCTGCCTGCCTTCTTGCCTTCCTGTCTTCCTGCCTTCCCGCCTTCCTGCATGCCTTTCTTCTTGCCTGCCTTCCTTCCTGCCTTCCTGCCTTCCTGCCTTCCTTTCTTCCTGCCTTCCTGCCTGCCTTCCTGCCTTCCTGCCTTCCTGCATGCCTTTATTCTTGCTTTCCTTCCTTCCTTCCTGCATGCCTTCCTTCCTCTCTTCCCTCCCTCCTTCCCTCCCTCCGTCCCTCCCTGCCTTCCTGCCTTCCTGCCTTCCTGCCTTCCTGCCTTCCGGAATTCCTTCCAGAATTCCTTCCTTCCCTCCCTTTTATTTTTTCTATTCTATGTTTTTAATTGGATCAAGTCAGATTTAATGCCACTGAGACTGCAGCTCTAGTGTCATCACCATATAAGCTGTTAAATCCCTCTGAAATCTTCACTTCCTTTTTAAGTGGCAGAGTTTTTCCAGGGTCCTCACTCTGCAGAGTGTGTTCTGGGTTTTGATCTGAGATATTTTCTTGCTTTCTGTGAATTCTTATGACGTGCGGGGTAGTTGGATACATGTGTGAAACTACTCCATCAAGGGTGAGGGAGATTCCACCAATGACTGTATGGAAGGTGATCAGCAATCCCATGTCTTTCATTCTTCTATCAAACAAGCACTGTTTGATATCCAGGGGGATATTAATTTGTTTCAATGCTTCATTACAGACAAGCATCATCTTTCCAGGTTAGTTTTTGGTTTTAAAGTCAGTTCAGAATTTAAAATAAGTAATATTTTAATCAAGTACATAATTGACTTTCAAGTAGAGAAAGATGCATTTTTGGCCCATTTTCACATGAGGCTGGGAAAAATGGCTTGTGCTTCATTGCAAGTCATCCATCCTGTTTTTTATTGCTGTCTTCGGTTTGAGAATATTGACTTATAAGGCACCACCAGCTGAAAAAGGCTTTATTGCTGCAGCTTCTACTGGACTACAGGGTGCACTTTATATGTTAAGGCAGTTTGAACCTGTTCTTTCAATTTGCTGTGGTAAAGGTACAAATACAAATATGAATTGAGTCACTAGAGAAAAAAATGTAGATTTCAAAAGAAGATCAAACTAATATTATGTCTTATTTTATGTCTACAGTTCTTTAAAATGCTGTCTCAGGCACTAAAAGTTTATTTTGTGCTCAAAACCTAAACAGTAAATTAGTCTATGCATTATTTTTGATGGCTGTGTTTAGGCTGTTTATGATATTCAAAACAAAGATAAATTTGCTAGTAGACAGTCTGTCTCTTTTCCTTGGACCATAGAATAGCTGCCTTGCTTCTTAGTAACTATAAATCTGTTACTAGGTTTCTGTAAATCTGTACTCAAGTCAATAAACCTCTTAAGCTAGTGCATACACAAGTATTTTTAGATAAATATATTTGTAAAGAGATTGAGTATTTACATATATATATATATATACGTAGACAAAGAAAATAAACTTTTATTCAAAAGTACATTTGGAAGTACTTACATGCTTAGGACAATATTTGTAAGGAATGAAAATTTACATTCTAGAAATTAAAAAAAAGAGTACACTATGCCTATTTTTCCTTATGGAATAAAGCAGAAGGCCAAAGTTACCATCAAAAAGCAATGAGACTTCCTCATCATCAGCACAGTCAATATCTTTTAGTCTTGTTTATATATTTCTTCTTTAGATCATTTGCCATTTATGTCCTACTATGCTTATAACCCTGAAGTAATTTTATAATTGAAGTAATACTAAGGGAAATAAAACACTATTAGATAAGAACTGTTTGCTTCAAACCCATCAAAACAAAATTGCCTTTGCTCTCAAATTTATTCAAAATTGAATTGTCTCCATGAAATATTTCACATTTCAAAACATTCCATTCAGTATTTTTGTGAGGTTCTGTTACCTATCAAAAATCAGCAATCTGATTAGGTAATACGTTATATAAATAAAGTGAACTTAACAGTATCAGTTTTACTTAATATTATGTAGATTCTCAGTAGAATGTACATTAGTTTTATATAAGATGAAAGGATTTTTTTTCTGGATTTTTAAAAAAAATATTACTTTTTTATTCAACATATATGCTTTTGGTTTGATTGGGGTTTTTGTTGCTGTTGTTGTTGTTTTTATCGTTATTTTCTCTCTATATGTAAAGATTTTTCCCCCTACTCTGAATACTAGCTTCTGATTTATGTCTTGAGGTGACTATTTCACCAGAAGTTATGTCTAGCCTGTTTTTTTTGTCAGGTTTAATCCAGGGTCAAACCTGATTAAATGAGCTGCTGTTTGTTGTGATAATTTCCTGTAGAAAAGACAACTCTGAAGAATTTCATAAAACAATCCAGAAAATTTTAAATGAAAGAAAGCAAGAGGAACGATGTGACAGGACTTTATGCCTTTCAGCAAGAAATTTTGCTGTTCAGAGTCAGGGCACAGCATAGGACACCAGGAAGGGTGATGGGGAATAGCCAAGGCTGGACTGGGATGTGATCTTGCTAGTGGGCAACAGGATCAGGATTAGTGAGGGAAAATAGGGTCAAACACACCCTGGAATGGCTAAGCAGGACCATGGGGATGGATGTAAGGAGACTGGGCACAATCAATGTGGTTTGTCAGTTCCTGCAGAGCCATTAGGTCTTTTCTGTGATGATTTGAGCTGGAAAAGGAAATTATAATAATATTGCAAATTTCATTAAATTTTGGAAACTTTCCTCCCACTGTATCTAATTTTATTCTTCTTGAAATCCTGAATGTTTCTGATTGCATGGACATGCTATAATTTACCTTGTAAAACTGTCACAGCAGACAAAATTTCCAATAGCAAACTATGCATTATTCAATTTGACAAAACTTTCTAGAACATGGACTATAGCATAAAGGATTTTTTTTTTCTCTGTAGACTCCCCTGTATCTGCTTAAGCAGCACAGAATATGTGAAGAGCCTCTCTTCTGGCTGTTCTAATACATCTTGTTTCAGTTAATTTGGAAACAGAAAGCTCAGGGTGGTGGGGAAGTAACAAGTGGTGACAGAAAATTCAGAGAAAAATCTTTTTCCTTCTTGAATTTCAGATTTGTTTCTTTTATACCACCACTATCGATCCTCTTTCTCCAATATTTCTTCTTGCATTCATATTGAATAATAATTAAGTTCTGCTGGAACTTATTTTTTCTTAGACCTAGACGGATGGGCTAATATATTAAATCCTTCACTCACCTCAGTTGTTACAACCATATCATAGACCTCAGTGAAATAATTAATCAACAATTATTTTTCAAAAATGTTTAAAAGTTGATTTCACCTGTTCTAAAAACTTTCCAGGCCACTTTTGCCACAGAGTTTTAATGGAGATCTAAAAAGAAAAATAAATTTGAGTTGTTGTTGTTGTTTTTGGTTTTTTAAATTCATTTTTAATTCATAAATGAAAACTGAATTAAACAAAATAAACAACATTCGATATTGAGTTGACCAACTAATTTTGTTCAGGCTTGGTTTTGACTTTTTTATTTCATTCTTTAGCATTACCCCTAGAAATGAACTGGAAGAATAGTGATTTGGAAAGATAATTATTTTTGAGACAGATGCTGCAAGCAGCGCCACAGCTACAGGAACTTACTTTCCTGAAATAATATTTATAGTTTTCTCTATAATGTCCTTTATAGAATATTTCAAATTTTTCTTTTTGTTTCCTACTCCTTTCCTGTAATTTCTTTGGAGAAAGTTGAAATATATATCTTGAATATTAATAAATAAAATTATTATAGAACAGTTTTCTCATAGGAAAGTTTTTATATTAAGCATCAGATAGACTTATAATGTAAAAATTTGGAAGACTATGTTTTTAATGTCAGTAATATTTATTGCATAATTCTGTTTTTTTCTGTCTATGCATATTCTTCTTGAAAGTGAACAGAAAACTGAATGCATGGAAAAATTATAAGAAACCAAGTAAAAAATTAGGGAATGATGGTGTGAATGGAAAAGGCAGGAAGAGAGGTGTTTCTTGGGTGAAGAAACTGCAGTCAGAGCTTTACTGTTGGTTATCTGCTCAGTTGGCTATCTGCTTGAGTGCCCCCACAAAAACAAGCATATTATTTGACCAGACAATACTTTTAAACTCACAATTCATTCTTACTTTGAAGTTGATCGGGTTTTCTGCTGAGGGAGGGGTCTTTGCCAAATTTATGTTTCTCAACCAAAAAAGAAAGATAGTAAAATAAAACCAAAGTGGATCCCTGTATCTCAACAATTCTTACAATTTTTAGTAAATTTCTTGAAAAAACAGATTTTTATTTCTCTAAACACAGTTTAAAAGGAACTTTCTGGGTAATAATAACTTCCTAGCAGGCAAAGAGATAAAAGACAGAAGATATTCTCTGTTACTACAAATTCTTTTTATCAAACCAGTTTAATCTGAAAACTGTTGGGGTGGAGGAGTTAAATGTTCCCAAATTAGTGCTTTTATTGAGATGATAAATCCTATTATAATCTTTTAACTTTAAGGTTCTATAATATGTGTTTGATTGTTACCATATTTATAACTCCTGAGCCAAGAAAGTCCAATACGATAAAGACTTTTCACGTGTGGGAAAGATTTGACCCTCGGCATATCTAAAAGTGAATAAAAGCTTGTCTTCTACTCTTCTGTCTTTTTTCATGTGTGAGTTATCTTGCTAATCCAATACTAAATAGATTAATGATGTAGAAAAAAGGCATTTTCTTCCTGCATGGTACAAAGGCTATAGCTGAGTGCAGTGTGTTTCCTTCTTAGTACTTCATGAGTGTTGAGAACTTAATGAGCTCATATCTCCTTTCTGAAAGAGTGAAACAAAAAAGAAAAAAAGATTCTGGCCTAATGATTGCTTTTGCAGCCAGCTAGCAGTGCAGCTAATATATTGCTATGTGGGAATTGCTTCTAGCAGCTGTCACAGCATACATTCTCTGTTAAGTGCTGGGGTGTAGACATGACTCTTGCTCTTGATTAACTAGGGAGTAATCAGGGAAAGAAAGGTGCAAGCAATGCAAGGGGTGACTTGAAAGAAAGGCGCAAGCAATGCAAGGGGTGACTTGAAAGAAAGGCCTGGCTCCCAGCACAGTGACTACACTTCCTGCTAAGATTTTTCTCCCAGAAGAATTGAACTTGCTAGAGCTGCTGAAGCTGGGCCAGCTAATGGACCTTTAATTGGTGCTATAGTCCAGATCTTTTGCTGTAACACAGTCTTTTCCCTTGTCATAAAACCCTCCCAAAACTTCTCAGAATCAAGTTGCATTTTGAGTTTGTATTCTTTTTTCTATAAGAAAGGAAAGTTTCTGTGATATTTAAACTATTTTTCAATACTAATAGCTTTGTTTTGAGAAGATGAAAAACAACATGGAAGAGATATATGTCTATGACATAAAAGTAGAGCACTAGACCTCCTTTATCCTCTCTTTAAAGGATGAAAGGATTTGTGATGCTTGTCATAAATCTACTTTGTTATAAACAGAAAAAGGTTTACACAGGGCATTGGTAAAAACATTTAAACTAATCTAACTCCATGACCTAGGAAGACCTGTTTTTACCACCTTTCAGAAGGAGAGAGGAATAGTTACTGGTTCAAAACAGCTAGGAAGAAAGTGTGTGTATATGGAAGGGGGAGGGCAGGGAGGGTGGTGCACTGCTCCACAGCCTGCCCTCTGGACCATCTGGTTTGGTTCTGAAAGGGCTTTCAAATCATGTGGCACACTGAAAACCCCAAAATACTGCTGGCCAGTCACCGAAGTCCCCTGGGAAACAATAAAGCACATGTCCACTCCTAGGGAGGGCTCTGGGACGCCACAGAATATAAAAGGCTGTGGCAAGGGTTTACAGCAGATGCCCCCCACTGCCTTGGATTCACAAGCAGGTGAGTCTATGCTGGTTTTAAGGTTGAGACTATATATATCTTTCTCCTTTTTCTTTCCCTTTCTTTCTCTCTCCTTTTCTCCTAACCTCCTCTTCCTGAAATATATTGTAAGTCAGAATTAAAAATCCAGTCAAATGCCATTGTCTGGATGTGTTAAAATTTACTAAGTCAATGCTAGTCAAAGTACCTTACTTTGATTGGATGGTGTTCTAAAATTTGTGAGTACCTTATTTTACCTTAATTTTCTAATGTTCCAAGTAAAAATTTATTAAAACTCCTGAGAATTTAGTTCTTTTGCTCATGCAGCACCTGAGTGAGTATAATTACTTTTGTCTTAGACACATCAAGCAGGCTTAGTGCTTAACAGAAGTTAGCAAGATTTCATTGTTATTGTGGTTTAACCCAAATCAGCAACCAAGGCCCACAGAGCCACTTGCTTATTCCCCTAACAGTGGGCATTGCAATGGATTCCTCCCCTTTTCCCTGCCTGACTGCAAGGGATTCCTGCTGGAATCCACCATTAGTGTAGTCCACATCATAATCCTGCATGGGCTGCAGGGGCACAGCCTGCTTCACCATGGGCTGCACCATGGGCTCCCTGCTCCAGCCTGGAGTCCCACCCCCTGGATATTGTCATCTTGAATTTCTCCAACACAGGTCCTTCCCACAGGCTGCAGTTATCCAAGAACTGTCAGGTCACAAGTCCTGCCAGTAAAACTGCTCCAGGCTATGCTTGTCATGGGATCACATGTTGGACACCCTTCAGGCATCCACCTGCTCTGATGTGGGGTCCTCCATGGTTTGCAGGCAGATTCTGATCCATCATGGACTAATTCACATATCCCTTCTATTTGGGTTCAGAGTAGAGTTCCAGCCTGTCCAGTACAGCAGCAGAAAACAGAAGCAATTCCTGGCCACCTGCCAACCCAGGCACATTGCCATGGTTGTTATCAAAGGAGATACAATTTAGTAAGGTGATAAACTGTGCAGCACTCCAGCAAGCAGCAAAAGCATAAAAACAGTAACTAACGAGCACTAGACTCTAATACAAAGTCAGGAAAGTGGGTCCATGGCAAACACAGGAGCTTGCTCATTACCATTAAACACTAACAGATAAAAATTCAGTGTGGTACATCCCTATCAATCAATTTATCTCAACTGTTTGATTCTTGCCTGGCTCACCAAAAGAGGACTGTTCTCTTTTAACCCCAGACAGCAGTCAAAGCCCACACAGCCACTTGCTCACTCCCCCAACAATGAGATTGGGGAGAGAACTGGAAAGGTAGAAAACTCATGAGTTGACGAAAGGACAGTTTAAGAGGGAAGGCAAATGCTTCACACAGAAGCAAAACAAAACGCAGAATTAATTCACTGAATCCCATGGGCAGGCGCGTGTTCAGCCACCTCCAAGAGAGCAGGGCCCTATCCCACATAACAGTAGTTTGGGAAGACAAACACCGTCACTCCAAATGTCCCTCCCTTTTCTTCTTCTTCCCCCCACTTTAGATACTGAGCATGATGCTGTATGGTTGGAATACCCCTTTGGTCAGTTTGGGTCACCTGTCCCAGCTGTGTCTCCTCCCAGCTTCCCAGGCACTCCACCTTTCTCACCAGCATGGTAGTGCAAAAAGCAGAAAAGTGAGCCCTTTGTGTGAGCCCTGCTCAGCAATAACAAAAACATCTGCATTAACAACCCTGTGTTCAGCACAAATCCAAAACATAACCCCGCACTCTGAAGAAAATTAACTCTATCCCAGCTGAAACCAGTTGTAAAAGCATGCAAAATAGTCACAAATAGAGACCTTTGATAGAAGGTGCTTACTCCAACAATATTCTAAAAATGTCAGGAACATAACAGTAATTGGTGGTGGATTTCATCTCTGTTGCAAGTAATTCGTCACAGTAAGTTTTCTGCATTTACCTACAAATTTTTAAGTGTACCTAGAACTAATATGGGCTATTTAAAAAGCTTAAATTATTTTTATTGGTACAAAAGAGCATAGGTTTATGTTTTTTGGATCTTTTCCAAAGAATTGTAAAAATATTTCTCAAAATAACTGATTATAATAAGCTGCATTCACCAACATTTTTGCAGGTATATACGTACAAGCCTTGTATATTTTCAAAACTGCTGTCTATAAGACATGATTCCCCAGTATGCTTGTGTTAACAAATTATTATCCCATAAAAAAAAAAAAAAGCCAGCTAAACACTTTCTAATAATAATTGGTCTACAAACTCTCCAACTGTTGCAGTGGCTGCAATAGCAACATGCATTCATTGACTGGACATATGGTTATATTCAATTAATTACTTGAGCACTGGACTGTGCTGAATACATGTAGAGAGTTTAGAACATGTTGTCACTGCAGATGCTATGATAGAGACAAAAGTAGTGAGTTTATTTCAGGGAAGCATATTGCTGATTTAGGAGTGTAATGGCCCCTGAAAAATTCATTCGTAAGTGTTATATACTGTTGACATAATAGCACAAGTTCAGGAACATTTTCCTTAATTGCCTTTTCTGATTGTTGACAGATTTTGTTTTCTGTAACAAGATCAAGAAGAAAGTCTATTATTCCAAAATAAAGCAGATAGAAAACTTTTACCAATTTTATAAAACATACTGCTTTTATTCAGATATGCTTATACTATTAGGTAAGACATTTGATTTCAGAATTGCTGTCAAGGGGGCTGTCAAGCACTAGGAGGTTGATGATATAGTTTCTAGAAATGGCTGAATTGTTTTTCCATGAAAATAAATTTTTTAAGCAATTACACCTTCTTTATTCCGTTAGACAATAATTTATCAGATGAGCTTCATTCTTTAAATGGGTATTTTATGCATAAATGTAATTTGAACAGTTTAGATAGCAGTTTGCAGTCTAGGGGGTATGTGTGAATTGTCCACTTAGAATATATTTTATCCATTATTTGTAGTGTATAATTGAATTCATCTGATATTTGCTTTTTGATCATTTGCCTATATGGGAGAACTGAATAATTTAAACAGTGAAATAGCAAAATAAAAAAAAAAAATACAGCTCTTCTAGAACTAGTATCCATTTGTCAGGATTTCCAGAATCAGTGCAACTTTCACGAAAAAAAAAAAAAAGAAAAAAAAAAAAGAAATGCAATTATTTTTGTCCAGACTTCTGATGCATGTGATTGTCTGTGAAATATCATCATCTCTTTGAAATAACTGTCAAAGTAGAGAGCATCAGTTTAAGAGGCTCTGCCTCATTCTGCTTAGTTTCTTCCTGAAATTCTTCAGAGACAAATAAACAGCTGATAGGAAAAGGTGCATTGTTGCCCTTGGTGTCTCATAGTGTCTTGTTTGCAGATAATATTTTCTCAGAATTTCCTTGCCTGGTGATGGCCCAGGAATTAAAACATATTAATATTTTTTGATATGCCAATTTTGTGCTACTACTACAGCACACCTTTTGTGAAAACTGAATTCCACTAAATGGCCATTTAAATTTTGTGTTTTTATAAAGCCTATTTAAGCATTTCAAAGGTTGTGTAACCAAGTAACTGATGGAACTGGCTCCAGTTTTTCTTTAAATATTGTGTCATGTGGCTGTAAACAGTTTTTCTGAAAAGCTCTAGTCATTAAACAGTTAGTAAGGATGAGGAAGAAGTTAGTTTAGAATGTATTAAAGATTTAATTTAAATAGCATTAGATAGAACTATCCTTCAGAAAAAATCAATGCATTGCAAATGACAGTAACAGTTTCAAAATAAAAAATAGTCTTTGGGTGAGAATAAAGGATAAATTAACATAGAATTATAAAATGGCCTGGCGGAAGGGACCTTAAAGATAATTTAGTTCCAGGCAGAGACACCTTTCACTAGACCTGGTTGTTCAGAGCTCCATTAACCATTAAGATGTCACCCTCCTTTTTTATTTGCTTGACAAATTTTTGTTCAGCAACTAATGAGTTACAGTTATCAAGTAAAAGTTTTTTGATTTAATAATTTTTTATTAGGCATTTGGAATATTGCACACAGAGAAAAAAACAGAGTTTTTCATCAAAAGACAAATAATTGAAACACATTAGCATTACATTCAGGTCACTAGTGAGTGGCTTGCATGCAGTTTTGTCTATTTGATATTCTCTTGGAGGGAGATGGCTCCTCAAACTGCCTTTTGCAAACTTCTTTTGGTGGGTTTCTTTACTCGATCAATCACTTGGTAATTTCACCTCTTGAGAAACTCCTCCTGTTTTCCTTCTCAATAGAAGAGCTTGTGTCATGGCCAAAGAGCTACTCTGGGATTGGAGTAACGAGGTTAAATTCCTATCTCCATCAATTTTAGCAGTGACCATAGAGCTCAATGGTACTTTGGCTGTAGTTTTGGGGGTTTTTTCCCTCTACAATTTCTGAAGGAAAATACCAGCATTTCCATTCAAAAGTTCTCTTGTTTATTTTGTGAGAACACTGGAGAAAGGATCATACGCTATATCCTTAATTGTCTAAAAGCTGGAGCAATGTGACTTACTTTCCTGTCGTTGAATAAAGATATTCATACATATATAAGTATAGCAGATGAAGATTAGGTGTGCTATAGGAGTGAATAGTTGCAAATGAACTGAGGAGATACGGTTTGCTTTGTTTTAAGGAAGCAAATATGTTATTTCTAAAGTTAACCCCATTATTAAAAATTTGGTCACAGTTGTAAGTTAATTTAAAAAAGGATATACAATCAGCCAAAACCCCTTCAGTTATTTTCTTTTTTATAAAGGAGTAATGAGTAGCATTTGAAAGGAAGGGGTAAAAAGGGATAGTAATTTATTTATATATTCTGAATCTCTGGTATTCTTGTATACACTAAATGCAAGTATAAGGTACTAGATAGGAATTTTCCTTCTTTTGTTTTTTTCTTCTTTTTTTTTTTTTTAAAGTAAAAATTTCCTTCAGCCTACATTCTCATTATAAATCTTCAAGAAGGCACCGTTCAAAGGCAATTCATTTTTGATGTTATGAAAGAATCCTTGCAACTTAAAGAAGAACAGAAAAATAATTAGAAGAACATTAGAATATGATCCAGAGATCAGGCTGTAATCTTCTGGGTTGTGTAGAAGTCTTGGATGGTGTATTATTTTTCTAAATACTTTTATGGGCATTATGCAAAACAGCCAATGAAAATGAAGAGACAGTAACAGCATTCATATAGATTATATAGTATTGCTCCCACATGATTTTATTACTAAATGCTATCCATGAAGCAAGCATTAACAATCTATTTTGCTAAACATTTATATCTCTGAAGGAAGACTCGCAATTTAATACTTTGTGGTCACATGAGAATTTTTGAAATATACATCAGACTTTTTAATGCCAAATCAAATAACTCCATGTCTATGTAAATACTATATCACACTATCATATGAATTTTAATGATTTTATTGCAGTATATTTCTCTTTTATTTTTACAATTAGGATAAATTAATTCTGCTTGAAGATTCTTTGCTGGTTTCTATGACACTTTTACATCACTATTCTTTATTGAAGGAAAAAGGGGGAAAGGAGCACTGCAATGAACTATTAAACTTAGCCAATTTTGAATAATTCATTTTAAAACTGAACTTAATGTTCTAAACACCCCACTAGAAAATGTGATACTAAATTTCATTCAGATAACAGTAGAATGTGTCAGAAAAAAACCCTTGGATTTTATGTCCTCTACTACATTAAAAAGTGTAATGTTAAATGAAGAAACTCATAGAAAACCATTGTGTTCCTTGAGATCCTCACAGGACTTTTTTTCTGATAAAAAGTGAAGCTCTAACTGATGTCTACTTAGACATCAGCTGATGCAATGACTATAACTGTTTGTGATCTGTATAGCCTCACAACTCCTGAATTCTATTCTTGATCCATAAGGGAAGCAAAATCAGGCTCTGAAACCCTAAGAATTATGTAATAAATCATTCATCTCCTCCTCTGAACTTAAATAGGAGAAATATGTAGGCAAAAGGTTGAACAGTAAGTCTGCTTATATCTTCAGTACATAAGAAAAAATCAACTCTGTATTTGTCTAGGATAGTCTTGTTATTTTTCAAAACTGTGGCGCAGAGTTGTAAGTACAAGTCAGACAGACTGACAAGTCAGGCACACAAGGAGCAGACTTCACACAGCCATAGTTTAGGTTTTTCTCATGTTTGAAACCACGAGAAAACATTAGGCAAATAGTAAACTTCTAAGTGTGGCATTGAAAATGATATGATTTAAGAAAAAAAGAAAGCAAAAGGTCTAAAAATAATTCTATCTTCAATATTAAAAAGTGAAGACTGAATAAAGTTTCTCTTCTTCACATACAGAGCAATGAGCTATGGTAAGAAAAGGGAGGCAGATTTTTTTCCCATTGAAAGGAGGGAGGAAAAAGAAACATTGTTTAGAAAGGACTTGAATGTTATAGATTAGATGCAGTTAAAATTTTTTAATTCATAACTAACTGCAACAAGAAAAGTAAGTGTAATATGCTGTAGGGTAGCAAGCAAATTTTTTTTTTCCACATGATCTTCAAATTGGGCTTTTTATTTCTTTATCTGGTTTTCTGAATAATAAATTGTCAATGAATTTTACTGAACTAAAAATAGAAGGAAACAGAAAGCTAAATAATTTTACTTTATTTAATGCATGCGTAGGGCACTAGATGAATATAATTGGATTTGCTTACAATCGTTTCCAGGCAGTTTTGTCAATGTGTTTGCTCCTAAGACTGCATTTGTTTACATACAATTTATTTAAATTACTATCAGTCAATTTTTGTACATGAAAAATGTGAAGTGATTATAGGGAGAGTTTATGTGACCATTATTCTGTGTGGAATTTGATTTGACTACATCAAACAGCTCTCTTTCCTTATTTATTTTTTAATAAAATTTAACATAAAGCTTTATAATTTTTAAGGTGTAGATTTTTTATATACTTTTTTTAAGGAAAGTGAGAAATATTAATTTTGGGGATAAACTCCTAATATAATTTTTGTTATTTTCCTCTTTGGCCACACAGTGTGATTCTGGTAATTTTATGAAAATTGTGTCATCAGAGAGATTTAGTGCTTGGGTATATTTAAATACAATTATATATTAATTCACAAAATCAATCTCTACCAGTTCTGTACCAAAGTGGCTCTTGCTTTGCTTCAGAAGAATCAGGATTTGTTCCAATATGATGAGTGTATCAGAGTCTATTCGTGCTGCAACTTAATTAGTTCTGGTGGGGAGCCACTCCCTAGGACTGCACCTACTGCTGGCAGGTTCCTTGCACCTTTTCTTTTCCATGACCAGTTAAGAAAGAGCCAGTCAGCTTATCAATGCACAAGAAATAAAATTAGCAAGGGTCTTATGAGTAGTATGGAACTTAGGAGAGGAGTTTTTGTAAGTTGTGCAACCATTACACAATGGAAAGTGATTCCTTTAAATTGACTGCCTCTCTTTTGCTTTTATTTGATAAACATAATAAAGAGAGAAGTTTGTTTTGTTAGGTTATTTTCAGTGATCTGCTGGCTATCCTCCATGATGTCTGTGTGATCCTGACACAAAAAAACCCTAACCTTTCAAAACCATGTAAAATCAAAATGTAGGCAGGGTGCAATATCTGACAGAGTACTGTTATGACAATAAAATCATTATTCCACTCATTCATGACCAAGAGGAAGAGGAAAATTGAATTTTTTTTTTTTTCAAATTCAGAGATAATTGGGAGAGTTTGCAGTGTTCTGAAACAAAAGCCAAAAAGGCCAAGGTCAACAATTAAGTAATTGGATGAAGTGGATAATTATAAATCAGTATTAAAACCTGGTACTTTTTGCTCATTACTGCATCATGAAGAACTTATTTGGCTTAGTAAAGGAATTTGATAGGAATACTCTAAGGGCTAAACAATAGAGAACATTCAGATCTATTTCTGCTACTGAGTGTATCTTAAAATTTGCACATACAGGTATTTTTTTCTTTCTCTTAACTGGAGTGAAACAAGATAACAGAGATATAATTCATTAAGCGCTTCAGAAACCTGCACTATTTCCTGTGGTTTTGTGATACATATAATAAAATATTCAAGGTCCTGATATAACTCAATATTTTAGAACAACTCAAATAACAAAATACTAGTGAAACACTGAATATTTATAACATGAAAATCTTGCTTTAAAAAATTAATATATATTCTTTCATGAAAAATGAGGGATTTTTTATATATCCTTTTTTCTGGCAGAGTGTCTGTGAAAGAGTACAAAATAAATTATTTGTAAGCAGTAAGTCTTATCATCTTAAAAAAAGAAGGGCAGTTAAGACCAATTTCAGTTTTTGCCACTGTATATTTGGAGCCCAATCAAGTTTTTATTTTTTATATTTATTAATATAAAATATATTTATATTTTATTATTTATTATTTATATTTATTATGTACTATTTTTATATTTATTAAACAAATAAACAAACAAACAAGAACCACCCTCTTTACCTTGTATCTAAACCACAGTTGAATAATCTCAAGAAAATGGAATGGAAATAAATGCTGTGGGGCTGGTGTGAGGGGAGAGAGATGCTCTGGACAGCAATGGGTTGTCAGTTGTGTTATGCATCTGAGTGTCTGGGGTCTGCATGTGCAGTCACAGGGCAGCAGGGCTTTTCCTGTCCCTCCCTGTCAGGATGCAGTACCACTGCCCTTCAACAAGCTGAGCCCAAGTCCGGGCACTTGTGTTGGAAATTGGCTGGACAAGCTGTGATGACAAGAAAAGTGCCAGGGCAGGAGCAGAGAGTTACATGACTATGAACAGGCACAGTCCCAAAGCTGCTCATCAGAAGATCAAGGCTGCTTGTCCTAGCTTGTATTTGGCCATGTGCCCACTTCTTGTAGTTCTTTCTCAAATGTCTCTTGTTTCTGGCTTAACAGACCCACAGCAGCACCAACTGCTGGCCCTAAGCCCGGGCAGCTGAACTCCTAGAGCAGGGTGTGGAAGTGTGGTTTGCACTCTGGCCCCTGATGACTAGTACAGAAAATGTGGCATTCCAACTAAAAGTGTCCTTTACTTAGTGTCTGCTTCCTTTTTGGAGTACAGAAAGAACTCTGTACCTGATACAGGCTTCATGAAGACAGTGACATGTATTTGGTAACCAAAGGCAGTGGGAGCAGTCGTCTGCTGAGTTAGAAAATCTCAGTGGTCTGAAAAGACCGTAACTTGTAGAGGTCAGTAACCAGAAGCACTGTGATCATGGTGTATGCAAAAATTCATGTGACAATTGATTTGAATTGGGTGCTCAGGCTACCTTGAGTTGCTGCTTAAGATTACAGTGTTCTGGACACAGTCTCTTACCTGGTAAGAAGTATTTCTATTTTTTATTCTAGCTTGCACATATTGGGAAGCTAGGCTGTAAGCCATAGAAGGCTGATTCCTCCATCATCCAAATTTTAACTATTCATACATTTTAAAAAAGACATTGGCGTTTGTTTGTTACATAACTTTTTCATTAATTAATACTCAAAGCCCTATTTTCTTGCTGTATCTCTCACTTTTCATGTTAATTAATCTGCATGTACAGTTCTTCCCTTCATTTTAATCTGGGGTCTGGTTTGAATGGATGGTCAATGAGGATACTCAGAATCCCCCACCATGGCATTTCTTTTTGCCCAGTTACAGCTCAGTTCTGCTGAGTTCACTACTGATGGCTATTTTCCAGACTGCCCATTAATCTTGGGACTACCTTCCCTTTTCCTTAAAACAAAAGTCTAGCCAAGCATGCAATGATCATAATGCAATTGCTTAATTATAACTGTCTGGCTACAATTAAAACTAAGAAAAAAATTGCAATGTTAGATTCAAATCTTGAGGGACTAAAATCTTGTGGGGATTGATATCAACGGGACTTCTAGAACCAATGCAATTATGTTTGTGAAACACCACAGTATGGTTTCCTTGCAATGGCTGGTGTGACAATCTCCTGGTTTCAAATACCTCAGTGAAGAATGAAACTGTATGACTTCTCAGTGAGCTGACTGTATGAGACCATATCTGAAGTACAGAATCAGCTTTGGCATGCCCCATGCAAGGCAAATATTGATTACAAGGTGAGAGTCAAAGCAGAGGAGGAGACTCAAGCAATGGGTATATGATGAGAATCTGAAGATATTGGGTTTGCTTAGCCTGGAGAAGAGGTTGTAAGGTTAAGAGGAGACCTAATTATACTCTTCCACTGCCTAAAAGGGATTTTTTAACATGATGGAGTTGATTGAGCCAGTCTTTTCAAAGTTCAGTGTAAGGGCAGGGAGCAATGAATTCTGATTAATTATATATGTAGCAAGTGCTATGGGACAGAAGCTACGCAATTAGACATGAAAATCAACTTTTTTGGAAGCATGGACTAGATAGATGTTAGGGTCTCTGTTGACAGCCAGTGCACCTCAGCCAATAAACTCCTGGATGGTCTCACTATTCTTCCGTGTAGATGAGATAAGGAACTGATTTGAGACAACAAGCTGACTTGAAATTCAATGAGTGACTGAAGTCCAAACTGCCTTCACAATTAAATAGTTAACTGACATATAGGAGCATTAGGAATTGCCCCAGTCAGCCCACACTGTGTTTAGTCTAATTTGTGTGTGTCAGTATGTTGGTTAACATCCTATGGGGAGAAACTGGTCCTTCCCTCCACAGGCTCCATTAGGTTGATGTTGTTTCTGAAATGATCCTGTTTGAATAGTGGTTGATAATCAGTAGAAGGTTTTCCTGCTCAGATGGTCAGGTAGAACAGTCTTTAATAGGTAGGTAACACACTTAAGAAACAAATAGTGACTAATTAGGCATGGGCCAGAGTCATTGGCACAACTGTGGGACAGAGTACAAAAGAGTCTTGTTTGAGGCAGCTGAAGATGTAGCTGGAAGGATCTTTGTGAAAGGGACTCCCATTGCCATTTGATGAGTAACTGACCATCCTGTTCAAAAAAATCTGATCTTCACATGCAAGTGTTCCCTTATGGAAATATTCTACTGCTTTTCCCCCCCCACCTGTTAACAAGCAATCTGCCCTCAACATCTATACAACTTTAGAAAAAAAGGTTTTACCTAAAGGTGGTTGAACACTTACAGAGAGGTTGCAATATCTTTTTGGAGATATTCAAAGCCCAAGTGGACAAGGCACTAAGTAATGTTCTTTGACTTTGAAGCTCATTCTGCTTAGAACAGAGCATTGTTGATCTTCAAAAATCCTTTCCAACCTACTTTTTTTTCTGTTTACTGTTTTAAAAGCCTAAGCTCTTTGTGGAAAGCAATATTTTTTATTCATACCTGTTCTTTTCCTAATTTAAGAAAAAAATCACAACCCCTGAGAAGTGCCTCAAGAAACTAAATGAAACCACTCTGATAGTAACAATAGTAGAAGTTACACATCAAGTTTCTTCTTGTAGTATTTTTTTGAATATTTAATGACTGTTTTCCAGAAGAGCAACATTTAATGGTTTGATTTTAATGGTTCTGAGAAAAAAAAGAACACACTCTGATCTTCAGCCAGAATACTTCTGCCTCATTTCACTAGAACAATTGATGCTTATTGTTTCCTAAACTTTTCGCTTTCATTTTCAGCTACAATCAATACATGCTGGTACTCACATTCTGTAAAATATCATAGTCTGAGCTATGCACAATTTGTAAAATTTAAGATGGGTCCGTTTTTCTATTTGTTTTTGTGGTCAAGAAAATAAAGAATTGGAAAAGACAGGGGAAAAAATTTCCATCCAATGTGAAAATTTCAAAGATGAGGAGCCTTTGGTTTGAACCACTTTTAAAAAAAAGATTATTGCACAGAAGATGTGTGAATGCTGAACAAAGTGAGTCATGTCTGAATTGGATAAATTGTGCTGGGATCCAGAAAATGTTAAAAGAGACTTGGAACTACTGGATTGGATTTAGCACTATGATAAGTACATCCTAAAGTTCAGGTAGAGCAAACCTGAGAATATAGATTATCCCTTGAAATCTGGGAAATTATTTTTGTTTATTAAAGGAATCAGTCTCAAGGTAAGCATTTCCTGTACTTGTTACATATAGAATGCAAAAGATGTGTAGCATGGAATGGGTAAGAGAAATGCCACATGAAACCAGGTGATGAACTCAGAGACAGCAATTTACAGTTAGCCAAGAAGGATATTAAGCAGGGTTAACTGGGCTTCATTCCTAACAGAAGAAGGAGCTCAAGACAGTGACAGAGGTAATATCAAGATCATAAATGAAGGAAAAGACAGTTTAAAGAGGTTTCAATTTCACCAACCTATAGTCAAAGAATAAATATTGAAGAAAGAATGTCACAGGAAGTGACTAAGTCAAATTACTGAGGATGAGCACTAAAGAACAGTGCAACTGTAAAAAGGGTCAGGAAATTGAAATACAAAAAGAAATTGCAGCAAATGAGATTTATAAAGTATAGCAATAGGCAATGGTGCTCTGGTAGGTATTCGCAGGGGCACTGCCAGAACCTTGAGGTGAGGTATTCTTGCTCCTTGAAATCCATGAGATCCCCTCTGAAATACTACATCCACTTTCGAATCCCTCAATATTAGAAAGAAATTGAAAAGTGAGTACAGCAGAGGATAGTGACTGGGGGCTGTAGCCCTTGCTCTGTGGGAAGAACCTGAGGAGCTGGGTCTTGTTAGCCTGGAGGAGAGATCATCCCATGAGCACTTAACTAGAGTGCCTCAGTACCTATGTGAGGGTTATCAAAGAGCTGAAAGGGGTCTCTTCCCACTGGTGCAAGGTGGGAAGATAAGTGACAGTGAGTGTAAGATGAATTCAGACTGTCTTTTAAGAAACATTTTTTCTCTCTGAGAACAGGCAGGCGGTAGAGCAGGCTGCCCAGAAAGGCTGTGCATTCCCTATCTTAGGATGTTTTCACTGCCTGCCTGGATAAAGCCCTGAGTAACCTAGTCTGGCTGCACAGATGACCCTACCTTGAGCTACAGGATGGACTGAAGAATTCTTGAGGTCCCTCCCAGTCTGCCTTTATGATTCCATCTCCATATATGTGTTTGGACTTCTGTAATGCAAGGACACACTGCTGAATCATGTTTGGCTTTTCCACCAGTAATTTCAAGTCCTTTTTTTTGCAAAGCAAGCATACAGATGCTCTTGAAATTAGTGGGAACAGGGAAAAGTATAGGCACAGAACAAAAAGTTTTATAAAAGATTTAATTTAACTAAGAAAGATAATAATAAAATATATGTGTGAATAATTTAAAAAAACCATAAGAATCAGCAGATAATTACTTGGAATTTTATTTACTTATGATATATAAAAGTACGGAATAAATTGTATGACGTGTTCTGCATTTTTGAGAGATACTTTTACTGTAGAATACTTTTCAAATTATCACTTTTCCAACTAAAAGAAATCCTTTCTCCAAAATTAATAATTCCATCCAGTAGATTAAGTCATAGCTTTTTGACTGCTATTCCCGAAGAGTTATATCCATTTTGCTTCCTACATCAGAAAGTGACATTTGAAGATCCTAAAAGAAACTCCATTGATAGTTTTCTGAATTTTTTCCACTTTTTGTCTGAGTTTTGGATAAATAGTTTTCAAAAAATACTTTGGTTTGTTGTTGTTTTGCTTCATTTGTATCATGAGAATAAAGTTATTTTCTAGTCATTTCATGTGTCGTATAAACTTAAGATGTGTCACTGCTTTATTGAGCTGAACACTAAAAATCTCTCAGTTCTCTCCTAACACTAAGAAAGCTTTTGAAAACGTTTGTGATATATCAGTATATCTCTTCTATTCTCAGTCTTCTCTGATTTCAACAGTGAGTCTGTCCTGCAGAATGCAGTTTTTAATGGCAGCACTAAATGCTTAAAGTATGTTCTTCCTGCTTTCCATCTCTAGGATTACATCATGCAGGATGGATTCCTAAACAGTTAGAACAAAGATATGTCTAGTGCTCAGAAACTCTTATTAAGTCAATGAAAATGCAATGCAAAAGACATAAAGCATCAGCAAAATTTTTAAAACCCGAAGCTCTTGCTGCCATTTTTTATTATTACTATGGCTCCTTTCTGTAATAAATTAGAGGTCAAAGTTTCAGAAATATACTGTAATATAAAATAAATATCAGTTAAATAACCCACATAAAATAAGGTCCAAGTATGAGCATCTAGAGCTGTAATAAAAGCGCTTTCATGGAGTTTCCCTAAATGATTTCACTGAAGACTGAGAGAAAGGGACTGCTGAATGGTTTTATAGATAGCTAGATTTTCTTTTTTAATGCAACATAAATTTTATTTTACATGTCACTCCTCTCCAACTTTTATTGTTTTAATACCAGAAAGGGTGAGATTACCAGTGGGATTTGTATGCTCAATGCTCATTAATTTTAATAGGAGCTGGTCATCAAAATCCCTTATGCAACTCTAAAAACATCAGCCAACATTTCCTTCTGTATTTGAGAGCAAACTGCAAAATCAACAAACCCCAGCAAAGCTCTCCCAATAGAGCTGAGCATGTTTGCTGAAATCCCACAGCACTGAATAGAGAATAGAGAGAAGTCTGAATCCATTTCCAGGGCCCTGAGTCATGAAGAATGCAAACAGAAGTGCTCTGTAACAAAGAGAGATAACACAAAATATGATCAAAGCTAGATCATCTTCCCCACTGCACTTCAAGAATGTTGTGTTTGACAAATGCAGGATGCCTGAGAAGAAATTATGGAAGTCTTTGAGCTATAAAGTAGAGAATTATTACCCAGCTTTACTAAATCACCCTAAATTTCAATTTACCTCAGTGAAATCACAGATTTAGCAGTCAAAATTTTAATGGGTACTCAACAGACTGAAACTACAATGAAACCTCATTGAAGTCTATGATCTTTTGGTAACCATTATAATTAATAGAAAGCCTTCCACGATTCCAGGGTATGCTAGATCAAGTCCCTGGTTTTAGATTTATTTTTACTAGACACACCAACTGCATTAATAAAGTATTTGCTCTCTGTATCTATAACAATCACATGTCTATAATGCTGTGAAGTCAAACTTTCAATAATGTATTATATCCTCTAATCTCTAGTAACCAGAACTCAAGGTTCTTGCGACAAAATTAATGAGAATGAACTACATGCTTTTTTTTCAGTAAATAAAAATTATGAGTAATTTGTCTAGAGCTGAGATTAATTTATTTTGTTTAACATCAATCATCTTCTCAAATTGTCCACACATACTTTTCATGTTATTGGATAATTATTTCATAACAGCTCTTTTTCAAAGTAAGAAAATGTTTTCCCAAGATATGAACAAGTGTTTTGAGAGTCAAAGGTATTATAGACATAATGGAAATTTTAATTATTATAATAGTGTTCATTGTTCATCTCTTTCAATAATTCTTTGGGAATGAATTCTTATTTAGTAGAAATGGAAATCTCAAAAAGTACGTTTTTTTCTAGTTTTAGAAGGTGAACTATTAGTAAATAGAATAAAGTTCTAGTATTATTTGGTATACTTGTTTTTGTCCAAACAAGTCCTAAATAGTTTTAACAACCCCACATATCAAATTGAATTAAAAGAAATCCAATCCTTAATAGATTAACATTTTTAGTCAATCAATGTGTTTAAGTAAGTAAACATTTAAACTATATTGTGCTGGAGAAGTTAGATTTTCCCATTAGCAAAAAAAAAATTAAAAAAAAAAATTCATAGCTTTCCATGGAATACAGACCTAACAGCATTATCAAGGACATAAATCTTTATTTTAAACATAATGCAGATATCTTTCCAGATATTTTAAAATTAGAATGTAGTCTTTGATATCTTGATGCCAGTCTTCATCTTGCTAATGTTACGTTTATTTTCTTTTATTTTTAGAAGGGATGAGAAGAGAGAGAGAGGGGGAGTGTATCTTTGCTGTGGAAGTGAAATACAAGGGAAGCACACTTTTCTGAAGAAGAAAAATGTTTTCAAACAACTGTTTTCTATTTGTGAAGTGATATTATATGATAATGTATTCAGTTTCCCACTTTTAGGCAAGCATCTTCAATTGTCTGCAAATATGCTTGAGATTTTTGCTGGCTGAATCCAAAATCTTCTTGAAGAAAATTTGGAAGGCCAGAATGAATTTTGTGCTGCAAATAATTCTTGCCTCTACTAGGAAAAAAACAATAAATCCATTATACCTCTACTTGGTATCAACAACTGCATCCATCACTACTTCAAGTTCTTATTTCTGCTTTAATCTGCTGGTTTTTGTCAGATAAACTAAAACAATGAAATCGTATCAGAAGGATCTTAAATGCAACATTTGAAGGAGTAGAGAATATAACAGGCCAAACACAGAAGTAAGGAGCACACCCCAGGAAAGGAGGAGAGGGGAATCTATCCCAATTATGGATTTCAATGCAAAATTAGAAAATGTGCCCATGTGGTTCTTCCTTAATGAAGTGTTCCACTAAAGACAAGAATGGCTTTTACAGTCATAATTACACCCATGCTTCTCCAGAGGTGTTAAATTTATATTCAGATATGCAACCCTTGGAGTTAGATCAGCTGTAGAGGATTATTCCATTGGAGTGGAGATTATGGCTCAGAGCCTTCCTAGCATGAATTGAAGAAAAACCTGGGCTTTCCAGTGGTGTTCCAGAGCTCAATGAGAAATGAACAAACACCTGCTGAAGATTTTCCTAGGTGTGTTTGCCCATGTGTGCTTACCCTCTACGGGAGTACTCCCTACTGCTCCAGTTTTCTGAAGGATACAGTCTAGTTTTTTGAGCCATCCTTGGTGTCCCATCCTTCCCTTCACTTAATTCACTGGGGGCTTTCCTCAATACTGCAGCCCCGTTGTTTAATCTTATTCAGGAAAGTCTTAGGTTTAGGAGGTTAAATTTTCTCTCAGCTTTGCTGTATTTTCTTAGTTTTGTTTTTTGTTGGTTTTCTTTTGTTGGTTTGTTTTGGTTTTGGTTTTTTTTGTGTTTTGTTTTTTTTTTTTTTAAGTCAGTGTCTCAATATAGCACAGGCTACAGTGTTTATGACAGGGAAGCTTGGGAGATGGTCCAGATTCCCAGTTTTTCACATTTACAAATCTCTGTGCCTCACCAGCAGATGTGTGTGAAGCTTCTAGTTCCCCAAATTGTTCAACCCAATTGAAATTGTCATGCACTTAAGTAGCATTGCTGTTTGATTTATAAACACAATAATAGTCTGCTTTGAGATAACAGAAACAAATTAAGCAAAGTAGAAGGAGATAGGGAGTTATTTACTTGTCTTTTCTGACAAAAAAGCAGAGTTGTGGAAATGAAGTGCATCTCACAATGCATAGTATTACTTCAGTTGACAATATGTAGAATGTTTTCAGTCTAAAAATAAATATATTTTAAAAATCTTGGAAACAGAGGAGCTGCAGATGGGTGTTGCTCACCTCCATCACTTCTTATAAGGAAGACTTGAACTGTTGCTGTCTTTTTCTGAACTCAAGCAGATTTTGTGCTTGAGTCCTGTCATCTTTACAAAATTGCAACAACAGAGAATAGTTTAGCTAGATGAGATATCTAATGCTTATCTGCCAATTTTACAGCTATTTAAAGAAAAATAAGCTTTTTCTTGCCTATTACCTCAACTTGTTCAAAGCACATGTTCAAGGAACTTATTTAAGTAATTTGGATTAAATCCTGAGTTTCTGACCCAGAATTTAGGAAATTGAATTATGAAGGATTATTGGTAACCATGTGAAAATTTTGAGCTCCAGGATGGAGTGGAAGTTTACTGATTTAAATTTTTCTGAAGATTATGATTCTTCAGGTAAGTGTAGGTCCCTGTTTGCCTGATGCAATGGTTGCTAATCTTCACAAGATCATTCTCCTAGATTATTGAGTTGCTCCTATTATTGAATTTTGGTAGGAAAAGAAATAAAGGAAATAGTAGCTTTTTAAACCTATGTAGAATAAATATTGCTGTAGAAGGAACACCTGATTAGTATTTGTTAGATGTTTGGATTAGTGAGTTCTGAGTAGGAGGTTCTGCCATGCTATATCCCTCATGCAAAAATCTTCCAACAAGCTCATGTATTTTGCTGATATTTCAGAATTTATAAGAGAAAACCACAAAACTAATCACTGAAAAATCTAGGTGGAATCCAGTTGCTAATTGTTTATGCATGCCATTAACTGAACATTCTCATTAGGAATATTACTGTACTGCATGTACCACAAAGTATTTTTTAAAAGAGAAAGCCCTTTCAATACTTTGAACATATTTCATGGAAGACATCTTCTGGCTCTACATATATACTAATTTTTAAATTGTATAATAAAGGCACTTGTTTAAATTTTTTTCAAATAAGCTGGTGGATTTTCTAAAAATTGATTGCTTCATTGAGATCAACATTTCAATTTGCAACATCAATATCAAGTCAGAAATTTGTGTCTTTGTGGCTAATATGAAAACATGTCCTGATTTTAATGATTATGAGTGCATCTGGCTCCCACTGGACTTCATAAGAAGGCTGAGTGTTTATGAAAAAAGAAGGATTTCATTGAAAGAGCTCAGGCTTTTGTAGCTGTGTGTGAAACCGTTAGAATAAATAGCTATTTTTTAATGTCACTGAGATTTTAGTAACCATTATTGGGTATCTATTTCAAAATATCAACTTCTTATTATTTTATGTTTTGTTATTTGGACATTGAGTTAGTGCCACTCACATATTTTAGGGAAAATTTCTAACTAGTGTTTTAGTACTTCCCACAGGACTTATATGCAGGCTGTTACACATATTTCTCCCTCACAGTACTCCCACAGTGAAATTTCTAATGGATTTTTTTTCTTTTGCAAGGAATTAATTTTTTCTCTGAATGGGTCACATGGGGTAAAGGTTCATGTCAATGTGTATTTCCTTTGCTCTTTGGAAGGAGTGTCAAAATTCTGTTTAATATAGTGAAAGCGGGAAACATAAGACAGCAATTAACCATGTCCTTTCACATTTTTCAGGTCTCAGGTCAGATACAAATAATCCTAAAATTTTGTGAAGATTCAGTGGACTTTGGTCCTGAGTCTTGAGTAAGTGACAGCCTGAAGTACAGCTGCACAACAGAATGGGTGTGTGGATTTCACCAGTGGTAGGGAAGCAAAAGTTAATGAGGAGGAACCTGTCATGAAAAGAGAGCTACTGTGGGTGACAGCAGCAGTAGCAGAGTTGACACAGGGCCACAACACAGTCAGGGGTTCCTGATTTCCATCATGCTGAAGCTAGGCAGAAAAAGTAAGCAGCTGGAATTTTATGTGCTGTATTTCTTTCAGAGTCTTAACAGGTCATTAGGGGATAATAGCAGCTTTAAAAGACCTGACCAGTAGGAGAGAGAAGAGGCTTGCTTTTTGAAATTTCTGTAATTACTCACTCCTGTTGTGTTCCTTGAAGAAAGCAGGAGAAGGAGTTTTGAGGTAGCTGACCTGTCCTCGGAGGCTGGTTTGTGTTCCACAGGGAAGCACACAAAGATTTATCTCATGAGTAGTGAAAGCGAATACATAAGGATTAAAATAAATCTCTACAGTATGTGGAAAATTGAATATTTCGTACATTTACTTTTCACAGCTCACTACTGTTCTTTAGCCTTATTGTATGTTTTGCCATACTGTTTATATTTTATTGATATGTGCAGTAAAGTAAAATTGCAAAATTAAAGAAAGAACATTAGAAATTATTTCTTTGGAATCAGCTACCTAGAGTTTTCTTGTAGGTTAGGGGATATTTCAGTTCAAGCAGTGAAGACTGGTTCAATTATTGCACTCCGGAGCCATTTCAAATCCATATTAGTAAGAACTGCTAAGAAAAAAATCAGCTCCTTAGTTTTCTACTCTATTGCCGTGGAGGAACTAATGTAATTTGCTACCCATACTATTTTATAGAGATATAATTTTATATTGTTTTCTGATTTAATTCTCTGTATTACAGCTTGTTGAGAGTTTTGCTTTAAAAAGGTCATTGGCACATTCTTCTCTTCCTTTAGATTGCATTTTTGTAAGGTTGTGGTTGTCTTCTGTGCATCACCTGCTCTTTCTCACTCAAATTATTAGTCTTAAGTAAAGATTCCACAGCCATCAGTGGGACTGACCATATGCAGTACATTCCTTTATTTTACCTGAATTAGCCAGAATGTGACTGCATTTTTACCTCACCTTGGGTGAGGTACTACACAAGAGGGTGTAGTGCAACAGCTTCTCAGCTGTTAATTATTTCATGTAGCTGGTCAGTAGCTGTGCAGCTTGGGTTCTACTTTAAAACCTAGGATATGTCTTCAGAAGTTCATCTGAGAACAGGCAAACAAAATGAAAAAAAGCAGTGAGACCATGATGAAAAAGGCAATAAAATGGCTAACTCCTCATCTTTGTCTTCTTGTTTTGTGATTTATATATGGAGAATTATTGTGGCATTTGAAGGTCTAAGGTGAAATGGACTGGCTTGTTACAGACTACACTTTCAAAAGAATTATCACGCTAGATTAGAATTTTGATGACTTTTCCATACAACAAAGTGTAATATAAGAGAAATGCCCCACATGGCTAGAAATGAAAAAAAAAACCAAAAAAACAACAACAATAAAAAACCCCACAAAAACAAATGAACTTATTTAAACCCCACTTATTTTCTTTAAAGTAAAAAATACCAATGTTGATATAGACCATTTTTTAAAATTATTTCTCATAGTAATATAATACTTAATTTTTTAATATGTATGATCAGATATTCTTCTGGGGATTAATCTCATTTTATTTTTTTCTCTACTCTGTCTCCTCTTCCCATCTTTTTTCATTGCAGATAAGAGAGAAATTTGAAAACTTTTCAATGTTCTAGAGAAGACTGGTAGGTTGATTTTAACAAGAAAACAAAACAAAACATTCTCAGGAATTTATTCAGTAAGTGAGATCTGTATATTTAAGCTTCTGTCCTCAAAGAAGGTTGGACTTTGGCTTTACAGAATTTTCAGTTTATGGGTTAGGCACTCAAGAATTCTAGACAATGTAAATTAACTCATCAACAAGCAAGCTGAAGAGAAATTCACTATTTTTACTCCATGTCTAAAATGTCAATTTTAGTTTTGCAGCTCATGTATGACTGTCAAAAAGTGAATTCCAGGTCTATCTGATATTTGTGGGGGCTTTGCCATTGACTGCAACACAACCACAACGTTGCTCGCAGCTGTTTCTATAGTGATTGGAACTTATTTTTGTCTGACATTGTCACGGAGTCCTTGGAAGTCTTATTCCAGTTGATTTCCTGTACACAATTTGTGATGTTGCTGTAGTAATTAATAATGACAATATTGCCAATCAGCACTGGTGGAAGTTCTTGTGGCTCTTTTGTGTGGTGTATGACTTAGATCCAGTTCAAACACAGAGAATTACCTTGAGAGTGACAATCAGCACTAAGAAAATAGCCTTTGTCTTTTCAGAAGATCAGATGTACAAAGGTTTCTCTATCAGAAGATTTGTAAGGCTAGTTCTACATAAAAGCTAATTATGAAATATTTTTGAAGGTTTTTCTCTACTTTTAAAAGAGAGACTTTGAAACAGACAAATAACTGCTTTAAGACCTGGATCACTTAAGAAAATAATGAGACAAAGTTGAATGTACTATCCAAAACAGCTCATGTACCCTAATCACTAAGATACCTAGTTTATTCATTCTACAGAGGAAAACAATTTCTAATCAGTGAGTTTAAAAAGGGCATCAGAATATTGTAGGAGATGAAATTTTAATGATACTGGCATTTTCAGACTATGCTCTACTAGCATATGAAAGATACTTGCACAGATCTGGGAAAACTTGTGCATATTTCAAGCAAGAGGAGACACATCCTTTAAGAATAGAGTGAACACTGAAGAAGCTTTGATATTTTATTTGAAAACACCATGTTACTCTGTGACCAGATTGTATTATGGAACACGTATAGAGGGACATTGTTAAGGTAGGCTTTTGTGATTTTAATCTGATATTAAATCTGTTAGAAACATTGCCCAATAACCAGCTTTCATGCCTTGTTGTTGTATTTTTCCATACTATTAACTTCCATTGGGAGGAGTGTCAAAGCTGCTCCATATGTATGTAACTATGTTGCCCTCTTGTGACCAGCTCTCTAAAATGAGAAGTCAGAGACCACTTCAAGAACAGAACTTGATTAAAAGCAATATTAAAATTGATTATCAATAGATTTGCATACTTTTTGTGTTTACTTTAAAACAAACAGAGAAAAAGATTTTTTTTTTTCCTAAGAATAGTGTTAAATATTTCTCACATGTATGCTGATTCTATTCCTTTCTGATCTTTGTGTCAATTTTTTGGATTTTCTCTTGACATCCAACTTTTCTTAGGAGCCAAATTAGTATAGAAACAATATTCACAAGCATATGGGAGCATTTTATGTGTTGACTATGATATCAGGAGATAAATATTATATTATTAATTATATATGTATATAAACCATCAAGCATCAAGTCATTCTTGTTTTGGTTCTTTATCTCCTGTGGTTCAGATACTGGCTGTTGCAGTAGGCAAAACCACACTGAAAGTAATCTGTCATTATTTTGCATGTAAATCTGATCAGGTTGTCTTTGGGGATTTGTTGTTTGGTTTGATTTGATTGGACTTTTATTTTTTTCCCCTTGTGTGCCAGTCTTTTTCATATTGATTCCATTTATTCTGATGCATATATTGCTCCCTAGGGTTAATCAATAACTCCTACAAATTTCACTTTAAAAGGAATTTTAAAATTATAACTTTGCTGACCGGTGTAGTTAAATGGCAGACTAGTTATGATTGGTGGAGAAATCGAATAATTAATTTAAAAACTAGGAGTAGTGTACACTTGATAAAAAACATCCTCTGACAATAGTTATCACTCCAGAAATCCCATTTTAAGCACAAGTCATAAACAATGTCATTAATGTATTATTTCCCAATGTTTCAAATATAATGTCTCATTTTGTTGTCTTGTTGATTCAGAATTTACTTTAGATGATTGACTCTTGTCTTACTGTGGGTTATGATATAGAGGGGCCCTAATATATTTACTTTCAAATATTTCAACCATATCTAATGCGACCAGTAAAAAGATATAGAATCTAAGACAGCCGACATGGGAGCAAAACTGAGGGACATGTAAGTGCCTGTGCACTCACCTCTAAAAGACTTCTGATGGTATTTACTTCTCAAAAAATCACATTATTGTTTAATATAGAAGATACTGGATACTGAATGTATCTTCATCTCATAGACAATTATTTAGGGGATGAAGCCACTGGCCCGGAAGGCCAAAACATTCTAGCAAGTTACTCTTTCCTTAAATAAAGAAAAGTCTAAGGGAAATCTGAGCAAATTAAGACCTGAGAGTTAATTTACCTAAAACAGGGATTAGTTCCCATTAGATTAGAATTGGTGAAGCCACCTCAGGTTACATTTTAATTAGAATTTTTTCTGCTGCATTTCTGCAGAGGATGCTTGATTAAACAACCTACTTTAGCAAATATAAAATTCTTCTTCATCGTACTTTGGATCCTTAAATCAATAGGATGTACATAGACTAGAGAGCTTCTATATCACCCTCTTGATACATGAGGGAAAGATAATTAATAATTTTTTCCCCCATATATAAATCTAGATACAGTAATTTCTGAAGAAAAAAACAAAAAAAAAAAAATCCCCAAAACCCCCACAGTTTAGAAGACCAGAACCCAAGTACCAGAAACTGTTTAATGCTGCTTTCCCAATCCAGGATGAAAGTACTATTGGATTGCAGCAGGGACTCTTGTGAAGTGTGGGTATGTTATCCTTTTATCTGCAGCTGTGCCCAGCAGCACCAGGCTGGTGTGGATAGAGTGTCCCTGTGCTGGGAACATGGGAAGTAAAGGAAAGATGTGTGTAAGAACCACAGAGCCAACCTGGCAGAGTGCATCCCTTGAGTTGAGGAGGATTTCTCAAGCACACTGAGCACACTAAAACTGTGCATCCAGCCCTTCCCTTGCTTCTTGAGGCAGAGTGAGCATCTTCAAGGGTTTTGTTTATTCTGTGTGTTTGGCTGTTTATTGGTACATATGCAGGAGGCTGAAAGGAACAGTTTTGCAAAACCAAAGCCTTTGGCCTACCTTTATTATGAATTACCATTGTACCTCTGGAAATAGAAGCTTTTGAAAACAACTCTGTATTAATTTAGATAGCCAATTACGGTGTTCCAAATGAACAGAACATCTGGAACTGGCAGTTCAGGTGAATATTCCTAGCTCATTTCTCTGCTATTCTCTCTAATGTGGAATTCTGCACAGCCAGTTTATTTGAGAAAAAAATCTGGAAATCCAGTAATGCTAAAAACCAGTCATATTTGAAATGCAGGACACAAATTTAACAGCAGAAAAAATCCTCTGCAACAGTGTACCCATAGATTCAGGTACACAACAAAATTGTCAGGACTTTTTTACTTTTCAGGAGTAATAGACAAGATACTATTTTAATTTTTTCCACAGGAACTACTGGATAGAAGTGCATATCAGCATCTTTTGCTGACATTATGCTAATAAAGATGTATTTTTCTTGGAATTCTCAAACTGATAGAAATATTTAAATAATTTTTATGGTTTGTTTCAGTAATTGTCCTTTCCAAATTTTTTTAGTACTTTTTTTGTTTTGATTTGTTTTTTTTTTCTGCAGTAAAGCATCTTAATCTCACACAGTAGTTAATGAAATAATACCGTATTCATGTGTTTCAGATTCTCCCAGGGTTTGACAGAGATCTTTAATTGCTCATGATACCTGTGGCTTAGAACAACACAGTCTAGATATAAATGCAAATTTTTATAGCTTGAAGGAATGCTCCTATAAACAACTTTATTTTATCTCAGGAGTGCTGCAAAAAATTTCCATAGTTATTCATAGTTTAAGTGTTTAAACCAAATCATGCTGAGAGAATACAAGCCATTGATATTATTTATATTTAATATGGCTATTCATGCTGCCTCTTAATTGGCTTTTATGTGGGTTAGAGATAGTTTACAATAATTAAGCTTTAAGTAGGAGTTCACATAGGACTTCATCATCTCTAAACATCTCTTTCAGCTGTTGCTTATGGAGAGTGAAATCATGACTGGGATCTTGAAAAATAAATCATTATTAAAGATATGTAAGGAATGATCAGATTAGAAAAATGTATCCATTAGAAAAAGAGAGGTTTCTTTATATTCCTTATCATCCCATACTATTTTTCTAGAAGATTTTTTTAATGAAATAGTCTCTTTAGTACCACTGACAAATAAAACTTGCACATGGATAATCCAGCCTGGTTTCAAAATATGCTGTTCTTATAAGAAGAACAAAACATAAGAAAAGTTATTTTTCACTTCCAAATTTTAAGTGTTGTGTTTGAATTCTTGCCACTATAATAAAGGCACACTTGCACAATTTGATTAATATTTTAAGGGGTTTAAGCTATTCAGAAATGACAGGTTGAAAAGAGTATACTAATCATCTAAATAATTTGGATCAAATTTACTTTTTCTTGTTCAAAACTTTTTGTTCACTTTTAAAGAGAAAATATTGTGCTTAGGTTTAGGGAAAAAAATCATTTTAGAAACATCATAATAGCGTTCTTTAAAAATTACAAGCCAGGACACAGTTATTTTTTAAGATAGGCCTATACTTTATATTACCTATGTTACAAAGATTTTTTTCAGTTTTAATTTGTTTGTTTAACTTCACAGAAGTGAAGGGTTTCAAGCAGGAAAATAAGATACAAAAATGAGAAGGATCATATAAGAGAGAAATTAAAACAAATTGAACATTTTGGAGGATGACAGAATGAAGGTGTTAAAAAAACTCGGTTGCATATGAAGGAAAATATTTAGGAAAAGCACATCAGAAAAATTGAATATATGACATAAATGGCTATGTGGGAATTTTTTATTATTATTTTACTGGATCATTCAGAAAAGAGACTAAAACTGCATAAAAGGAGATGTGGGGACAAAAAAAAGGATTCTCATGATGGCTTTTAAATAATTGAAGACCCAGATTTCAGATTATGGTATACAAGAGCTAAAGCTCAGGCCTCACTACATTTTTTCCTCTTAAAAAATGTGCATTACATTCCTGTGCAAGGAACATTTTCCTATGGGCATATGTTACTTTTTGCTAAAGATGTGTATTACAGACCTGCACACAGCATAATGTGGGATGAGTTCACATTCTTCAACCCTTCAGAAAACATTCTGTGCTCTCTCAGTGAATCTGTAATGTGCTCTGTAGCACTCTAAAATTGTGCTTGATCTCTGTTATGTGTAATTGCAGTAACTGTGTGTGGTAATCTAAATTAACTTCTGCTTTAGTCCTTCAAATTTTATTTAGAAGTTTATACCAGTAAAGGGCTATTGATTTAGAGGACATTTTCTATGAGAGCTCAAAGCACATGGCAAAATTCTGTTGGAATAGGATAATTGTATATATCTTACAGATGGTTAATTTGTTCCACAGTTAAATATTTGGAACAGAACAATATGAGTTGTGCTATATACTATTTGACTTGGAGAGGTTGAGCTATGACACTTTCCTGATAGGCAGGACAGATGTTTAACTTGTATAAAGAATTTCAAGGAGTAGAGCTTGAAACATGTGAGAGACTTGGAAAATAAACTAATGATATTTTCCTCATGTCCAGAGTGTAATTCTTGTATTCCTGCTACAGCTGGAGAGAGAGAAGCAAAGATAGTTGTGTGCTCCTTTTCCATACTGCAAAATCATGGGTTCCTGGGAACCAACACTTTGGCTGCAGTGTAAGACAAGTCTTTTAAACATTTTGTGACTGACTCCAGATTGCCCAAGGAATTTTGCTCTGGAATCCCTTCCTCATCACATAAAAAGGAAAATGTGAAGTGGCTGATCTGAGCTTTATACTGCATGAGAGATTTCTCTCACAGCATCTGACCTACAATAGGTACACAGAGCCTTTCATCAAATTATCTGTCAAAGGAGCTTAATGCTCATTATTATACTTATCTTATTGGTGGAAATGTTAATGGAAAAAAGAATCTGAGGAAACTTATCTGACAAAATTCAGAAGCAGAAAGTGAAGTAGAATTTCAGACACTTCTGTTCCATATTAAATTCTAGACTCTGCTAAAATGTAATGCACTTAGGCTTTGAGAATATTGTTATAACTACACACTAGAGACTAAATTCTTTTGTCCTTGTTCAAGCAAATCCTGCCCCCAGACTGAACTGGGAATTTAGATTGAGTGAAGACTGCAGAATTGAACCCTAAAGGAATATGGCTTACTGCAATAAAAGACACGAGAGAGTTGGAATAAAAACACTGCTAGCAACATGTAGCAATGGAACAACATTACTTAGGGAAACATTCAAATGGGATGAATTAATTAGAAACAAGACTTTGATCTAATGCTTATGACAGTGTTTATGTTCAATGTAACCTATTATTTGTATTACCTCCACTCTGTCATATATTTTTTCTATTTGCTAAGCAGTGTTTGCCTATCTCTTACTGCTCATGAAAGAAAATGTTTTGCACTGTCAACATATTTGTTTGTTGTTAATAAAAGATTATAACTAAAAATATAATGATGTGTCAAACAGAACTAACCCTCCAGAGAAGCTAAGCAGATGGAAATAGTGCTGTGAAAACGTATGCATTGTAATTCAAATAATTTGCTTTTCCACAGCAAATTATCTGCAAGTCCCACCCACAACATAGCAGTGATGAAACAAAATTAGAGCAAGCTTATGCATTGATTCTTCTATCCTTTACATTGCTATGAAACCTTTATAATATCATACGACATCAAGCGAGTTACATCAGATTTACAATAACATAAATTAGAGTTCAACAAGCAGAAAGTTAGTAAACTAAGTGTTTTAAATACATTTTAAGCTCAGTGAAAAATTTGTTATCTCACTGATGAGCTCTATCTAGGTCCAGTTTAAAATCTGTTAGCTCCCAGAGAATACATGTGGAAATATATGGATTTGCTTAGAAAACAAATCAATATTCATTGAGGAGATATTTTTGATTCGTTTTCTTTAATGCATATTTTCATAGTCATATTTTGTACTGTTTATTCTCAGGCAAATATTCAAATAGGGAAATATTTGTTCTCTGTGGCTTTTTTTTTTAAATATAACTAAATGTTTAAGTTAATTAATTTTACAATAATGACTGCACAATTTTTATTATTAATCCAAAATGAATTATTTTAAATGAAAACTAAGTATATTCCCATTATTTTTCAGAAAATTAAGAAATCGGTCATGCTGATTAAGTAAATAAGTAATGCAGGAATTAATATTTAAAATCTAACTGCAACTTCACTTATACCTTTCCTAACATAAAAAACCTTCATAAATGAAGGCTGCTTATTTTATGTTGCTACATTTGTTTTTTTTCCCCCCTAAACCTAATTCCACCTTTCTTTTCAAAGTAATTTAAAATCCATTTCTGTGTAAGGGTTTATAAACATTATAAACATTTATGAACTGGTGTTCATACAGAATTCAGGGGATTATACTGACCACATTTTTTTTTTCCCAAGTGCTAGTGGATTTCACTTTTATTTTTTGATATGTCCCCATTTCTGCTGAAATTTTTCAGAGTCTTGCAAAGCCAGATATGAATAGTTTTCAAAGCTACTTTTCTTTCCTCTTTCTTTGGGATTATTTAGCTCTCTCTTCCCATTTCCTGCTCCTCTCCTCTTTCTTTCAATAACTTTTATTGAAATTCCTGCCCAGGGCAGTGGGGTTGGAACCAGATGACCTTGGAGTTCCCTCCCAAAGCAAACCATTCTATGATTCTGTGATTCTATGACATTCTTAAAAAGGTTTCTGATGCTTTCCTTATTAATTTTAGGCAGATGTAGCTACAAGACTAATTAGGGGACACTTCAGTGCTTATGACATTACCGTGGGGTGAAGCTTGCCTGAAAGTAATCCTCGTGCGGCACCTGGACTACATCTGCCCTCTGTGAAGATTTTTCCAGTTTACAGAGGAGAGAAACAAAGGAAAATAATGAAAGGAGAAGGTCTGTTAGCATCTTTATCTTCCTACAGCACAACAGGGTTGAGAGGCCAAAGAGTGATAGTAACCCAGGTATGAAATGATGATTGGCCTTGGAGACGGGGAAAGTCACAGGAAGAGCACTGGGCCTCCATAAATAATGCTTATGGCTTATGATAACAATCTATTTGTGGGGAAAAAAAATAAAAGGAGAGCCATAAATAGTTGAAAAACAAGCCTCTTAGGGAAGGTAGAGTGTAATGGCTGGTGTGACAATCAGGGTCATACTTGAGAAAGGATCTTCCCCTATTGCCAGTCTACAGGAAAAGACTTTTGAAAAATTCAGGTTCTCCAGAGACCTACTAGAAGAGCAAAGCCTACAAATAAGGACATTAAATGATCTCTATCTTGATCCAATATGTCATCAGTGTGAAAGCAAAATAAGATTAAATCTTTATTTACTGGTAAGTAAAATTAAACGTGGATAAGAGCTTTTCTGGTAGACTAGAGATAATTTTTCTTTCTCTATCAACATGATAAAGAGAACTAAATTTTTCTTATTAAAGATCCTGAGTAGAGAGTCATAGCTGTTAATTTATCATTTTGGTGGACTGTAAGATCTTTATTTATTCTAATATTTTAAAAGAAATTTTATTAAAAATTCAAAGTCCATATTTTATTAGCAAAACCAAGTAACTTTGAGTATTTCCTCTGCTGTGCAACTATTCACATGCAAAAAGAAATATTATTTGGTTGTTCAAAAAAAATATAAAAGGAAAATTGCACACAAGTTTTTAAAGGCATGAATCACCTTCACCAAGCAAGCAACTGCTGCTCTTTAAGGCAGTTCCCAGGCATTTACAATTTCCCCTCTTTCGGATGTTACTGCTGTAGTAGTAGAATCAGCAGAATGGAGCGTATGTGTTTCAGCTGTTCAAGTTTAGTTCAGCAAATTAGCTTCCTTTTTTTGACAAGGGGACTCGGGCCAAGAGCCTGAGCTAAGAATGGGAGTTGCTTCAGGGTTAGCATATGTTGCATTCTTCCATAAGATGGTAGTTTGTTACAAAGATTCAGCAATGTCTGAAATTGCTGCAAAAAAAATCACCAATCTCTTCTGTCAAAGATCTTGCATATCAGTGTTTCTATCGAAATCAGTTTTATCAGTTTAGGGTTGGTTACTTTTTTAGATAGAGCTGAAATAGTGTGATTCAAGGATGCTCTTCCTCTTTTCTCAGATTAGCACAGCTCTTTTGAGATTCAGGTGTAGTGTGCTGCAAAGAAATCTGTAACTTCCTAAAACAGTTGTCTAAAAGATCTCTGCCTCCTCTGCTGATGCTGCTGCCCAAGTTTTCTTTACCCATATGTCCTACCTCCTGGAAATGTGGTTAGCTTACAACGTTTCAGATGACAAACTAGCAGAAAATGTGTAAAAAATCACTTTATGGAACACTAGAAAGTTTTTGAAGCATTGTTATCAATGCCTCATCACTACTTTGCATTTCAGTACCATGAGAAAGTAATTTACGATTTATTTTAGAAGTATGCAAGCAGTATTTTGCATTTATGTGCATGTCTTCTTTGAGAATTTGGACACATATTAATATAGTGGACAACCAATTCAAACATTTGCAGTTGTTTAGCATTGCAATAAAATGGATAAAATTAGAGCAACCTCAACATGATCTACTCAGGATTCAAAAGTGTATGGCAGTACTTTCTGTCCAGTGTAGCAGAGACCTTGAGCCAGTAATAAATGCACAGTACAAAAAGCTCATAGTGATCCATAGTGGTTTGATTATTGGGGGGGGGTGTGTGAAAATTCTCCTTAGTTGTGTGTGTAGGCAGCTAGAGCTAAAAGGAAAGCTTGCTGGTAGTAGAGATATATGTCACTATTGGAAATTTATTTGAATTTTTCCTGCCCAAATTGTTCAGGTTTCTCATGACTTGAAAACAGCTGCTCATTACAGAGTAATCTGAATTGAAGTGTATTCATTTCTTTTTACTCCAAAGTAATTTCACTAACATATTATTTTTAATTAATATGTATTTTAAAATAAATTATTTGGTAATAAAGTTGAAAATCCCTATTTGAAGTTTCATAGATGTATTTTCAATAACAGAAGAAGTTAAGAGGAAGAAGGAATTCAAAATTATTCTGTCTATACTGAACTAAATGAAATCAGATAGTATTTCTGGGCATTTCTTACTACAGTATATGTCCATATCATAAGTGGTTAGTGAAGGTATTTTTCTGTAAGAGAATAATTACACTGAATACTTTTATATATGCTGAAAATATTTCAATATATTTATTTTGTTGAAAATTTTAACATAAATTTATATTTTTCCTTGTGTCTGTACCTACCTCGAGCTATCAAATACAAGTCTTAGAAACAAGCTCATTTTTTACAAATTTAAAAGAAAATTTGGTAATCTTTGGTGTCCCAGATGATTTTAGTGAGGAAAAAGGATCAGAGATAGTCAGTAAACTTTCTTAATGTGTAACTGTATATGGTCCTTAAGGAAAACTGAAAATTTAATCCATTCATCCATTAAAGAATCATAAGTTACAGCAGTTCGGGTAGCTTTCAGCTTTAAATCTGATCATAGCATGCATAACAAAGCTTTACATATGTAACAGAACTCCTAATCCAGCTGATATTACCATATATATATTTATATATATATATAACTACCTATCCCCAAGATGTGATTCTTGCAGTTTGTGCTGTTTGGGAGGCATCTACAGCCTCCACTCTCTCATATCTTACCCTTAAGCCAAGGACTTAGCAATAATTTGCCATTAAGTCTGTGTAGCCTTGAAAGGCTGCCTTTGTTACTTGTTTATGTGTTCTAAAAGCAATATTAATTTGGTATTGCAAGCACGGGGTGCTTGTATTAGGACCATTAACTTGCTATTTGTGCAGCAACAAGTATTGGGAATGCACTTTAATATCTTGGGTTTGTGACTTGCAGCCAAATAGCAGGTGCAATAGTCATCTCAGGCTCTTCCCTCTTTACACTGAAATAAGCTCCTTCTTGAATTCACTGTAATTTCCTTCTCAGCTTGATCTTTTAGTCTCCATTTGCAGACTGCAGTTCTGCGGCTGTGCTGCAGTTACTAAATGTGTTTTACCAGATTAAGAAATTTGTTCTGCTTGACTCTGAACACGGTTTTTTCATAATGGGAATTTTAAGCTTTGGTACCAATCCAAAGGGCAAAATCTATTTTATCCAAAGTTAAACTGATATTTCCATGATGAAACCTGATGATACTTTCTGGTTTATAATATCACTGATCTTTAATAAAACTTTCCAATTTATTGTTTAATACCAATAGATTTTCTTTGTCCCATTTTTCAAAACCTTTCTGGAAGAAGGTCCTTGTCTCTGAATTCTCTGTTCTGCTGCAGTATTTGAATGGATAGAGAGATGGTGTAGAGCTCTATCTGGATCTCAGTACAAGGATGAACAATAAATGGCTTAACAAAGCAGCTGTTTAAACAAGGTGGGATAAAAAGAGGAATACAGACATCTATAAAGTCTTACACCAGTTCAGATTCTGGGCACTCTGCATGTATGCATCATCTGACAGACCACTGATGCATCTCCCAACTGCATGCTGCACAGAAACTGTCTATGGTGAATTATCTTCTATTTTGGCCATTCGAGTTGTTATGTACAGTTTTCTTAAAGAAACCAAGTCTATTCAGCATGGTACTGTCAAACAGAATGGATGTTTGCATCCAAGGAACTTCATGCTTCTCACCTTGGATAGAGGCAAGACTGCACATCATGTACTTGTGGGTAATGAGTGGATGGGACCTGCCTGCAGGCTCCTCAGCTACAACCAGCTGGCTGAGTTTGTCCTGTGGCCAAGAATTTGTGCAGCACCACACAGCCTGAAGCCACACTGAACAAGTGGCCTGGCCAGCACAGCTCTGTCTGTGCTCAGGTCAGCTGCAGTGGGGATCCCCAACTCCTTGAGGCACAACAGTCCCTGGTCAGAACCACCTTGGTTGCACCCTTCGATCCAACTTTGCTGTTTCCAAACATATTCCAAGTTTCCATTAGGAAGCAATTCAGCTAATAGAGTGTTTCCTGACAAGCTGGGATATTACCTCTGTTGTACCACCCACCAGAAGCTGGCACAGGGTGAACCAGGAGCTTTCCTGCAGCTGCTTGTTCTGTGTCCAGGCTTCTGAAGCCTGGATTAGGAGCCCAGGACAGAAGTCATGGTATGTTCAAGGCCACCAGCTCCTCAATTCAAGGTCTTCTGCAAGGTTCCCAAAACAGCTACTGAGGAGGAATCCCTTCTCTGTAGCATTTCCTCCCACACTGTACTCTCTGGTAACTAGATTTCTACTCAGAATATGAGAACTGAAGTAATCCAGTAAAGAAAATGTGTCTTTTTAAGGGAACAAATGAAATGTCCCCAAGCATATAATAGAATAAACAGCAGGGTTATCTGACAAAACCGAATTCAGTAGAGCCAGTAAAATATTGCTATGAAATGTTTTTTATTTTCTGTTGGAAAATCTTACTTCAATGAAATAAATACAGGAACATTTGCAGGAATGTGGGAATGTGTCAACTGCAGTGACATTATTCCTATGGCAGGGAAAAAAGCAAAATGGTAAATGTGAAGCAGTCTGTTTCTACTTGTTTTGCTTGAAGTATATAGATTTCTCAGGGTTGAGAACACTTTCAAAATACTCCTTTGACTATCTAAAGATGAATCTGTAGTATTGTCAAAATTGAAGGGTAACTTTATATAAATTGTTCTTAAATTGCCATTTTAAAGTGATTTCAAATTTTTTCTGTTATGTTCTATTTTCTTTAAGGACAGTTGAGCTGGCAGAGCTGTTGGCTAGACAGAAAGTGATGAACACCCTCAGAAGTCAGTGCTTTTGGTTAAGTCCATATATCTTAGCAAAGATTTGCCATACTTGTTCCTAGACATAAAAAATAGGCCAAAAGTCTTAGAAGAACAGGTTCAGAAGAGCCATTCAAAACATGATAATAAAAGAAAAATTCCATAGAAAGTAAATTGTAAAAAGTGTGTGACCCAGCTGGAAATAAAAGGAAAAAAATAAATAAGCACAAGTCTTGATGTATCAACTGAAAAACAGCAGAGATCTGCTGGCATATACCAAACTAAGTAAGAATTTCAAGAAACTGGGAAATTATTAACCTTAATAAAGAGCACTAATATTTGATGGTTTGCTTCATAGGATAAGTGCACAGATGTTTTAGTCATGTGATTTACATACAGAGAACCTGTAAAATCCAAATTACAGTCATGAAAGTTCTGCAAAATTCTTTGTACCTTTAAAGAGAAAATTAAAGAAATATCTGTAAAAGATATGTCTTTTTATTGTCCTCTAAAATAAAGACCTCCTTAAATTAGGCAAAGGACTGCTTGAAAGAAAAGTTGCTTTGAAGGAATGTGGCAAAGCTGTTAAGAAGTATCAAGTTTCACAGTGGTATACTGATGGAAACTTAAACCTATACTTCAGCTTTCTGTATGCCAAGGAAGGCACTCGTAGCTGCCACAGAGAGTCAAGAGTGTGGATATTTTCAGCAGGATGATAGAACTCACGCACCAGCACAATGCCAAAGAGAATGCAGTCCCTAGTCACAATCTATAGAGATTGTTAACACCAATAATCTTAGCACTGCTGGAGTAGTTTTTGAAATCCCTTACAGAATTGAAGCACACATTTGAAGATTTCTGCAAAAGAAGGCTATTATTTTTTTCATTAGTCAACAAGAAAACGGTAGTGGATTATTAAAATATGAAAATGACATTTTGAAGGGAGTTCAGAAAAAAGTGTCAATGAGCAGGAGGCCAGACAAAATGAAAAAAAGATTAAAAGAGGAAACTGTAAACGTGCATCAGGCATCCCCGAGAGACTCTTTGCACTTGCATCCTTATAAAACAATTTTATCTAAAAGCTGCTGTTACCATCATATGTAAAGAAAAGGATTAGTGTACACCTGATCAATGACCCTTTCAAGTACTTATTTTCATATCTTGATTTTTCTTTTAACCATTTTCATTTGCCTATGGATTTGTGAAACTCAAAAGGAGCCTTTTGTATGCTTTCTCTTTTCTTGATGTCTTTCAATAGGGCCTTAAATAGAAATCACTCTGAGATGTATGTCCAGCAAGTAATGTAACATGGCAAACCTGCTTGAAGAAGAGCTGACTTTTCCCTCTTCACTCCATCAGCCACAATCTTTAGCACTAATAGTCAATATAAATTTAAAGACTGGAGTTGTACATAGGTGTAGAAAGCTTTTAATAAATATTTTTAGATCAAATATTGATGGTGCACATGTAAGTACAAAAGTCAGAGGGGCAAAATGGAGCTTTAAAACTCTGTCTGCACTTCTGCAGTACAAGAAGCATGGGAAAAAATTACTTATCAGCTTTCTAACATCCCACTAAGTAGCCTCAAAATGAGGTATCAAGGGCTTTGGAAGGAATGTACAGTCATAAAGAATTCTCAATGGAGAGTCCAAGTAATGTTCCACACCACTTAGAGCCTTGAAAAAGACTGTATAGCATGGATGGGTTTTCCGGATTGCTGAAGGTATGTTGTGAACTGAGAAGCAGACTAGTCTGATTAAAAGGTATAAATGTGCCTTCAAATTTTGCTAGCTCTTATTTCCTTATGCATCTTCAGTTCCAATCAAGATAGTACAGAACCTTCCTCACATGTATTTGGATTTAACATGCAACCAGTATTACATCTGAGGTAACTATTCACAGAATATCTCTGTGGCTTTGCATTGCAAGACTCAGTGTCAGACATTGCCGTTCCTACAAATACCATTATTAGAAAGGGTCATAAATGTTTATTTACAGCTCCTATTAATAATGTTATGCATATAATATATAATTTTATACAAAGTTTCATTTGTAATTTCATATTTATTTTTCTCAACACCAATGAAAAATATTAATATCTTCCTTTTTCATTTTGTATTCACTTTCCCTTTTCCAGATCAGAAAATTGATTTCTTTACCAAAGTGAAGATAAAATATCTAGAAAGATGAAGGACATTCAGTCCTTTCTTTGTTTTTTTTCTTTTTTTTAAATTTAAATGAAACAAAAAAATCATAAGCTATCTAAAAGTATAATGATTTTTAAGAATCCACTTTTCAGGACACGTCTTCTCCACCCTAGACTTTTTAGCTCTAATTGTTTGTAAAAAACTGATTTTTACTGAACTCCACCATGATTTTTATTTCAAAACCCACTCAGTTCATAAGCTATATATGTTTCTTACCTCTGAAAAATCAATGTAAACACATCAGCGGTGGCAGGTTGTTATCAATGTTTCACAGAACATAAAATGAACCTAAAAGATAACCTTCCAAAACTCAGAGGAAAAGACATACTTTCAAATTTGCCTGTCAGTCTATCTCAAAGGAGACAAAGCCAGGAAAAATGTCTTAAATGTGATGGTCTCTTATGATCTGTTTCTAAAATTGTGCTTCCCATTGGATAGATCTTTTATCAGAACAAGGGAAAGCTTTATGCTGTCTTGCCTGACAGTGAAGCACATACTTTATACATCTTGCTGCAAGGGTTATCTCATTTAAGCTTCTCTGTGATCAGCAACCTGTTTCTCCCATGGGGATCTTCAAATGTGGCTAGTACCCAAACATAAGAGGGGAAAATAAAGCATTTGGAGCCACTTTTTCTGACACTTTTCTGCATTGCTTCCATGTCTCTTATCTATCTTGTATGAGAGGATCATAATTTCAAAATCACACAGCCTCTAGAAGAGGCCAGTCTGTGGTTCAGCACATCCTTGTCTGTAGTACATTTTGTGCACCAAAACTTCACTGTGCATCCAAGGTGAAGAAAGTAAAGGATGCTTTGGTATTATATTATTCAGAATATTGGATACCAAAGAAGTCAAACTGTAAAGAATCTTTCAAAATGTGTAGGAAGTAGGTCTCTGTTCTGTTTCCTAGGAAGCTTTCTTAATATAATACTGAATAATAAGAAAGTTGTTTGTAATTTTAACCTATCAGAAGATAGTTGGAAATTAATTGAAAAAAAAACCCCAAATAAACCCAAAAAACTCCCCTGAAACAAAAAAAAAAACCCAAAACCAAAAAAGCAACAAAAAACTCAAACCAAAACCAAACCAGAACCAAAACCAAATAAAAACAAAACAAAAAACAATCAAACAAAAACAAAAGAAAAACAAAAAAACCCCCAAAACAACAAAAAACCCCTACCAAAATCAATCTTTTCCTTTGTTCTTCTTTGTTCCTCTGTCCTCACTTTTGAAGGAATAGATCTAGTTTATTTAATCTGGAGATGGAGGCACAAGAAAGGGGGTAAAAGGGTCTTTTGTATTTCTTGGTGGGAATAATATGGAGAGGGTTATGCCATATTTATCTCTGTCATGTTATATAGAAAACCCAGCCATCTGATCCCTCTAAGACTGATCTAGAGGTGTTACAAAGAAATTTCAAAAAACTTGGTATTTTTCTTAACAGTCACAATTTTTCTTGGCTGTACTGAAATAAAAATTACATCCATCAGCAAAATGCAAAAGAATTCAGAGCATTTCTTTTGAAAGGGATGCTACTTTCTTGATTTCATTCTCTTTTCAGTCACAGTGTCAGTTACAGATATTTTCCCTTCTGTATGTCTGACTTCATGGCATGTAGTCATCCGTGCAAAGCATAGGAAAATTTGGAGAATCTACAAGCACTCCTTTGCATTTAAAGAGAATCTCTTCCAAGGCTTTGGAGGGGGAGCTGATGCAGAGACTATTCTGAGGAGGAACATAGTGAGGAATGATGTGGGAAATCAATGCTTGAGAGTCAAGCTGAGTTGAATGTGTTTAGGTAATGTGCCCTTATGGTACTGAATCTGAAACTAATGTTGACAGAAATAACAAGCTTTAACCGATGATGATCAATCCTGAATAATGGCTGCATAATGAGAAGAAGTCTGTGGAGTCCCAAATACTATGAGATAAATTACAGTGTTCAGGAAGCATGAGAGAGTCTGAAATAAGTGAGAAATGTCCATGTGTTAACATTAGCTTGAGCTTCTTATCCCAAATGACCTGCCTTTCGTTCTTTAAAGCCACCTGTGCTTTAAAGGGATTCATTGTAAGATCTTTTGGACATGTTTGATATTCACTGCACTTTTCAGAGTTTGGACAGAGGGTATGGGAAGTTGATGCACTGGATAAATATCCCCACAGTTCTTGCTATTGTGAGTTTTAGACTTGTTTCTTTACCATTAAAAAAAGGACAAAAATTACTGAAAATAAGCCTAACTCAAGGGAATCTGAGAATTTTGCCAAAATAAGGGTGTTTCATTGACATCATTTTTTACAGTACACAAATGCATGAATCTCTCCTCTCATCTCCTCTCCTCTCCTCTCCTCTCCTCTCCTCTCCTCTCCTCTCCTC
>JAHLSL010000006.1:15724763-15765934 GCA_025920805.1 Petroica traversi | reverse complement strand
CTCCTCTCCTCTCCTCTCCTCTCCTCTCCTCTCCTCTCCTCTCCTCTAAGTATCTTCAGTTTTCTGCTAATTTTGTTTTTTATTGATGCAGAGCAAAGTTATCAGATTTAAGTACCCATTAACTACTAGAATTTGAAACCAGCTATTGCACGAAGTAAAATAAAGCATCAGAGTCTCAATTTTCTTCTCAGTGTTAGTGTTTCTGGCCTTCCCATGTGAGCTGTTAGTATGATGAATAAACATGCTCTGAATTGGTTCATTAGGGTGGAACTATAGATCTCTCCTGATGTTTCCTTTATTCTTTGCAAAGAGGCTTCATTGTTTCTATATATTTGGTTGTTACAGCTGTGATGCTGCCAAGTAAAACAAAGTGCCATATAATCAAATGCTTTTGCATATATAAAATGCAAAAATAGGAAGCAGAAAAGATAAACGTGATGCAAATTAAATAGTTTATCTTGCTGATTGCCAGGCATATCAATGTGGGGGGAAATTTGTCCATAAATTGTAGAGTTACAATGACTTATTGGAAATATATTCTTATCAAAATCACAACTTAGTATTGAAGGATTAAATAGATCTACAGTTTAATAACTGTTCTATTGTATCAGATCTGGAGTATTTCTACCCTCTTATTCCATCCTTCCCCACATGATGCTGTCTAAAATATTTTAGTCACTTAAGCAATGAACGTCAACAACAAATGAAATACAAAAAAAAAATCCTAATATTTAGTCTATAAGGTACCTTATATTGGTTTGTCCATTTCACCACTATTAACCTTTACAAACCTTTCCATAAATTGACATTAAGCATCTGTGTTTTTGGCTAATTAGTGATTGTTGTTGGATGTCGGAAACTAGAACAATGTAGAATCTAGTATTTCTGGGTATGTCAGTATTTATAGTTTCAGTTCTTAACAAATGGCCCATTCAGTCTTTGATGCTATTCATCTAGGGTCAAGTGACACAGCTTGATTATAGTGTTTCAACAGGAGGTTTATTCAGATGTAGTTGGACATTGTAAAAAACAAAAGCATTTTAAAAAATACAGATTACAGTTTACTGGGCAGCATGCAAAAAATGAGCATCACTAATAGCAACATTGCGGAAGAAGATTTCCAAAAATTGTTAAGTACAATCATACAAGGCAAATAGTTTACAGCTAAAAAAAGTAATTTGTTTTTACCTACAAGTAAAAAATCTGGAGACTAAGATTTTAAAAGTTAAAATTTAAAAGTAATAACTGTTATGACTACTTAATCAGAGCAGAGTTATGTTCCAAATAAGTGTGACATTACTGTGCAAAACTTTGAGATCATAAATAATAGCATCCCAAGAGTGTCTAATAAGCACTAAAATAACAGCTGAAATAATTTCCTAACTTCTGCACGTTCTTGATAAAATTATTTCGTTCCATGTCTTAGACTTATTTCTGTTTTCCTGACTTCTTAATTTTACTTTGAGCACAAGATAATTCTTTAAACACAGGTAAGTCAATACTCTAGAGAATGAAAATAATCTAATGCTTCTTTTTAACTTGCCTTACAAAGTTGCAGTTAGAACGGAATTTATCCCTGTGCCAGAAAATCAAATATTACGTATGTGCCACTTAAGTCTCAATTATCCTGACAAGAGTTACATGGCACATAAGTCTTACTCAGGGCTCATTTTCACTTTTAGTCTGCAGCCTGGGAAAAATTCTTTTCACTTTCTAGATTCCATGTTGTCTCATTATCTTCAGGCTAAAAAGCTAGCAGCACACAAAGGTCTCTATCTCTGTGTGAATGAGAGGGAATGCACAGGACAGGGAAATGTTGGCTGCAATTTTATTACATAATATAGAAACACTGTCCCTGGACAGGGTGACATTTTCCCTGTGAGTAGACAGGGCCAGCATGGTCCTGCACTGGGACTGACACACTGGGGAGTCTCTGGCTAAAGGGGAGCTAGGAAAAAACCTTTCACTTTGTTTCATATAACCTGTGGCAGCTTCCTGTGCCTGTTGTGGGATTGAGCCAGAGGGAGAAGAGGTACTGGGCAGGGACTGGAAGTTTAGTCTTAGGGCAGAAGAATGGAAACACGAAACAGCTGTCCCATTAACCCCACCAATGCATAACAATCAGTGCATAGTTTGGAACTCCTGTATATAATGGAGGGCTAAGTACTGTATGCTTGTATTCTGTCCTGTCCTTGCCATATTTGATTTAGTTTTAATATGCTGTCATGTTTTAGGAATAGTATTCTCCAATTCAGTAGTCCCATTAAAAACCCACATCACCACTCACTTCCCTTCCCCATTCAGCTGCAAGTACTAAAGGCAAAGATCATGCCTTGAGATAAGAATAATTTACCTGAAAGAGCAATGGAGATAAAAAAATGAACAGTGACAGCAACAATTTTAATGAAAAAAAGTGGACAAAAGAGAGAGTGCAGAGGCTGAGTTGACTGCAGCCACACCACACAGTCCTCTTCCTTTGCTCAGGAACATTGATACCCCATTGCTCCTTCCCCTCCAGTTGCTCCACTGGGAAGGAACATCCTTCTTCTCAGAAGACAGGAAGTCCATTTCCACCATGCAGCAATGAGGTCAAATTGTATTGCATAATATTAGTAAAATAATGCTCTCACAACCCCCTCACAATGACAGAAAAAATGAAACCTGTTCTTGGCCAAAACCAAGATATATTTAATGAATATTCATTCAGGCAGGTAGAGAGTTATTTGCTGTCTGTTCCTAATAATATAATTTTAGCACTAAGTCAGTTTCTTAAACAAATATCCTACAGTCAGAACATGTGGCAATCTCATGATATTTTCACTTACTTCCAAGCAGAAAGTCATATTGAAACACCTTTTACTCTTTGTTAATGTATCTAAGCTTTCAGAAAAATTGCAAGAGGTCTCCTTTTAAGATTTCCTGTCCTTTATGGTAATGATATTGTTTCTTTCACACAAATAAGTAGGAAGAGAAAACATGAGTAAAATTTCAAGAAACAAATATTTTAGCTTATTTCTAAGCCCTTCGAATATGTTTGAAATTCAGAAAATGCTTTGGGAGGTGTACTAAAACCACTATTAGATTGTAGTTTTTCTTCATATATACAGAACTCATTCATGTCAACAGAAAGACCATGGCTATTTCAAGTTAGTTAATGAGAAAACACAAGAAGAAAAAAATTCCCTCTGCACCCTTCTCTCTGTAGCAATTTTTTAGACTACAGGTAACTACTTTTTGCTTGCGGACATAGGAGAATAGAAGTGTTCATAAGGCAAACAACAAATAAATGAGAGCAAAAATCCCCAAGAAAATATGGTAATCATATGTCAGATAAAATAAATGGGACCATCGATGAGATCTAAAGCATTAACAAGTACAAGTGAGCACTGATAAGACCCTTCTTTTGAAATAAGGAAGGAGAGGTTTTTTTTTTCATTATTGTTCTCATGCTGGTTGTGCTGGAGGAGAAATGAGGACAGGGAATCCAAAGAGTTTCATCTTAGTTGCTGCTGTCTAGTTCTGGAGCATATATGATTTCAAGACTGCCTTACTGATATCTTAAGTAGCCATAACTGTGTCAGATTTGTCCTTTCTTCTTGAAAACTGCTGTCTTCTGAAAGGCAAAAAAGGAACTTATTCTGCCTCAAATAATGTCTGCCTTGTATGCAGTCAGAAAATAGAAAAAGAGAAAGGCTGTAATACTTCCTACACTGCAATGTCATCCTGTGTGTGCATGAAGAGATAAAGCACTAGGAAGGCTCTCTTGCACAGCAGCATCCATAATTATACGTGCACCTTTGTGGGAAAAGACTTGCCAAAGTACAGGTGAACATCCAGATATCTTGCTAGCCACAAGATTCCTGATACAGGCCAGGATGTCATTGGACTTTTTGGCCACCTGGGCACTGCTGGCTCATCTTCAGCCAGCTGTTGACCAACACCCCCAGGTCCTTTTCCCGATGGGCATCTTTCCAGCCACTGCTCCCCAAGCCTGTAGTGCTGAAGGGAGTTGTGACCCAAATGCAGGACCTTGCACTTGGCCTTATTGAACCTCATACAATTGGCCTTGGCCCATTATCCAGCCTGTGCAAATCCCTCTGCAGATCCCTCCAGTAGATTGACCTTCACACCCAACTTGGGGTCATCCATGAATTTATTAAGGGTGGAATTGATCCCCTCATCCTGATTATTAATATAAATATCAATCAATTAGCTCCACTCAAGAAGCTCAATGATAATAGGGATATACACACAACAGATGAGGTAATGTATCCCATTATTTTATACTACTCAAATGACTTTTTTTTTGGTACTGTGAAGGTTTGGGGTTTTTTAAATATTTTTAGCCTGGTTTGAGAATTATCTACTGATGAATCAAATAGCCATTGATAATTTTGTTTCCCTCTAACAGTGATTTTTGTCTTCTTTTAAATAAATTGAGTCATCAGGTAGGAGAATATGTGAAATTATTGTGTTCATACAATTGGACTCCCTCAATTTTCCTTTCAGGAAAGAAGAATATGGATCTTGAAAAATACTTCAAAAGTACAATCTAAGATGTTGTCATTTTGCCAAGAAATGTTGGGTCAGATGATCCTTGAGTTTCCCTCACAAGTTTCTGTTCTGATTCTATCATGCAATCTATCACAGGAATACTGACTCAATTGATTATTTGCAAACAATGTTTAATTTTACTCAAAAATGTTAATTGAGTAATCTGTTGGACAAAAATAACTACCAGTTATTTCAAACACAATGTCTTTCGCACTCTTCCCTCCATAAATCTAGGATTTGGATTATATTTCAAGGAAAAAATTTATCCAGACTATGGTTTGTTTTCCCTCCAGGAAAAAAAAAAAATAGAATATATGTTCATTGGCAAATTACACGCTGCCAACTTAATTTTCTCTGGAATCTGTCCATTAGCTCAAAAGGAAGAATTAACATTGTCCTCCTGCTTGGCACAAGAAATTACAGAACTTCCACAATTATAGCATAAAAAAATCACACACGCAGATAAAAATAGAATTCACACAGTTTTTTGGTCTCAAACCCATTGTCTTGCTCAGCCTACTCATAAAAGTACAATATGTATGCATTCCCTTTCTTTATGAGGTTGCGCACAATATCTGGATATTTTGGTCAAAAAGGACAGCAAGTAGAGTGCTGATGATGTAGCTCCCTTTAGACTTCTCACAGGGTGAACATTCAATCTCAACACATGTAGGTCTCCAAAAGAGCAATGAACTAGTAGTGATGTCCACTGTTATCACCAAAAGGTGAAGATTCTTTATTTCAGCCAACAGAACTAGCAAACTTCTGCCCTCTTCAGCAAAGAGGATGCAGGGAATAAGTCACGAGCCAGCTGAGCATCCCCTTTTGGTAACTTGTAACGAACACTGTCCTTTGCTTCAGTCAGTGTACATCCCCAGCTCCGTGCATTCCTGCAATTCCCATAGTGATAAGCAGAAACTAGCAGCTCTGCTAAGGAGAACACCTCTGTTTCTGAAAGGTTCTGGTGCCCCTAGTTTAGCTGCATTTGAATTAGATAAGCAGTAAAATATTCATGGAGATTTCTCTCAAAAAATAAAGTTGTGCATTTAGAAAGAAAATGTTTGCTGGAAGTCAGTTAAAAAGAATGGTAATGATCGCAAATGTTACAGAAGGAACAAAAAATACAATTTCTTGAAGAAATAAAATACATTCTGTCAGAGAACTGAAATACAGTATCTGACAGAGATTTAAGTGTGAGGTTAAAGAGTACAGTAAAATGGGTTGCAATGTCATCAACTTTGACCCAGTAAAAGCAATTAATGTGATGCCTGTGTCAGCTAGGGCTATGACAAAATTTAACCTGTCTGACCCAGAGAGATGAAAATAATGACTAGAATTTCTGAGGTCACAGAATAAATCAAGTCCTTCGTACTCTGTAAGGGACTGTGAAGGTTCAATTCATATCAAAGTCAGAGGAAACTGAGGTCATTTAGGGCCAGGCACTCAAAGGTACTTGAGGTGTGAACTTTCCTTCTCCTCCAGCCTCCAGTAATGCATATGCTTCTCCGTATCTTATCACCAAAATTATGTGATATTAGGTTCTCTACCATCAGTAAGATTTTATTAACAAGCAGCAAGCAACAGCTTGGCTACTGTTGAATAGGTAATGAGAGAACTGTAATTGACTGTTGTTTCATTCATTCATCAAAAAATGAAATGTGAAAAATGACCTGTTGGCAAATGTCTTATATTTTTGACTAAGCAGATTTTGTTGCAGATGCAGCCACAGTAATGACTAAATGAAATTCCTGTTCTGAAAATAATTTATTTTGGGTTTAGAATTTGAAAATAACTGAAAATGGTAATTTTTAAAATAATATATGTTCATATAGGGACAGTATTTTCAATTCTTATTTAAGGAACATTTATTCTTCTCTTATTTAAGTTCAGAAGCCCTTTAGCTAAACTTTGGTTTGTCACCTTACTTAGGTGTCTCACTCATTTACAAGAGCTTTCTGAATATATTCTGCTTCAAGACTTTCATTGATAATTTCAAGTCACTTTGTTTCCTTGTCCTTTCGTTTCACTCCCCTTAAAAGAAGTAAAAATAGATTTCACAAGGAAGCTTGTGGAGATGATAACCTATTTGCAGTTTATTTTGAGACCTTTGGAAATAGAATTTGTTTTTCACACTAATTCATATTCTTTCTCTCTATGCACTTTCTACTGAAAATATTCAGCCACTTCCATACTTTTGTTGGGAAAATCCTTGTTTAGGTCATTAGAGCAAGAGTACTTCTGAGGCCAAAATGTAAAGGTAATGCCTCAAATCCAGTGGTTTGTTTTTCTGCAGTATATTTTATAACCTGGTAAAAAATGGTGTCTGTGAAAAATCTTAGCAAGAAAATTTGACGAAGCTCTAACATCCTCATGCTTAACCACACACACAAATAAGGTGAAGACAAAGTGAATGAGAAAGACTAGTCTATTATTTTTCTTGTGTAATCAGATCTCTCCTGTACAACATCTGAGATTTCAAGTGTTAAAAAAGCACCTTCTGTTGAAGACAGTTAGATGTCACCAAATTAATTCAAATGCATTGTTTAGCTGAGTTTACGTATAAAACCAAACGGAACCAAAAATAATCTGAAATGTGTTTACATTCACACATGTGCAACATCTCTGGGTGACGAAAGAGAAATAAAAATGTTGACATTACAGTGCTAATCTTTGAATCAAGCAGGTTAATCACAAATTTTCTCTAGACCTTCAGGTCAAAGGTTCTCCCGACCATTAACTGAGCTTTGGCACACACTTTGTGGATGTCTGAAAATGGATAATCATGCCACAGTTCTTTTGTTTTAAAAAAAGATCTTTTTAATTGTTACATTTAGCACTAGAAACATGTTCACCAATACTCTTCAGTCCAAGTAAGAATTTCTCAGAGCATCTAGAATTCCACCATGGAATTTTTCTTTTATTCATTCTTTGCCTAGACAACTAGCTCCCTTTTTCCATAACTAGCCTTATAGTTTGACAAAATAAAGACAGACAGCAGGCGGTCATGTTTCTCAATATGTACTTTCTTTTCTCCTGAAATAGAAAAAAGAATCTGTACTCACAAAACAGTCAGGGAGAGACCCCTTCCATTGCATCTAATGATTCTGGGAACACTCTCACCACCTCATCAAAACTTCTCTTCAATAAAGTAGTTTGAAAGTAGTAGTTTGTTGTAGTAGTCATCTCTCAAACATTTTCTGTTCAAGCACATATTCTTCAAAGGTGTCATTCTTAAATCAGGCATGGAAATTTTTCATGATCCCCTTCTCAATGTCCCATTCAGTATGGAGTCAAAAGTCAGGAAAGAGGGCAGGTACTGTGACAGAGTTGACAGGTGATTATAACAGTGTCAACACAGAGAATGTAGAGGTAAGGCAATATGAGCTCTTAAGATTCTTTGAAGAACACCTATGATCAACAGAGATTTTAAATTAAATAAAACTGCACTTAGGTACTTTGTTATATTTTTGAATGTGTATGGATAAAAATGTGATATATTTTGCTTCTTTTAAGGCTGCATAAGCCTACCAAAGCTCAGCACCAAGTAAAACCTTTTTTACTTTATTTTTCTTAGAAAAAATAGGTAGCATGTCTCATCAGTACACAATGCACAATCAGTATTCATCAGTGTACACAGATTAGTTTGTACAAAATAAAGTACTTACTCAGCTGGCAGTAAAACAAGGAAGCTTCCAGAAAAGCAGAAATTAAGGAAGCTGGTGGGATGCTGATAGTTACAAATTCAAGAAATTAATGTATTGGAGAAATACAAGATGCACTTTCTGTTTTAGAATCATATTGGCATGGTGTTTTCACCATTTTTATAGAAGCAGCATAAGCCAAAATTCCAGATTTATCTCTTCTTGATTGTTAGCTGTTTTTCCTTCTTCTTCTTTATTTATTTTTTGCTCACATATTTGAGTGGCAATGATTCAGAGTAAACACAGGAACCTGAAGCTGCATTTTGAAATGGATTACAAAACTGGCACTATGTCTGTAAATAACCTTCTCATCAAAAAGACTATAAATTCTTTAAACAGGATATTTGAACAGATCCAATATACGTTTACATATAGCTGATCACTTCTTATACTTCAAGATGTGTTTCTCACATTTATTCTTAAAAGTGCATTGCTCCTTCAAAGTATTTTATCTGATAAACAAGTCAAATGTCCAGTTTTAGTCACTATTTAGGCTAACTATACCCAAGGCCACACCCAAAACAGTGGATCAAATACTTAATTTCTTTTCCATAGCCTGCTTCTTATTTCTCTTTATTATATATTGCAATTACTTTAATTCATGAGCAGAAGTGTGGCTCAGAATTTAAAATATTTTTAAATGATACAAGATCTTCTTAGATTTTCTTTCTAAACAAGGGGCTAAACCAAGACTGTGTAATGAACTATTGACAAGAATAAATCCTGTCAAAGAACATTTTTCTATCTTCAGCTTTTTCATAATATATTAAGGAACCAAAGAAGTACTGACCATTGCTCTTAACAGTAGTGTTTTTGCTGATATATTAATCAGCAAGCAAAGTGAAGAAATCATATTATTTTAAGAAGAAAATACAAATATTTTCTACAATCTGTTGCAGCTTCATCATTGAAAATGAATAATTATTCCTTTTCACAAAGAAGTTCATTTTTCTGCTAAATACATGGACATCTTAGAATGGGAAACAATGAAAATTGCCGGTTTTGTTAAAATATTGACAAATGAAATAATGATACAATACTGTGATTGTACTGCCACAACAAAGATCAGCATTATATATTCCATAAAAGCAGAAGTAATTCTTTATATTCTCTCCTTGAAGGCTCTTTTCATAGATCTAATTCTCTCATTGAGAAAGCAGAGGTCTGACTTCTGTCAGGAAATTCAGCCGTAATGTTTCCCTTTTTACGTGGTATTTTTTCTGCATTTTGTGTTCAGAGGAGATAACTGCTATCCAGAATAGGATAATAGGTAGCAATCAATATTTCCCAAAAAAGCTTAAGGAACATATTGCTTTTGTGTGTCTTATGGTGTCTTTTGATACAGTTGAAGAGTTTTTGTTCTCTTCAGTAATCTAGCCAGAAACTTGACCCTATCATTCCTTTAAAATGAATGACTTCTTTAATTCTTCTTTTCTGGGCACTGCTGTGCTTGAGAGCAAACGGTTTGGGTATATATGTTGACTGAAAATGTTCCTGAAACTCTGAGCAAAGGAACTGCTTCTTATTGTTTGCTTTGTGACACGTTCAAGGAAAAAGAACTTTAAATTCTTTGCAAGTACATAGGACTGAGTAAAAAACAATGGACAAAAAGAATTCCCAAAACACCAAACTCCTCTTTTGATTTCTTGCTTAAATGAAGTAAACTGCAACGTAATCACCACTATTTTAAAAAGTTCTTCTTCCTCAACTATTGTGTTTAGACCCAATTCTGAAATGCTGAAGGTGGGTAAATTAACACAAGTAAAAAATTGCTGAAATGTGGATGTACTCCTTCTAGCATCAATTTGTCTTGTTTAAAGTTAGCCAACATACTCTCTATGACTCTGTATTATGGCATTGTATTCCACACGTATATGGCATCTTAAGAAATCTATTTTTATATTGAAATGAAAAAAAACAAAAACAAAAACAAAAAACAAAACCAAAGAAAAATCTCAAACCTAAACAAAAAAAGAATTAACCCCAGTTGTTTTCTTACGTCAGAACCTTATCCAAATGTGATTTTTACACTAAAGGTTAAGGTCAATGGTATCAAATCTGGATGCTAAAATATTTGTCAAAAAAACTAAGTTAGATTTCTCAAAAATGCCTATCTGAGTTAAATGGGAGAGACAAATATTCTGTAACATTACAAAAAAAACAATCTATCCTTGCCTCTCTGTAATATGTTAAGCACATGATCTTTTTCAATAGGTAGAAGGTAGAATTTCTACTATTTCAGTTTTATACCACTATAAAAAGCTATCTTCCCTAATATATTGCTTTTAAATATGACAGAAACAAACAACTGTAGCTGGAAAACGACTAGAGGTTAACTCTTGCTTTTCTTTTCTTTGGGTGGTGTCTTCCTCAGGAACAAAAATTCTTAGTGCTCAAATGGGATTGTGAAAGTCTTCACAGACTAGGTTAAAATAAATCTCTTTTAGATACATCCTTTTTAGAACTTGACATAGGATTTTGTTCTATTTGTCAACATGTATAGATTTCTTCAATTATAGTGTGTTTAGTAATACAAACTCTAGGAAAATTATTCTTTTGCATGTACGTCTTGTTTCTATTCAGTGAAAAGCTTATGATTTTCCACATTCCATAAGTATTGCCCAAGAAACTACTGTCCTGTATGTAAAGCATTTTTAAAAATCCATAAAGGCTACAAAACCAACCTCTTATACAGTAAAAAAGCTTTGAAATGCATCTGCTTTGAATGGAGCAATGTTTTTACTGAAAAATTTTTTTTTAGAAAATATTCTGTTGAAAGAATTTTAAACAGATCCCGTTCAGCTTTCTAGTAAACCCTCCTGAGGGTAAGGATGATGTCATGAACCATGAGCCCTGGACCCATAAAGCTATATATTTGTTTCCTCTGAGGCAAACATCCTCAATGGAGCCTGACCCTAGAGTGAGTGCACCAGGGAGATCTCCCCAGAGAGTGTTTGCTCATACAGCATTTCTGTAGTTCTGTGGGGGCCAAGTGCATAAAAATCAGCTAAATTACTATTATTGCTATCAGAACAGTCATGACCCTAAATTTCTCCCAGAACTTGCAGTATTCAAAGAGTTTCTAGTTCACTGAAAAATGACTCCTGTCCAGCTTAAAATGAAACTAAATTTAAAACCTGGACAAAATAGAGCGCACTCTAAACATTGACATTTCCATCAAAGTAAGAATTTTAGATTATTCCTATTCATAGGAAACAGTGTTCATGTGATTCCTTTTTTTTTTTCCAAGAGTACACTTACCTGACTCAGCAGATAAGTGTTGCTTTGATGTTCTTTTTCTTATCTCTCCCTTCAACATGTCACCTCAAAGTTCATTTAATGCACACTAATGAATATTTACACTGAATAAAAATAGATAAATTTTCTCCCAGAATTTTCTCTGGTGGTATCATTTTAGACTCAGTTTTTAAAACATTTGAGATTTTTAAGCATATAACTGTTTTATTTAGATGTCCAAGTAATAGAGATCGTTACTATTATAATTTCTAATCTATTGCTAGAAAATTGGAGAATCAGGGAGTTGATGTCAAAGTCACTATTTTTGATTTCTTAATATAAAATATCCAGATGGAATCTAATTTTTGAAAAGTTCCTACTGTTGGTAGTGTACAGAAATAGCACCAAGGATATTAGGGTATAGAAAATAATGTGCCATCTAGTTAAGTTGTTTTGATTGTCAGCTGATTTTTTTTCATATTTTCATAGAACAACAGGAAAAATTGAATGATCCCTAAGAATCATTGAGTCCAACTCTTTGCTTCTCACAGGAAAACCTGAAACTAAATCATATGATTTTGTCCAGAGGCTCTTTGAATGCTGACAGGCTTGGTGCAATGACCACTTCCCTGGGATGCCTGTTCCAGTGACCAGCCACAAAAGCTGTCAGTGAAGAACCTTTTCCTAGTATCCAGTCTGAATTTTCCTTCACACAGCTTCATTCCATTTCCTTGTTTCTGTCATGAGAGAGGAGCCTGTCAAAGCCCCCCTTGAGAAAGTTGTAGATTGTGAAGAAGACACCCATTGTCAATATAGACTAAGTAGACCCTCAGCTGAACATGCCTGTTTTTTTTGTCTCCATAAAATATTTGGTTTCATACCATGTCAACCTTCTCTTGTGACTGGTGTTCAGGGAAGTACATCTGCTTGTGCAGAATATGTCAGTCAAGCTGAAGATCCAGAAAATTATGACTGAGGTCCACTGCCATTGGGTTCTTCTTTTAGTCACAGTTCTCAATTTCTTCATTTTCCACTGGTTTAAGCTATTCTTTCATGGTAATTTGAGTAATTTTTTTGCTGCTGAGGTCCAAACAAAGTATGGATACAAAACCAATATGACTTTCATTACTATCTTGACTAAATATAAGAAGAATTGAAGTTCCTCCTCGTTTGAAAGCAGTTTCTTTCTTGGCATATTCTAGAAATAATTGCAAAAAGGACGCTATTTTCCGCAGAAGAGCAAGATTGATTTATTTTTCCCCTGTGTTTTCCTCATTAATACAATATCAAGAAAAATCACTGTATCTTAAAATAGATGTAATCTATGTAATGTGAACAGAAGCTTTTTAAAAATTTTTGCTTCCGAACCTGCAAGCATTGTTCTTGTGTATAAAAACATGATGACACTGATTATAATAGAGGGAATTGTTTAGCTTTATTGCAGTTGAAGCAGTTTTGTGAGCTATAAGGGCTATCAAATATGTGTACAGCTGCACATGATTTAGTAATTACCAGTGTCCAAAGCATCCATCTCTGGCAGATGTTTCAGAAGCTGCTAATTTTAAATAGCATCAAAAAGAATCTTGCATGTAAGAGAACACTTGGGTCTTGTGAAATGTAAAATTATTAGCTTAAATTCTACAGTGTTTTAAAAGACTTTGAGGGGTTTTTTTCAATAAAAAAAATATTTGAATATGCAAAACACTCTTATGTTAATAGGAAAATTAAGTAAGCTGATATGTTCTTGTCAATCTGTGTTTGAATAGTGGTTTCCTTAAATAAATGAAAGAAATTCTACTCGTTGAAGTTTTATGCATTTAGTTCATGTGTCTGTCCTTAAAAACTATGAAGCATCTGTGTGATTCTAAGTTTTACTCTCTCTCAAGTGTGCAAAAATTTGTAATCAATTCAGACAAATTCCAGGACCAAAAAATAATTTCAAACTGTCCTCCAGAAACTGTATACACGACTCATGCACTCTTACCTTTATGCAAAAAAAAAAAAAAAAAAAAGAAAAATTAAATATTTCTGCAACAACTTGAATTTTGCATTGGTACTAATTGAAAGCTTCTCATAGTAATAAGGTGTTAAAAGATCAGTACAGGATGATTTGGCATTCTGACATGGACAATTTGACTAATTTCAGATTTTTGTGTTAATTATACTGATGCATCTTTTCATTGCTGTCATTCATGGACCAAAGTAAAAATCTGTAATAATACTGTTTGAACAGGGAATGGGAAGAGGCAGGTGGTTTGCTGGTGTGTTTGATAGAGGTTTTTTTTTTACTTGCTTGTGGGTTTTTTGGCTGTGAATTGCTGATGATTTTCCTGAAGGTGTCATAAAGAGCAGAAAGATTCTCTTACTTAACAAATTGGATTCTTTTCCAATGTCATGAGGTAACTTCCATCCATCATGTGTCCTTGCCTACAAATTTTGTCGTTTTAGTTTTCTGGATTAAATCCCTCTAAATTAACAATGTTAAACAAGGTTTGTCTAGGCAATTATATTGTACAACTGCCAGAAAATAACTTTAAAAAATGCTTATACTTCAGTAAGTCTTTGGAGCTATTAATAATTTCTGCTAAAATTGCCAGAGCAGTATATAGTATTTTAATGTATTGTAGGGCACCAGAAAATCTTGAAGGTGACAGTGAACAGTAAAACAATTTACTTTATTTTTAGATTTTTTTGACATTTGTAGTATTTTATGGCTCCAGGTACATAATTGCAACTTAGTACAGGACACATGAGAGTAGAAGTCAACCATTTTCAGGTCAAAAAAAAAAAGGAAGGAAATTACAGCAATTTTTTTAATCAAATCTAATTTTCAAATTTTTGACCTGGCTTCCCTCTGTATAATAATTTCTGAGTAAGAGAAAGATAAGAAAAACAGATAATAATTCATTCCAAAATAATTAAGAGTGTCTTTTCCTTATGATTCACTAGTAATGGAAAAGTTTTACCTTCCTCTAGATTGTATTTTTTTGAGGACAACTTTAAAATCAAAGAATTGGGGTAAATCTTATGAGTAGTTAACCTAAAAAATGCTATATTGAACATGATCTTTTTCCCTTTTTCAAAAACTGACAATTTATTAATCTTCTTATCTAAAATGGAATTTCTGACCCTATTAACATGGCACTCAGTTAATTTGCATTAAACCGTCACTGTCCATTTAATTATTAGTGATTGTAAATTTAACATGTAATATGGTGTGTAAATCTGGTTTATTTTCTACCACATTAGGCTGCCAAAAGGGAAAAAAGCACACATTCCTGCATAACCCCTTATAGAATCATTATTGTCTAGCTGTCTGCTTGCAAAGCCAATCAAATTCACACTTAAAATATTTGGTCACTTTTATATTTTTTCTGATTGGTATGTAATTAAATTAATCATGTCCAAAAATTAAAATATATGTTACTTCACATGGCACATTCACCAAAAACATTACAATTAAGATATATCATATTTAATTTACATATTAACAAATCAGAAATAATGCAATTAAAAATATATTAATTACACTGGGATTAACCAAGTCCCAAACACAATTCAGAATGGGGAGTTTTATAAAACATGTGCTGTGTTTTAGGAATGGCATTTCCCAATTTAGTATTCCCACTTTAACACTCCAAACCATGAACCCTCTGTTAACTGCCCCATTTCCCTGTTCCCTATCCCTTGTGGATGAAGAGGAAAATTGGAGGCATGAAAGATAAAGATCACAGGCTGAGATAGGAACAATTTACTGGGAACAGCAAATGAAATAAGAATACAAATGGTAGCAGCAGCAGTATTAATAACAGAGTGTACAAGAAAAGAGGCGAGTGATTCACTCACGATTGCTCATCGTGCAGAGTCTGACATTACCACCGAGCAGAAGGGACCTCATCTGTTAAGAGTGTGGTGGTATAAATAATCTCCAGGTCCTGGCCATGACCCTTTTGACTACTGCAAAAATTAACCCCATCTGGGCTGGAACCAGCAGAATGTATGAAATAAAAACAACTCATACCTCTAGCAGACTGTTTATGGCTTGCCTGTGTGAATTTTCTCTTTTACGTCTGTTTTCTTTGCTTTCATCCTGAATTTGCACTTCCAATGTGCCTTGCTGTGTGTTCTCTTTCACTATGGGGATCAAACATGGTAGGGAAAAATTTAATGGACTCTATGCATAACTAGCACAAGCCTTCATCTCCAGAGTGGATTATATAAATTGCTATCTTTGGGCTTAAGTAAAAGCTGTTTTCAGAGCCACAGAAACCCTAGGCTAACATTTCTAAAGAATATCTCCTTTATCTTTATTTTCCCCATGAGCTGCAGAGCTTCTTTAAGGACCATGATGTCCTTGGTTATGACCTTTATAGAGTAGCCAGCCTCTCCAGAGAAAAGGTGGTAAATAGAATTCTCTGAAATGTCAACTGGCAATCTGCTTTAAAAATATAGAATTTGAAGAAAGAAATATTGCGTGAAAAATCCTAAAGAGTTTATGTAATTTTTTGTTATAATATGTAAATAAGAACAAATATTTAAGTAAGTATATTAAGATATTTGAGCTAAGATACCATCTAAATTGCAAGGCGAAGACAATATTTTGTATAGACTCATAGGTCTTTAAAATTCTAGAAACTATATAATCTAAATTCTTCTTTCACACTCTATTTCCACAAAAGCTTATGCTTTGCTTGCAACTTTTTTGGTGTGCATTAGAGGGAATTTATTATTCTCTCTTATTCTTTACAGCTTTCATTCTGCCTCAAATGTAGCAATTTTTTTTTTTTTTGCTTTGTTTCCATTTCATATCTACCTGTGTACATATTCTGCTCTAATTTGAAGGTTAGACTTCAGAATACTCAACATCTCAAAGGAAAAAAAAAAAAAAGAAAAAATACAAAACACAACAAAACCCAACCTGCCTCCCCAACAAAATTACAGAGCTTTTATGTTTTTATTTTAAATTAATATATCTGTAAGACATGGACATGTTAAACATACCTTATGTCATATTTCCACAAACACACTGTCTAGCCTGAATGGTTATGACTGCACCTTGGTTAAGGAATGACTTTATATCAAGAACTGTACAAGACACATTATATGTATGTACTCTGTCACTCAAACTCACAGAGATATTTTCCTGAGTTCCTGACTTATAAGAAGACCTGGGAAACCTTTTAAGTTTACCATTGAGAAGTGAACATACCTCTCGCTAAATTCAATTAAAATAGTTGCATCAGGCAGGCTGCAACACAGATAACACCGACAGGTTACAGCAGCTACAGTGGTGTGAACTTTATAGCACTCTCATGCAATTGTGTGAACATCTGCTTTTATTGCTCTCCTACTTCCCTGCTTTACAAAATGTGAACAATATTTTCCTATTATGTTCTGTACTAAGCAAAGCCATCAATTCTAAACATCTTTTTCTTATGCTGCAGAATGAAATAATTTTCTTTTCTCATCAAACAATCTGTATAATTAGAGTACTTTTAGCTATCTGCATCAAACAATTAGCGTATTAATTGCTGAGGGTTGGACTAAACCAGTGAACATGTAAGCAAAATTTTATAAATGTGATTACGTTGTTGCAAGAGTAATGATCAGGAATGGCATTTCTATAGACAATGAATCTTTTTCTCCAGAACTCAACGACAAAGATTTTCATTATAGATAGTCAGTTGTTTATCCTCAGGGGATATTTCCCTTTTCTGTACCTCTTTAGATTTGAAAGGCCTAATTGTGTCCTGGCTTATTTGGGTTTTATGCTAAAGGAAGTAAATTTGTTTTTAAAAAGTTGATCTAAGAAGCCAAAATTGGCAGCTTGCAGTGGCCCAGAGTGTTTTGTGCAACTTCTGAGAGTTCACTGAAAGTTGGACTCTTGTCTTGCAGATTCTTAATAAGTAAATATGTAATGCACAGCAGCAATGTTCCCAAGTTTGTTGACAGACACATAGCATATTACCCTAGTCATTAGGATCATCTGAAGCGTGCATACTTTAGTATATAAATGGCTTCTTAGTTAAACTGAGGGATTTCTATTGTGCTTCAAGTTCTTCTAGGCTTCCCTTGCAAGCTTAACTGCTCCATCATCATCCAAAAGTATCAATTGTGCAGTCTCCCCTGTGATGGGTCAGGCACACAACTTAACATTCTTGAGACAACAGCCTTTGATCACCATACTGATATTCAAAACATAACAGAACGGCCTCATTTGAGAGAAACCATAAAGGTCATCTAGTTCAAACCCTTGCAGTGGGCAGGGACACCTTTCACTGTTTTGTATTCCTCAGAGCTTCATCCAACCTGGCCTTGAACACTTGCAGGGCTGAGGCACCAACACCTTACCTGAGCAACCCGTTCCAGTGCCTCACCACCTTCATAGTAAATAATTTCTTCCTAATCTAAGATAAAGCTACTCTCTTTCAGTTTGAAGCCGTTCCCCCTTGTCCTGTCACTAAATGCCCTTGTACAAAGTCTCTCTCCATCTTTCTTGTATGCCCCCTTTAGGTAGTAGAAGGTCACAGTTAGATGACCCCAAACCCTTCTCTTTTCCAGGCTGAAAAATCTCAATTCTCTCAGCCTTTCATCCTGTGAGAGGTGCTCCATCTCACTAATCGCCTTGGTGACCTCCTCTGGACTTGGTCCAACAGGTTGATGACCCTCCTCTGTTAGTGCCCCCAGAGTTGGACGCAACTCTGCAGGCGAGGCCTTACAGAGGAGAGGGACAGAATCCCTTCCCTCAACCTGCTGTCCACTCTGCTTTGGATGCAGCCCAGGACACATTTGGCTTTCTGGGCTGGGAGTGCACCTTGTTGGGTCATGTCCAGCTCTCATCCACCAGCATCCCCAAGGCCTTCTCAGCAGGGCTGTTTTCAGTCTTTTCATCCCCAGCCTGTGCTGATACCAGAGGCTGTCCCAGTTCAGGTGCAGCACCTGGCATTTGGTCTCATTAATCCTTGTGAGATTCTCATACTCCCACTTCTCAATATTCTCTAGGTTCCTCTGGCATCCTGTCCTTCAGGCATCCTGTCCTTCAGGACAGCATCCTGACCTTCGGGTGTGTCAACAGCAGCACTCAGCTTGGTGTCATCCACACATTTGCTGAGGGTGCACTCCATCCCTTCCTCATTAATGAAGATATGAAATAAGAGTGATGCCAATACAGACCCTGAGGGCCACCACTTATCACTGATGTCCATTGTGATCCTGAGCCATTGACTGCTAACATAATTTGGGTTTCTTTTAAGGAGAAATGCCCAACTACTCTACAGTTATACTGTGACTGGCTCATGAACAGGAGCAAGTATATCTATCTTTATAGTGTCTGTTTTCTCTGTAAATACTCTTTTATCTTAAAAAATTAAATTATCTTTTCAATTTTAAATATGGAATGCATTTAGCAGGCTAGTATTTGTATTTGTCTTCCTGAGTGAAGAATTGGCAAGCTGGAGCTCTTTGCCCAGTGAAGCAGAGCTCTGCAAAGGCAGTGTCAGGAAGGAGAGCTTAAAGAACACTGTACTTTTACACACCCAAAGAAAAGTATCCAATCTTACATAGTGTTATTACAAAAAATAGCATCATAGCTACCTTTAAAAAGAGATTGATACACAGCTCTTCAGGAGACTCAGAAAATTTCTTTAGAGGTCCATATTAGTTAGATGTGATTTCAAAATTTTGATGAAATACTAAAAACTACTCTCTGTAGAACAGTCAAGGTAATCCTGTTCTTTACCTGTTCTGCACAGCAGCACTAAGTAATCACACCAGGTAATTTCTTGACTAATAAAGATTTTTAATAGAAAAAAGTATTTTTGAAACTTCCTGCTTGTTTTTAATTTGCTTTGAAATTGGCCACTGAACAGCACAGAGTAGGAGGACGCAATCACATTATTAGATGTTTTCTTTAAGAGTCTTAATGAAAAATTTTATAATTCTAAAAAGAATAACAACTGGAAGTGAAAAAAAGCTCATCAACATTCTCAGGAAACTTTCACTTTTACTTTTTCCAACCATCTGCAATTTGCAATTTCTATATTAATACTTTACGGGGAAATGAAGAGCCTAGGTTCTTCTAAGAGTAAAATAAAAAAAAATAAATCAAATTTTCAGGGCTACCAGCCATTAAAATATTTCCCTGAGGTACTTTATTCTTTAATTTAATGTGATTCACATGCTTAACTATCAATAGAGAATATTACTTAACATTTAATATATCGTTCAATTATTGCAAACAAGATAGAAATTTATGTACATAGTGTTTCTAAATGTGCAGTTTATATTTTTCTGTTTATGTCTTCTTCATTCTTCTGCAGGATCTATATAGTAAGGACCACTAAAACACACTAAAAATCATTAATGAGTTCTTCCATGAAGCTTTAAGAAGAGCAAGATGATATTCTGTCATATCCACTCTATGATTTAAAATATTCCCACCCACCCTTATAGCAACAGAACCATTTGCTTTTAAGAAAATCATGCTAATCTGAAATTAAATACAAGTTAGATTTCGAAGTCTGCATTAGAACTTCATTTCATTATATTTAGAAATTTTAACTTAATTGTGCTCTTACTGATAGCATTTTATAGTCATCATGACTTTAAAAGCTTAATACTTGAAACATATTCTACAGCTCTTTAAAGTGTTTGTTGGTATACTTTGAAATATTTCTTTGTGTACTTATCTTGGTTAGATTTTAGGATCTTTTATCCTGGATCTAAATGATTTTTTTTCATTAATTGCATATCATAAAATTTTTGTTTATTATAATATTTCACATTAATCTTTTCATGTTAATTACATCAGAATATTTAATATTTCTGCCACACTGGTTTCTTTCTTTAGAATTATATTGGAAAATAATTTGAGGAGCTTTATACTTAGAAAAACCTTCCTTCTATGAAAATATGTTTTCCTCAATGTATAAAATCTTTGTGGGCTTTGCTTTGTTTTGTTTTGTTTTTCAACAGGATTTACTATGCACAAACCACAGCCATAAAAGCTCGTAATGACTTAGTAAACGCACTGCAATTTATCACAATAGAATTCTGTGTCCTATGCAAGCAAAATTTAATTTCTGCTGAGTTAAGAAATGAGTACTCTCTACTGTATTTCATTATTACTTCTGATTCTGTTTAAGGAAAGCTAAATAGCTGTTATGAAAAGCAGGAGTTGGTTAAGAAGGTTAAGTTGGTAAAAGAAGGTTAATGCTACATCGATTCTAAATTTTCCTATCTCCTCCACTTCTTCACAAGAAATCTTTCTAGGTTCTTGGCTTTGCATTGTGTCACAGAAGCTTCCCAATACAATTCTGAACCCCTAGACCCTGCAAGAGATTGTAATAAAGTAGATACTTAAAAGTAAATACCTGCCTAAACTGTTTGCAGACAACACAGACAAGATAAATAGCATTTTTATGGAGAAAGGATGAATGCAATCAGGGAATGAACATTTAAGCCAACAAAATGTAGAGGTCTGCAGTTAAATTTAGTTACAGGTTGTCAAATATTTCAGTCTAATGCCATCACACAACATATTTTTTTATCCTTGCCAAACTATATTTAGAGTAATTTTATTGTGCTGTCCAAATTGCATGAGATCTCAAGAACTATTGATGGAATTTATACATGTCCTTTTTAAAAATTTAAGTTTTAGAAGATGATTTAGGGTACAAAAAAACCTAACAAAATCCCGAAAAAATATTAGGCTGAGAGATTCCCATTATAGGTGCCGAAAAACTGACTCAATTGTACGGGAGACTGGGAGGGCTCAAGGAAAAGAAATCTGTGGGGATTGCATACATAATACCTAGCTAGATTATTTTCCAGTTTATTCAGAAGCTAGAGAAAAAGACAGAATGGTTAGAGGTTGTATTTCAAAGGTAAGCCAATAAACTTAGATGCCTCTCAGAAATGTCTGTAACATTATTTGATGAACAAAGAAATCAAATAATTTCATGGGCAATTTTTTAACTTACTGCACTTCCCTCTTCTTTCTTCTGTAACATACTTAGAAGGCCAACGACTGGCAATGAAAACAAAACATCTTAGTGACAGCAAGGATTGATGAAGCTATAAATACACTGTTCCTTAAATATGCAGGAAAGACTATTTCTAGTGCTTTTTTCAATATTCCTCTAGTAGGGAAAAAAAAGGAAAAAAAAAAAAAGAAAAAAATATGAGGAAAAGAAAAATTTCCCCAAGGAAGGAATTTTTTGAGGCTGGAAGAGTTTGTTTTTTAAAACTTTTTCAAGATACAATCAATTAATTCAGTGAGATGGAATGACTTAATTCTCCTGTTAGGACAGGAGGACAAAAGTCCTGAGAGGACAAAAGTTTAGGATAGAGAATTATATATAAAGTTATCAAAAAGGGCGATATTTTTTCAAGTTTGGAAGAAGTCGGGTGAAGAGAAAGTAACAAAGAAAAATATATTTATTTCTCTGGAACTTTTGTTAATAAATATTTCTATTTTGTCTTTTCACATTTACAAAGATTCAGCCCAAAGAAAACATATGGAACCCACATAAAGAAATGTGTACCACAAGTGTATGTTTGCTAGATGTTCATTTGTGAAGCTTCTCTGGAAAAAATCACAGCAAAGTTTTCAGGACAAACTAAAAAATCTAACTTAATGCCCTTATTTAAGGTCTTTAAGAAAATAATTCAGTCCTTTTTCAATATATGTAGATGTATTGAATGATTTGTTTCTTACTACTAGGATTATTTTTCCACTGATCTGTATCTCATATTTAGAAATGCCTAACTAATTTTAATACAACATTTAGTTTTATTTTTGCAATGCATACACTACTTGGAGATTAAAAACGTACGTTTTTATCATTCTAGACAAAGTTGGAAAAGACCACTGAAAGGCACACAAACCACTCAATCTTAGCATGACACTTCCTTCAATATAGTTCTTTGAGTACAGTCTAGTTATGTTTGCTCTTGCACCTTCTTTTGGGACAGCTGTTTCAGTTTCTGACCATCCTGACTCCATATATTTCCTTCTAACATCTAGACAGAATTTTCCTTGTTGCACCTGATGTTTATTGGCTTTTGAACTGTCATAGAGGGCTAAGCTGAAAGAATAGCAAAATACAGTTACCCTATTAAATCTGCAGTTGTCTATTACACCAGCAAATGTAGAAATGTTGTTATTGGTCTAAAGTTTTAGTCATTATTTTGTTTAACAGCTATCCTTACTAAAATCAAACCTCTGCTGGTATTTAAATAACATTAAAAATAATAGTGAGAGAATTTAATATCTTCTTGGAGGTGTATCTCTGCCTTTGCCTTCAGTAGCTGTAGATAACAAGGGATGTTTCCATTTTCTTCTCCTCTTGAATATGGACAAACCCAGTTCTTTTGCCCTCCCTGGCCATGTCATAGGGTTGTGCATGTCACTAATCATGTTAATCAGCTTTTGCTGGCCTTATATCAATATGTCAATGTGTCTCTTGTAAATGCAAATCTCTATTTCCACCTGAATTTGACATGTACCAAGTGCAGCCAAAAGAAAATAGCCTAGCTGTCAGAGATTCAAAAGTAGGCATAGAAACAAACCAAACCAAACCAAACCAAACCAAACCAAACCAAACCAAACCAAACCAAACCAAACCAAACCAAACCAAACCAAACCAAAAATTAATTCAGTGCGCTAAACACAGAGGCTCCAAAAGGATTCTGGCAATCATTTATGCCTTTAATCAAAAGTTCCTTTCAGTGACTTAGTCTGCAGAACAAAATTTTGTAATCCATTTGGTCTTAATTGCAGTTTGACTAATATGGATGGGCACTTTTTGGTTTGGTGTTATTCGTTCACTAACTTTTATTTGGTGTGCTTTGTTTTCTCATTAATAATTTTAATGTGAATTGAACACCGGTAAAGCTGTCACTATAATTAGAAGAGTTAGCTATAACAGTGACTAAAACCTTATACCAATAAAAAATTATAGATTTGCTTGTGTAATAGAAAACTGAATGTTTAATACGGTGACTGCAATTCACAGTTCTTCCAGTTTTTATCCTTTGCAGAGTGCCTAAAGTATTTTTTGAAGTTTCATATAGTCCAAAATAAATTGGAAATTGAAATTCATGGCATATCTTTTTAACAGTGTACTGCCATGTCAGATTCTTGCACCAGCTTGTAGCAGGCTGGTACAGCTGCATCGCGGGAGACTTCAGCTGTGTCACAAGTGAAAATAGGGTCATGTCCCTGCTTGGAGTCAAATGAGGGGTTGGACTTGCAGGATGAATTTTGGTAGGAGAGTAAGAATTTTCAGTCTCTACAGCAGCATAGTTTTATTTTATTTTATATCTAGCCTGTAGCTCTGAAATCTGGGGAACAAAAGTCATACCTAACCTTCCTAGTAAATCTACAGCTGGGTTATGTGCTGTGTCTGGGCAGCCTCAAGCAAAGGTACAGTGACACCATTTAGTGTGTCTCTTAGGCAGATATGTTCCTATATTTGTAGAAAAAGATGGGAATGTTTGAATTGTGCTATATCATTGCAGATATGTAATTTCTTCCACCTGAGAATTTTCTCCTAATTTCATTGCTATTTCTTAACCCACTGTCACTAAATTAAAAGTCAACTAATGTCCTGCATAAGCAGAAGGGATGGTTGAGGATACAAAAAATCATATGGCCAACCCAGGAAAACTAAAAAATCAGAATTTTGAAAAATGATGAATGGCTTGAAGATTCTGTCCCTGAAGCAGCCTAATAAGAACTGATTTTCAGAGGAAACACACCTTTAGTTAGGTGTGTTCAAAACCACTAAGAACTTAGAAGGTCAAACTCTTTTCTCAGAAGCAGTCCTCTCACTGAAAATTGTGTCCCCTCATATGTAAGGTTCATATTTTTCATATTCGTCCTGTTAGTTCATTATTTTAAAAATTTGTTCATATTTTTAATCTGCTTACTGTAAGCAAGTACGATGTTATCTGAAATTTAGTATTCCTTACACTGTTTCTGAAAAAAGGACCTTTTAGTGAAATATTGAAAGAGTTCCCATGAAATCCTCATTTTTTTTATTCTACTAATACAAGTACACTTAGGAACAGAAACAGAATTGACTTTATCAGTCCAAGTGCAGGAAAATAAACCATGATGATACTGAAAGTGTCTGCAATATAATAAAGAGGAAGAAGAAACAAGATGTATGTGAATAATGCCTTGCAAGCACAGACTTTTGGAAAATCTTCAGCATAGGGTTTATTTTAAACTTGACACTGAGCAGTGAATTGAGCAACAAAATTTCTTTTCAGTAGAGTAGCAGAACTCTCCAGATCTTAGCATTATTTTCATTTGGATGAACAAGTGAGGCATAAGTGAGAATGATATTAGCTCCTTATTTTGAAAAATTAATTTCTGAAGAACTTAATATTTTTGACTCTACATTGTCTGTTTTATCTTAATTTTTTTTTATAATTTTCATTTCTATTGATTTACCTTACACAACTTCTGTTAGTTGTTCTATTTAGTGCAAATTGTTTTATCAAACTATGAAAGATTGGGTAACTAACCTACTGAAGTAACAACAAGAGAAAACAGTGAGAGAGGAGTAAAGCTGACTTGGTTTTTAGTAGGCATATTTTAAATGAAATTGAACTGCAGAACACTAGAATGAAACGTTTAAGATGAGTTTGACTCAGTTTCTTATCTTTGGATGAAATAAAATATGTTCAAAGTATTTTAGCACTAGCAAAGTGTCTGAAGTATTTGACTAAGGATTTAATGAAGTAAATTGTGCATTGTAAGTCCATTAATCTTCTGCAATATGATAGTGCTGAGTTTACAAAGATCTTTACTAAGGAGAAATAACTGCTTTAAAGCAAAATCAAGATAAATATCTGTGTTTAAGAGATATACATTAATATCATAATGGAACCTATTACCACAGCTTCTATACTACAGGGATCTCTGCAGAGAACCAACATTTATGACAATCATCACATTGGAATAAAAACTTAACACAACACTACATATACATGGCACATGCATATGCCACATGTAACATAATTGAAATGATTACTTCGTATTTCAGCGCTTTTCTTGTCATAATACTTTATAGCTATATTAGGGATCTTTCTGATTTCATACAGAAGTTTATATCATCCAGATGGAACAAAATATTAAAACAAATTATGAACTATTTTTTTCTAATTGTTTTTCTCTATCAGGGAATGTGATTTGTGATAACTTTTTGTAATAGAAGGAATGGTTTATTCTAGCTTCTATGCAACTGTTTAGAAAACAAAATTATTCTAGCTTTCTTTAGAAATAGATATCCTATTCATCTTTTTTGCCTATGGATTTAGAGAGAAGACAGCTATTATTTCAGAAAACCATACTTATGCTTAATGAAAATTACAACGAAGTTAAAGGAGTGATTGTCATGAATTTTGCAACAACAACAACAACAACAAAAAAATACAGTTTTCATCTAAGTGAAATTTTGTGGAATATAGAGTAGAAACTGATATTTCAAAGTAATTGATACAGTATAACATGCTTTCCTTACTAGAACAGAGTTTTTATTTGGTTTTGCTTTTGTAGAAAATAATCTTTAATTGATGAATTGGTTGTTAGAGAATAATTGTATCCATTCTTTACATTTAGGCTTAACTAATTCAAGTGAGTGCTCTCTGTAGAGATTCACGTAGCACTTCTTGTGTGCAAAAGAAGATATGTGTGCATTTAGAGACAGCAGGCCAACATAGCATTTAAATTTATGTTTTAAAAATTTGAGCTTTAAATACGGACTCCAGATCAGAGCTTATGTGGGGAAATGCAGTCTGCTTTATTACTGCTATGGCATACTTATTTCCACCTGGAGTCCCAGCTGGGAAAGTTGTCACACAGCATAATTCAGAATGCCCCTGGTGGAAGGTTTATTATTTTCTGTTCTATCGCATAGACTTTTAGGCTCTTTTATTAAATCTAACACAGTGGGTGAATATGTTTCTGAGGCAGACATCTTTGGTGTGTATGAAAACAAAGCATAAACCTACTCAAAACTTGACAAAACTATTAATTTTGATTCTGTTCAAAGGTTTACAACATTTTTATTAATTTAAGTGCTTTGAAATTTCTGTAAAAATCTTCACCTTATGTTGTGTTTGGTAAGTTTAATGTTGTTCTGGTTACTCCTTCTCTAATGAATGTACACCTTCATTTTTCTGAATGTGTATGGATAAAATAAATAATATAATATATAAAAGACTGAAAGAAGATAATTATACATCACTTGATAATATTTCCCCTCCTTAATTTTAAATATTATAAAAGTTTAACAGGTATTAAAACCAATTGAATGCTGTAGGCATAATTTTTTAAAGGCAATAGCTCGCTGTTATTTCTGAACAAAATCGTGTAATTCTACTGAAGGATTTAATTCCTTTGGCTAGTGCTGTGGAGTGACAGCCAGTTCCAAACTCTCTGTAGAACTGCCTCTGACAAATCCATTAGAATTACTGCTGCAATGCTTTTAAAAGTGTATTTCTAGCCAGCCAGCCACTCTCTATCTTCAGATGGAAATTATCAGAATTATTTGATTCGAATATGGACTCTCCCCAGCTGATTCTACCTGTCAGAATTGCTGGACAAGCAATATTTTCAGTTTAATGACTGCAGCCATGGTCCACCTCTACAGCTGGCTGCTGGCAGCACCTGCTTCACTTGAGGCTGTCTGCATTGAAATTAGTAAGGGCATGCACACTGAGCAACTAAAAAAAAACCTGAGAACAATAGGTAATTTTTTTATTATTGCATCCAGCTTATGCTGTTTCACTTCTTTGATAAACTCTTCTGTAAAAATGAAGCATCATGGAGACAGGAAAGTCCTGAAGTCTGATAAAAACCAATAATCACTCTAATCTTCAAGGGCAAGAAGTAAGATGGAGAGAACTACATACTGGCCAATTTCATTGTCATGCCTGGGAAGAAGGCAGAGCAGGGCTGCAGATAGAATCAAAGGTTTTGCTTCCTGGGGACATCCATAGTGGAAGCAGCCCTAGATCACCTGACACCAAGCTTCAAACCTTGGCAGGATCCTGCTTCCACAGCTGCACTGTGTGGCCATTGCCCTGTGGGCCCAGATGTTGACTCTCCTCCCTAAAAGTTGTTGTCTCCCATTTTCCTTCCCCAGCTCAATATTCCCTGCAGGCTCCACTCCACCTACCTCTGTGGTGACAAGTTTGCCAACTTCATCTTCCACTTCATCTTTTCCATCCTGCTGCCAGGGAAAGCAGTTGGAGTGTGGGCTCAGAGCAGCCTCTCTCCTATTCCCCTAAGGAAAACTCTGCCCTGTGCTGAGCACACACAGAGCTACATGAACCCCAAGAAGAAGCCTCAGCTCCAGAAACTCCATGTTTGACATGCTGTCTGAAAGAAAGGGTGAGGTCCTTGGAAAGGTCAAAAACTCAGCAAAGAAGAAGCCCCACTTGAAAGTTTGATCTGGTCCTCTGGTCACAAAATGATCACTGGTCACAAAATGATCCCTTGCTTCCTACCAAGCCCCAAATGACACTAAATACTTCTGCAGGATCCAGACAGTACCAGCTCATCCCTCAGAGCCCCCAGACAACATGGGGTACACGAGAAACAAGGGTGATTCTCAAGCCCACTGATTTTAAACCAATATTAAAAGTTTTTTTGGTCTCAGACCGATGGATTGATTTGTATTTGAAGATAATTTCTTCCAACCAATCAAAAAACTCTTGCATCCCAACAGTGTATGAAAAATTTAGTTTCTGTGCCTGTTTCAAGAATTACATTTTTTTTCAGAAGGACTAAGACCCAAATAATAGGGGCAAATTAGTTTCAAGTTAATATCTTAGAATACAATAAAAATGACAGGGAAACACCTGAAAGGTATACTATGGTAAATATGTACCAAACAGCTTTGGATTCTTTTAATAATGCTTTTAATGCTGCAGCTATCTATAATGAACTTTAGTAAAAATCACACAGATATTTTATTTACAATGAGAGAGACATTTAGGTGAAAACTAATGAAACCTCCAGAAATATAGGATCCTTAAGAGACAACAACATAGCTTGCAACTTCCCGTAAAATTCTTTCTAAATTCTGCTTCTCTAACTGATCATCTCTGATTCTGTAAGCATAGATCTAATGACAAAGTGGTTAGTAAATTTCATCTTCTCAGAGGTAGGTTTAAAAATACCAAAAATTTGTAGTAAATGTAACAGCTCAAGGGTGTCACTCTGCCCTTGTACATTCACACAATTTATGTTCCATATTATTTTGAAAGCACAGATGGCACTACAAGTGAGCTGCATTCTTGTATTTATAACCTTCAGTGCTAGTGCCCTGGTTCAGAAGAAGACTTCTGTGATATACAGCATTCAGTTGTGACAGCCCCTAAGTAGCACTCATAACTAGCCTGTCATGCACTATTTAGTATTAGGGTGGGAGAGAAAATGACTTGGTGGGTTAGTTCCTTGCACTTTGCTAAAGAAGATTGCTACAGTCTATTAGCTGCAAGCAGCTGAGCTGATGAAGAAAGCCCTGCACAGAGTCACATATTAACTCTGTGCAGCTGTATATATTGCATACCATGTGTATGGTTGTATTACTGATAAGGGATTATAGGCTAAGTGGAAATGAAATAGCAAATCTTTTTAAGATACACAGATGCTTTATATTTATGGAGCTCTAGTGTTTGATGTGCTTCTATATTAAGATGATTAAGGATGCATTTTTAAAAGTGATTTTGCATCTAAGTTAGGTGAAATTTTAGCATCGATCACCAGAATTTCAGAAAATATTTACTTCTAGTTCTAAAAAGCTTGAGTGATCCAGGTACAGCACAAGAAGTGTAAACTTCAATGAGTAAACACAGCATGAGTAATGTTTAGCCAAAAGCCATAACAAAGTAATTGCAAAGAGCCTCATAGTTAACTTATCAAATGGGTTAGCATTTATTTAAAGTTTGGAAAAAAGGATAAATTGGGATTGATTTAAAAAAGTCAGATGAATTAGTTGGTTCAGTTTGTGGTGAACCATGGGACTGCTAGGTGAAAGTCTGTGATAAGATTTTTCCTTCTTCTCTTGTAGAGGGTACATCTCTTACCTTTTCCTTTGCCTCCTAATTAGCAGAAATGAGCAGATAAGTAAGCCCGACTGTATGGAATAATGGGATGTCCTTTTATTTTAAGCATTTACACAGTTAATTTTATGAGGTAAAATCCTTTAATGATATTAAACCCCATGTTTCACAGCAGTTAAATTCTGTAAGATGAAAATAAGATCTATTTTGATTATCTGTCTTTTCTAAAAACTAAATATCACAGGCAGAAATGGGGTTTTCCTTCATGTAAATCAAATTAGCAAAAAAGTACATTTACACTCATTTTATACATGTATATTTAAAGAAATTTGTATTAAAATAATTTTTGGTTTTTTAAATTTTTAGCTCTGTCTTCTACAATCTTTATGTTAACCTGCTGTAACGCCTTGACTAGGTATGTGTCCTTCTAGCAGTCTTTCAAGATCACATAGCCTTTAATATATACAGTGAAAAATGAAATTCTGAAATCTTGAAGAGGTATAGATCATTATATATTTCTAATCAGAATGTTTACTTGTTAAATTTGAAGCATTATTAAACAATATATGCAGGCAAAAAAAATGGCTAGCTGCCAAATTAACATCATTTTAAAAATACCTACAAGGTGAGGTTTTCACCCAAGCCCCTGAATATTTTTGCCCTAGAACTCAAGTCATTTTTATGTTATTGTCTTTATAACAAACATCTCTAATTTTTTCACTTGTTTACTCAGTTCTAAATATGCACTAATACTAATTCAAATCACAAGTGCTTCGTACTGAATGGATATGAATACATATTTATAAGGTCAGTGATAGGACAAAGTGGCACAAAAATGCAGCAGTCACACATATATTATATACTATGGCTTCCTAGGTACAACGTGAACACATATTTTAGAAAGAATTTTTCTACTTCATTTTATTAACTACTGATTTAAAAGGATTGGTGTATGCACATTGGAAATAAAGTCAAATTTGCATGGACTTATTTCAGTCAAAGCTGGTATAGATGTCTCCTCTCTATTCTTATGGCATTATATACTAAATCTCTTCTTAGGATAAGGATCTTCAAAAACTAAAAGTCAGTTGTCAGTCCTCAAAATTCCTGAGCTGTTTGTGGCTGTGCAAAGAGGAAAGTCAATCCTGGCTCAGAGAACCAAAGGTAAAACTGTGATTTATTTTTGTCTTATGTGTTGCTTAAATTACTGTGATATAAATATGAGAAAAATGTGGTCCTCCATTCTTAGGGAATATATGCCTTGCAGTATAATACCTACTTTGTTGACTTCCAAGTTTTTCTTTTTATGGCCAAGAGTGTAATTGGTGATTTCCAAACAATAAATATACTGTCCAGTAAAAGTTGTACTATCTTTAATTATCCTATATTTACACTTTCAATTGTGATAATTGTTACATGTGATCAACTCTACTGCCAATTTGTCCCACCTAGTTCTGTTTTCACATTATGAGACCAATGAACTAACTCTTTTAAAGTATTACTTAATATTATTAAACAGTACTTCACATCCCTCATGAAACAGAAAAACACAATAAATTGCATTACACTCTTATTTCAACCTCATTCTAAGAATCTTACAGCACTTCATAACATTTAATTGCACTTTAGATGGAGCTTCTGCAGTGAAATTGCTTGCCTGAAGTCACACAGGAAGTGTATAGTGGACCTGCTATCTGACTGCAAGTCTCATGCTTTTGAAATGTCACCCAAGCTGCAGCCTTTTGAAAAGTTCCACTTGTTGAAATATGAGAAAGTCGTAAAAAAGCCTTAATGCAAACAGGAAAATTGTTGCTCTTCTTTACAAAGATCTTATCTTTTCACTTGCCTTGGCCAGAGTTTGTGAAGTTCTTTCATCTTGTTCTATTTGCTTGAACTTATTTTGCTGTCTTCCCCACTTCTTGGAAAATGTACTATATTAACCCTTTTCCTCCTTCAATCAGCTCTCTGTTTTATGTTGACTCTCTACTCTCTCATGCATTCTTTTATTCTTTATTCAGCCTGGCATTTGATCAGTTTTCTTTGTTGTAGCATCATTAGTTGTGTACTTCCTAGCTCTCTCTTCTGTCAGCTTTCCTACACTCCAGCAGAAATGTACACTTGACCTCATCTTTCTTAAACACTGCTTGGTCCTTCTTTCTACTTTAAGACAAATCCTTTCTGCATTACACTCTGAGTTATCTTCTGAGTCACTTTGTTGTTGTTGTTGTTTTACCAGTGATCTTTTTTAAAAGCTTTTGCCTAAGAAAGCAAAAATCAGATTGTTATAGAATATTCCATAAAAGCTACATAATTTAATTTGTAGTCTTTCCTTTTACTAAAAGGTGCCAATGTGGCATTTGTGAAAATGGAAACACTTCCCTGAAACCCAGTCACCTACACATTTAAGAGATGGTTTTACACAGAATTCTATCGCAATTGGTTTCTCACTTCTTTTTTTTTTTTTGGGATTAATACATCAGTAGTGGTGACTTCTTTTCATAGAACCATAGACTCATTAAGGCTGGAAAAGACATTTAAAATCATTGAGTGCAACCTTTGACCCAAGACCACCCTGCCAACTAAACCACAGCCCTAAGTATCTCACCTAGTCATTTCTTGAACAGTTCTATTGATGGTGATTCCACCACCTCCCTGGGCAGCCTGTTCCAACATTCAATCACCCTCTCAGTGACAAAATTCTTGCTGATGTTCATCCTGAAACTCTCCTGGAATAGCTTGAGTCCATTTTCTATTGACCTGTCATTAGTTGCTGCAAGAAGAGGTTGACCCTGACATGGTCTTACCTTCCTTTTAGGGAAGAGAGATAAGAACTCCTCTGAGCCTTCTCTTTTCCAGGCTAAACAACTTCACCTTCCTCAGCCACACCTCACACAACTTATTCTCTAGACCCTTCACCAGCTTTTATGCCCTTTTTTTTCTTTCATTTCACTCCTGCTTTTGGCTGATTCTCTTTGTAATTCATTATTTTTTATGTCTTGACTTTTTAATGCTTTTCTTTTTTCCTTTTAAAAACCTGTTTTGACAAACTTAAAATTTTTAATATCCCACTTCCTTGCATTTACAGAACGACTTCACATCAAAATCCAGAAAACTGAGGCAACCTCACTTCATGTATTTTTTCATATCTTCAGTTTTGCTTCATCAGTGTATGCTCTGATAACTTAATTGAACTTTATCTTTTTGTCCCTTTTTTTAACCTGTCCTTTACTTTATCGTTCTTATAACTCATTCCCTCATCTTTATGTCTCTGCAAATATATTTTTTTCACAATAAAGTACAATTCCCTTCATTCTCTTCCTTTTCTTTTCTTTCTCCCTTTTTCATTAGTGAAAGCCTGATCTGCTTTCTTCATTTTCTGCTCTTACTGTTAAAACCCTTTCTACCAGCACAACCTGAACTTATAAATATTTTATCTAAATGTTCTCCAAGTAGAAAAATATTGTGTACCAACAGATTTAACCCATATCAATACTATATTGTCTTGTTATTTAGCTAACAATGTATGCAATTTTTCCTGTTATGCAAAGAGGCAGCATAATTTTTCTGTTCCCCACACGACAGACCTCTAAAGAATCTATTTTGGTTTTGCTTGCATTTTGAGAGTTGTTAAACTCTTTAAGTGGTCAATGCTGTCTTTCTCTTTCAAACTTTTCTTTTATTTTTCCTAAAGGAAAATGCCATGAAAAAAAAATAAAAGACAATGTTCTAAATACCAATTTTTAAGGAGTAATGAAATAATTATAGGAATAATATAAAACAGCTAAATATAGCTCAGTGATTAAAAAAAAAAAGGTGTGAGATTGCAATTTTAGCTTTTTAGTTGAAGGGAAAGATCATGTAATGGAAACACTCAGAAATAAAGAACCTATTATAAAATTCTGAAAAAATCTCACCCATTTATATTTATTAATTAAATTGTGCCATAAGTAATTTGTGATAATGGATAGCAAGGAACTTTTCAAAAGTGCAGGAATCTAATGAAAAGCCAGAAAACCATGTTTTGTTGCTCTTTTTCCTTTCACCTTGTTTGCACCATTTCAGCTTGCACCATTTTCACTCCTGAGGACTGGTTTAGAGTGACTGTGTGAATGAGAGAGCAGCTACAAGCTCAGACATAACCATACACCCAAAAGAATTCTGCCTCCTCAATAGTGTGATTGTGATATCCTGAACCACCGGAGCATCATGAAGAATCTGAATGAAATAAAAAAACCATAACTCAGTCTTTGATCTTCTGCCTAACCCCAGTCACAGTAGTGATGGTTCAGTCTATATGTGACTATGTGTTCGTTGAATTGCTTGTTGATAATAGTCATTGTCTTGGGTATATATCTCTCATTATATTCTTAATTTCATTTTTCTTACATTTAATGATCAGCCATGTCATCATAAATAAGATTTTAGGCAACATTAATTGTCTGAATGCAAAGTGAATATGTTTTAGTCTGTCGTAAGTTAATTTTAACTAACATCATTTGCTAGGAACTGACCTATTCTCATTCCATCAGAAAAAAAAAATGTTACCATCTTCAATCAGACCTTATAAGCAGGTTAACTGCTGTCTTTGATCATTCTTTCATAATTAATGAAATTCACTGATAAGCAGCCTAAAGCTAAAATACATATTGGAATAACTAGGGTAAGATAAACTTCAGAAGCTTAGAAACAAGTAAAATTAGATATTCTAAAATTGTCTAAACTCCAAATTTATTCTCTAATATAACATGTGAATTTTAAAATGTTTCAGTACAAGCACTTCAAAATCTTAATATTTGTTCTTGCCTATAGGAATGAAAGCAAAGGACATTGGTGAAAATGTACCATTTAATATTGCTTAGCTGCTATTACATGGAATTGTTAACAATTAGATGCATCCCCTGGGTAACATTCTTTTAACCTTAGAGGTTCTATGCTTTATATTAAGAAAACAACATTAGAAATTGTCACTTGCCTGTTCACACCTCAGTGTTGTGATATATGCTGAAAAGAAATGTCTGTTTTATAGATCCTCTCTCAGAGTAACAGGGCACGAGAACAGGAGCAATAAGTAAGCTGAGAATAAAAGATACAACTCAGATTATGATATCCTCAGAATACTCCCTCTACACAATTTGAGAGTTTATATTTCTGACTTGCTATGAAGGAGTTGTTACTTTAGAAGCAAGGTAAATTTGCTTGTGCAATGATCAGTGCTTTACAGCAAGGCTGCTTCTAGTCCCAAGCAGGTTAATTTAGAGTTAACACACACACACAACTCCTTCCTTCATCTTTGCAGAGTTCATTGTAGAAATACTGTCTTTGTCTAAACCTTGTGGCTATATGAATTAAATTCTTCCAAAAGATTTGCGGATTAAGAAAAAAAAAACCAAAAACAACTGATGCGCTTACCTCCTGTCTTGTGGGCCTTAGTTTGAGTTGAAAGGCAGGACATTTAGAGGCTGTCATTAATGCATCATTGGGCTTTTCTGTTCTCTCTTCCCTGCTGTAAACCACAACAATATAAGATCAAGCCCTCTTTTTTTTTTTCCTTTTTGTTTCCTTTGTTGGTTCTTGTACATTTCCTATCTGCTGAAAGCCTCAAGAACTGGAGTTGTTTTGCTTAAAAATAAAAGAGTAAAATTCTCAGTGCTGCCATAATTGTAACAAGTCAGAATTTTAACTCCCTAAACCAAGTAAGCTACATACCCACTTAGTTGTAGCTAAATACAGGAAATGTGTTTGTTTTTTTTTTTAACAATTAATAACTCTCAGATGAGAGTTATGCATTTTATTTTCAGGCAGCATTTTTGCTGCACTGGTGCACAGTCTCTCTAGTATTAGATGCCGTAATTCCCCCAAGACAGATGACAATCATAATGCAAATAGTGTGACAGGAATGTGACTGGTAAGACTGAAACTGAGCTTTAGAGCAACATAGATAAAATGTTTCTTTTCTGTAGCTTTTTTGAAGCTTAGAGAAAGCTGGATAGTGGTCTTTCATTTTTCTAATCCCATTAAAAAGGAGTGAACAGTCTAGTAAGGTGAAGAAGCAGTGAAGCCATGATGAGTAGTATTAAAAGGTGAAACTCTGAGGGTGATTGAGATACTCATGAAGTCCCTTGGATTCACAATGCACCATTTTCCCATTGAACACGTTCAGGTCTCAACAATAATTAAATAAAACAAATAATTCCTCAGGCTATGTGTAGTTGGGCGTTTTTTTGTTTGTTTTGGGCTTTTTGGGTTTTTTCCTGAATTTTTCTGACTTTACTCCCTGAAGTTTCCATAAATTGATAATGGATTCTTAGTTGCAGTCATTTATTGCAAATGGGCCAGCTTCTGACATGACCTGGGACAGGCTTGGGTGACCAGTTTCAGAATCTTTTCATTGTAAGGGCTCTTGCCCTGGGAAATGCAGGGCAAAACAGTAAATTGGCAATGATTCTTTTGTACAAAAGCCAGTCAGCAGCAGTGGCAGCTGCACAAAAGCTGGTAATGGCTTATTACAGAGTTTGGAGAAAATGGTATTGCTTGAGAACTGTGTTGCTGTACAACAATAATGGCAGACAGAAAACATTTAATAGGATTATTTTGTTTTTTTCAGTACCAGGCTTGAAAACTTGGAAACATTTTGTCAGATAATGTTTTATATATTCATGAATGTGTTTTGGGGGATGTGATCACAAAATATTGTCAGGCAGCTTGGCACAAATCTAGGAAATGGGTTTGAATGCTTTGCCAGGCTAAAACTAAAGATTCTTCAAGCATTCCTTTTCTCTAACCAGCTACATAGTAGTGGGAATATGGCCACTTCAATACTGAAGGTATAAAGATATATTACCAGTAGTGTTGCTCCCTTGAAAGCCTCAGTTACAAAAATGTCATATGTGAATCATGATATTCCGATGTGTTTTCTTTAAATTTTGTACTCTGTGAAGCTGAACTTCTATTGTGCATGATGAAGAATTTCTGTATGACAACCAAAATACTGCTTCAGTAACATTCAGGAAAAATCCTTCCAACCACTTTGTCCATCTTTCTTCCACTAGTTCCCATCATATTGAGTTCATTCCCAGTCCTCACAGCCTCAGACAACATGCTCATCTTTCAGTCATCTTTTTTTTTTGTTGTTCCTTGGCTATATTCTCCCCAGAATGCTCCCCATTCTGCCTACTAAAAACATTCATGCTCTCTGTTCCTGGTCAGTACCCCAAAAAAGTACTTTTCTGCATTCTCAGAGCTGATGTAGACAATACTTCAGTGCACCAGGGTACAGAAATTACAACTGATTTCCAGGAATGAGATTAGTCATCAAGCTTCTTTTTTTTTTTTTTTATTTTTTTTTTTTAACATATTTACCATTTTCATTCAACATTTCTTTGAATCATGGTATTTGCTATTCTTGGAGGTTCCAATATTGCTTCAGGGATATTAAAGGCTTGGCTGAAAGAGGTTTGCAGCAGCAAACTGTGGTGCTCACAGGCAATATATGTACAGGCTGGCAGGTATGAACAGCCTGGACTCAGTGTTGATCCGGATATTTCTGTTGAAATAGATATGCTGATATGGATTTTTCAGAAGCTTCATGGGTAAGGTTTATGAAAGTGGCCAGCCATAGAAGAATTTCTTTTCCTGATTATTAACATTTCATCATTTTCTTAGAGGTGCTTGCATATCTGTTTAGGCTCTGCAGCAACACCTCTGAGTGCATAGGACAATGAAAGGAATTATTATGCTATTGAGATGTCTCACTTTACAAGTGAAAATGGAGACAATCATTTTTACTCCCCCTCCACTAGGAACTCCCTATTAGAAACTAATTCCTTTGACTTGTTATTATGAGCAGTTAGTTTTTTCTCTTTCAAGTAATCACCAGATGATACTTTCATTTCAACAGCTTCTCTCTAGTGCATATGGCTGTGTTGCAAATAAAGCACTCATGACTTGCTAAATTAATGATACTGTTAGACATTTCTGCTTTAAAGGACACATCAGCAGTAGCAATTGCAAGTCAGCTGCTTTCAAGTATAAATCAGACCTAAATTATTCTGTGAAGAAAGGACAATGCTCACAATATCCCATCCTGCTTAGTGGGTGCAGGGGAAAGCAGTTGGATATGCTCTTGGTGGTTCATGGAAGAAACAGCAGAGTTCTGAGGAGGTTCAGTAGAAAGTAACTTTTACTTGCAAAGTTTAGAGCATCCAGAAAAAATAAGGCACTTGGCAAGGCTTTGACATGATTTTTTGATCGAGATTAAAATATATGTTGAGAAGAAGGTATGAGCAGAGTGGAGAGGGGTGGGGGGAAGAGGGAGGGAGAAGGAGAGAGGGAGAGGAAAAGGTTCTCCAGCTACAGGAGTACCAGATGTACCATAATGGCAAAGGGAGGGTAGGCACAGAAGGTACCACTCTGTCTCATTTTCCTGACCTTTGATTTCTCATCCTTCAAGTAAATGTCTCTGGAAGGATGATGGGAATAGGATGATATGAGGCATGTAAGGGGAAAACAGCATCTTGGGTGTCTTTCCTCTGTGCTGGGATGAAAAGTGAGTAGAACTTTCTTTCCCTTGTTCCCTGCTTTGTACACTGGGGAGGGCTCAACTGAACTTTCTTCACATAGCCTAAAATGTAAACTCCAAGGATGGCCTTTGGATTGGCCTTTTAAGAGTATTTTGCATTTTTCTGTAACTATGTATTTCATTTATTTATTTATGGAGCTCTATGTGCATGGATGAAAATGGGGAAAGCTTTATGGCATCTTCCTGCTCAGGGTTTTCATTTACTAAGTTATCAAATCCATAATTAAGCTGATAAATTCTACTGAACTTTTCTGATTCAGTTTCTGAGATTATAATATTGTCATGAATGTAATTTGGAAAAGAATAGTGAATTTAGGGGATGTTAATACCACTGTTTTGAACAAAATTTTAAGTTAAATAAATTAAGCAAGAGTGGAAAATGGAACAGGACAATGTTACCATTCTAAAAAAAAAAAAATCAGTTTACAGCTTTTTATGTTTACACTTAAATTCTGAGACTTTGGGTACCATTTGGTGTTTGAAAAAGGTCACAGTGTATTTATGGATAACAAAAAATTATGCATTGCATATTTTCATAACTGGATTGCTATACATATTTGTTCTGCAACATATTTTTTATAGAGCCTACACTGAATAGTCATTAAAACACAATACAAACTCAGTTTGACTCAGAATTTATTGTGTCTAATTTTTTTTTGTTTATCATCTTGTTTATCATCTAAATGCTTGTGTATTAGTTTTCAGGATGTATGGAATATATATGCCAATGTGAATGACATACTCATCAGCAGTAATAAGAAAAATAAAATTATTAAACCTCCTTTTAAATTCAGAATGGTGTCAACCTAAATGAAATAACAGAGATAGCTGTGATTCACAATCCTAGAAGTTCTTTAATTTATTAAACATTTTGCATAAATCTGGGATTTTAGTTTTTGTTTTTCCCTTGCTGGATGTATTTTTTAAAAAGGGGATACACAATATTGGAATTTCATATTCCTCATAACAAAGTCTCATGTCCCGCTCCTCTTAGAGCAAGCAAATTCTCAATTACTCTTGATATTCTTTTTTAGTCGGGCTTTTGAGCTGAGTACTTGGGATTTTGTGCAAAGAAATTAGGGTAGTGTAGGTAACCCTTCATTTTATTGTTCAGGGACAATTCTAAGTGTGAAGAAAATAAATGGTAAATTGATATTACTGTATGAATGCTTTTCTCGAGAATTGTGAGTCATATCTGAATGAATTTGCCTCATAATATTCCCTCAATTACCAGAGATATTCCTAAAGGGAAGATTCATATTTCAAATAGATACACACATACCCATTTTTCTTAACTGCAGTTACACTGTGACATTCAGGTTAAGCTTCTGTGGTGTGGAAATAGTTTAGAAATCAGTGTGCTTCAAAGCTAACATTCTGCTGTCATTATTTGATTTGGAAGGACAGAATAAAGTCAGAAAGGATTAAGGCATGAAGGACGTTAATATAAAACAGAGGGTGGAGTATATCATATACATGCTGTGAAATCCTGAGGGCCAGAAGGAGAGATTCGGTTCAGAAGTGGTCAGTGCCAACAGTGTCCTTACCCAGCTTTCATTCTTATCTGCAAGCTGGTAGACAGTAATCAACATCAAAACACACGTGCAGATAACTAAAATAAGAGTAACACTGTTTGCAATCTGTCCTCCTTTCTGCATTTTGGATAAAAGGCAATTGATATTTTTCACTGAGTTACCTGTAGAGTACAGTATTACATAGAATTTTTGGTGAGAAGGGATCTTGAAGGACATCTTGCCTGACATTCATCTAAAATGAACCCATGTCCAGCACTAGGTCAGGTCTAGGCAAATCTTGAAAAATTTCAAGGACAATGATCTTGTAGCTTCTGTCTATAGACTGTTACAGTTCTGCACTAGTTTCCCAGTATATGGTAGACCTTTTCTCTAAGGTCCAAGACAAAGCTCCCAAACCAGAATAGACTTTGAAACACTGTGCAATACTACTGGCAGTTGCTTTGTTATGTTCATTTTCTAACCCTTCTTCAATTAGCTTATCATTAGATTGTCTTCGTTGCCAGAAAAAGAAAAACTGCAAAGAAGCCTTGCTCTTTCAGGTCAGGTGCATGAAGACCACTTGGGCAAAGGAGTGGTAGATAATGCAGGCATGCAGAGTATATGTGATATTTTTCTAAATGGCTGCTTTCAGCTACATCAGATTTTGATAAATTGTGAATAAACTCTGAACAGTCTGTCCCTTTTTGCTTCCCCAGCTTAGTCTGATGCGTGATCATTGGACTTCCTCTCCTAGTCACTTTGTGCAGAAAACATTTAAAATGGGGAAAGTACCTGTACAAGGATATATACAGCTTAAATTGCAAACCAACTATTTAATGGTTAAATCACAGAACAGGTAGTTAGAGGTAATGAGTTATTACAGTAACCATAAATATGGAAGGTGAGTCTTTGTTGTCCATGCAATCATCTGACTGTTGGTCAGCTTCCATTCCTCCTTGGAGATGGCTCATTCTCAGTGTTACTGAGTTGCCATCTTATGACTCCATTTTTTGTGTTAGGATTTTATACCTTTCATATCTGTGATTTTCCTCTTGAATCCTTGTGCAGCTAACTACTGCTGTCTCAACAGTTTTACCTCTTTCTGCAGTCTTACCTTTCTTATTTAGGTATCTCTGACCCCTAGACTTCACAGTTACTTCTCAGAATTTAGCCTTTTCTCAGAGGGTTGAGCCAGTTACCTAACGATCCTGTATCATACCCAGAACTTAGCTCAAATGCAGTTGAACCTCAGGAAGGAGCTAAATCCCTGTTTCCTGAAAAATCTGTTTGTTAATGGTCCCACTTTTACTTTCCCTGAAAGGAGAAATGTTGTTTGAGATGTGAAATATCTTTTAACCTGTGGTCTCAGGCACCCATTCTCTGGTGTTACACAGAAAATGGCACTAAAATTCCTACAGATTTTCAATCACAAACTGAGATTTCTTTATTCTGCCTGCCATCCATCCATCCATCCATCCATCCATCCATCCATCCATCCATCCA